>OY783197.1:27681655-28286725 GCA_963678675.1 Xiphydria camelus | reverse complement strand
CGGCATATCGCGTGGAATTTGAAACGAGCGAGAGTCTCGAATGGTCCTTAAACGCTTGAAAATCGTCGCCGTTAGCGCGGTAAGACGTCGCGTGGAATTGTACCGGCGGGAGGAGTAGAGTTAACCGTCGAGTGGTATTAAGCGGAGATGCCATTTAGCGAGAGCCTCCTCTCGGAGTGACTCGCTTACGCGAGGCTCGAAGGAGGAGCTGATTCCACCCGAAGTACGTGAATCGATCTTTTTTTTTTTCGCGCAAAACCGAGGTAGTCGAAAGATAGACACGCGAGCGACTGACAATGTGGGCTTGAGACAAGCCCTGCGCGCGTGCAGAAAATGGGGTAATAGTTAAAAAAAAAAAAGAAAGAAGTAGAACGTAACTGCACGACTGTCAGACTTGCCTATCATTCGAAACCTTAGATGCACGTGTGAAAAATTTCATTCGCGTGCATAAATCGAGTTTCCTAGACCCGAAAACAAATTATGATATAAATTATATTTTGGTTATAAAATGTAATGTTTTTTTAGCGAAGAAAATAATATCAGATATTTTGCATACCCTTTCATAGTTAAGTAAGCATATTTGTCATGGGAAAATTAAAATAAACGTAAATCGTTATAGATAGAGAAGAAGAATTAGTTCGATCTATTAAGAATTACTTGCGCGGTCGAAAGTAATTATCAATTTATATCAATTTGATCTGATTTTATATTAATCTGATATTTCTTCCTTGCAATCGCATACTATTCCGCATGATTGTACGGAAGAAATATCTAATTGATGTATTTAAAACATTTCATCGGGTTAATTAAATAATTACTTGTGCGACCCCGCATGTAATTTTCAGTAGATTTAATTTTGTTTTTCTCTGGGTAGTATATTTTTTACCGACGGCGCCCACACGCCCAACCTATGCGTCTAAGAATTAAAGCCGATGAGACAGTGACTAGTTATTATCCCAGCCGATACCGAGCCTCGCTGCAGTGCGACAGCTTCAAGATCGACTTCGCATCATCAGAGACGAACAATACAATTATTTCGTAGAAATAATCCCTCGCTGCAAGCGATCTACAAATTTATACGCGCGTGCAACGATACGAGAGCCTGCATCCCCGTCGCGACGACCTTCTGTAAAGCCAGTAGAGACTGCCGTAAGTCACGTAGGTACGTATAAGGGTACGCGTCTACGCCCGGGGTTAATTATGTACACTCTCTCGGCTAGAATTTGTAAAGTCACTCGAATGGACTTGGTATATGGAGCGCGCGTCGCTGAAGGGTTCACGCGGGACGGCCTCCAAGAACGTTCGCCATGTTGAATACATCGGGACGTGGTACAGTGCATGTAGATTGACATGAATATTCCACGACGCGCGGAGATTCGGCGGCGGTGAAACTCGCGACCGTTCAATACGCGGATGAATCTCAATGAAACACCGTGAAGCGCGCGTCGAGCGCGGAGATGCTCCAATTTTCTCGAAACAAAAAAAAATATCCCCCCGCTTGGATTCCCCGCGGGTTGTCAGCTTTTTATTTTGCTCTCATATCGATCAATCCCCTTTATTGCAAGTCGAATCTCCGAGGCTCCCGTAACCCTCTAATTCGGCTCCCCGATTAATTTCTCCTCGGCGAGACGATGGCCGGTTCCACACGCCACGCCGCTACGCGATTTATCGGGCGATCGGCCGATTTTTTCCGAACCGAGCGAACGGGAATTCGCTCTCTTCTCGATCGACGCGAAGGGGGGGAGCCGTCGTTGAACCGCGAAGGCAACCTCGGCGGCCCAGAGGTGATTCTCGAGCTCTCATTAGCGCGTCGGTTGTTTACCGGAGGGCGGCCCGAACGAAGGGGCTGCCCGCGTGTCCCGATTAATCACGCGAAAGGTCAAGCGGGGTTGAACGCGACCGACGACTCGGTGGGCATCGAATATGTAGAGTCCGTAACGGGCTTGTCGTGCATTTCTTGCTCTCCGTGGTCGCTGTTCGGTCGGCCGTGTCAACCCCGATTAACATTTCGAGCTTCTCCGAGCTTTTCGAGCTCCTCCTCGCCCCCTCCGATTTACCCGCCGTCCGGGAACACGATCGCAGTTCGTTCCCGAAAATAATCCCTTTCTCCCTCTCCTCTCCCTTGAATTTCTTCGCTGGAAAATTCGCGCGAGCTTAGCATATTTAAAAAAAAAACACCCCTCCTCCCCCGGGGCGTCGGAACTCTGCCTCGAATTCGCCCTCCGCTTGTCACCTTCCCCCGACTTCCGCGAAAAGTCGACCCGCGGGGACTTTGTCGGGGGTAAATATACATATATACGGACCGGGAGGGTAAGTTCGTCGAAATCTGGATCGAGGCTGTCGCGGCGAGGCGTTTCGCCGGAGGGGGAGGGGTTTCGATGTTAACCCTCCTCCCCTCGTCCTTACGCGAACTTCACCTGCGGGCTTTTCTCGAGATTCGGGCGCGCGCGGAGAGTTGTTAATTCCGGGAAAACGCCGAGTCTCGATCCTCCCCCCGGAAGAGCGTTCCGAGAGTTTCAGTTTTTAAACGACGCCATCGGAAGACCACCCCGAGCGCTCCGTCGCCGGACGGGCGTCGCCGTTCCGGGGGTGGAATTCAATTTCGCGATCAAAATATCCGTCCGCAAACAAGACGTCGACGTGGCTGCGCGAATTCCGAAACACGACGGGCGGAGAGTAGCCGCCCTCGAACTCCGTGGGGTGATCTCCCGCCCGCACCCCCACCCCTGTCTAGCATTTCGCGGAATCTCGGAAGACAAAGACCCCTCGAGAGAAGGTAGATCAATACTCGCGGCATCCGCGCTTTCCGTATCCCTGCCCTGGCTCAATTTGCTTCGCTCTCGCGCGCGCACAGACTGCGGCGCCCCCGCTGGACCGCGTCAGTGGTCGCTGCAGCCGTGATCTTGAACTTTGTCGCAGCGTTCGACGCGGATATCGAAAAGAAAAGGAAGAAGCACTTATTATGGCTCTAAGATCTAGACGTCTCTTAGGAGCACAAATGCAAAAGGTGAAGGAGGAAATGAACATGATAGAATAGAATAGAATAGCATTTATTGAGCTCTAGGGCGTACCCACTGAGAGCTGATGGGAAAGCCAAATTAATACAAAGGAAATGAACTAAAAGTAAAAAAGTAGCCTAAACTATAGTAATATTAACGATAATGATAATAAGCAGAAATAAAGAAGTAGCCGGTACAGTTTAATGCTAATGAAGACGGTGATGAGAGAGCAACAGCATTGATAATGACGATTGAAGTCAATAACAAAATAAAGTAATAAAGCAGCAAGTACAATAACGAATAGTAAAGAATAAACGTAATGACCAAAAGCAGTAAAGTAACAAGAGCAATGATAGTACCTAATGAAGAGTAATGATAGAGAGTAAAAGAAGAAGTGAAAGGAAACCGTACGGAGGGAAGTAAAAGAAAAAGTACACGGTAAATAGTAAAAGAGCTAAAAGTAATCAGCAGCTAGTGAGTAGGTGTTAAAAGAAATAGCAAACGGCAACTGGACGGAGTGAAAAGTACAAATACAAATAAAAGTAGAAGAAGTAAAAGTAAAGGTATATTGAAAATAGTGAAAGAAGCGGAGGAAACGAATATTTACCCTCGAGGCGCGTCACGCTGAGAGAAATAATCGTTGGTGCCAAAGAAATATTTTCTTCGATAAAAAATATGATGTAATAATCTCAGGATCAAGCCACGACTTTCTTCATGCAGGAACATATTTAGTAGGCTTGTGGGCAATTTTTGTTTTCACGCGGGGAGGATTTCTTGTCCCATCGAACGAATGGAAAAAATAAATCGTAGCATTTTTGCAAAGTTTGCGATAAATTTCGGGAGAAAGCTGTGTTGCTGTAACTACAATTTTAGTTAAAATCACAGCAGCGCTTGCAACTTCTGGAAATTTTACTATAATTTTTACTTGAATCGTGGTTATCGTAACAATAAATTGGCCTTGTCCCGAAATGAAGCAAAAACTTTCTCAGTGAATTTTACACGTCGACTCGAGAAGAAATATCTCGAGAAAAAATTGTAGAAGAGTCGTGCGCACATTATCTTTCCCAAAATAAAATAAAGCCCTTTTTTCACAGGACGGCGATAAGGTGCGGGGGGAACCGCGTTAAAGGAAACTTCTCGGAATTAATCCGATCCAAATGCGATACCTCCGCCACGCGGCGGACTTCCAAGGTTCGACGCTGACAAAAGATCAACATTTTCCGCCGCAAGATCGATCACTCGGCGTGTAACTAGCGCCGCGACCGAAATTGACGCGGTTATATAGCGCATGCCGCATCTCGGTGCGAAGCCCGGGTGTCAGGAGTTTCTGTGTTAAGATCGATCACTATACGCAGCGTTTGCCCGCCACCGTCTCGGCATTCGCCCCGTATCTTTCTTCCGGTAAATCCTTATCGACGAGATCGACGGATTCACGACAAGAGGTTCGATATTCCCGAATTTCACTGGGCGAATTAATTTTTTTCTCGGTCGCAGCGAAAAATCTCGATATACGTTTTCTCTTTGAAAGTGACAACGATAATTGACGTTCCTCGCCGTCTCAATTATTTCGTCCGCATTTTTTATCTCCCCCCCGCCTCTCTTTATAGGAGGGAGGCAACGACTCAATTCGGCCTCGGCGAGCAATAAATTATATCTGCTCTACAACCTCTGCTCCTCCTCCTCCTCCTCCACCTCCCTCTCCTCGTCCCTTAATGGCATTCAGGCCCGTGTCTGTTTCAGTCAACAAGTGATATTGATTGAGCGAGCCGCGAGGCTTCGGGGGTAGTATCCGTCTTCATTTCAATAATAAGATGTGAAGACGAGGGGGGGGGGGGGGCCGCCGCTTTCGGGCTTTTCGCGCGGACTGGAAGAGGAATCCCTCCTCACGACCCGTCGCCTCTATCTATAAGTACCGCGCGGTCTCACCGCATGGGCGGGTTAACCTCGAAAAGAGGCTTTTGCGGACAATACGAAATGATATGAATGTTTTTCAAATTGGCTATACGTGTCCGCTGTAGAGTCCATCGTAGGAAATCCTGTTCGCCCGCATCGTTCGTCGTTGCGGTCATTCTCGTACGACCTCCACGTTCTTTTTCTACTTACAACCTTTGTCTCGAGTCGCTGGCGAAATGTAAAACCCAGTTTTTTGAATATACCGAGAAAATAGCTTATCGATAGCTGATAAATATAATTTCAAATACGGCGAAATAAATATTTCGTTGAGACGAGAAAATATATGTTAATTATTAAAATGTTTATTTCATTCAAATGGTTGCCTCTCAATGGATCTGATCGGATGAAAAAAATACTGTGATAGTTAACGAATATTTATTCGGCCCAATAAAGCGTTTCTTTCGCCATGTTCGAAGAAACATTAACCGACTACAAATAAACTATTTTCTCGGTGTAGATAGACGCTCGAAGGACTCATTCAGCCTCGATTATTTCGTCATCCACGAACTTTCTTCGATTTACTTTAACTCACCTCGATATACCCGAAGGAAAATCGTTACCGCGCTTCCTTCCACGGACGATATCCACGACTCGACTGTAAACCGCGCTCGCCTTTATCGCATTACCGGTAAGTGTAATATCCCATGTGCGGGGAGAGCACGGGCAACTTACGCAATTACCGCTGGCTGCAGGGTATAAGGAGACTCTCCGGGCGGCTTTCGAGATAATAAAGTTGCAGGATAACAAGAAGAGAGAGCGAGAGGGAGGGAGGGAGGATGTGAGCCAGAGACAGGCCAGTAATCATCTTACCATCGAAGCGCACCCCCAGCGGTCTTCCACAATCTTTGCAACGTCCCTAGTCGTCATCCCGGCGGACTTTATCCGGTGTACCTCCACTTAAAGTTACCGCCGTGTAACTCGTTGAATCCTCGCGGGGGGCAACTTCCGCTTCCGCGAGTCCAGTCCACTCGATTACGTCGAAACGATCGTGGAAAATATGTGTACCCACATATATCGACCGTACCTCGTCCATCAATTATCCGATACCGGTGTACCGGAACGTCGTCGAAGCCTCTCAGGCACCACCTGACCGTCTGGATGGATTTACGGTTTACGAGGGGGGTGGCTCGTAAAACTCCGGGGTGTTATTTAGATTGTGTTCTCTTCGCTGCGCGAGAAGCTCGTTTCGCAACGCCTCGAGCTGCGTTTATCCGCGGAAACGACGTGGTTGAGATTACGTAACGAACCCCTTTGGTTTCCGGGCTTCACGATCGGGTTTGCGCGACTCGACTGCTTTAAGTATTGTAGTTACTGATGCAGTAAATTCAATGTATATGATATTCGGCATTGGCACTAAACGGGGATTGATTGAAGTTGGATACTCGAGATTCGTTTGAGTTTTTTTTTTCACTGCGCTGAGAAAAGCAATCTGGTCGATTCAACTGAAATCCTGGAGACCATATTCAAGTCATTTGGTGAAATATGGATTTGAATAACTAGACATGCCGTTGGAATTATCATATTAAACGGGGGAATAATTAAATACTTCATTCAGCTTGCCAGTATTTTGGTCAGAATAACGAAACTCGTTTAACTAGATGCGTTTTGCCACTTTGAACGAGTTATTTTTCTCAGTATGGGATCAGAAAATTAGCAGCTCTTCTCTACTTTAATTATTTATCGATCATCGACCGATTTTCAATGGACACGTCCGTTAATTCTCTCGATAAACACCTTTTCTCACTTCATCCCACGCGACTCCTTTGACGTTATCCTCCGAACCTTACGCACACATCGCCTCGCCTTCTCGCGGATCCTCGTGAAAAGCCCCACTCCCTTTAATGACACCTGGCGTCGAGCGTGCCGCGGTGGGCGATTATTCACCGAGGACGACGCCGACTTTTCCACCGGACCCATTGTCCTGCTAATTCGTTGGGGGCTCTGTATCCTTCCTCTTTCTTTCTCGACCAGAGCGGCGGGCTCTATACAGGGCGCGATTAATCAGCGGCAATTTTTAAAGAGCCAAACGCTGCACGCGCGCGGTCGAGGAAAAATAATGTGGCGTGACAATGAATCCGAGATATTCGGGACAGTCTTCCCGGCCTGTGTATTAGCGCGCTTTTTGGCAGGCCCCCGTAAAACCGTCGCGAGGCTAGCTCCGAGTTTCTCCTCGATTCCCTTTTATTCTCCTTCTCTTCGCCCACCAACGACATTCCCGGCGATGCGACTGCAGACTACGCACAAAGAAAGAGAATTAATTGGATCTCTGCTGATAATTACGCGCGGGGTCGCGAGTAATTATCAATTTACATCAATCTGATCTTTTTTCATATTAACCCTTCTGAGGTCGCGCGATGAGCGTGGCCCCGCATTTTTTTTTAAATCGTCATAATTGCTTAACTACTTCGATTTGAATGATCAGCGGCTACGTATTCCTTCGTTGAATTGTCGCGAATACGATGATTATAATATGATAACTCTGCATTCATTAGAACAATTGAAAAAAATGTATCAATGAAGCGTGGGTGAAAAGGCGCGACCTCAGAAGGGGGGGGGGGGGTTAATCAGATATTTCTTCCCTGCAATCGCACACTGTTCCACACGATCGTAAGAAACAGATATCAAATTGATGCGTTAACCCTTTAAGTTTTACTGGGAGAATAAGTTCCCCATCAGGCCTAAGTCTCCTAGCTGATATTTTAATGGGAAACTAATACTACACAAGATAAATGTAAATTCTAATACATATGAAAAAATAATATAAATAAGTACTTATCTATAATTTTTAAAAATACGAAAATAACTTTTTCATGGCAAGAAATATTACATACATAAAAAAAGTTCATATAATGTGTTCTAAAATGGGTCCCAGTCTTCTGCCACTTAAAGGGTTAAAAGATTTCGTATTATAAATAAATAATTACTCGCGACCCCGCAGATCATTTTCAGTAGATCCGACTAATTCTTTTTCCCCGTGTACGCATCTTGACGATCCTTCCTCGACGCGATCGTCACGAGGATATCCTCGAGATCATCCTCGATCCGAATTATCTCGCTCTTTCGAGCGCAGCGTCCCAAGAGCATCCGGTGCACGACGACGGCAGAACTCGCGCAAATGTCGACCAACGATACCGCGCGCAAACGCATCGCCGGATATCGATCCAGTTCCACGATAAGCGCGACCACCGCCTCACCATCCCCCGAGCGTCGACCGAGACGGGAAGCATCTGTCTTCATTTGAATGAGTGACGAGGCTGCGCTCGGACGTCTCTGGAAAAACAATGTAGTTTTCAGCTCGGTTGCGAGGGGGGAGAGGCGGAGGGGGTGCAAGCCGGTGGAGCGACGCCGGCGCGTCGCCCGCAACAGGCTTTCGCGGACCTGCGACCCTGGATCATCCGGACGTGAATGAATGGTCCATGGACTTTGCGCGGCTGCTGCGAACATCGGCAATGATGGAAGCCGCTTCAGCCTCCGCTTCGGACGACAATCGCGCGGCGAAACTCGCGCGAGTCGAGTTGCGATAAACGAGCGTCGGAGCCGTTGATTGAATCGAGCGCGGGATAAAAAAAGCTCCGCGTCGTGTCGGCGAACGCATCCTTCGGGGAGCGCGAAAATGATTAGCCTCGACGTAACGACTGTACGTTTATCGCTTCGCTTCGCGCGGTGCATCGCGCGACGTGGGCGTTTTTTACAGCTGATTTAACGAGTGGAGTGGAGTATCGACGGCTGGTATCCTCGCGTGGGAAATGGATAGGTTGCCCTATATGGACCGTTCTGATGAAACTTTAAACGGCGGTGCGGAAGGCGGTCGTAATGAATTTACAACGGAATTTTCGTCGGACCGGTTTCTCGGAAGACATCCGCTTTGCGGTCGCACGTATATCGAATCTAGAAATCGTTCGTATCCCTCGGGGTTCGAAGTCTACGCTGATTTATGCCGACGATTTACTTTTAATCGCTCCGGCGGTGTTTCTCCGCGTGAGACATTTCGTCTGAGGGCGCGGTTAAAGGGACATCTTTGAGAACGCAAAGAATCAACTCCCCCGTATTTGTTTCACGCGGAGAAAAACTTGTGGTAACCATTCGTATAGTCCGCGTGTGGTAAGATTGAATTATTGCGGCATATGTGACGTTCGGTACTGTAAATATGTCGATTTCTACCATAAGCGTTGTCATGAGTATTTGCTGTATTTATGGTTGATATCGACATATTTATGGTACTGAACGTCATATGCCGCAATAATTCAATCTTACCGCATGGATTATGGGAGTGGTACAAACTTTTCTCCATGTTCACGGAAAAAAAAATAATTCTACAGTCTCAGCAAAACTGGGGTTTGCGAGAATTTTTTGTTATTTAGACAAAAATATTATCCGCGGCGACAAAACGTATGTCGAATGATAGTTGAAATATTTGCTGGGATAGCAAATATTTTTACCGAAACAAATTCACCGCCATCGTAATTACTTTTGCCATTAACGAACATATCTTTTGCTGCCCCATGGATTTGTATTTCCGTTACGATAGCACAAAGTTCCCGGTGAAACCTAATTTTGCTGAGACTGCAAAATCGTTTTTTTTTCTTCCATGTGCAGTTTTGCCGAGACCGCAAAATCCTGTTTCCCCGCCCGTGTAGGTACGAGAAAAATGTCCGCGATCTCTTCTCCTCCGTCTGTAAACAGCGTAACTCCAATGCTGATCGACATTCATGAAATTCCTCCCAGCGTCGCGCCGAGAGACGCGGCCGTGCTTCGCGTCGCGAAATCGCAGCCGTCCCTCGTACATTTTCGCGAGCACGTGATAACCGCTACGCGCGTCCCGCGGCTTCGAAATTGCTCCTAGATCCTCGTCCGCGCGACGCACACCCGTCACTCGTCGTTCCGACGAAACGGCGGATGCGTGTTCCGTCTAACGATACCCACCTCTCTCATTCCCGTTCCCCCTCTCTCTCTCTCTCTTCCACTTTCATCGGAAGTTTCCCAAGCCACACGATTCTTCCAGCCCGGCACGTTCGAGTCTGCCGGGAAGTTGCGCCACGCTCCAGACGGCGGGAGATGTAATAGATAGGGACGCCGCGCACACCCGTAGCGCGCTGTACCCACGGGGAACCCGGTTTGCGCCGCGGTTGCGCGAGATCTTGGGTGATCAAGTAATTAACGGCGGTTGGAAGCGACAAAGCGGCCGTGCCCGCGGAATTACAGACGTCGACGCGCGGCTTCGACATTCCTCCCGTAATCGAAATTTTACTCCTGCTTTTATACCTACTTTAAAGGCCCCGTTCGGTTTACCATTGATCTGCTCAGCGTAAAAAAGCTCCTATTTTGAACCTCGAGTTGGTAAAATATTCATTAACGGTCCATTTGAGGCCTAACATAGGGTTTCGATAGAATGGAAAATCGACCTGTCGTAAGCCTGAAAGAGTAGGTCTAAAATTTCGTCTAGGGGAGGAAATTCGAGGAGTTTCCGTCGTGCTGCGCGGTAGACGCGAAAAAAGAGAATCCAGCAATTTTTACAGCTTCATCCAGCGGTGCTGAAATTCGAACTCATTTGCAAGAATTTGTACAGAGAATACATTTCTGTTTATTGTTAACACCTCTGTTCCCCGAATACTGGTTCAACCAGATATAATGTCTGTTTGCACGGAAATTTCTGTCGATCCTTCGGGAAAAACACCTGATTGTAATTCTGTAAAACTTCTCGGGCGGAATAGTAGTTTAATGCTGGTCAAACTGTAATTCGTGTAGTTCCTTTTTCCCCGTATACCGAAACGCTGGTCAGACCACCCGTCCGGTATAGATGGGAGAAAGTTGAGAAAAAGACGATCGGGCTGCTTTGGAGGGAATATTTTATGAAAAAGCGCTCGAGAGGACTCGTGTAACACACGCGTGTACAATCTCGAGACCAGTGCCGATGGCTCGCATCGCGTAATAACGTGTTATTACGCGCGAATCGCTTCATAAATCTTGTGATTTATGTGGTGGGGTAATTAATGATATATTAATTCGAGGCCAATTAAAATACAACCTCTTAATAGAGGCTTCACGCGTGTGCTCTCTCTCTCTCTTTCTTTCTTCTCGATTAAATTGACTCGGACCAATCAAAAGGACCAATTAACTCCACCTAATGAGACTGGATGAAAGAGGGAGGCACGCAGAGAGGGATACACAACCTCCTCCCCCCTCGCTCCATTGCTATCGCTTAATCGGTCGATTGTTCGCTCGATGTACGCTCGGCAGCATTTTCTGTCCATTCTCGGAACATCCTTTCTCCCTCCTCCCCGCTTTTCGATGCTCTCCACGAAACTCTCGATACTGGCAAAACAGTTATTAAGCGACGAGGAGGATGGAGCGGAGTCGACGCGGGTTAGAGGAGCTTGAACGATAAAGTCCGATGTCTAGAAGATAATCAGACGATGTGATAATGTGGCGAAAAGATGTGGTCTCCATCTAATCGGCGGAGCGTTTCGTCCCGGAGTCGGCCCGTGGACTCGTCAGTAAGGCTGGGCCGACTCCTGACTTGGACGCTCTGTGGTCCGACGGGCAGTTGCGCTATTATATACCTGTACCGTTGTCGGACACTACCGAGAGCCGTAAGCCGGGAGCCGCGAGTCGAGGGCCGAGAGGGTCGACGCCATCTCGTGGCAGGCCGCCACAGTATGACGGGTCGCCACAATAATGATCTTAAAAACAGCTGCAAAAGCCGTGAAAAAAAAACCAGGCGTCACGGGACGCCTGTTAGATGTGAAACATCAAAATTCTTCTTTGTAGAAAGTATGCAATAGGAAGAATGGACCACGCGTCCGTCGAAAGAACACGTGCGCCAGTGCGCATTTGTATTTATGACTGTGATACTATTAAACGGTACGGAACCGTTGTGTCGAATTCCGTTTATCGCGAGACGGAACAGCGGTCCCTAGTGCATTTAGTTTACTCTCTCTTAACTCTACCATCGGTCGCTGTTCCGTCTGCGTAATTGCCGAGCGTGCTAGCTACCTCCCGCTTCTCACGACGTTCTCCAGCGAGCCGATGTAGAGGTACACGGTCCTTCCCGGAAAGGTGAACGGACAGAATCAGTGATAATTTGTGCAATAAGCGTGGAATTGGGTCCCCGAGATTTTCTCTCCCTCGAGAGAGAGAGAGAGAGGGAGAGAAAGCCCGAATTTCGTCGCCGGGGATTTTCCATGTAGCCCGCGGGATCGGATTTGCCTCCCCTTCTTCGTTCCCTCCCCGTCCTCCTCAAAGCCGCTGATTCTTACGCCGAAGTTTGCACGACCGGGGAGATCTCCACTCGCGCGACCGGGGGATGCGTTAATTATGCGAGGCCAACCCCGCGCGTACACCGAGAGAAATAATTGTTAGTGTCAAAAAGATATGTATGTCTCAAGTCGAGAACACATGATCTTACAAATTTTTAAGAATACAGATTCTTGTGATCGCAGAATATATATTCTCGATTCACAAGAGTACCTTCGTTTGAACAAGGAATTCTTTCTAGGTGAAAAAGATAATTACTCGAGTCTATCGAATATTTTCTTGCATGAAGAAAATCATGGCTTGATTCTGGAATTATAGGGGAGAGTTGCCTACATTGAACCGGTACCTAAATTGAACCTCCTGGCTATTTTAAGTAAATAAGCATTTCTCCACGTCATCTATCAGTAGAAATTCAAACCGGTCAGTATGCCTACAAAAAATACATAACAGATTTTAATCTTTAACTCCCTTGAAATGTTTTCAATCAAACTCTCGACCGCCCTATTTTATGTATTTTTTTTTCACGCTGATTCCGAAAATGGTAGATCTATTGACGATATCTCAAAGGAAATATAAGATATCGGTGATTTCGTGTACCAGAAAATTATTTTTTTTTCACGTAAAACCATCGATATTTCGGTCTTCCTTTGAGATATCCTCGATGTATCTATAATTTTCGTAATTAACACGAAAAAATACATAAGATAGGATGGTCGAGAGTTCAATTTTTCGCGAAAATTGAAATCTCCAAAATTGATCTCTCGACCACCCTATCCGATGTATTTTTTCACGCTGATTCCGAAAATAGCAGATATATTGACGATATCTCAAAGGAAATATAAGATATCGGTGATTTCATGTACCAGAAAATTCTTTTTTTCACGGAAAATCATCGATATTTCGGTTTTCCTTTGAGATATCCTCAATGTATATATAATTTTCGTAATCAGCGCAAAAAAATACATAAGATAGGATGGTCGAGAGTTTGATTCCAGAGATTTCGATTTTTGTCAAAATCTTAAGGCATATACTCAACATTTTTTCAATTTTTCGCGAAAATTGAAATCTCTGAAATCGATCTCTCGAGAACCCTATCCGATGTATTTTTTCACGCTGATTCCGAAAATTATGGTTATCAGGTCCATATCTCAAAGGAAATGTGAGATATCAGCGATTTTATGTTCGGAAAAATTATTTTTTTCACGGAAAATCATCGATATTTCGGTTTTCCTTTGAGATATCCTTAATGTATATATAATTTTCGTAATCAGCGCAAAAAAATACATAAGATAGGATGGTCGAGAGTTTGATTCCAGAGATTTCGATTTTTTTCAAAATCTTAAGGCATATACTCAACATTTTTTCAATTTTTCGCGAAAATTGAAATCTCTGAAATCGATCTCTCGACCACCCTATCCGATGTATTTTTTCACGCTGATTCCGAAAATCATGGTTATCAGGTCCATATCTCAAAGGAAATGTGAGATATCAGCGATTTTATGTTCGGAAAAATTATTTTTTCATAAAAGAGTCATGGATATCTCGGTGTTCCTTTGATATTTCCTCAATATATTGGTGATTTTCGTAATCAGCGTGAAAAAATACACAAGATAGGATGGTCGAGAGTTCGATTCCAGAGATTTCGATTTTTGTCAAAATCTCAAGTGCTGATTCCAAAAATTATGCACTTATTGAGGAAATCTTAAAAGATCGCCGAGATATCAATGATTTTCCGTGAAAAAAAAATGTTCTCGTACATAAAATCGTTAATATTTGATATTTCCTTTGAGATATAGGGTAAGTTTAGTCAATATATGGGGTATATATGTTAATAAGTGCATGATTTTTGGAATCAGCGCTTAAGATTTTGACAAAAATCGTAATCTCTGGAATCAGTAGAAATGCTCATTTACTTAAAATAGCCAGGAGGTTCAATTTAGGTACCGGTTCAATATAGGCACCTCCCCTATAATGTTTTTGATCGAAGAAAATATTTTGTTGACGCTAACAATTCTTTCTCTCAGCGTGTATACGGATATTTCCAAATTGCATACAAAAACAAGAAGAAACTTATATCTGGTCTTACAGAAAATCTGTCGAGAATTTGAAACGAATCTTATAACAAGACTCGGAGCTGGAGCCGAAGATCGTACATCAATTTTCCCCTCGTCGGAGGGAAGAATCCCGGAGCGTTGTGCGTAATTAGTGACGCGAACGACACTCAAATTAAACCGTTAAAACGTGACGTCCATAGATACTTAGCCGCGGCGAACAGTGTGATAAAGCAATTTGTACGTCCCGCAAGCTACGTTACATACGAACATCACGTTTCCCCTACAGGGAAATCAACTCGGCCTAGCTTTACACTTCGAACTGAAGCCGCCATGTATAGCGCAAGGCCATCTCCGGATATAATTGATAACCACCTCTCCCCTCTGCCCCTCTTCCTCTTCCCTTTCCAACGCGGTAGGTCGTCCCACCTCGTCTCCTGCCAGCTCGCACATCCCGATAAAACATTTCAACCACGTACGTTATTTCTCCCATCCGAAAACGCACCGGGGTCTCTCGTCATTAAGGACACCTCGCAGGCTAAACACGTTTTCCCGAGGAAAAGGAAAGTCGGTCGTCAACCGAAGAGGATCCGCATCCCTTGCCCCTCCTTTCGGCGACAGTCGCTCACGCCTCCCGCGACTGCCGTGCGTTTACAGTCGAACCTCGATTATCCGAATCGTCGATCATCCGAACACTTCTGCATCGTATCCGAACGTTCGATTATCCGAACTCAATAAATCAGAAATTTGTTTTTAATCGTGTCACTTTTGAAATACAAGTAGGTACGATATCGATTATTTTTGCTATTATCGGACATGTATTTTGCTGCCGCGGATTATACTCGCATTTTTGTCATGCCGGCAAGAAATTCTAGACGAAACCTGGTTTTGTCAAGACTGCAAAATCAGTTTTTTCCGTGCACTTTGACGGCTCTTCAGGAAAGAACACACCTCTCCGAGATCTACCACACTGAGAAAAAAAAAAGATTAAAAATTATTCTGTTAGAAGGATAATCTGAGTACGAAAAGTAAAATAGATCAAAAATTATCTTAAAGAAGGTTAAATTTTAAACCGTGGAAGGATAATTTTTGATCTGTTTTACCTTTCGTACTCAGATTATCCTTCTAACAGAATAATTTTTAATCTTTTTTTTTTCTCAGTGCATCGCAGAGGAGCCATCGTCGAGAGGCTGGCCGAACTATTTTCGAGTGTCTCCGACTCTCTTCGCCATAAATACGATCTTCCGTGTATATTTAACTATCTCGGCGTGCGCCGAAAATAAAGCTGGCGCCGAAAAATACAAGAATGAAGGATCCTAAACAATCGCCGGCGATGATACCCGCGATTTTTCAAGCCGGTACCTCTCGACGGCGCGCGGCACATCCCCGGACATAAATTATCGCAGGTACACCTACTTGATATGATACCCGCGTGCCGCCGTTCCGCGATAATGCATAATGTATGGCGGCAATTACCGCGATAGCGCTATTTAAAACGGGTCGTATATAACATCGCCTGTCGATGATCGATATACGGGCGACCTCCGCGACTGACAATAATTCGGCTCGAATTCGCTCGTTGATACCTGGGTTTTCCCTCTGCTTTCTGTTACAGTAAGATTACACGACAGTATACAGGAGGAGAACTTCCATTATCTCGTATTCGATCTGTGAGTATAGTTGCTGATATTAAAACGTTATATCGCAACGCTTCGTTCTCTCGTTATTTACGTCGTCGTTATTTTTCGAGACTGACTTGATCAATCGTCATTTCACGGAGCGTACACCGTGAGAAACGTATACCAGCGTCGAAAAAAGTGTTTTTTGAATCGAGAACGTAATACGATCTTACAATTTTTTTAAGAATACAGATTCTTTATCGAAGAATATCCTTTTGCACGGAAATAAACAATTGTCATGATTTGATCGTAAAATTACATCGTACTTACGATTTAGAAAAACATTTTTTCGGCACTAGTAATTATTTCTCTCAGTGTAAACTATCATACACTGAGAGAAAAAAATGGTATATTCAATTAAATCTACGTTTACGGGTGGTGAAGTGCAGAATTAGTTGTTCCGACCAATAAATATACAGTAATCCCTCGTTATCCGCGGGGGTTATGTTCTTACAATATTCCGCGGATAACGAAATCGCGGATAACGAAACTAGAAGCCCATTTATAAAATACTTAGTGAATTAGTGAAAATTCGCCAATCTCGCTAATTCTAAGCACAAAAATTATAACGAAAATTAAATGAGTAACTTTTCGCTTGCTCTTTTCTGCGGGGAGGTGGAAATCATACGATAAAACGCGGGAATTGCAAATCGCTGATAACCGAAACCGCGGAAAAAGAATCCGCGGATAACGAGGGATTACTGTAGTTATAACGATTAATAACTAAGTATTTGAAGGAAATAGCTGTAGTCCATTCAAGTCGATTATTAGTCCAATTAACTTGATCCGCATCGCCACAAAGATTACCACTTCGTCTGGGTCGTGATGCACTTACCCATACGAATGCTCGTCGACTCGCATTACTACGCCACTTAAACGAATAATGCCGCACGACTCCGCGAGTGTCAGGCCGGACAATAAACAGAGAGGTGGACGTTTTCGTACGCGTATACATAGCCAGATCAGATCGGCGAGTGAAGATAGGGACCCCACTGACTCTTTCTTCGTATACAGTCGCCGCGCGCGGTCCACAAAAGCGGAAGAGGTGAAAGCGGCCTTCCGCCCCGCGCAAGAGCCGTCTCCGTTAATTAAATCTGTATGTAAGCCATTGTGCGCGACAAAGCAACTGTCGTTACCGATTCTCGATACGCGAGGGATTTCGCAACGCGAATGCGACGCCCACCCGGCGCGCTCGTTTCGCGTTGGACTTTTCGTTTCGCTTATCCCCCTTCCACGCTCTGTTCGGTCTGGACCACCTCTTTCACCTCGCTCCCTCCTCTTCGCCGATGAGCTACGCGAGATCGTTTCGCGTGTCGCTTACTAAGTAGCACGAGATGGCGATTCTCGAAAAGTTATCTGAATGTAATACAATGTGTGCACCTGGTTTTTGCCCGGAAAGTAATTTACATTTCGGATGAGTTGCCTTTCGGACAAGACATTGCACGGAAAAAAAATAAATCGTAGCTTTTACTGTATTTGTGGTAAATTTCGAGACTGGGCCGATTTATCGTTACGATAACTACAGTTTTAGTACAAATTACAGTAACGTTTGCAATTTCTACGAGTTTTACTATGAACTTCACTGGAATCGAAGTTATCGTAACGACAGATCGGCTTTGTTTCGAAATTTGCCAGAAACTTTGTAAATCTTACGATTTATCTTTGTTTCCGTGTAGACGCACATTTTGTATTACTTTGAAATAACTTTTTGAAAATCGTCACCTGGTTCTACTTTGGTTGCACGCGCGACGAGTCGCGGGCGGGGGAAAAGGAGGACCTCGAAATATCCTTCCAAAAAATAGGAGATGGCGAAAAATCCAACAGAGATTCAAAGGAAAATTTAGAATTACCACCGCGATTCCCGCCGAACGATCCGCGGCGCGAGTGTCTCGAAACCTTGAATGATATTGCAGAGTAACCGGCGGCGAACTCTTCGAGGACATCGTGGCGCGGGAATTCTACAGCGAGGCCGACGCGTCGCACTGTATTCAACAAATCTTAGAAAGCGTTCACCACTGCCACCACAACGGGGTCGTCCACAGGGATCTGAAGGTTGGTAGAGATTTTGACGCGAAGGCGATATAATTCGACGATGGCGCGGGATCTCCGGATTATCGAACCCGTGGGGATTGAGTGAATCCGACTTCCTTTGCAGCCGGAAAATTTGCTCCTCGCCAGTAAAGCGAAGGGTGCGGCTGTGAAGCTGGCGGACTTCGGACTCGCCATCGAGGTCCAAGGCGAGGCACAGGCGTGGTACGGTAAGTCGAGCTTTTTCCTAGACGCGTCGTTGGACGACCTTTTCCGGCTTCCTGAATTTCCCGCGGACTCGTTCGACCGGCGAGAATGGCGCGAATGGCTCGACCCGAGATTCGCGAATGTTGCGCGATGGCCTTGCGACATCGAATTCCATCACCGAAATAAAAATTCGGTTCATCGAAGTAAACGTGTTTTTGGATGGCCCGGAAAGCACATTTGTTCGACTCGAATGAATACCGATTTGATCCGAGTAATATTCGATTAAATCAATAACATTTGCACATTATTCAATGTATAATATAAATATCGTTCAATCGATATTCGACTTTAATCGAATATATGTGAGGAGCACAGTTCCAAAACTCATTTAGTCCATTCGCAGTTTGTCTTATAATCGCTAAACTATTAGCAATTATAGGACAAACTGCGAATGGACTAAACGAGTTTTGGAACTGTGCTCCTCATGTACATACGTTTAGGACTGATGAAAAATATGTTTATTTCGATGAACCAAATTTTTGTCTCGGTGATGAAAAAATAATATTCATCGAACTTTTTGATATATAGAAAAGCCACCTTGCCATCTCACTGGTCCTTCGAAAAATCAATCTCCCCGTAAAAATTCCCTTCGCGAATAAATCATTTAATTGAAACTCGATATTCATTCCAATCGACTAAACATGCTCTTGGAACTGTCGAAAAATACGTTCATCTCGATCGAGCAATTTTTCTCCTCGGTGACGGAAAAACAATAGCCGTCGAACCTTCTTAAATATAAAAAAGCCACCTTGCCCTCCCAAAAATCGATCTACCCCGTGAAAAATTCCCCCGCGAATAAATAATATCGTTCGTACCAGGATTCGCCGGAACGCCCGGCTACCTCAGCCCGGAAGTGCTCAAGAAGGAACCGTACGGGAAGCCCGTCGACATATGGGCCTGCGGCGTCATCCTCTACATCCTCCTGGTCGGCTATCCGCCGTTCTGGGACGAGGATCAGCACCGGTTGTACGCGCAGATCAAAGCTGGCGCGTACGACGTAAGCATCCCCGTGTGTCGCGAGTCCGCTCGCGTAGACGATAAACACCTGTCAGGCGCGTTACGCGCCGATCCCTTCGGGTGCGCGGCGAAGGAACTGTGCGTCGCGCGGGAGAGAGTTTGACTCGGGCCGCGCGCTCCGTGCGATGCTGTAACGCTCGACTCTCTGGACGGCTTTATTTTTTTCCCCCTCGCCGCGCGGCTTATTAAGAAAACTTACAGCCGCGCGCGTCTGTCTGTTTGCCTCGCGTCTGCCTGTCCGTCAGTCGACAGAACCGCGGGCTCTAATTCATCTCGGGTCTCGAAACGTCGAGCGAGACGTGAGCTCCGTTGATAAAGAACCGCGATAGTGGCGCGGCGCTCGATCGATCCTGCGAGCCGAGGTCCTGCGATGAGGATCGTTTAATCCTCCGTCTCTGAGCGAGAGCCGTGTACAGCGAGAGAAATAATTGCTGGTGCGAAAACAACGTCGAAAGGAACACGATGTAATTCCAGAATCAAGCCATGGCTTTTTTTTGCGAGAAAATATTTGGTAGGCTCGAGTGATTATTTTTGCTGGTGCAGAAAGAATTTCTCGTTCCAACGAAGGTACTCTTAAATCGAGACTACATATTCTTCGAGCAAGAATCTGTTTTCTCAAAAATTTGTGAGATCACGTCGTGTCTTTGACTTGAGACATTTTTTTCACACTAGCAATTGAAATTATAATGAAAGAGTAGGCACCACTACACGGCTAGATACAACGAAAGAGTAGGCATTATTACCAATACTACATGGATTAGCGTTTTTGACAAATGTTGTTTTTGAAAGAAACCCTTCAATTATTCCCGTCGGTGTATTCCGCTCGAAAAGTCGAACGTTGAGAAAGATATATGTTTCCATCTATCAAACGTCGTATAAAGAAGCAATGACTACTCGTATTTAAAGAGTACGATTATTAAAAGATCAAATTAATTTCGCACCGCGAGATATGTAGCTTTTTTCTTTTACTTGTACCGAAGATCTCATCACGCGTCGCACACATCCGAATATTCATTCCCAAAGAAGCGGACGACGGAGACATATATTTTCCCCCTTATCTCCCGATGAGAGGGATTCACCTTATCGCCGTGTCTCCTTCTTTTCGCATTGCAGTACCCGAGTCCGGAGTGGGACACGGTGACGCCCGAGGCGAGGAACCTTATCAATCAGATGCTGACGGTGAACCCGAGCAAACGGATCACCGCGAGCGAGGCCTTGAAGCATCCCTGGATCTGCGTAAGTCCCGCGCGTAGCCGCCGCCGTTTCGGCCGTTGATAAGGCGGTTATCGCGGTCTCGCCGGAGCTCCCGTCTTTGACGCGACGTTTCTTCCGTTTCATTGCAGCAACGCGAGCGCGTGGCGTCCGTCGTTCACAGACAAGAGACTGTCGACTGCTTGAAGAAGTTCAACGCGAGGCGCAAATTAAAGGTGAGTGCACGATTCGCGTTGTTTCCCTCCGCGGGTCGTTAATTCGCGCCCCGGGTAGAAATCTCCCACGAAGACGACATCCGATCCTCCGTAGCGTCGGTGCACTTCGACGGTCGCGGAGAGTTTCCTCTCGTCTTTCCTTCGACGATCAATCCGCGACGCCTCGGAATCGCTCTCCGCGTTTCTCGCCTCCGCGCGGCAAACCGTCCGACCGATCTCTTCGGGCTCGATCGCCCGGAGGACGGGCTCGGATCGTTAACGTGACGTTAATACCCGAGGCTCTCTCCATTCCCGATCGTGTCGCTTAACGCGCGCGACAAAGCCGCGCGTCCTGCGGGTGAAAGCGAAGTCTCTCGGGCCGTGGAAATGCCACTTTTACTCGGTCCATCCACGCTATTGCGAGAGGAGGACCGCGAGGCGAGGCGACGCAGAAGCTGCGGCGCGGCCCAAATTCCTCCTCTCTGTCTGCTGCCGCGTAATTCTTCGGCGGTGGACGGGGATGAGGAAAATAGAGGGAGAGAGGAGCAAGAATATGTAGAATTGAGAATGAGTTCGGGTGCCACTCGGTGCCGCATTCCCGAGCGAGAAGAGGGGACCACGTTCGGCTTGTGCTCTTCACCGTGAAAGGGGCTGTGGACGTCGCGAGAGGAATTTGAATTATTTATCAAGCAAATTTACATAAATTGAAAGCAGCGAGCCGAAGAGAAAAGGTTGAATGTGTTATGTTGAGGATAAAAGTGACAGAGTGACGCGAAAAAGTAACGATAATACACGTAATTAGATATCTACGGGCTCGTCGAATAAAATACTCGCCCGAGAATAGCTTCGTACGAAAAACCGAAATGTATTACTCGGAGATAATCGACCGGAATCCAGGTGACTTTTCCAAAGACGTCGGTACGGCGTGGCTAATAGCTACTGGCTCGCGTCATCGCACCTGTTCGCCCTACGCAATTAACGACGACACGCGACACGACGTCGTAGGAGTCGTGATAACTCAGAGAGAGAGGAAGAGAGCGAGAGCCGCACGGATAGAGCGCGAGAAAGGCGAGCCGACGGCGCGCGTCTGGAATGTACCTCTATACGTATACGATGCGGCTGAGATGAACGAACGAACGAGTCGCTGCGCTAATTGCGAGTGGCATGACGAAAATGAAGATCGAAGAGAGAGGCGCGGACTGGGCGCAGCGAGTGCACGCGATAAATAATCGAGAGCTTGGAATTTGTCGAAGCTGAAGAGTCCATTTTTCCAGACATCGGAAGGAACCTCGAGAGAGAGAGAGAGAGAGAGAGATACGTCTTAATATTGTCGACAAAAATCGACAAATTATTCGATGTATTTTTTTTTACGATGATTCCGAAAATCATAAACATATTGAGTAAATATTAAAGAAACACCGATGTATCGATGATTTTTTTGTGAAAAAATAATTTGTTCGTACATAAAAAATCGCCGGTATCTTATATTTTCTTTTAGATATCGACCTAATAACCGTGCTTTTCGTAATCAACGCAAGGAAATACACGAGACATGGATGGTCGAGCGATCGATTTCAGATTTCGATTTTTACGAATAATTGAACAAAATGTCTGGAATCGAATACTCGACCACTTTGTTCAATGTATTCTTTTTACTCCGATTCCGAAAATCATATATTAGATTTACCGAGGAAATCCCAAAGGAACACCGAGATATCGATGATTTTTCACGAAAAATTAATTTCTCTGTACGTAAACTCGCCGATTTCTTGTATTTTCATCAGTATATCGACTGAATAACCGTGATTTTCCAAATCAGCGTGAAAAAAATACATCAGGTGAGATGGTCGAACTCTCGATTTCAGAGATTTCGATTTTTCGCAAAATGTCAAGGACTACCGAATATTTCGTCAGTTATTCGCAAAAAGTCGAAATCTGCAAAAATAAACTCCAAACAACCTTATTTATCTCACGTATTTTTTCGCGTTGATTTAAAAAATCACCGATTTCTTGAGGAAATCTCTAAAGAACACCGGCGTGTCATCAATTTTCTGCGGGAATCCACGACGAACCGTATTCAAATTTCTCCGAAACGCATCTTCGATTTTGGATTTCCAATGACGCGTTTTCCAACAAGGCGCTCCATCGCAAGATTCACCTGAAATCTCGAAATGCCGTCTCGCTGAACCGCCACGGGAAATCTCCCGAATCGACCTATCGCAAAAACCCGACCTTCGACCGGTTTCTCCTCTCCGCACGAGACCCGCGACGCCGGGAATCGGCGGAGGAGCACACTTGCACCGCCGCCGAACACCTCGCCGAACCCGCCGCCGTCACTTCTACACGTATTGCCTTGCCGGCGGGAGCGACGAGGCCTCTACACACTACCGACGCACAAACCCGCGTCGAACGCCCGGACTAATGATAATGCTAGGCAGTCCGGCTCGGTTTGCTGAGCGGTTGTGACATGACGGTCCGGAGAACGCGCGTCGCATCGCGAAAACGTGATTGTGGTTGTTCTCGCGGGATATCGTGGCTGCCGCGGTCGCAGCATCCGTGTACCGCGCGGAGATTCATCGGCGACGGATCGACGCGACGCTATTCGAGGGGGGAAAGCGGAAGGGAATAATCGCGTGTGCGTGCGTGAAATCGTTGATCGGAAGAGGAGGAGGAAGAGGAAGTGCTTCGGAGAATAATATTCTTTTCATTCAAAGTGCATGAATTAAGTGCGGTGTTGTGATGAGGATACAGTGACGACAGTTTTTTTTTTTCGAATTCGGATAAATCTTTTGCGCGCTCCGTTCGCGCGTTCTTCTCGACGCGACGCGGCTTTTGTCCGCGACCGGAAGCAGCATGCGGGCATTGAAGAAGAGATTCGTGCTGTGCAGGCAGCAGGAGACGACGATTCCGGAGGTAAATTATTTTTGGCGCGAGATTTTTCTCGTCGTCGCGGAAGATTCTTTTTTTTTTTGAGAGAGAGAGAGAGAGGAACTGTCGAAGTGCCGACGGGAATATTATCGTACCGGATGTTCCTTCCGCGTGATACCTTCCCGTTTCGGGGATCCCCGAACGTTTTCGACGACGCGTGAATTCCGTGTAGTCGCTGCGGTTATTTTCCACGCGATGTATCCCAATTTTGGTATCCGCGATGTTTCGAGTTGCTCGGCAACCGACGAAAATATCTCTTTATCTTCTGCGCGTTCATTTCTGTTATCGTGTTCACCGTCGCGTTCATTTCTGTTATCGTGTTCACCGTCGCGTTCATTTCTATTATCGTGTTCACCGTTGCGTTTATTTCAATAATTCATCAATATAACGACGTCCCGAGTATTTTCGTCCACAATCATCAAAAGTGTTTCTTCTTCTCATAATACATTAATTTTTACCGTCACATCCAACACCGAAAGAGTTTATTAACAGTTCACAAATATAATTTCAAATACGGCGAAATAAATATTTCATTAGGACGAGAATATATATATGTTAATTGTGTGTGTTAAAATGTTTATTTCACTCAAACGGTTTCCTCTGAGGATCAAATTTTACCAAACAAATATTGCAATAATTAATGAATATTTCATCGGTCCGATAAAATGTTCATTTCGCCATATTCAAACAAACATTTATCAACTACGAATAAACTTTTCTCGACTCGATAACCGTCCCATGACGATTACTCCCCTCCGCAACTCTAACGCGCGACGTCCCCGAAATTGTTCAGCGATTAACCAGAGCACGTTTTCTCCTTTCTCTGTCGACAGGGCGCTATCTTAACGACGATGATCGCGACGCGGAATTTTTCCAGTAAGTATGATGCGCAGGGTAAGTACCTCCGGCCTTCTTCGGCGCTACATGGCCCGCGTCAGACTGTACACTCACTTCTCCTCTCCTCGAACGGATCCGTCCACCCCGCCCCCACGTTTTTCTCTGTGGAGCAGATCTCTCAGCCTTCTCTTCTCGCCACTTCCTCTCATGGTGCCCCGTGCAACGCGGCTCGTGGTGCCGCTTCTGTCGATCCGTCGCGCCGTTCACGGATATAAAAAAACATCAATTCGTACCGCTTCATTCAGTAGCGCTTGAAAATGAGCTCGAATCCCAGTGCTACTGGATGAAGCGGTTGAAATTGCTGTTTTTTTTCTCCGTGTCGCATCGGTAGTACTCGAACGGTATTGGCTCTCGGACGAACCGATCGAAAGGAAAATCGGTTCGGTACAGATCGGAAGAATGCGATCTTATAAATTTATACGCGTGGAAAAATCGAATCGTTTGTCAGCACGCGAATGACGAGTCGATCGAGACACCCTTTGCAGGTCGCACGCATAGACGGATGCACGGAAACGCGCGCGCGTACGATAGACGATCCGCGGAAGAAGAAGAAGAAGTCGACGACGTCGATCTCCAGAAAATGATCGACGCGATTTTTCTCCCGCGGAAGAAAGGAAAATTCTCTTCTTCTTCTTCGCCGATACTCGTCGCACGCGCGTACAAGGGAGCGTCTTTTATTATAATATGTTCATCCCATCGCGTGCCTACCCGCACATGCATCCAGCTCGCATCACATCCCGCAAGAACCGTCACGGCACGATACCCATGCGTGATATACGCGAAAAAATCCCCGTTTTTCATTCGCGATGCCGAGGGGAAAACGCGTCGAGAAAATTCGATCCGCGAATCGGACATTTATTAATTTGTTTATCATTGCAATTGGACGCGATGCCGACAATTTACCGGTCGCTCTCACGACATCATCCGATCGATCACCGCGTCGCGATAGTCTCGGAAAAACGGACTCGATTTCCTTTTCTGCTTCTCGCGACTCGATCGAGCGGCATTTTCGACGGTGTGCCGTTGTCGTGCGATTACCGCACGCGCCGTAGCGAGTCTGCAAACCGACGCGCTCGCGCACAGGCGAGCCCCGTAATACTCGTACCTACGTGGGAATCGAACGGCGATCCGACGGCTGCGGCCGGTGCAGCGCGACAACGCCGCCGCCGCACACGCGTCGATATCGGGGATTAACTGCTCGTGCAATTGATGACGTCCGACGTCCATTGGACTCGCGCGTCAAGGATCGCGAAATTGCGTTTCCAGCGCGGGGCGCGGCAATTTTATCGCTTCCGCGCGACCGAATCGGACGCGCGAAGCGAACGTCTCTCGCGTTGATTCTGCCATCACCGCAACAATGTAACCGTCTCGCGTCGCGCTTCTTCTCTCGACACTCGCGCTTCCCGTCGATCGATTATACCGGATAGGTATACACCTACGTACACTCGTTACACGACTTCCCGGGAGATGTCGTAGTTCCGTGAAATTGCACCATGACGTGTTTCCCTTTTGTAGAATGCTCTTGCGCAATTTAGATGACTCAGCTGTGTAACCGTAACTCGTACGATTTGTATCTTGGAACGGAGCAGCAGCGATCCGTGCTCGTTTCATCAAACGTATCGAAATAATTCCCTGCAGACGATATAATCAAATTGCGGTGGGAGAAGAGAGCCAAATTCAAGAGAAGGGCGTAAACTTTGATCGCTGTCGTCTCGTTACTCACAAACGAGAAGCTTTGCGGGAAGAAATGTCATTTTCGAGAAGGTATCGCATATCAATTCGGGTCAGATGTTCGCGGACGACGAGATAATCGTTATTGGAATGGACGCGCCTACATTATGACGTCTGTAGTCATTGCTCCAAGGTACAAATAGAGGAACAAAGCACCTTCGCATATACGTGTGTGTCTGTTCATTAAATTTTGGGTGTTAGTATGTGTATACCCTCACCATTCCAGCTCCCCGTAGAGCACTATGTATTAGATCAATAAACGGCACCCGTTAAAAGCATAAAAAATCGAGTCTGCGCTGCAAGAAGCCGTCGTCGATATACTCGAGCTCGATCGACCGCGTTCGACTCAAAAGTGTATTCTAAAAAAATATGAAATACGAATACACACTTTCCTAAACTATTTTCTATCAATTCTCGTCTTACGCGAATGGAGATCAACTGGAACGTGCGCGGATATGCGTGCAGGCTCGGCTTAAAATTCTAAAAGTCCACAATAAAAGTAACCGCTCCCGGAATAAAAGTCTCTCGATCCGCGCATATTTCGAGATGCCGCGAATGAAAACGCGAGATATTTACCATTCCACGCTGCACGAACTCGGAAAAGCAATCGGAAGGCGCGCGCGGGGGACGGAAAATCGGATCTAAAATGGGAAAAGAAAATTTGCTTTTCAGCCGCACCTCTCGCACCTGTACTATTTTATTCGCGCGACGCGATCTATTTACCAACCCAGACGACACAAGCCGGAAAGCTGTCTTTTGGTAATCCGTACACGGAGAAAAAAATGTGGTCAATTTAACCAATATCTTGGAGACGACAACCAAACTGTTTGATAAAATATGGATCGTCCATCTGTTTGTTTAAACTGGCCACTTCTTTCATTAAAATAACTCGATATTTGGTTCAATTGACCAGTATTTTGGTTGCGATAACTTAACGCGACAAACTCGATGCGTTTTCTCATTTCAACCTAATTATTTTTCTCAGTGTAGTTAGTCTAATGTCTCACTTTTTCATGTCTTAAATCTCAAGTCATCCAAGCGTCATCTTTTGGAATAACACGAAATCAAAGTCGACGAAAAAATAAGACATCAGACTGCCTACGGATGAGACTTCGATGTGACTTTTTCGATTGCGCTCTCTGAGAAGTCGCTCATCGTCACCGTTCCGCAGTAGAAACCGCCCGCTATAAACCGCCGCACTATTTGTAAATAAATGCGTATCGCGAAGGGGCGTGCAACAATCGTATAACCGGCGCCCGTGTACGTGTATTAGGTACCGTTGTGTAGTCAGCATTCGCGCGTGTACACACGCACCAACGGAACGCGCGGTATCTGTGCTCGGAGCATGTTTTCGTAGGATCTCTCGATGAAGAGCCGGCGCACGGGCGCGCGGCGTTACGAGAGGCGGGCGAGAGTGCATACGCGCGTATGCACACTGCACTGCGCGCCGCCCGCGCCGTGCAACTCCGTACGTCGCATCGCGATGCTCCTCGCCCCGCGGCGGCGTGGAGGGAATTGCGGGAAACGCGGTATTAAATTCACCGCGAGCGCTGTTACGACCCTTAAATTTCCCGCGGAGGTTTCCACGGCGGGTGCAGCCGCGCGTAAATTTCGCGAAACGCGCGGGGGTTGGTTGCACCTCGGGCGGTGCACGGTCGGGTCTCGCCGTAATAATTTCTGCGATGGAGACCCATTTCTCACGGGATTGGATGGCTTTTTCGAGTTCGTCGTTCGTGGGAAGTCTGACTGCGCGTTACAGCGTTCTGAGTTATTGAAGATTTCGACGAGGAAAATTCGAGGGAGGAAGGATCGAGCTGTAAATATAAAGAGGGAACAAATTTTTTTAACACTTTTCGGTTCGAAAACTCTTGAACTCTTCTTCGTGGAATTTGCCCGTACACCAAGAAAGAATTACTATCGATTTCGGATACAATTTTCGATATTCCAATGGATTCTTTTCGCGCAACGAGGACGTAACAGCAGCCGTTTACCTCCCTCCGCCCTACGTTTCATTCGGCCATCGCGCACAGCTGAGCAAACAACGAAACAATCGAACTTCGCGCTCGAAGGCTGATAACGCTGCAGTCGATTACACTCGGCGCGACTGTCCTCCGCCTCCCCCGTAAACCCCTAGCGTCAAAGTGACTGCGAAACAATTAACTTCGTTGAGTCCGGTGTAGAGCGCTGGAACTTTGATCTCAATTAATTGCATTTCCCCTTCGCTTGAAATCTCGCTCCAAGATTCGCATTCGATATCCGCCGGTTATAACGCGCGTCAGGCTCGGACGATCCAATTGAGCGAGTTAAAAATCGAAATTTGCATTCGACGATATTCCTGCGAAATTTATCAGCGTTGCAAAAGTAGGAGAGGGACGGGCGAGGGTGATAATATCGGTGATAACCAAGGGCCTGATATTTCACTCCGTTCACCCGCTCCTCTTCCGCATCGTCGCGCGATCATTCCCGCGTCATTTCGAGGAGACGGTCTCATTCGGCGAATTTCACTTTTTTCACGATTCATCGGTATCCAAATCATCATCAGCTTTCTCACTCGCTTGTCGCGAAATTGCACGCTGTCGTGCATTGGGACGAACATTATTGTGATAACGTGTCGCCTCTCGAAAAAAAAAAAAAAATTGGCGCTTCCGGTCTCTCCTCCATATTTCCCCTTCTTCTCTCAGTCTCTCTTGCGATACCGCGAAGTCTGCGCCTAGGTGAAGCGGGTCGGAGGTGACTTCACGGTCCTCGACTGTAAAATAACGATGTCGCCTAATTGTTTAATTCTGATACGATCTAATTGCTAGAATAAACACTCGTATGTATACGCAGAGACACGTACACGCACACGATCGCCCTGAAAACACGTACACTAACCCACGCCAACACCGTAACGCGCGTTCGCGAGGGACGCTTTTGCCTCCCGGGCTGAATTTTTGAGAAGCCGTTTGGTCGTCCCGCCGACGATAAATCGTCGGTCTTGTACGATTCTTTTTTTTCCCCCGGGACGGAAGAGAAGATGACAAATTCAGCCTGGAACGAGGGAGATTGGAACGAATGCGCGCGTGACACTACACTCGGTTAACCGTTTGAAACTGAAGTATATTATCACAACGAGCACATGCTTCTCTCATTCGTTCATTTTCGCGAGGCGTTCTTCTTTCAGCTCTCCCGCCATACGACCACTTCCTCCCGCTCCCGTCCCTTTCCCGCTCCGACCTCCCAACGGACAGAGGAAGTGAGGCATTGGGAAATGTTTTATCGATTTTCGTCGACCTCGACGAAAGTTTGCAAACGAGTCTTTAAATCGCACTTTTGCCCACATTCTTCTCTCCTATTTTAATATAGAAATGAAAAAGATGATATAGCGCGATACGCTGGGAGAAATAATTTCTGGTGTTAACAAAAATTTTTCCAACCAAGAGAACATAATATGATCTTGAAAATTTGTAAGAATACAGATTCCTGGTCGAAGAATATATATTCTTGATTCAAGGAGAAATTTTTCCTGCGAAAAAAAAAAGATTACTCGAGTCTATAAAATATTTTCTTGCGCGAAGAAAATCCTGTAATTATATCATGTTTCTGATTGAAGAAAATATTTCTCTCGGTGTGTAAACCTATAAAGGTATCCTCATCAATTATATTCCCTCTGCAGCCGTTTCGTATGGTTCCGTTTTATTTTCTCCGGGCAAATATTTCCCGTAAATCGAGTAACGTAAAATACGAATCCACATTCGCAATGATCTTCACTCTTTTCTTTACATCTCCATCCCCTTCCCATCCATCGACCATTCTCCCTTTCTCGGCGAGCGAAGTAGTAATAGTGCGTTTCACGGCAGACCGAGTCGCGAAACTCCCGTAAACGCACTCGCGAACCAATCTTTCAATTTCCCAACGATTCCTTCAAATTCGAATAAAAGCGCGCGTCTCCTCCCCACCTCCATCGAATGGTCACGACAACGTCCCACCTCCCGTGATCCTCGATTCTTCTCTGTCTCTTTCTCACTCATCTCTCTCTCCACTTGTATAAAATACGTACATTTTCTACATAGCGCTCTCTCCTGTGACCTCGCCCCGTACTCTGTGTACCGTCGTCTCACCAATCCGTAGACTAACTGCACTACTAGCAAGATGTTCGAGAAGTTGCATTGTGTCTGTTCTCACTTAATACCGCCGATCACTGAGACAAATAATTGCTAGCGTCAAAAAACTGTTTCTCAAATGAAAAACATGTGGTCTTAACAATTCTTAAGAATACAGATTCCCGATCGAAGAATATCACAGCCAGGCGTGCGATGTAAATTTTGCAGCAACTCTACGAAAACCTGGAGATCACGGCGTGCAGCAACTGTGTATGTTTTACGAGTCCTCCCTTGACACCGTTATTTATCTAAATGAACGATGAAATTCCATTTCGAAAGTGACGAGTAAATTTTACGCATTATTCTGATGTGTGGCAAATGAAACTCAGCGTAAATTTGACGTGTCATTTGCAATTTACACTTGTGGCAAACGACTTCTGTTAATTTGACGTAAAAATGGAGAAAATTTTAAGCAGCTTTAATTCAACGCATGCCGTGAATAGGGAATGTCTGACTGGGGTACATTCTTGATTCAACAATATCGTCGTCGAAATAAAAAATGCTTCCTGCGCAAAAAAAAATCAATTACTCGAGCCTGTCAAATATTTTCTCGCACGAAGAAAACCGCGGCTCGATCCCGAAGTTGCATCATGTTTTTTCATCGAAGAAGACATTTTTTTCCCACCGGCGATTATTTCTCTCGGTGTGCCCGTCGCGATCACACGTCTCGTCGACGTACAGCCGCCGCGCATCCCCTTTTCTCGCTGGCTTCTCTCGAGGCCCCGTCGGACCACAAAAAAAGGGGGGCGGAGAACGAGAGGACGGGGCGCTTCGACACCTCGTTCTCTCTTCCCGGGAGGGGGCCGAGAGCAACACGTGCGTGTAAATAGCCGAGTGTGGATAATCGATAGGGCGCGAGAAGTCTGGCGTGCCGCCGCCGCCGCTGCCCGTGTTGGCTCGATGCCCCGCGCTCACACGACGCTCTCGTCTCCGCTCTCGACGACGACGTCGATATATGCACTCGGCTGGGAATCGACGCGGGAAATCAACGCGATTTTCTCCGTGGGACGAGAGAGAGAGAGGCGCGGTCGGCTGCGCGTTATCGTCCGCGAAGACGAGCTCGAAGGAGGGACGACTGTACGAGAAGCGGAGAACGACGATGAACCATGCGAGGAGGAGTCCACTCGTCAAGAATCGATCACCCGAGCAACGACGAATAAAGTCTACGCGCATCCCGCGTCCACCCGGCGATCGTTACCTGCACGTGAGCGGCCGATTGGGTGTACCGATGTCAATATAGCGCCGATAACGTCGAACAAATAAGTGGATAACGACTGGCCCGACGCACGCTTTACTAATGGTCGCTCGTTCGCGGTAATGCCCGCTAACTCGATACCGCGTTAATTCGCGATGTCGAGGGTCGATAAGCCCCGGGCCGAGCGCTCGAGAGCGAGCGACGTTTTTGCGCGCACGGTCGAATCGCGCGAGCGCGCAACGCCACCGACGCGTATCGGCGATATTTCATTTGTACGATGTGCACGGTGGTCCCCGAATGGACGACGAAAAATTTCTCTCGACGATTACTCTCGTTTCTCGCGTAGCTCGTCCCGCGTAAAAAAAACGGCACGGGAAAAGCACAGCGAAAGTTTGGGAAAAGTTAAACCAAGAAAGTACGGCTAGGGGTCGTGTCCCAGATTTTCAAGCGGACGATTTTTTCATATCGGCTGAAAAGTCAATTTTACTCGACTTACCTGTGTACCTTTTTGATTCAATTCTGTCGTACGGGTTCTTCGTTGTTAAGCTGCGATGACTCGTTTGGTCCTAGAATATAGTTAATTGGTAATAATTAGAGAGTTTGATGAAATAACGGATCGAAGTAATATCAACCGACGAGAACAGACATCGATACAAACGACTGAACTAATCGTCAACCGGCTGAAAATCTGCGACACGATCCGTAGCCAACCATTTTTCCGGTTCCACTTTTCCCAGACTTCCGTTATAAATATTTTGACCACATACTTTTTTTACGCGGGGTAAAACGCCCACTGCCGCGCGTGCGGTCTCGCTCTCCGCCCGCGTCTCGTGTTTTCCGTGAAATCGACATCGAAAACACCGCGGGAACGCCGCGCGACGCGACACGCCGATACAAAACGCAGCCAGCTCTCCCGCGCGTTCGCCGCACGCGAGATAAGGATCGGATGTATCGACGAGCGTGTAACGTCGAGCGGAAACTTCCGACGGGGGAAAAACCAGTCCGAGTGATCTGATATACCGAACGCCACGAGGGACCCTCCTCGGGAAACGGTCCAGGGGGCATTCCCCCTGCGCCGCGATGGAATATTGAAACCGTGGTCGTCTTGTCTAATCAGTCTTAACAGCCGATCTACAAGCAGCGACGCATGCTGGTACAAGGGATCAGTTCGACTGGAACGAACGTTAATTCGATCCGAAGCTGATCTGCCTCTCTTCGGCTCTTCACGCACCGCCGACCGCGACTTTTCTCGGAACCCGAAGACGCACGGACGACTGAAGTTCGACGCGTCGCTTATCACCGGCTCGGGCGGACGTGCACGCACGTGCGTTGCCTCCGCCGCGCGGGACGTATCTCGGACGATCACCATCACCACCACCACCGCCGCCGCCGCGCACCTACCGCGTATAATGCCACATCCACACACGGTCGCGTCTTTTTCTTTCTCATCCGGCATTCTCTTTGTATCGTCTCGCTCTCCGACGCGCGTCTCTTTCGCACTCGTCGAATCGACATGGGATCTCGCGTCGTCTCTTCCTTTCTTCCACCTCTGCGACACGTCGCTTTGTTGTTCGGATTCGAAGTCCCGAAGTGACGAATTGTTGCAATTTGAATGGATATCTCGCAGAAATACTGATCCGCGCAAAGTGGATTTTAATTCCGTCTTCATTTTTTTTTATATTTAAAACACCACGAAGCGACCGAATTCGAGATCCCATCTTCGACTCGACCCGCGCCACTCACGCGCGCGCGCGCGCGCGACACACCGCAGCCGCACAAAGATCTCACACGCCCGAATTCGGTGAACGTCACACACAGCGGCCGACACACAAGTTTTTTGCAAATTGCGAATATCAGCCGAGCAGCGAGAGCGAAGCAAGCGATGTTAACAAGATGTCTGTGTCTGTTTTCTTTGGTTGACCCTGTTACCACCCACCAACCGAACCAACCACGACCAACCAATACGAATTGACCGACCAATCGAAATCTTGCCCCACGCTGTGTGATCCGAAGAAAGTGGTAAGACGTGTTACCTGTTATTAGCGAAAGATCTACTAATCGTATATAATTCAGACTCTTACCCTAACGCCACGTTTAACCACACTACACCACACTGTTTTCTCCGCTGACCACACACACGGAGGAGCCTCCGTCGATCTTTTCTATTCTGTTTTAAGACCCGCTCCTTCGGCTTGATCTTCCGCTGCACTTCTTCCGCTCGAGCCTCTCTTCGAGCCGATCCGCTTGCGATCGAGAGCGGCCTTTCCCGCGTGTATCGTACTCTGAGAAGGATAACTTGGTTAAGACGACGAAATGCGTCTGGTTATTCAAACTGATATGGAAAATGATCAGCCAAACCAAGCAGACGGAGGATTCATATTTCACGAAATGGCTATGGTTTCCAGAATTTTAGTTAAATTGACCAATTTTTCATTCTCAGCGTATACGAGCTCACTTTTTTCAAGATAAAAACGAAGACACAAACGAGATCAATTCCTTCAATCAAAAAGGTGAAGAGCTAAATCGAAATTTGCATTTATATTACTCGCGCAACGACAGCGTGTTGCGGTAGACGTCGTTGTCGCGTCCCTCTGATCTTGCGGGAAGAAGGAACGAAATTGATAGGTGATAAAGAAAAGTGAAGGATTAAAGCAGAATAGAAACAAAAAGGAATACCACTAAATGCGAATGACGCCTGATCAATTGAAACTCGTTTTGTTTTGCTGCGATGTCGTTGTTAAATGGTACGCCGAGTGTGTCGAGATTTAGCCGAGCTTTTGCCGTGCATTGCATCGCGCGACGCAGTTCCGTGCATCGGGATGAAAGTTGCATGCCGCTTATGATTGGATATTGTTACTGATCCGTGTGCGTGCATCTCTCTCGCGACACGTCCTCTCCCGGCTACGCTTCCGCGGCAGGACGTGTAGCCGCGAAGCCTCCTGCGAGTGCATCTCAGCATGGCGCGACACGAACCGCTTTTTTAACGTTCGTACATTCGTCTCTGTCTAATTCTCTCCGCCTCTCTTTCTCTTTCTTTGTCTCTCTATCACTCTGCCTCTCCGAATCGAGATCTCGTTTGCTAAAAGAACTCTCGTCTCTACTTATAATCGACGTGCGCATCTTTAATCCCAAGAGTAACCAAACCTCTCCAAAAAAAAAACGCTCCACTACACGCAAAACCGTCCCGGAAAAAAAAGGCGAAGCCGCGAAGAAATCGCAGGAAACGGTGAAAGCAGTCGAAGTTCCACGATTGCCGTAGTCCTTGACGATCCTGCGATCTCTTTCGCGACTCCACATCGGGCGGATTTTGCATCTCTCTAACTACACACAATTTACGTACCTATATATTTATATATACACACACACACACCTACATTTAACAGCCTATCTCACCTCTAAAACGAATGCCTTTTAAATATATTCCATTAATCTAAATTATAAGAAAAATCATCGTTGTGCTTTTCGTTGCCAGTCGGTCGTCTTCGTCTCGTCGTCGACTGGGCGTCGCTGTCTTTTGACAATTTATCCTTTTCTCTCTTTTTTTTATTTCGATTTATGGCATTACGGATTTGTCTTCCTTTCGTCATTTTCGGGGAACTCGAGATATTTGGAAGGAGGCTCCGCGCCGAGAAACGTGGATTTTCCATTTGACAATAATTGTTATCGTAAAAATTATCCTCGTCACGGTATAATTATGCAGAATAGTTTCCATTACCTTGGTAACTCGTGACTCGAGTAATTATAATAGCAGAAATAATTGCCGCAAACGCTTTTCTCGGTACGTCTGACAGAACGGAGGCTTTACTACTGGCTCGACTCCCGGGAAGACGATGGCGCAGCCTCTTCTCATCGATTCTCACGTACACGATTCGTTTATTCCGATCGATGTTCCGTGTAATTGTCAATCCCTGCCATCGTACGGGACTCGATACGACTATAAATTTCAATCCGCCCTGAGCGATGATTCTGACGCCAAGTAAATCCTCGATTTCATTTTCGACTCCACTTTCGATCTACTCGATCGAGATCCGTACGCGTTCTTCCGACGAATCGATCGAACCTGCACGATGGCACGGCAAAAAATGATTATCGCTTTCAATGGAAACAACGACACTGAAGAGGAATACTCTGTCTATACATAGATGTCAAAAACGATCGATACTTTCGCTGTTGTTCGTCGTCCGAACCTCGTCGAAGAGGGGATGGACGCCCTGTTTTTGTCGTTATACGTGTTTACGCGTGACGTGGGATCGTGTATTGTCGAGAAAAACAGAGAGGATGAAAAATATTTATACGAAAAAAAAAAAAAAATTGCCGGCACGCCCGATTTTCTAAAACCTCTCGACTGCTCCAGGTAAAAGCATCGTTACGAAGAAGGGCGAGGGGTCCCAGGTGAAGGAGTCCACCGACAGCAGCACCACCATCGAAGACGATGACGTGAAAGGTAAGCGACAGCAGATTCCTTCTCGTTCGTGTCTCGTCCGCGTGATCGTTCGTATATTTCTCGTCGAATGCCCCGGTTGAAAGGGACCGCCGGAGGCGGACTCCACTTGTCTAACAGTACCTGGTAATTAATAATTGCTGTATACCCAAAACTGCCCGCCAGCAAACCAGTTTGTCGATCGTTAAGCGTCACGAATCCTGCGATCGCCCTGGACCCGCGGGAGGAGCCGCGCGTCGCTGCTCGGACAATGCTCGCTCGAAGGATGCTGATTAATCGACGCGCACCGTTTATAATTACCCGCGATCCGCGCACAATGGGAATTCCAGGATTCGCGACTGACCTGACGGTAATTGATTGACTGCATTTCCGCAAAGCGCGCGTCTCGTTCGTCAGAAAGGTATAACGGGCACCGAGAAAATAGTTTATTTATAGTTGGTACGTATTTCTTTGATTATGGCGAAATAAACATTTTATTGGACCAAGTAAACAACACGGTGTTTAGCGGTCAGGAAATTCTGGAAAACCTGGAATTATCTAGGTCATGGACAAGTCAGGGAAAATAAAGAATTTTCTGGAATTTTTTCAAAAATACTCAAATTAAACAAATAGCTTGACTTTTGGTCTGTTGAGACTTTTAAAATTCCATACAGAAGTCTAAAAAAAGTTTTCCATGTGTATGTGTGTATATATCCAAGTTCTTTTCTGTTGTAAAATAATCTATTAAATGATAATATGGTTTGACAGAATTAAATTATTGTAATATTTATTTTTCAGTTTTCATAACCTGTTTTATGAATATCAGCTAATCAGTTCATTCGACGAAAGATGATTGACGCGTAACACTTTATACCAGATCTATAGCGATACCCATAGCGATCAGAGAAAATCAGGCTATTTCAGACTGGAAAACCTGAAAAAGTCAGGAAATTTCCTTTCCACATTTTGCTAGACACCGTGGTTAACTATTATAATATTTATTTGGCACAATTAAATCCTTTGAGGCAACTATTTGAGTGAAATAAACATTTTAGCAATATCGACATACATTTCCTTGTTCTAACGGAATATTTATTTCGTCGTTTTTGAAATTACATCAATTAACCATTAATAAACTATTTTCTCGATGCATCTCGATGCGCGCCGAGAGCTTTATCGATCGTTCTGATTTTTAACAATCGTAATTGCGACGAAGTGCAGTCGTCTTCGTGCGCAACGAGACAATTTCGGGATTCGTGACGCGAGGAAATATAGAAGAAACAGAGCAAAAAAAAAACCGGGGCAAAAAAGTGAAGGTGCACTTTCGTCATCTCGTTAATTCCTCGCGTGAATCTCGAGCTGCGAAGCGGGCAAAGAAGCGGGGCATGAAAGAAAGAACCGTACCGGAATCTTCCTGGAAGGAAAGGCGGTTAAGGTCTCCGATCTTAATTGGTGCCCTAACCTCAGTAGTTTAGATCTTGATCCGCTGAATCGGTACGCTTAACATCCTCCTCCTCCTCCTCCTCCTCCTCCTCCCCCTCGTCACAAATAGCTTGACTTCCCCGAGAAAATAAAGTAAAAAGCGTTTCGTCAGCCGCCAAGTCGCATCCGAATCCGCTTATCCGATGATTCATCGTTGCCCTTCGAAGACACCGGCGAGCTCACCTTTTAATCTCTTTAACGTTCGCTCGGATTTCTCGGTAACCCCGAGGCCCAACCTTTTGATCCCTTTGACGTTGCTCAATTTCCTTTGACAACCGAAGCAGACTTCTCGGTGTCTCTGGTGTTGCTCGGGCTCCTCGTTAACCCGTTGACGAGGAACCAAGGATTCATTGGCATTCCTCGTGGTTCCCTCTTTTTCGCTCGCAATTAAACTGCACATCCGTGTGTCGCGATATCGGTGTAAGTACTCGCGTCTAACTCCGATAATTTCGTTGACGGAAAACGAAAAATCCCTCGACACTTCTCCTTACTCCTCCCGCACCTTCCCCGTCCGAACGCCTCGACAATGAATCTGTCGCGACAATGAAGCTGTCGCGCGTCGATCACCTGCAGTTTCCCGCAAGACGATTCAACGTGTGGTCGATTGAATTTTCCAGTCCAAGTCCCGTCCTCCGCTGTATCCTGCTCTGCATCCTTTTCTATCTCTTTCTTTCCCTCTTTCTCTCCCTCTGTCTGTTTCTCTTTCTACATCGATGACTCTCACAAACTCTCTCGCAATCAGTTTCGTCGTCTCCAGTGCGCTACGTGCGGAGACGACGCGGCATTTTGTCAAAAATGTCGAATACTTCTCCCGGCGCACAGCATCCCGACAGATGGAGCGGTGATAATCAGTATGACGCGAGTCGATTTTACGACGTCACTTCTCGGCTCGCGAGATAAATGGAAACAAGGTTAAGGGTTATTTATATAGCGACGTTGAATATCTTTCCTAAATTTACGACCCGGACCACTCTGATTATCATCGGCTACGCAACACGCAAATCGCCCCTCCCTTCGGCTCCTTCGTTCCGGTTCGAAGGTCGAACTTGGACGAGGATTTCGAGAATTCGTGTCATCCTCTCTTCCCCGATACAGCTCGCTCGATCGTTTCCGAAACCCTTTCTCGAGCGTTCTCGTTTGCCGCGTATGGCTACACGTACGTGTGTCCAGGAAGCGTTATGGAATCGGTACAGTAACGAGCCGGAGTCTTCGTCGTTATCGCCAGCACTGAACGAGTCGTATTACGACGGGATAATAACGTCGAAGCTGCAAATTACCCGATGAAACTTCTCGGCGTTGTGGCGACGTAATTCGAAGTTGACGACATCTCTTTCTATCGTCATTAATATTTCGTTGACACGACATAGCAAACTTTTACGTAGATAACGAGATTCTTACGTCGGTGTTACTGAAACGAGCTTATCAATATATCGATATTTGTTACTTATCGCAATTTAATGCTACTTGTAGCTACGATTTCCGAACAACATTACAAATCTTTGCTACTTATACATAAATTTCCGACTGAGAAATCGATACAAGTATCGAGTCAACACATCGGAGGATTAATAATTCTAATATTTCAATAAAATTCGACTCGCGAAGTTCGCCGATCGATATTTTCCTCTCCAAACTTTTCCTGGATAAATCTACGCGTAGAATCACCTCCTACCACCTCCAAGAGAAAACAAAAACAATGCATACACCATAAATCGCCAAGAACCATCGGCCATCGCCAAGTGGCAGGTTGAAAATGATCCCTCGCCCCGTTCGCCACTCCATTTATCTTTATCGCCTGTAGACGTACACCTGTAAACGCACCCCGCTCGATCCACAGCCGCGCGCGGAGTGTAGGATGCAAAAACACAATATGGTACGGCCCGGTAATAAACTAGCCTCGCCTCGTCGTTGTTCGCCCCCTCCCCCGCCCCCCACATGGCGCGATGCTCACAAATCCATAACACGTATAGAGAAAGCTACGTACTCGTTTAAGTATCTCCACGTATAGACGCCTAGGTATATAGAAGTGCTTAAATAGAACCTTCCGCCCAAGCATACGATCTATCTCCACGTGTGTATAGAGAGACGCGTTACTCGCGCCGAGTATCGACGATCTTTTTATCTCGGAGATCCCCTGTAGGCATTACGATCCACCGAGTACACGGCGGCGTAACGAGATTGCGTGCTCTCAGGGGTCGCTGAAGTTGGCGGTGAGCGCGATGACGGATTATTTATAAAAATTAATCTATTTGACGCCTTTCCATCGCCAATACTGATTCGTCGAAGATTTCGGAGTAATTCGATCAGATGTTCGAGTTTAACGTGGAGTGTGGGTCGGTACTACGAGGTTAATTCCAGGCCTAGAAATTTATGTGGACTGTATATGAACTCCTACCGTGTCTGAAAGCACGTATGAAAGTTATGCCGCCGCTTGAAATAGACACGATAGGCTTGGCGTTGTCGTAGCATAACGTAGCCATACAGGTACGACGTGAAGGCACCGAACGTCATCCGCGTTGGTTGCGCGCTGACATCGAGTAAAAAGCAGGTTCACCGTTCACTAGACACGGAGGTCGATAGGCGCATCGTCGGCGTATGCACTTACAACTGGCAGCACGCGGCGTCGAGAAGAACTCGTTGATGTGCGACGCGAGCGCCGGTTCAACCGCGACTATCTCCTTACCTACTGACTTTACGCCCATATTGGTATAAGACTTTTTTGTAGATCCACTCGCGCTCTTCAAAGAAGCTCGTACGAACTTGCGCGAGAAATTCTCAGGCGAGGAGATAAACGCACTTTGCCGTTGAAGTGTGCGCCATTATCCACTAACGAGACCACCCCTTCACCCCGCGGGCTGTAATCGTTTGCCGTTAGGGCTCATTTTTCAAGCCGAAGGGTAATTCGCAGGAGTCACGAAATCACCACAACCACACCACAGCACTCCCCCGCCACACCGCAATCACGAGCGCGTCGATCCGTCGGCCGTCACGCTCGCCATAGGCTCACCCGTCGATGATTATTTTATGCGCGGTCTAGCCGTGGTCCATCGAGATTTATCCGTACAGCAGAAGAGCCGAGATGCGAGAGCTCTGATTCGACGATGTGCGGCAACGCGATTTCACTGCCGCACTCGCACGACAGGTTCACCCCGACGATCGCTGTAGTCAATAGCCTAGCCTAGCCTAGCGTGGTCGATCGGAATAGCGATAAGGGACGCGAGCTTCGGCCGCGCGATATATACGATAGCTGCATCACGAGTAGCGACTGCATCGGGCATGCGCGTCGATCCGGTTAGCGGAACCGACGTTGAGTGTCTTGTCGATGGCGAGCTTCTATAGAGGGGCTTGCCGGAGGAGAATCGTGTCGTGGTAGTCGTTGCGTCGTGTCGTTATAGTCGTAGCACGGGTAGAATGAGAAAAGATCGGCAGTTTTGCATCTCCGATTAAAATTGAACCGCGGCTGTAAATCCAGGCTTCTCGATAATGACGAGACGTTTGGTTTTATTTCAATCGGAGATGGAACTCTCGTTTTCTCGTCACTCCGCACGGAAGAAAAATATGATTTTACAGTCCTGGCGAAAGTAGGTTTTGCTGGGGACTTTTTGCTGTCACGTCAATAATATTATCTGTGACGGCAAAAGGTATACTCGATCGTGGCAAATGTAACTACGCGATCACGGTGACATTTTTTTCGGTAGAAATAGTTGCTACCTCGACAAATATTTTTTACTATTATTGAACATATCTTTTGTCGACGTAGATGATAGATGTATTTGTCACGATGGCAAGAAATTCTCCGCGAGGTCCAGTTTTGTTAAAACTGCAAAACCATTTTTTTTTCTGTGCGTCAGTCGTACAGACGAATTGTCCGCGGACAGCCGTCATCGTTCTACTTTCATTTCCGTTCATTCTTCCCGCTTTGCCTTTATCGGTGGCCCTCGAGGGTGCTGCTTCTTCTAGGGGGGCAGAGCTGCTGTTGGCATCGAGTCAGCTGTGCTTGTCGATCGTACGGAACGATCGATTCGAGATCAGCTACGGTAGACTTGTTCGTTATATTGTGATCATTATAATTATTATGATTATTATTAATCATCTTATCGGCATTATTATTATTATTATTATCATTATTATTATTATTACTAATACTACTACTATTACTATTACTCCGTTCTGCTCATTTTTTCTCGTGTTCGTCTTTCTCTTATTATCAATATATTCATCGTCACCGCTACTCGACGACGTCGATCAATTACGTCTTCTTTGTCCTCTCTACCATCACGCGAGCTTCGATCGTGGATCACTCGGATTTCGCAACGATCTATGGCGGGACGAGTCGTTCGATCGTTATTCCCAGGTCATAAATTGACGTCGATCCTTTCTCGTCGCAGAAGAATGTTTTACAATGGTGATTTGCACAACGAGCGGCCGAAGAGACGGCGCCGAGGAGACGCGTTTATGACCCCTGTAAATAATAGGGATAAACGATCGCCGCCGGACGATAAAAATCGAACGACTCCACCGCGCGATCGATCGGATCTCTTCTCTTTGCTATTCCTCCGAGAGGAGGGTGAGGAGAGCGATTCTTTCTTCTCTCGAAGCTTGCGCATATTTTTTATTACCGATATTATTATTGTTATTATGTTCATAATATCATACCATCGAAGATCTTTATCGGCAACAATTTTTAATCCGTTTACGCTTTAGCTTTCACGCCTTCAGAGTGTCATCCTTTCTCTTTCTCTCGCAACTTCTTTCTTATTCACTGTAGTGATGATAACGCATCTATATACTCGTATATATATATATATATATGAGGAGCACAGTTCCAAAACTCATTTAGTCCATTCGCAGTTTGTCTTATAATCGCTAAACTATTAGCAATTATAGGACAAACTGCGAATGGACTAAACGAGTTTTGGAACTGTGCTCCTCATATATATCACATAGTATATAGATAACACATTAGAGGTAGCTCATAGGTACCTAGGTGTGCATCGAAATAGTTTAAAAAACGAAATTGAATAAAAACATCAGAAGGTACGGAAGCGAGACGACGACTCGGAATTATCAACCCCCTTCACCCCTTTCTTCTCGTCGTCACCGTAAGGAAATTCATTTCACGAAGTGACGGCTCATCTGGGACTGCTCGAATTCCATCTCCTTGCCTCGCCGCTTCTCTTTTTTCGACATTTCTCTTTCTCTGTATTTGATTATTTTTTCGTTGACATCCATGGCACCGTTGCACCGTCGTCATCAATTTCTATTTTTCCTTTTTCGTGATCTCGTCTTTAACCATACCACAACCGATTTTCTCGCAATGGCTCATCGATTACGATGTAAATCTTCATCGTGTCGAGATGAGAAGTGATTTTTTTTTCAATTCTATCGATGGGAAAAAGTTAAAATTCATTCTTTCTTCTTAAGTGGCCGCAATCTTGATTTACCCATCGATGCACACTCGACAATGGTCAGACGATCTACCATCCACTCACACACCACCCGAAAGCCTGGTGTTATGGATTTATGAACATCAATTCTGGATTTGGACTCGTTCTTCTTTTTCTATTTCTTTTTCTCTTCCCCCCTCTTTCTCTCTCTCTCTCTCTCTCTCTTCTCTTCTCTCTTTCTATATATATCCCGTGCAACATAATAAAACTCACTTAACTAAATGGAAAATCTCCTTGCTCAACGCATGTGTCCGGCTTCGCACGTTTATCCACCCAAGGGCACCACTAAAAAAAAGAGAACGAAAAAATCGATAAAAGCCACTAAGAAAACTCGAAGACTTCGAAAAGCGGCAAGATCGAGGGGGGGCGAGTCGAACTATCTGTCTTTGTCGACACTCCCTTTCGATCGTTTCGAGTTCCTCCTTTCTGCGAAGCGAGGGAAATATCGAATCGACGAAAGAAACTCCGCAAACTTTGCACTTCTACTTTTCTCTTTCTCTTCCTTCCTCTTTTGACGCACATTCCAAATCTTGACTCGCGCAGTGCACTATATTGCATTGCGTATGATTGCACTGCATATTTGATTATCGTATATGAAAAGAAAATAGTTTTTCTCCTACGAAATTATCGCTTCCACGGAAGGAGGACCTCTCCCTTTCTCCGCCTCTCGATTCGTCGCAGATTCCTCGAACGATATAGTTTCATCAAAGGAAAAGGAAACCGTCCAAAAAGCAATGTCTCCAATTTCGAGGTGGACTCGCTCGTCGGTCGCACGTCGCTCCGTTTCGGAAAATGACGCGGTTGAAGGAAAGCTGTTCTTTAATTTAACTTAATCAGTACCGCCTACGTGTTGATCTCGGAATACATTTTTTTGTTCACGTCATTTTTCTCCAAACTGGAGCATCGTGTCGTCGGAAAAGCGAGATAGTGTTGGCGATTTCTCGAATCGAATGGATCCGTCGAGTCGGTCATTTTCATATTTCCGTTGTCCTTGTCATTGTAAATCATGAATTTGAACATTTCTCTACGAGATAATCCACCGATTTAATCGAAAGGAAGGAAAAACTATTCGAGGAATCGCCGAGATGACTCCACCTCGGAGATACATATGAGGAGCACAGTTCCAAAACTCGTTTAGTCCATTCGCAGTTTGTCCTATAATTGCTAATAGTTTAGCGATTATAAGACAAACTGCGAATGGACTAAATGAGTTTTGGAACTGTGCTCCTCATATATATTCTAAATAGATGCATTTTGAATTATACGTGGAACATGTTATATTGTACATAGCGTATGTAACACGATGTCGCATATTTGTACGTGATGTATGTGTGTATGTTGTACAGAGGATAAAAAGGGAGGCGTCGACCGGAGCAGCACGGTCATTGCCAAAGAGCCCGAAGGTAACCCAATCAAACTTAACAACAAGAGCGATCAGCATCTTCTGTCTTCTTCTGTGTTTATCTTATTTACTACAATTCAACTGCTGGAACACGTTTTCAAAATTTACCGTTCGCTACATACGCGTCTTTCGAAGTTCTGCTTTCAAAAAATATCCGCCCGACAATTTCTGGGAAATGAACGTGTTTCAGTAAGTTTGACGTATTTTGCGTTTCACGCATTTTTTATTGCCACCGATTTTAAATCGGACCTCCAATTGCCATGTCGGTGTGACTTAAAAGAGAACGCGTCTACCTAATGTGCCTTGACAATCGCTATTATTAACACACGTTTTCGTCGGAGAAAAGGGGAAGAGATGATTTCTCCCTTTCTCGCATATAATATCTGTCGCCCGCAATACGCTTTGCCAAACGAATTGCGAATCGATCGATCGTCTTCTCCTCCAACGTCGCTTCTCCTTCTCGTCTGTGTGCACCGAGATAAATAATTTGGTTATAATGATAAAACGCATCTGGTAAAACGAGTTACTTAAATTATTCTATCCAAAATACTGGTAAAAGTTGAACCAATTAGTTATTCTACACTGTAAAAAAATTTCCGTTCAATTTCATATAAATGTATATGTATAAAGCTTTTATCCTATACGTGACTATGACAATTAATATACTCCATTGTGACATTTATAAGGGAAATTTCGTAAGAAAGTATATAATTTTCAAAATAACGTCTTGGAAAAAAGCTTTACAGAAAAGTATTAAAAATACAAATTTGTTTACAGTGTAACTACATGTTCAATTATTCCAACTACATGTCTAGGTATTTCAATCTGAAAATAGTCAGTTTAACCAAACACACAGATAGAGGATTCGTATTTCACCAAACGATTTGTTTATGATCTTCAGGATTTTGGTCAGATTGACCAGGTTATTTTTCTCAGTGTGGTTTTGCGTTGACAAGTGAACGAAAAAAAAAAAACCGTTGGCCAGTAACTCTTAACCATGGGGACCAGTGTCCACTAACACGAAAAGCAATCGTCGAGTTTTCACTAACGAGCGAAGCCTCGCGCGGGAAAATTCGAGGGAAAGAGACCTCCTCTCGACTCCTCTTTGAAAAACTCATTTTCCGCCCCGTCACTCGCCTCACTGTTTTACGAACGCTTCCCCGCAATTCGGCTCACGAAGCGCGAAGGTGTGAATCACGCGAAACGACCCACTAACCCAACCCGACAGCCTCGGAGTCATCGATACGCGAGTACGGACTATTATTAAGCGCCTCGCGAACATCCGCTGCAGAAACGTCCGTTGAATGACGCAACGCGCACGGCTCTGTGCGCGACTGCATATCGTCGAACCCATCTTCTCGTTCTCCTCGTCGAGCAAAGACGTTAAAGACGGACCGTCGGATGTGCGGGCAAATGTGGGGCACACCCGGTGCCTCTCGACACGCAAAGTCGTATTCCTGGTCACGTCGGCGCATTGTATCGCAGCGGTTGTCGCGCGCAATGAGAAATGAAACGTGATGATAGAAAAAAAAAACGAGCGGCACCTGCATCCCGATAGGTACACCGAGAGAAAACTGCGGTAGAATTAACTAAATGCTTATTTGTATATCGCTGACTTGATATTTTACTGGCTTACGTAATATTTATTCGTCCCAAAACAAAATTTATTGATTCAAGTTGATGTCAACTATCAAGAAACATATTTTGTCGGGACAAATCACTATTACTCGAGCAAATAAAACATTCGTTTAATAATACACAAATAAACGTTCAGTTGATCCTATTAAATTTTTCTCTCATTGTCAGAAGTACTCGCGATTCCAAGACCGTCGCCGTCGCGGCCAATGCGCATCGAACGATTCGATCGATTTTACCGCCGATCCGTCCGTCATCAAGAGAGAGGCGAGCGCCGCTCAAACATCTCTCACGCGCGCGGGCCCAAAAATACTCTTGGCTCTCGGTGAAGCCCCAGAGAGAGAGAGAGAGAGAGAGCGCGCGCCTTTGAATCGCGAGCGATCGGTCTCTGCATACATCGGGGCGCCCACGATCAGGGACAGGGACGAATTGCAGGGGGGGAGGTATTTTTGGGCTTTCCACCCGGCGAAAATAACGCGTCCTCTCCGATTTGCCTCCGTGCGCGAGAGGCTCTCCGAGAGGGCGGTACGGCGGCGCGTCTCCGTGCGACGCGGAGCAACGGAAATACCGGACGCGCGAGCGGCACGGCGCTTGGGAATAGATCAGGCATCGGCATCGCGTCGCGTGCTGTGCTCCGCGCTTGCCCCCGGCCGGGGATCGAGCGATCGATCGCGCTGACGTTTCGTGCTCTCCTGATCGGATCTTCGGCATCCGCGATTGTTCGGACCGAGAGGAAGATCGTCCCTTCTCGCCGTGTCTCGTTCCAGCGTCGAAAATTCGTTCCGGTTACGTCAGTGGTGTGACGGGTGTTTTTACTCGGACAAAAATATCACTGAGAAACGGTGCAGCGAAGCCATAGTGTCGCGTTGATTAACGGGTGCCAAGTTCCGAGATCTCGGACAGATCCCCACGGGACCAGGATGTCCGCCATCGCCGGCACTCCAGGCTCCTCGAAGCAGTCGGACTCCGGTAAGTCCGCGACACCTTCGACCCTGACCGCATCGAGGTGCGACGCGCCGCGAGCGACCCGATCACGGGGTTCGACCTTCGAACGTTTTTCCCTTCTTTCTTGAGACGCGCAGCCTCCGAGGAACCGTTGGAATTAGGTGGCAAAGCCCGCATCCGTTTAACCCGGGCCTACCGACGCGAACGTTCGGACGGACTGCAATCTATTTCCGTCACTTCTGAGTCGTTCGACAGCGTGCGGCGTCTCTCGCAGGGCACCTGCGAGAGCTGCACTGAGAGAAAAATGTGCTTGATCGAAATAAACGTGCCTTTGGATAGTCCCAAGAGCGCATTTATTCGATTTAAACGAATATCGATTTGATTCGAATAACATCTCATTAATTCAATAATTTAATATTTGCGTCCAACCAATATTCATTTAAGTCGAATAAATACGCTATTGGGACTATCCAAAGGCACGTTTATTTCGATCAAGTACATTTTTGTCTCGGTGTGTACAAGCGAAACGACGTCACGGAGACGCTTGCTTACCGACGATTGTCGGAAATACTTGGACTGCGACGAGTGTCGCGCGGGAGACGTTTTATTCGACGCACTTTTCGGACCGGAGACGCTCATCTTCCCTGAATCCGTTCGTCCCTAACTCAGCGGAACTTGAAAAGAAGTTTCCGAAACTTGACAAGCTCTCGGTACACATGCGTAAACTGAGACAAAAAATTGACTCGAGTCAATTATTAAACGTGCTTTTTTCATAGTCTCAAGGGCACATTTATTCGATTGAAATGAATATTCAGTAGGTGTAAACGAATGAATTCAATGTTACGATATTTGCATTGAATCGATATTCATTCGAATCAAATAAATGTGCTCTCGGGACGATCGCAAAAACACGTTTACGTCGATGAAGCAAATTTTTGTTTTCAGTGTCCGCGTCTGTCGCTGGAAACGGGGCAGGAGATGACAACGACGAAAATGATCGTTTTGATAATCGACTAATCCGATTAATTTGACTTCTAACGTAACATACAACATAATGTAGCTTGATTTACACCCGCGCGAGAGGCGCTTATCTTGCATATCTTTCTCCTCCCTCGAATAACCCGACTCTTGCGCCTACCCCTACCCCTCTGACGACCTCTCAATCACACTTTCGATATTATTGCATCACGAACGCGAAGGCTACGCGTCCCAAGGCACGCCGCCGAACAGCCCCGCAGCAGCGTCCGTGTTCTCCAGGGTTATGGGAGCTGCCACGGCCCAAGCCCAGGCGAGCAAGCATGCCCAAGGGGCCGGGAATCCCCTGGGACTTGCCGCGGTGCTCCTCCAGGGGGCGCAAGGTAAACTGGTCTCGCGAGGTCCGCGTGGAGCAACCCCCTCGTTTGGACGTGTAATTTTTGTTCTCTTTTGGCTTCTCGATTTGTTTTTTTTTCTTGGTCGTGTGTCCCGGCGGAGTCGCGAGGTAAAATGCTTGAAGCGAACTCGATTTTTTACCCCGTTTTGTCCCCTTGCCGAGGGCCTCCCTGGTTTTTTTTTATTCCACGGTTCCCGCAGAATTTTTTCCTCTAAATAGCATTGCCGTGGATCTCGTCGTAGATGTTGTTGAAATAAATTGTCACGGTGTCTAGCGGTCGGGGAACGAGTAAGATGGTCGAGCATACGAGGCTCGAAGAAAAATAGTTATTTCATACTGGAACACTTGTGTACAGAGGTATCGAAAAATTTTACTTTCAGATTTCTATAGACACCGTGATTGTATTTCCGTTGCTTAATTACCTGGAAATACCCACTAAATCTTCCTGTTGACTTGGAGGTTCTGTCGAAGGAATTTTACCTGTGGTCTGCCCCAATTGTTTTTATCGTGAATTCGTTTACAGGATCGTAACAAGTTTTCGAGTGAATGGAGAGAAAAATTCCTTTCGCTAAAATTAATGGAATATTTTCACATTCCTAGCATTGGGATATGCCTTGGGGTGGACTCTAGACTATACGTGTACGCTACAGGCAACAGCTCTGGGCAGTAGGCCAACACGGCTGTGGCATACGATTTTAAAGTCTATTTAAAACATACTTTTCCCAGCAAATCGTATCTCTTCGAGAGCCCTGGTATTTAACCGACCGCGATAAACGAGATTCTTTATTTGTAGATTCTCAAATTGCCCATCTTGCCGCGCTATCGCGATCCGTCTCATCGACAGTCCCTCGACACCGTGCCAACGCTGTGCAGTCCGCCCTCGTTTTCGTTTCGCTCTTTCTTGTGTTGCCAACTCCCCCCACTAACCAGTGTACCTTGTGCGCTTTCGTGATTGATCCAACGCAGCATCACCTCGGGTTGAATGTGTACTGTAACGGCAAAGAGAGAATTAATGTTTTCCAAATCCTCTCAAATATGAGAGAAACAAAGATCGAAATCTGAACGAACACCGTCAACGCAACCATTTAGCCTCAGAGTACAGCTGTCTCAGCCATACTCATTACTGTGCGACCTGTAAACGAGCCGTTGCAAACCAGAATGGCGTAAGTCACATTTCATGTAAGCTGAGATTATTTGACTGCAGAGTTAAGTATTATACAATTTGAAAAATCTGTCCAAATGATACAAAACAGATATGCGCTATTAAAAATATCCGTTTGCATCATCTGGACAGATTTTTTAAACTGTACTTAACTCTGCAGTCGAATAATCTCAGCTTACATGAAATGTGACTTACGCCATTCTGGTTTTCAACGGCTCAAATTTCTCTCGATGAACCTCTCGATCTCTCGAGAGGAAAATTAACTCTCGACTGAGCGCCACCCCCCGACCAGAGCGTGTCGTCGTCACCCTCACCCCGTTAACGCGTGGGCGACGTTGCGTCGCCCCGATCGACGCGGTTGCACGCGATGCAACGGCGCGAGGGACGCGTCCGGCGCAGGATACGTAATTCGTAGGTATAGCGCCGCGCCGCGTATGCGATACCCGTGTAGCCCGCGCGCATAGATACGAGCCCGGGATACATTGTCATTAGCCGACCGGTAACATCCACCCTGAGACTGACGTCACACCGTAGGCCAGTGATCGTTCCGCAACGTACACGCGCGTCCGCAGAAATCCAATCTCACACATCCGGCCAATATAGAGAAGCGAGGTCGATCAATCGCATTCGCGACGAATTTCCACGCGCGGCGCAAACGCCACCGGATTAACGCAGGCGAGGAAAGCGCCGAGGGAAGGTTGCGATAGTAAGAGAAAAAAAAAAGCGAAAAGATAAAGCAGTCGTATCGTCGAACGTGGGCGGAATAGGAACCCTCGCAGTGACGTCTTGCAGACGTCGAATCGAATCGTATCAGATCCGCTAACGGAGGGAATAACGTACCGCTGCGGTCGCTGCGAATAATCGGTAAGGCCGACGACGTGTAAGGTTTGCGAATAGTGCTTCAGAATGACAAGAGCATGCGGTTTTATTTCCATCGCTACATTTATACATCCCGTCGTCGTAAGATCTCTTTCACTTTCGTTTCTCCTTCGTCTCTTTTTATCTCTCTCTCTCTCTCTTTTTTCTCGCTTTCCCCGTTTTCGCCTCTCCGATCTTCCCTTGCGTTTTTTTTTCTTCTTTGAAACCGAGTGTTGATGCGACGACTGATCGTGAAGGGGAAGAGGATCACGGCGAGGATCGTACGTATGTATATTGCGTTTGGAAGTGAGGTTTTTACGGGCGCGACTTTTTTCGCGATTCGTCGCATATGGAAAAAAAAAATGTTTTCGCGGTCCTGGCAAAACTGGATTTTGCTCGGGATATTTTGCTGGCGTGACGATACCATTATCTGTGGCGGTAAAAGATACGTCGAATAATATCAGTTTAAATATTTGCTGGGATGGCAAAAAATTTCACCGCGATTGCTGTTACATTTGCCGCCATTGGACGTACATTTTGCTGCCACGGATGATACTTTTGTCGCGACGGCAAGGAGTCCTCGGCAAAACCTAGTTATGCCGGGACTGCAAAATTCGTTTTTTTTCCGTGTATCACGCAGGTTGTACAGGGATGCGTCGGTGGCTCTCCGATTCGATTTGACGCGACGTATTATAGAGTGCATATAACGCCTGCAGCTCGTTGACTATTCCTTCTCTCTTTAACACGCCCTTTTTCGTATACACTTTTCGTTCGTCTCTCTCATGTGCACCCGTTACGCGTGCGATTCCACAGCGGTCATGATATTTGGTATTCCGTAGGCCGGCGTCGTTCGGCGCGAACGGGGCTTCATTCGAAATAAATATCAGAATTCGCGCATCTCGAGATCGGACGCAAATTATTCGAATCCCCGTTCGCACCTTTCGCGCGAGTCCACCGATGTGCGCGATTCGACCTCGAAAATTCCTATCGAGAAATCGTTGCTCCTCGCGCGCACATCCGTGCACTCTCAAACGCGGAAAAAAAACCAGCAATATTTACCGCTTCGTTCAGCAGCGCTGAGACTCGAGCCCGTTTTCAAAAATGTTGGCAGGCGAAACTGTTTTGCGTAGCGCTCGCAACGGTAAATCAAAATGTCTCCTCTCTGCATATCCTTGAGAACCGGCTCGAGTCTCAGCGCTACCGGATGAAGCGTTAAGAATTGCCGATTTTTTGTCTTCCAACCGGAAGAAAAAACCGGTACCACGCGCGGGGCAGCTGGCGCGAGTTTCCATTAAACAGCACGTTTGCTTTTCTTTTGGCCGTCTTTTCTTCTTTCCCTTCTTTCGTTTCGATTGACGTTGACACATACCTATATGGTTGGTTGGTTGCATGACTAGCTGGCAGCGGCAGCGGCAGTGGCTCCAGCCACAGCAGCAGCAGCAACAGCCAGAACAGCCAGACAGGGGCTTCCCCGTCCTCAGCTTCCACGGTCTACCTCAACGCCAACAACACTCCGCAACGTCACAACTCCTCGACCACCGGTCTGTAGCTCGATTAATTTATTTTTTTTTTCTCCCGCCACACCGACACCACCCACCCCTTCCGCTTTCGTTGCCGTTTCCCCGGTTCTCGCACCTGGGCGTTCGCGAGAAAAGAAGAAGAAGGAGAAGAAGAAGCAGCAGACATTTCCAGCCACTGGAGGAGAGGAAAAGGCTCGAAAGTCGCCGTCCAAAAGCAAGAAGCCGGAGAGAGACGTTCAGACTCCGCGTGACATTCGTCACCTTCGGGGGGTGCGATCGGAAATTCGAGTCTTCTCCATCCTCGACGTTCATCCGCGTCGCCAGCTCGCGCCTCCCCAGTTCCAATCCAAGCGACGACCAACGTCCCAGCCTCCCCCCTCCCCACTCGATATTAAATATCTGTGTTTCCGCATGCTCATAATGTCCGCTTCCGATGCACGCATCACGTTAACGCGCGTTTTCTGGGTGTTCGCTTGCGCCTTCCTGCATGCCGATCAGATCCCGAGGGTCGACGGAGCGGCGGTGGAGGCTACTGCGAGTTCGGTGCCGAGCGCTCGGCGCGGGACGACGGTAAGGGTGGAAAGGTCGGGGCGGCTGCGTCCGGCGGACGGTCCGCGTGCTCGAAGCTCAGACGCTGTCGCTTATTTTGACTGCGCACACTGGCGATCGTGCAGTGCGTTATTGACACTCGTTCTTAAAATATAAAAAAAAGTATTTCGGCGTGAAGACGAAAATAAATGAGTGCGACTAAATTACGAAATATTCAGCGTAAACGCAAAAATAGAAGAATCTGACTAAATGTGGAAATACTTCGCGAATTCAGCGTAAAAACAGAAATAGAAGAGTGCCATCGAATGCGTCAAAGAGAGAGCGGTACGCAACTGACGCAACGAGAGCGCGATTGCATCGGTGGGAGCGTGACTGGAGGGCGTTCGAAATTATTTTTACAGGCGCTAGGCGCGTGCCTTATCCATGGGTAATTCGTGTGGACGCGGGAGATCAATTTAGTCTATGAATAACGCCGCCACGCTGTTTCCGAAAAATGCGAGTAAACGAATAATCCTGAAACCGTACACCCCCGCGTTGCACGGAACGCTCCGTGTTGTGCCGATGTAATATCGAGGGTACATCGTACGAGTGGAATTATCCGCCGATATGGATATCGCGTGTATAACGGTAATCGAGTGCAGGGTATTACTTAGCTAACGGCTTTTAGAGTACCGCGGTGTATTGATTGTATCCACGTCCGAAGCTTCCAGTTAAATAATGAAGAAAACGAGGATCGAACGAGAGTCGCGGGCTGTTCAATGATTGCGTCACGTTATTTTCCACTTTTTTTCAGCCGCCCTTTCTCCCCTGCCGTATATCAGCAGACCGCCCTTTATCTCTTTTCGATAGCACCCCGCGAATGTGATCCCCCACCCCCTGAATATCGCTGAAACTCGTGATATCGATGGGAAGTCGACTAATTCGAATGCGCAGGAAAGAGTAACGCGATTCTCCCACCCCGCTTTAAGATTGCGAACCCCTTCAGCGAGTATCGAAATATTCCCCTCAACCCTTCCGTAAAAGATACAACCAAAAATTGTATAATTCAAACAGACGCATATTTGCAACGCGCAGCAACCCACGCTCTAGCTTTCGCTCCCTTATCCCAAGCGAGGCGCTGCAAACGAACGACCCCAACCACGCTGAGCCCCCGCGTGACGTGACGGTGTCGGCAACGCAGAACCGAAAGCAGCGGGCGAGCGCGCATGGTCGCTTATGCTTGGCTCTACGGGGAAATCAGCCGCTAAATTAGAGCGCTCTCTCTCTAGACGAACGCGTATATAGAGCGCATCGGCCGTCCGACGGCAGGGCTTTAATCGAATGCGAAATAACTCGTCGAACGAGGCAGGGCTCCTCACACCTTCGCGCCCCGTGCATACAGATTGCGAGATTAAACTCTCACTCTCTCTCTCTAAAGAGAGAGAGAGAGAGGGGAGGAGAATTGAAGGCGCATCCCGTTTTCGATAGCGCGATCGACATTTTTTTCAAGGATGCGTCGAATCGTCGAGGAGAATTTCTGTTGGCCCCCGATCGACGTAGGTGTCAGGCTCTTCGAAGGGCCAACTGAAAATTGACACAGTGTGTTGTTCATTCGATCGCGAAATAGCGACGTCGATGTCGTCATTGTTTTATGAACTGTTGGATTTTGCATGAATTCGTCGAGATTGTAGCAGGAAGATGAAGGAGGAGAAGGAAACGACGATATTTGCATATCGATTGCTTATCGGGAATATTGCTACGCCGAGACGCGCAAAAATTAAAGCGTCTTCTTCAGCTTTTTTTTTTATTTCTATCTGCAGCTTTCTTTCTCGCGCAAAAATTACATAATCTCGAGATACGACTTAATCGCTAACATTTGTATCGATCGCGATTGAAATCTGAAAAAAAAGAGCCTTTTAATCTTTGCGTCGTCCTGCGAGCTTCGGCTTTCCCGCGAGGGTTTCCCGACGACGGTAATCTCCCTCCGAGAATGAGGGTGTCTTTAATGAGGAACGGTGTATGCTTGTAGAAATAAGAATCATGTGTCCTATCAAGACCTGCAGTCAGCTTTCGACGAATTCGCAGTGCTCAGGTAATGGCGCTAACGTATTACGTAACGTCTAAAGACACCGTCGACAGTCATTCACACACGTTACATCCCAATTCTCATACACGTGGCATCGCGTACCTCCGTCATGGCGAAACGACAACGGGGCGACTCGACGGACGAAAGCGGACGCCGCGGCGATTTGACGAATATCGGGGAAAAAAATTCTAACGCTCTCTCTCTCCTTCCGTGGGGGTGATTTTATCCCGCGAGCGACCGCTTTCATCGGGAGAGTCTGTATGCTGTACTATCACTTCATGAAAAAAAGAACAAAAAAATAGGTACCCCCCACGTCGGGTATAATTAAATAGCACGTCATTTCGCGGTTGTCGCCTGCACAAATTCATTTTAACGGGGGACCATGGGTGCAGATATTTCGCAACGCGGTGACTGTCCCATTTACATCATTCGGATATACTCGTATTAATTAATCTTGTACGAATGTATGAACCGATGGACGATTCTATCGATCCCATAATTCGAGAGAAACACAATTTAGTTACGTTCTGAAACGATTGACTCCGAAGAATATCGTAATTTTTTTTAGGTAACGCAGTCGAATAATTATAGGTAGTTAAAAAATAGTTAGATCAACGAGGTGGGACTTACTGTATATAAATCATGGATCGCCGAAACGCATGTAGTTGCATATACATAGGTAGATTAAAATAAGCGATACGTCGTCTACAATTGACGACGGTACTCGTAACGTGTATTTTAGCGACTCCGTACTCGAGAAAATCGAGTGCCTTTCTCGAGAAAAACTGAGATTCTTCTCTATTTCACTACGTGCCCCCCTCCCCTTTCTCCAGTACGGATTCATAGCGGATCACTCGTCACCTGCCACGGATCAATTCTATACGGGATCATTTAAACTTCTCTTAAACGAGAGCAAAGACTGGTGGATGAATCTCGTTAGAAAATTGAACGAAAATTAAGCCAGACTTCACCTCGAAGTTCACCTCCGTAGAATCGACCCCAAATCTGTACAACCGAGTTTCGTGTTTATGATTAAGACGAACGCGTCGATCAGTAGACCGATAATAATTAACCCGTTGGTGTCAGAATCAGTCTCCGTTGTCAAACAATTTTTGTTCGCAGATTTTCAATTAATCGTTTTCGCAATGTTTAGGAATTGGTCACAGAAATGGTACTCTTTTTTAATAAAATTAGGCTTCCGGAGAAATCTGTTAAAAATACAAAAAATTGCTCGGCGATTATACTTACTGGTGAGCACTGACGGGTTAGAAAGACTGTATGAAAGAAATCGACACTTATGCGTCGCCGATCGACACGTCCGCGCGGTGTGCAACAGGCATGAAGCAAGGAGTAACTGTCGTCTCGTGCATGCGGCTAGGTACCTAATTAATTAAACGGGATTCGTTACTATGAAATAGTCAGCGTTGACGGTGAATACCCTGGATGCAGCGATCGCGATGATCAGCGGTGCGTCAATTATTCGAAAAGCATCGTCGAAAGCCGCGCAATCAAGTGCGCGTTTTCGGCGTTGCGAGAACAATCGAGCCTGTTCCCCGCAGAGCGCCGTACGCGCGTTGCGTTGGCGTCCTGCGAAACAACAAAGATCAACACGTCAACCGGTGGCATTTTCTTCGATCGCGTTTATCTCGTTATCCGAATAAAATAACCGCGCGTTCGGTAGATCGACCAGTCCGAGTTTTTCCCCGCCGATTTCATTTCTCACGACGTCATTTTCATCAGAACATCCGTTTGGATCGGTTACCCGTGAAAGAGATCGCATCGCTGAACCATTTTTTTCCTCACGCCCCACGAATCATTCGCGGGATTTTTACGCGAGCGAGAATCCGAGTCCTCCGATCGCGATTTAGAATTTTTAGACAAAGCTGCGGTGATGCGATCATTGCGCGACCCGTGGTGTAGAACGTAGATCACTCGTGTTGAAAGACTCGTGCATGTGGTTGTTGTGCTGTAATATGGTGTATCGGAAAGAAGCCGGCGAGGTGGAATTAATCGAGGTCGCAACTGACTCTGATGTGTTGACGATTACAGCGCGCCGCCAGGAGATCATCAAGATGACCGAACAGTTGATCGAGAGCATCAACACCGGTGACTTCGACGCGTACATGTAAGTCACTGATGATCGTTCCCACGCGCCACCGATTTCCACGGGAATTGACAATTCGTAGCGTAAAATACCGGTTAGAAACCGGGATGCCCTTTCCAAGTAGTAACGGTCGGTTATGGTCAGACCCGAAGTCTCCGCCCCAACCCGCTATTGATATTTCTGTGGTACTAAGGCAGAACTCAATATGTCAAAAAAATTATTTTTCAGGAGGATTTGCCATTATATTCTTCACTGCTGACTGTACATATTGACATTAAGAACAAAAAATCGCTTTTTTTGTTGACATATCGGGTTTTGCCTTTGTACCACAGATTTTATCCCGTAGAAAAAGAAATCGCGCGCATAAAAGGAAGGGAGCTGATAAAACGCTTCATTTCCTTCCACTTTTCGAAGTAATACATCGCTCGAAAAATTATCGTCACGAATAAAGACTCGTATCGATTGAAGAATATCTAAAAAATACATATCCTCGTAACGTTACGCTCGTTTCTATTTTCCAGGAAAATCTGTGATCCCCACCTGACCGCGTTCGAACCCGAGGCTCTAGGTAATTTAGTGGAGGGAATGGACTTTCACAAATTTTACTTTGATAATGGTAATTATGTCTTATTTTGCATCGTTCTATCGCAGCGTGGCCCTCCCTCACCCCACGATGCATGTTCCTTAATTTCGGAGCATCTTCCAACCTCCGACCGAGCGAGAATGCGTAAGATTACTTTTCCGAGATTTTCTAGGAAATGGGAAATTAATTTTTTGTAGCAATTAATTGCCCAAAAGCTTCAATTCGAACTTCCTACCCGGATACTCTTCACTTCTGCTCGCCGCATGTAATTCGAGTTTACCTCTACATCGTTAAAAGTTCGCGGCGCCCGGATTTTTGTCGTAATGCTCCGAACTGCTGCGCTGCTCTCGCTCACCTCGTCCCGAGGAGTCTCCGAGTAACGTTCGATGTTTTCTTTTCGATCTAAGCAGTGCTGGGGAAGAATTGCAAGGCGGTCAACACGACGATTCTGAATCCACACGTTCACCTACTCGGAGAGGACGCCGCCTGCATCGCGTACGTCAGGCTTACCCAGTACATGGACAAGTGAGTACATCAACAATTTATCCTGCACTCGAATGCACTTCACCGAACAAAGATTCACTCGTTCGCACACTCGCGCTAAAAGCGGATGCATCACTGATCGAGCAAATCGAGCACTGCGGAGATATCGAGAATTCCACGTCCACTGCAATCGTTGCCAGTGCAATTCGAATACCGCCTGATATTCGTATCGTCGAGTGGATGATAACTTTTTTGTTCGGGAACAGTACGTCGCGCGACAAACGAACTGTACCGACGCTCTCTCATTGTGTCCCTCTCCTCTCTGCGCAGACAAGGGGTAGCGCACACCCAGCAGAGCGAGGAGAGCCGCGTATGGTACAAGAGGGACAACAAGTGGCAGAACGTGCACTTCCATCGGAGCGCGGTAACGGGGCCATCCCCATTCTCCTTCAGCCAGAAATAAAGAGCAGCCTCCTGCTATCTTCTGTTGTCCTACGTGAATCTCTAGTACTAAGCGCGGTACCAATTACCAGTTTAGCCGTACTCGTACAGTACCTGCTCAGCGTACTTACCTATACTTTGCGTACGACGGGTATGTGTAACTGAAAGTGGGAGGAGAACCGAAATCGAGAAGCAAAAGATACCATCCGATCTGTGTACAGTGTGTCTGAGCCGGAAAGCGCCGGGCCCTACGAAATGCACCTCCGTTAGCGAGGAGAACTTTCTCGGAGAGCACGACAAAGATCGAACGACGACGACGACGACGACGACGACGACGGTAACGACGACGTGGACGACTTGCACGAGCGTGGGATGAAAAACCGGTCGCGACGATCTCCGGGGCGATTTCTCCAGCGTTCATTCGATCTTCGTACTCGTGACCCACCCCTATGTACGAGCGAGCGAAGTCTGCTAATTAGTTAGAGTAACAAATTACTAAGTAGAAGAGAGGGAGGGAGAGGTGGAAGGAGAGAAAGTGAGAGGAGGGAAACGGGAAGAGCCACCCGTACGTTGGCTTCCCAAGGGCGCACACGTGATAATATCTCTGGTCCGATCAAGCTGTACAATCGACCGATGTGCCATCAATAGTTACATTAAGGAAATTACCTACTTAGCTCGAGTCTGAAAGACTACGCGAAAGGTGTTAACGAGGGAATGAAGTGGCGCAGAGCAGCGCGAGAGGGTCGATACGCGCGAGCCGTCGTCGTATGTACCCGCGCTCGCAAGTGAGTACCGACCGAATAGAGGCGGTCCGTCGCGCGAGGAACATTTCCACTTGATCGACTCGCGAGTCCAATAATTCTCCTTCTATTCGCCTCGACCGCTGGCCGCGCGTGGACGGATAACGCTAGGTAGGGTAGTCGTTCGTAACAGGGTCCTACTGATAGATAAAACACGCGGGGAGATTCGGGAGATTTTTTTTCTTTCTATAACTCGCCAACGGGCACTCTGCGATTCGTGGGTCGATCGGTATGGACGGAGGTTGCGAGCGATCGCTGGCAGTCGTGTACAGAAACGCGCAAGGGCCCGGCGTTAGCCACGAGATCGTTTCTTGCTTTGTGAAGAGGGAGGGACTTGTCGTATCTGCGATTATGAGCGGCGCTTGGAGAGCGAGAGGTGCGCGCGCACGCAGCGACGACTGCATCTCTCGTGCAGTTTTCACGCGCGTGCGAGTGCGCGTGATATCGGAGAACGTTCGAAAATTGTTTCCTGTCGACGCGTACCCGCATACCTGTATTTCGTTGCGTTCGATGAGACGAAAGAACAAAATCCAATCGCATCCTCGAGACCGATTGATTATCATTAGCCATTGTTCGTCGTCGCTGGACGAGTGACGCTTCGGCTCACGCTCGCTCGCGATTAATCGATTACGAGCTCCGCTACTTCAGTGGTGTGGCTCGGAAGCGTGAACGCGAGTGCACGCGTCTTACTGCAATTTTTATTAGTTATCCGGTCGCTCGTTTTTTTTTCTCCATTTCGATACGAGTACAACAACGTACGGATGTACGGGTAGTACGTACGTGCACGCAGCTGTGGCGCGGTTGGATACTTGCAGTACACGTGCATCCGATCGAACGATCTCTTAGCGTACCGTGCACGACACACCTGTAATGACGATACGCCGCGGGCGTCACGCGGTTCGGGAATTTCCGAAAGGACGTTGGTCGTTAAACTAGGAGAATAAAGTCCGCGCTCTCTGTCGTATCTCTCTTCGCATAATTAATGTTAAATATATACATATTATAAATACAAAGAAAGCGCGTTCCGAGGGGTTGGAGAATTGAAAGCTGATTGGGAAGAAAGAAAGGAGAGCGAGGATGAGCAAAGTGGCACACACGCGTTACACACGTGAAGTTTCATTGAGTAACTGCATTATAGGCGCGCGATTATGATTGCAATTGAATTTTTATCGAATTTACTTAATTACAATGAAACCCTTTCTATATTCACGTTCGTACATTCGCTCTATACGAAGTAACGAATATAACGAGGGAGTCTCTCCATTTTACGTAAGAATTAAAGGAACATTTTTGCCATCGTATAAATATATATATATAAATAAATATACATATAATAATAATGGAGATATGAATTAATATATTACAAAGTACTATATATAAATTAAATTAAAGACTAGTTATTTCTACTACTCTAATTCGTCGCTTCTACGTGTGATTGTTGTATAAAATAATTATTAATGATTTCTTATTGTTATCTACTATCATCATTATTATTACCGCTATTACCTACCACCATCACTACTACTACTACTACTACTACTACCTACTACTATTATTACCATTGCTGCAACTATAATATTACTACTATTACTACTACTACAACTACTATTACAAACTACTACCGACTACGGATGACATACATAATTTGACTGTATGATTTTCCTTTTCCCGTGCGATAACACATTATTGCCGTGTCGAATTATATCCAGCGTAACGATCATTACTATAGACGATTATAAATATAGTTTTAAAGAGATTAAGATGTAACGGAGGCAGCGTTGCGTTTAGGAGAATACCGATTGACTTAATATACATATATTTATAGCTGTTTCTCACAGTGAGAGGTTTTGGAACGGAGCCGTCTTCGCTCGATCGATTCGCATCTCACCGAGGAGGGCTCCGCTCCTTTGGTTTATCTCTTCGATTCGCCGACTCTATCCGAAGGGCGCGAACGCTTCGGCTTCTCCCTACCTTCCCGCCTTGCGTTTGCACCGTAGAGCGAAGCGCGGAGACGCTTCTCATCCGAGGAAAGAGACTTGCGCGTAATTTGTTTCTATTTCCTTTTCATTCGAATCTCGCAATCGCGTTGAACTTCATCAACATCAAGGACGGTGGATCGACGCCGAAGCGCGTCGCTCTCGCGACGATGCTTCGCGTACTTCGGACTTCGTTGCGACCAGTCATCCATCACTCGTTGTTTGGCCTAATACTATTCACATTTGTCTATTCGATATAATATATATGAATATTATATATTATGAAATATTACGTTACGTTTTCGCGCTGTCGATATACTATTATACATAAACATATATATGCGAAGTTCAAAAATCTTCCTCCATTATCCCTCTCCGCCTCTCCCTCCCTTACCCCAGCTCGTTCCGCGCGCGCGAGCACGCGGGAAGAAAACGTTCGCAGCGTAAGAGCGGGACGATGACGTGGGCGGTACGTGCACGTTATACGTTCGAATGTAAGATTTCGAAAATCAAAAGGCATTCTGAAGCGAGTGCAATTACGGTGGAGGCTTTGATACGGCCAGATCGGAGCGTTATCGATTAAGCCTCGTTATATAGTAATTATGTATATTTACGATAAGAGACGACGATTGCTTCGTACTCGATTCAAGCGCGTCGCCCGGTGCTGCTCCATCGTCGAGTTTCGGCCCGCGAAACGAGAGCATCGCCCGTTCCGATATAGATTTACATGCTGTAATTGCGTTTCCCGCTCTATCTTGTCAATTTGCTCGGCGATTTCCGCTTTTCGTTGCACCAAAGCATTACCACCCGTCGCTCGACACACTGCGAACGTCCTGCTCTTCGCTGCTTGGAAATTCGTTCGATCGCTTCGCAAATTCACGAGATGGCCCGACCGGCGAGCGCGTATTCCGGCGTAACGCCCGAGCATTTCCGTATACCTTGCAAATTTCTCTTCGTCTTCTCGATGTAAAGCGCCCGCTTCGCTACGGGGCCTCCTAAGGGAAGGAAACCGAAGACCAGCGACGAGCTTCGAACGTGAGACTTCGACATCCGCCATATCGCTCTACTTATGAAAGTAACAATATTATATTCGCATAAAGATGCGCCTGTAACGGATTTATACTAGCTAAGAGCGAAGATCGAGCGATGACATCTCGCGCGCGTCCCGTATCGCGAACCGATCTCTGCAGTCTCTTATAGAAGAGCTGATCTCTCAAAGGCGCGATGTATCGATGAGATTTTTTCGTAGACGCGAGATGAAGAAAGCACAGACGCACCGCGCGAGGTCGTCGACTGTACCTTGATTTTCACTCTTTCTCGAGCCCCGTGTACTTGCTTTTTTTTTAATCGTGTACCTCTTTCGTACCTCGTCGTATTATAGATTAGATAGAAAGAATATCTGCAACGCCGTGCGCGAACGGTCTTTGAGGAACAGCTCGGGAGAACGGTGTACGATGAAGCGTACCTGTCAGGGAAACTCTAACGATTGACTCTATCGACTAGTACTGCGTAGTTTAAAGGCGCTGCACACCGAAGCATCGATGCAAGTACACGCGAGAAATCGAGGGAGAGATGGAAAGTTACTACGAGATAGAGAGCGAGAGAGAGAGAGCGCGCGCATCCAGAAGCCCGACTGTACCTCAAACGTTAGGGAAAATCTATCCCGTAATTATATAAAATAGGCTAGGAAATATTGTGTGCAATTACGAGGCAATGATGTGGCAACGTTAGCCATTCTCAAGCGTGATTGTAACGAAGCTGAGTCTGGCTTTCACCTCTCAAAGCGATCCGCGCAAGCGTCGAATCGTCGGTTGTATACACTATTTGTACGTGCTCGCGCCCCGTCGCGAGTTTCACGGTGCAAGTCCGGCTCAGCGTTGCGGATTCCCTTTTTTCCCCCTAATTTTGTTCCCTTCGTCGGACGCGAGAAATTCAAAAATCACGCGAAACGAACGAAACGCTTGGAACACTTGACAGAATTGAGAATAGCTGTGTTCACGTTGCAAGACGATATTGCCAACTAAAATTATGAAAACCTCTTATCGGTATTTAATATAACACATTATTATTAAAAATATTATAAATTTACGATAACAATAACGATTGATTACAATTTTGTCCTAATGTTCAGAAAATAAAAATAATCTGTAAATTTTTTGGCCGGTGTTTTCGTGCATGGCCCGCGCGGGTCCGATTTTCTGTATCTCACGCGGGACTCTGTAATTTCTCTTTTCGTTATAACGCGTGATTCACGCGAGCCGAAAGTAATGCCGAATGTGCGGTTGGAAATCTTGTTTTTAACTCGGATGTTTTATACTTTGTACATTTTACATAACTTTATATTTAGTTTCGGTGCTATTATATCGTTATTATTATTCTGTAGTTTGGATCGTGTTATTAAATTAGAATATATCGTTAAACAATTCATTTTATTTATGTACCTACATTCAACCATGTCCGTATATTTCATAGGTATCTCCCAGCACACGTCCCTTTTTTTATCGTTACATTACAGTATAAATCGATTGTGTGAAGGATATATCCACTACTGCAAATTTGCGATATTGAAATCGACGGCAGAAGTGTTACGTGATAATTTTATTTCTCGTAGACGGAATGGAAAATGATCGTAACTCGATTATTGTTCGCAATAAATAGGTATATCTCGGCGTCGACAAATTCGTCTTTTTTTATTATATTCGAGATAAATCCGTGTGTATGCAAAATATTTATACACGTATATATATCCCGTTACAATTTTAATGCGTCTTCGACGAAAACCTTTACCTGAAAAAGTTCGAGAGCCTGCTACAGATACTGATAGACTTCTACAAAGTATGATTAGAGTTTTTCTAGAATACCTTCCATATAACCCTTTCGCTTGATGTAAAAACATCAAAACCATCAAGCGAAAGGATTACATGGAAGGCATTCTGGAAGCAGACGCTTAAAATTGTCGAATCAAGTTAAATTCATATCGGAAAAGTGCGGAGGAACTCTCTGGGTTGAGAGTAAGAACAAGAAGAATGTGATAGCTGACCTCATACGGCGCAATTACGATTCCGACCCGGTTAGTAGCTTGGAAATTGCGTCAAAATCGAGAAAAAGTTTTGGTAAGTCTTTTTTGGTATATTCCTCGTGTACTTGATTACTAGTGGTGGTCATTGCATATATCGTTACATCGACTGCTTTGCTGTATGTACAAGAAATTTCAAGTAGGGCCAATAACGGTGGACAAGGATCGCTAGTATTCCTTGAAGCGCGACTCCACATTTGATACATTTCATTTGCCAAAGAAACGGAAACTCCCGCGCCCGTTGAACAAAAAAAATGTTGACTATCTTCTCAAAATGCCTATAGAATATTCAACGACGGAAGGAAGAGACGAGTTATTGCGCCAGTGTGATGATAAAATTACGGAATTGAAGAGGCTACAGAGTCGTACGCCAATTTCCCTTTGAAAGGAGGATCATGCATTTATCAACTACGAATAAATGTATAATAAATAAACTTTAACTTAGTCTGTGTCGAATTAACATATTTTTTAACGATATTCTAGACTATGGATTGTTTGGATTGTTAGTTATAAGTTCCTCGTCGTTTTCTTTTTTGACTATTGGGTTTCTTCGTCGGCTGCTCAGGCTCTTCTTCTCGTTTTGTAGGGTGGTTAAATATTCAAAGGGGCGCGTTCAAATTACGCGACAGCTTAGAACTGCTATACCGATGCATTCTGCGAAAATTTGAAACGCACAATGCCAATAATACCATTTCTATATTTTCTACACGACAATGAACATGGGGAATAACACATAGTACATATAACAATAGTAATATGACTAGGATCTGTGACATTTATTCTACAAACGTTGGTGTATAAAATCAAATATTACTTTCAACATTATTCTCGCAGTCGTTCATATAATCTTTTCGGTGTAATAATTGTATTATAAAACGGTACGTCGCAGATTTGCGAAAGGAATCTTTGAATATCATCTAGCAATTTACCGTATAAAAGAAAACAGGTATAATAAAACTCGGCAGCGTCGTCATCGCAATCGACAAACTGATTAGCAATTCTGACAATATTGACGATCTACAACGAACGATGATGATAACGATGATTCGGCTGGACTGGATGTCTATATTCTCAATAGTAAAGAACTGACACAATCCATTCTCTGCCGTTTGCATCTGCACCTCGACTACTTTCCCGACGGAACGTAGTTTTTTCCCAGCTTTTGTTAACGCATCGGATACGACGATCATTATGCAGCGGGACATTGGAAGCGTGTCTTTGCAATGCTCTCGACGGATGATAAAGTTTGGTCTCAGGCAGAGACTAAACATAGCATTTTTCTTACTGTTCCCGATGTTTATCTCGTAGAGATCCTCCCGCGAAATACACGCAAGATGCGCGGTGATCGTAAATCAGATTATGACATAATGCGTTTCTACGCGATGATTTTTGAGACTCGATTAAATTAGAGAACTGACTGTCGTGGATTCACGCACTTTTTCTATGCACTTTTGGACGGACTTTATAAAGGCTTTTTCGCCGAACCCCCGCGTGCAATTAACTAAGGCACTAAAGTGTGAACGATACCTTTACCTTTGTAAAATAGCGTGCCGCGATAAAATAAAAAATTATTAATCAAGTTCTACGATATATAGTTTGTATAAAATAATACTGATACGTGTAACAAATGAAGAGTTAAGGGCGCGCGAATTTGTACGGCTATGTAACTATGTATAAAGTTACAAATCGCTATCGCAAAGCTATTATATCTGATTCGTAAGTGAATCACGCCATAAATAACAAGATCGAAATAGAAATGTCGGATATACGTTGAAAAAGTAATTACATACGCTTAGCTGCGATAATAAATTAATCGAATATACAAATTAACAGCCTAGTACCGAGTACGGATTTGCGAAACGAACGCAAAAAATTATTCTTTCACAATACGAGCAAATATAAATCGCTCGTTCGTTAACTTCTCACGTTCGGTTAATAAGAACATAAAAACACACTTCGGTAACCAAAATGCAGTAATACTGAAAACGAAGGAATGTTGCCTTTCGAAAATTGAAATATCGAAAGGGTCGCGAGTCATTCGCGAATGTTTCTCTTCTAGCGGAAGGAATATTCTAAATTTTGTACAATCTTTCCCGAACTATCGAAGAACACTTTAAGGTATTTCTTTTAATACGGTAGAAAGGGAAACCGTTGAGCTTCGGAGTTGAAGTATCCATAGAAAAATGAAATAGCATCGATCGGTATCCATTGAAAGATGAAATGAAATTCTGGCTTCGCAAGAGAAAACGAGGAAAACTCGGTACGAAAAAAAACGAACATTCAATTTCACAAATACGGTAAAGAAAACGTCAATGAGCTACGTTCACCTATTTTCATCCTCTCGCGGATGAAACGACTAAGCTATACTCACGGCGCGTGACGCCTATTCGGCATTGAAAACGATCGTCACGTTGGCAGGAAAATTCCCCGTAGAAATTTCTAAATACGACGATTAATTCGCGCGTCGATGCTTTCGCAATGCTTTCCGGCATCACTATCGCGCCTCCAATTTGTTGATCGTACAAAGATTGTATCTCTATACTTATCTCGATTTTACTTCAAATGGGTGGGCGTGGGCGATCTTCTGTCGTACGAAGAAGATGGGGGTAACACCAGCGACGGTGGTAGACTGGTTGTACTGGTGAGCGTAGAGTCCAATTTTCTCGCCTCGTGTTCCAATAGCACGGCGTCGAGCGACGGATCTTGAGAGACGGTTCTCAAAGAATCACCCAAAGCCTGTCGCAATTGCTGCATCTCTCGGCCGGCGCGAGAGCTGCGAAGCACGTACAGCTGACGTCGTTTGATCTCCTGATTGAGTTGCTCCCTCAGCAACTGAATCTGAAACGATACAGTCGATGCGCAATGCTGCGTCGATCCTACGAATCGCAATTTCAACGATACGTTCACCGGTTTATTCGCACGTCCTATACCTGATTTTCGAGACGCAAGACTTGCTGTCGATGACTCTGTTCCCTCGCTTCCAACAATTTCTCCGCCTGCAGTTGGGCCGCTCGCAGCCTCTCTATCTCTCCCATTTTATCTCGACTCAAATCCAGCGTCGAATGTGAATGCGTGTGCGACGATTTAGCCCGTATGAGTTCCGCCTCCTTCTCGGCCAATTGCGTCTCCAATCGGCGAACCCTCAAACGCAATTCTCGGTTTTCGTGTTCCAGATTGTCCAGATTAATGTTGGATCCCATCAACTCGACCTGTGCCTTCTCCGGTCGTTCATAACTCTTGCTGCGAATGCCGCCGGACCTGACCGAAGACAGCTGACGCTCCAAATTGCGCTTTTCGCCTTCCAGCAGTCGGACCTGAAAAACGAAATCCCGTCCTGATGATTGAACGACGTCGATCCTCGATAATCCGTTTGCAAATTCGAGCTGCGCCAATGATATTTTGCCAAAAAATCGAGATCTCTGGAATCGATCACTCGACCACCCTGGCCGATGTATTTTTTTCGCGCAGAATTTTTGAACGTTTCATTTCATGTCAGTACATATCGCTACATTTTTTTATCGGTGTATGTATCTCCGTTACCTTGTCGTTGAGAGCATCCACTCTTCCGCGCATTTCGCTTCTCTCTCTCTGTGAGGTCTGCAACTGACGCACCAATTCCTCCTCTTTATTAGTGCTGCCTTCCTGAGGCCAGCTGGCCAAGCGCAATTGCGCTTCCAGACCCGAACGCTGCACCTCGTTGTTCGCCAGTTCGTTCTGCAGCCGAATGTTCTGATCGGTCAATGCTTGATTCGTGTGTCGAGATTCGTTCAAAGCCTGTTGCACTGAGTCCAGTCGCTCCGACAAGACGCGACGTTCGTTTTCGGTATTCGACAATTGTTTCTGCAGCTGAAAAGAACTCCGCGTAAAGTAGAATCGTCGATTCGACGCATCGGAAAAGATTTCTTTACAGAGGAAATCGACGTTGGAGGCTCACCTGCTTCAATTTCTCACTGTTATCCTGCGACGACGTGGTTGTCTCAACGAGGGCGCGCTGCAAAACGCTTATCTCGCCTCGCAACTCGCTGTCCTCCGACGACGCCCTTTCCAGCGAAAGGTTCAGTTGCTCGATCGTGGATTTCAACGAGGCGCATCGCTCCTCCAAGCTTGCCACGGTGCGAGCTTGCGCGTCGCACCGATCTTGCAATTTCTAGATGCGATCATAGAGGAGACGGTTGATAAATTTGGAACTTTCGACGGGTAAAGTATTTTTGCAAACGTAGATATTAAAAATCACACCTGTACGTTAGCTTCTTTCTCTTGCAAAATCATCTGCAAACGCTGAAGATCCCCTTCCAGAGACATACGTTGCAATTCCAGTTTCGTGCTTCGCGATTCGGTTCTGGCGAGTTCCTCTTGAAGTCCGCGCTTCTCGTTCTCCAGTCGGTTTATCGCCTGCTTCATCTTTTCCAATTTGTCCTGATAAAATGATTAAGGAAGGAGCGATTATTCATTCCAAAATTTGTCTTTGCCTTGTCGTAAGATTAAAAACATTTTTCAATTTTCAAACTCACCTCGAACTGGCCCTTTTCTTCAGACTCACTGCTTACCGCCAATTCGAGGCTCGTTATCTTGTCTCGCATCTGCTCGCATTCCGTCGATTTTTGTTGCAAAGCCTCAGCCTGTAAAACGGTATTGTAATATTCGGACACGCGCGTTATCATAGGAGACGCAGCAGAGAATGTTACCTGAGCTTGGAAAATCGCCTGCTGTTGCGATAGTTTAGCTTCGAGGGAATTCTTCTCGTCCTGAATGACTCGCATATCGGCAACTAGATTATTCAATTTCGAATCGCCCTTGTTTTGATTCTCCTGAGATTCGGCCAGCTGCTTCTTCATGCTGCCGATTTCGGCTTTGTAGTCGTCCTGAATAAATGAACGAAGTGCAGTTTCACATACTGCGCAATTTCATTGAGTGTTTCTAAAGTACAAACTGTACGTAGACTCACCCTTTCCCGTTCGATTTGAGCAACTTGTTGCATCAGAGATCTCACGCCTTTTCGAATGACTTCCGGATCGACGTCGAGCACGATATCGCGTCCACCGTCTCCATGGTCTTGATGAACTGTCGACCGAAGCAGCGAAAATGAGAACGTCGCATTGGAAACGACGTCGAAGCGCATATTTACCTCGAGCAGGGCTCCACCTTCTCGAGGGACTCATCAGCTTGAAGGGCATGTTGACGGTGCCGTCGAACTGAATTCCGGCGATGCGGCGAAGCGTCGAACCGACGCTGCTCAGCTTTTGCTCCACTTCCTTCTTGGACGCTTCCAATTGCGACAGCTGGACGTCGAGAGCTCTAACCCTGCCCTCGGAACCTCCGAGGCGAGCCTGATCGATGGAAAATTCACGCGTGAAACATCGTCGAGGATGGAAATAATTTTCTCGCCGCGAAAATATTTTTGATCAGCGCTCAGCTGACTACCGAAGGAAGCACCTTTAGCTCCTGCAACTGCTGCGAAGCGTCGGCCAAGCAGACCTCCAGATTGTGCTTTTGATCCTCCAATTTTCTCTCGCGGCAACGACTGTCTTCCAGTCGCACCAGCAACTCTTGCTCCCTCGTTCTCCACCTCTCGTCCTCCTCGTCGGCGCGCGAACGTAATCTTCCCAGTTCTTGTCGCGTGACTTCCAGACTGTTGTCCAAGTCGACCACCTGGAGTCACGGTGGGATTTTTTCGTTCGTAAAAGGAAGAAACTCGAAGTTACAGCAACTCTCGATAGAATGCCAGATACTCGCTTGTTTTTTGAGCTGGTGCAGTTGCAGCTGAAGGCGCTCCCTTTCCTCCATCTCGTTGGCCAATCTCGCCTGCAATTCCCTCTCCTCGTTTTGCGCCTGCGCGTTGGTCGCGTGCGACTTTTGCAGCTCCTCTTGGGTGAAGCGAAGCTGCTGCTGCAGCTGCGACATCTCCCGCTCTATCTCTCGCAGCTGCGTCTGAATGCGCGTTCTCTCCGAATCCAAAGTCGTTTTGGCATCTTCCAAAGCTGCGCGAAACGGAGATTTGGATTTTTTTCAAATTTTTAATAAGCAATGCGCAACTCACCGGCGATCTTTTGATACGCTTCCTCCAGCGCCCTCCCTTGTTCCCTCTTCTCGCCCTCGGTGCGTTTCACGTATTCGCGCAGCTCCTTGTTGCTGCTGCTGTATTTTTCCTTCTCGTAATTTGAGTCCGTCAGTTGTCGTCGAACGTCGACCAATTCCTTGCGCAATGATTCATTGGTGTTTTCGACTGCAACGAGAAACACGATTAAGGATGGCGGCGATCAAAATTTTATGAAAATATTAACGAAGGCTAATGAGCGCGAACCTTCTTTAAGTTTCCTCGTAGTTTCGTGCATTTGATTTTGCAGAGCATCGACTTTGTCCTCGGCCATGTGCAGCTGCACTTGCAACTCCTCCGTCTCCCTCTGCGCGCTTTCTCTTTCCTTCCAAAGTTCCTCGATTCTCAGTTCGAGCTTGATCTTCTCCTCGTGACCCTTGGACTTGGCGTCGTCCAGTCTCGTTTTAAGTCTGTTCAATTCGTCGCGAAGTTGATTCATGCTGTTGCGATCCTGATCAGCGCGTGTAGCGGATTCTCTTCGCAGGCGTTCCAGCGCGCCCTTCTCTTCCTCCAGTTCTCGGTAGACGTTTTCCAGCTTTTCCATCAACGCCTGCTGATCGTGGTGCGCTGTTGAGAATCGAATCGTTTATGTATCCAGTGAAATTTCAGAGCAAACTATTCTCGCTTATTCCAAGTTCAATTCACCGATCAAAAGGGATTGCTGCTTATCGTTTTCTGCCCTCAGGAGCACTTCCTCGTGTTGCTGACACAGGTTCTCGATGTGCTGCTGCAGTTCCTCTATTCTCTGTTGCAGCTGTCCTATCTCGTCGTCCTTTTCGCTACCGAGTTGCGATAAGCTCTGCTGGAGACGTTTCTCCAGGGACACTCTCACTTGTTCCTGTAGTTGAACATTTTTATCTCAAGCAATAAAGCCAACACGCGCGATCGAGCCTCACCTTTTCCTCGTTCAGCTTCTTCGCGGTCTCCTCGTTTTGCCTCTTCAGGTTGGATATGATCTGCTGGAGCTCCGCTTCGAGGTTTCCGCTCTGCTGGATGAAACTCTGTTTCATGTCCTGCGCTCTCTTCTCGCTGTTATCCAGATCCTTGATCAACCTCGCGACCTGACCCTTGAAGCTCTCCTGCTTGACGAGAAGTTCCTGCTGCTCCTTCTCCAGCTGCGTCTTTTTAATGTGCGTGGCTTCCAGATTGGTCTGCGTGTCGAACAACACGCCCTCCAGCGCCTCTTTCTCGCTGCGCATAGAGGCGAGTTGCTCCTGAAGACGCTGGTACTCCTTCTCATTGGTCTCTATGAGCACCTGGAAAATGAATTTGGATTGGACTTGGTTTTTTCTTTTACGCAAGAGCCCACAATTAAAAAATACTCCACTTGTTTCTCCTCGTTATCCTTCACGAGATCTTCCAGGTTTCTGTTTATCCTGGAATTCATCTCATTGGCCTGCTCCAGACGTTGCCTCAGCCTCATGAGCTCTTCGTTCAGCGCCTCCTTCTTCCGCGCCAAAACGGAGAGTTGATTGCTCAAGTCGCCCCGTTCTCGCGACACCTGACCCAACTCCAGCTCGATCTTCTCTTTCTCGATTTCCAGGAACTTGATCTTCTCGTTCAGCGTCACTTTATCGGACTCGAGATCCAAACGAGTTTGTTCCGCCTGTAAGAGCTCCTTCCTCAGCGAGCCCAAGTCTCCGTGTTGATCGGCGCATTGATTCGCCAGCTTCGCCTTCTCCTCCTCCAACTGAAAGTACGTGAAAATGACATCGATGCGATATTACTAACGGAAGAAAGTGTGATGAGTACCTTTTTCAGTTCCTCTTGCAACCTCGATTTGTCCTGTTCGTGATTCGCGCAAAGGGTTTCCGTTTTTTCCAAAGCCTCCTGAACGTCGGCCTTCTCCAAGAGCACTCGCTCCAGCTCCAATTCGAGATCGCCTTTGTTCTTCTCGATGTGCGATATGAATCCGTCTGCTTCCATTTTTTGCTGTTCCAGCATGTCCTTGGAGAGATACACTTTGTTCAGTTCCTCTCGTAGCGTCAAGAGTTCTTCTCTCAATCTGCTGCAACGCTCTTCTTCGGACCGAAGATTCAGTTCTCTGTAAATACACGCGCGAGATGACGTATAATTCGTTCAACTATATTTCCTTTTTGTCGTGGTAATACAAGCCGTACAAATACACTATACCTCAACTCAGCATCTTTCCTCATGCGATCCAACTCGCTCTGCAAGTACAATTTCTCGTCCTCGAGATTGTCGCACATTTTCTGCAGTTTGTTGTTCATCTTCTGCAGCTTGTCGTTGTCCGCGTTAACCGCCTCCATCTGTTGGCACGGGAATCGTTGTCAAATATCTTCGACGAACATACTTACCGTTCAGCATCGTCGAAACTCACCATGGCATTGATCTCCATTCGATTTTTATCGAGTACATTCTTCTCCGAACGCACGGCATCCAGACTCTTCTGCAACATTTCCTTCTCTTGCGTCAGTTGAGTGCAGTGCGACCTAGCGCTGTCCAGTTGCACAGTCAAGTCCGCGACCTTGTCTTCCAGGAGTTGCACGTTCTCGTCGGAACCGTCGTATTGCTTTCGCGCTATGGTCAGTTGTTCCTTGCTCGTTTGCAGCTTCACCTGATGCAAAAATATTTGCTCTCGAAACCGCAGAAAGACCGCTACACCTCAAAGTCTTTCGAAAAATACGAAAGTACACGTGTGACTTGACTAAATCGTGCATCCTCTGACCTGAAGCTCGTGTATCGTGAGCTGATACTTATGCAGAGCCGCCTGAACGGCGCTGATCGTACTTTCCGCGAAAGCCGGGGTAGCACTGGCTCGCATGCCCCTCTTCGGTGACCTCTGAGGAACCGGACCGCTCGGCGACAGATGTACGTGCGGCGGAGCTTGCGCATTTTCAATGTCTCGGGACTCAGCGTCTTGAATCACGGCGTGAGCTATGTCGCGCAACGCGGACTGCAAGATATCGACGTCCTCCTGCATGCGAACCACCTGACCGATTCCGGCTTCCGCTTCGCTGCATCTTTCCTCCTGGTAAAATTATCAGAATCGAATAACGGATCGATGTAGAGACGGATCATAGTCGAAGAAGCTGAGCAACGCGTTGCTTGCACTCACCAAATTATGCACCTCGCGTATCAGTTGATTGATACGCTCCTCCTTCGTACGGATCTCGGTTTGCGCTATATCGAATTGTTGGCGGAGAGTGGCTATTTCCATCTTCGAATCGGAAGCCGTTTGTGTCTGTTGGATGTGCTGAGGTATCTGGAAATTGTCGTGCCGTTTTAATACGTATTTTGGGGCGAACATCTTACGAATTTCGCTACTATTGTCGAGCGATATTTACTATCGGTTGGGCCGCGCTGGCCTGCATCTTCAGTGCGAAGTTCACGTTACTGCAAGCCGACGCCAAGTCGTTGGAAGAACAAGTCATAATGCTTCGAAGCTTGGATAGGTCCCTCTCGGTGGCGGACTTCGTCTCGGAGAATAATCTCTTGATGGAAACCACGTCCCGCCAGAGATTTAGTAATCGGTTGTGCTCGGAAGTGTAGTAGTCGTTGAAAGCTTGCTCCTCCTCCTTCCATTCCTCCTCTTTGATGGTCATTTCCTCGCGCAGTGTGTCCCAGTCGTTGCTCAGCTTCTGCAGGTCGTTGGTAACGGCCTCGTTCGCTTGATGAGATTCTTCCAGTTGGTCTTTCAGCGAGGCATTCAATTGCAAGAGTTTTTCACACCTGCGGACGTTCGCCGATGAATCACACGTTGGACTAAATTTACTTCGACGATTGCTTTACCTTCTTCGTTCCTCCGCTAGTTTCTTCAATGCCGTCTCGAGATCGTGAATTTGTTCCTCGCGTAGTTCTCGAAGAGTCTGGTGCGCGGCGTCCAAAGCAGAGCCACTCGGAGCTCCGATCGATGGTCCCCTGCCAGTTTCTCCTGGCAGTGATTCGACCATCTGATTTTCCAGCTCCGAACATCTTTGCTTGTACTGTAAAACCTGGAAGAAGTTGAACCGATGAAGGAATTTGCTTTCGATAAAGTGTACCGGAAACGTGTCGCTGCGTAGTATTGAAATATCTTGCGGGGATGCTCTACTTTGGCTTGTAAACGCGAGACAAGGGCTGCTTGATGTTGCTGGGCCTGACGATATGTGTCCAGTCGTCTCTTGTAGCTCGCTGCTTCTTCTTCCAACCGGTGTCTCAAGTCATAGTTTTGCCTGACAAGTGCGTCCGGTGTGAGGTCTTCGTCGCTGTCTCTGTCACCACCACCACCACCGCCTAAAGTTCCGCCGCGCCCCGATTCCATGGTGCTCTCACTTTTCTTTGGCTGCGAACATGATCATACTTTTTTAAATTATAAACTACATTTGATCTTTTTTTAAAATATTGAAATTTTATCATACGACGAGAAAAACTATGCGGAAAAATGCATCGATGCTGGCGGGCTTTCCTTCACGAAAATAGATCATATACTCACCTAAAAATACTCAACGGTCATAGATGAATTATTAATAGGGGCCATTTCTTCATCATTATTTTTACAGTGTCTTCTCGAATTTTTTGAGATTTAATGAAGAGGTTATAAATTTTTTGTCATAATAAAGCCGAATTCCCAGAAGCGCGGTTCCGCGTCCAGCTGGACACGCGGTTGTCCACGTGCTGGGATTCTCGACACTGTGCATCAACGTTTACGATTGATGCAGATGTCGCCACCGGGATAGAATCTTAATTTCAAAGTGTCGAAGAATAATTGTTAATAAGTCAGTTATCCAATCATATACCTCTTTGACTTTTGAGGAGCCTCTGAGGAACGGGGGCCGCCGTCTCTCCATCTGTCCCCGTAATGTCAGATGAGGAGAGCCTTTAGGTAGCGCCTAAAACATTAAAAAAAAATCATTTGAATGCCGTCGAATTCCTAGCAGATTTTTAATTTTCCATTTCATTTTTCCAACCAAGTATAGTTGATTTGTAGCATCTTCGGTTGATCTGGTTATTAGTGCTCAGCTGAAGCGCTTCGTAAGAAGCATTTCCTCGGTTAAAAGATTCGATTGAAACCAACAGAAACTGACAGGATTTTTAATGGGATTTAATAGATTTTAATCGGATTTTTCTCCATGAATTTTTTGATTAGTTCCTATTGAATTTTCAGCAAAGCGCAATTGGTTTCAATCGGATAATTCCAACTCACGTCTCAATCGGATAATTCCAACTCACGTCTCAATCGGAAATTTCCGATAGAGATAAGCAATCGGTTTCAATCAGATCGGACAAAAATCCGATTGACTCCGATTCAAACCGACTAGTGTTCTTCCTATCTAAATTAATCGGAATTTTTAATCGGGGCATCCTTCGTGAAAGGAATACGACCGTGTATATATAGAGAGATAGTATATTTACATTATTATCGTCATTGAAACGCACGAAATATTAGCGTACGGTAGGTCAGCTAATGCTGTAACCCGAAGAAAAAAACAGTGAAAGATTGTGAATGAAAAATAGTGCACTTATCGCGATGCGTAGACCAAATAGCCGTTGGCCAACCAAGGCGACGAAAACAACGTGCGCCTCTGCCGAAATAAGCGCCGTAAAATCTATGTAATAAACGCAGGTTTCGTAATATCGGTTCGCGATTAATCGAGACCATCCTACAGAGATCGGACTCGAGTCGTCCTAATTTTTCTAATCTGCGCCCCGAGCGCGTAATCTAAATAATTAGCTGAACTGTGATCTCCGTCAGTTGTTAATCTTTTCATGTGGAAACATAATCCAGCGAGTTTTCTTTCGTTTTTTCTCGACATCAACTCGCGCAGGCACGTATATTTCGTTCACTCGCTCGGTTAATTACGAGATTGGTCGAATAAATTTTAATAATTCCTCTTATTTTCTCACTCTTGATTACTTATGCACACCAACGAGATCATTATCGGGACAGCAAGCGAAGCCACCGAGTTAATTGTTCGCGAAATAAATTGTCCGGTGATACCAGCTACATGACCCCGATAATAATAGCCCGTCGGGTTGTCAACGTGTAAGGCGAAAGTTTCTGATAATATTATTGATAAAACAATCTGCCGAATGCACAAAGAGGAGGATCGTCACGCAGCCCTTCTTGTAAAGCGTACTTCCAGTTGAGAAAGCTTGATGTATCGAGGGGTGGGGGGAGAACGCGGAAGGAAAAGGGCTCGTCTCGAAGAGGCGGCGGTGCTAGACACGTCTACATACATATACATATATGACAACTCGGCGACTGGTGGTATCTTGCGTGAGAAAAAAGACGCGTATAACTTTTAGGCTTCGGAACGTGTATCGAACTAATCGGGGTTCGACGGTTTACGACCGTCGACGTTGGAACGTGGCGGTTATATCACGTGAGACTAAACTTACTCGGGACAGAAATTTCAATCGCTATTATCTCACTACCTGTGAGCTTTTGGCTCATATTCGTGTGATACTTTTTTGAAGATTACGTTTCAATCTACAATAAAGTCTTATATCGATATCGGCCAAAAATGCATTGATAATGAGATAACAGTGATTCAAGTTTTTTTCCTAGCGGGCCAAGTTTAGCCTTATGTGGTGAGTACATATAATATTATGACAGTTACGATGCACGTACATTACAATGCGCTATATTTGGGTAACCTATGGAGTCGTTCAACGTCCATTTATCCCGAAAAGATAGTCTTTTTGTCATTCACGTACCGTGACTAGTGCCGCTCACGTTTACGAGGCATGACTTTCCCGGGTGTCGAATCGCGGAAGAACACCGCGCTGCATGCGCATCGATAAATTGTAGGTACAATTGATACGAGGAGTCGGCGGTATCGTTCGGTTAATATTTTGTGATTAAAGTCGACAGTCCAAGCGATCGACGTTATTCGACGCGCGTTGCACGTCGTTATTTTTTATAATTAGGAACACAGTTTTGTATACGCGACCGCGTACATACGCGTAGGTGCGTATCGTCCAGCGACTGCGTTCGCGCGCGTCAGCCGGCTGCGTAATGTATATCTCGAGTCAACATCTCGCTTATCTCTCGGCGCGACAAATTTACTCGGCAAATTAGATCGACACGCGACTGATGTATTGTTTGCCTGGGGGATATTTTTAGGCGTGTTCGGCGCGAATATCTTCCCTATTTTATTTTCGACGATCCTAAGCGCGAGAGGTCATGGAGTCTATTTTGTATCTCTAGTATAAGAATAGTTCTCTTCGTTTTCGACCGATCAGAGAAAGGATCCTCGGGAAAGGATGCTCTGCGATTTGCCGGATGCTGTTCACTTTTAGCATTTGCACTGAGTTTCAGTTACAAAAGCGACCCCCAGTAGTCGTCGCTCAAGTTGAAGGGGGGAGGACGCGTCGACGCTCGGAGACTACGACAATCGGAGACTCTACGAAATCGGCTCGGGGAAATCTCAAGTGCGAAATCGAGCCTCGATCGAATACACGCGTGTAACAAAATATAGGAACACCGATTCACCTCCTCGTATCGAAATTAAAGCGCTACAAAACGGTTGGAACCTGTTATCTCCGGACGAATCTCAAATTTTCCCGGTTTCGCATCGACTCGGACGATCTTTCGCCCGAGCGAAGACGGATTAATCGCGTTCGAACGACACGGCGAAAGCCGCGCCACTCTTTCACCCCGTCAACACGGGGGACGCGCGGTCAGCGTACCTCGAGTATCCCCGTGAGCCTGGCATCCCGTGGATCGCGCGCGCGGTGCAGCACACGGACCGGCCGTCGAAGACGCTCGGCCCAGAACTCGAGGCTCCGTCGCGCCTCGCCTCCGCGAGGTGGTCAGCACCACCTCGTGGTGGTGTTAGCCCTCGCGATCCGTGGGTTGGCGAGGCTATGGGGGTCGACTAACCGCGGAGGGAGGTGGAGCCCACCGGGGCCGACACCTGGCACTGAACGGCACCAATCGATATAACACGGTTTAAGGATATAAACGCCGAATACTGGCTTCGCCCTATCTCTCTCTCTCTCTCTCTCTTTCTCTCTCCGCTCTTCGTACGACTTCCTTATTATTCGACGGTAAAGCGATAGCCTGCGGACGCTACGGGCGCGTTTCGTAACTGGGCGAGAAGATGCGCGACGTCCGGGGGAAAGGGTCGGTGCTATCGGGTGACTTTCCGGAGCGGTAGAGCTTCGTTGAAATCGAGAGTTTGGAAAGGGTGAGCTCGGGGCTGGAAAAGACGACGGGGAAAAAACGGAGCTACACGAATTACAGTTTAACTGGCATTTAAATACGATTCTGTTCAGGAAGCTGTATCAGTTACACAGTAATCCATGCAGAACAATTCTATACATTTTCTATAGGATAATCCATATATGACCAAAACCACATATGGATTATTTACAAAATGTATAGAACTTTTCCGCCTGGGTATTCAGGTGTTTTTCCTGGGGAATCGATCGAAATTCCTGAGCAAAAATAGATGTTATATTTAATTAAACTACACGAAGAGAAGAGTATATTAATCACTGTTACACCAGATAATAGATCTGACATTTTGGGGAAGGTATCGCGTTCATTAATCGCTTTACCGTATATGACAACGATTGACATACGTTCAGTGAAGTTCACTAAATGCATGTCAACTATTGTCATACAGTAGAGCAACGCACGCAATACATTCTCCAAAATGACAAATCTATCATCCAGTATAACAGTCATTAATACACTCTTCTCACCGTGCAGCGTTTGGTACAGTTGTAAACAGTAAATAGAAATGTGTCCCCCGTATACAAATTTTTGATGAGCTCGAATTTCAGCACTGCTGAATGAGGCAGTACAAATTCCTGGTTTCTTTTTTTGCATAGAGAGAGTTCGAGGGAGAGGAAAATATTTTCTCGCGGTGAAATTTGGCTTCCTCGTAGAATAAAAAAGAATTTACATTCGGGCGCACACCCAAACTTCCCGACCGACTGACGAAGAATCGGCATGAAAAGTAATTAAAACTTTTGCCATTTGGTACGCGCATCGAGAAGCCGAGCGATATTTTATTTCGACATCACCGATGCGATTCGATCCAATGTCGATTCCTCGGCATAGTTCCGCATAGTTCTATTCCAATCGGGGGTTTTGTGCAATCGTTATGGGACAACTAACAATTTCTACGTGTGCGCGTGAATGATGCGGTATCTCGTGGGAAGCGCGCGTCTGGAGAGGAATCCTAGTTGGAGATAAATATACCGGGGTTTGCGTCTCCGCTCTGCTCGCCGCGAAGATAAGAATATATATATCCGCGTGCACGTTTCCATATGCAGCGGATTCTTATTAGCGACGGTGGAGAAGCGGGATCAGCGGGTTCATCGAGATACGCGTAGAATATGGGAGATCATAAATATTGTCACGCGTATATATATATCGTATCGCGGTTAACGACGAATAGAAGGCTGCTGGTGACATCGATCGTCAGGTGAACGTAGCGAGAGTGTTGCGATTTATTTAGCCCATATATCCGCCACAGAGCGAATGTCGAAATAGAATTTTTATTCCAAGTCATATCACCGTCATCGCAACGCGATATTCGTCTAATTGCATCAGGCTCGGAGACGGACGAGATGCGTCATTCACGGAGCAAGGATCAGAATTGAATTTTTTATCGAATTCATCGCGATTATCGCTACGCGGTATATTTGTCTGATTGTAAACCTCGAGACAGGACATATAAACACTGCGGCGTTTATATGTGTACGCTCTCGTCTGGCGGACTTTGGAACTCACAATAATTTACGGAATGTATATACCCCACAAAAACAGATTCTCTGTAAAAAAAAGGCGGCATGTTCATTCAGTGCCAACAAAAATTGATACGTAAAATAATCTCCAAAAAAGATTTGAAATCAATTAAGATCGCCATGTTCAAGATTTATATATAAAAAGTAAAAGGCATCATTTGAAAGGGAAATTATTGTAAATCAGGTTACTAAAAAATTCGACTAAAAAAATTTATAAAAAAATTTTAATAAAAAAGAACTTGCCGCGTTTAAGTTTTCATATTTTGTTCACTATACCGAATATTGGCAGTGCTTGGACAGTGCTAGAGTGATTCATAAATTGCACTGTCGAAGTCAAATTCAGAGAAATCCAGAAGGCCCCCGCCTGATCGGTTTCCCGTGCGACGTTCGGTATACTGGTGGTATCATATAAGAGTGTATGAATTTATTTAAAATCATAAGTGCATAAACATCGAATATAATTCTCTGTCTGAATTTTTTATTTTGAAGGAAAAAACGCGGCAAGTTCTTTTTTATTAAAATTTTTTTATAAATTTTTTTAGTCGAATTTTTTAGTAACCTGATTTACAATAATTTCCCTTTCAAATGATGCCTTTTACTTTTTATATATAAATCTTGAACATGGCGATCTTAATTGATTTCAAATCTTTTTTGGAGAGTATTTTACGTATCAATTTTTGTTGGCACTGAATGAACATGCCGCCTTTTTTTTACAGAGAATCTGTTTTTGTGGGGGGATTTCACTACTTTTTGGAATTTATTCATGAGGAAGATACGTACATGTAGAAGAATAGCTTTTTATTACCACAAAATTAAAGTCTCACATTTTATACCGATACGAGTAAATTAATTATAACCACGTTACTTTTGATTTATTCTCGTGATATTTTGAAAGGTACTTATAGACTAGAGAGCCCTTATATTTTTAACTTTGCCTTAGTATTTTGGAGAAATAAAACATATACCGCTTTCGAATTTACAGGCCATCGGATTTTTCTTATATTTTGGTCGTCTACAGAAATCCATGAAGACGTTTTACTTTCAACTCTCTAACAAGAGAGGCTCAGGCTTTCGGGTCACCGATTTGGCCGAATCTTTACTCATTTATAGAGCACCACTAGTATAGTACATCACCACAACCCTAGGGTGCAACACTCAAAAAGAAGAGAAAAAATCACCTCTAAAGTTGAGCTTGTAAGTATTTGTACAAGTTCTCAACAACGAGTTTCCAAGAGGCGGCGTGGCCGAGCGGTTAAAGCGCTAGTCTACTAACTCGGGGATCGCGTGTTTGAGACTCCTCATGTGCTTCTTTTTTTTTTGCAAATGAAATGTTCATTTAATCATAATTTGATAACAATCAACGTTATTAAATAATATTTTTTTTCCAACGTGAATGAAGTATGCTTTCCTTTAAATAAATTGAAGACTCCCTGCGCTTGCAGCAATACCGGTTTTATCTCCTGTAGTCATTGTCAACTTAATTTATGTTTTGAGTGCTTTTATGACAATTATCATCCCACAAATTGTAAGCCTGAGCTCACCGAAAGCGAATAATAACTGCTATTTTTCTACAATTTTAATTTTTTTCAACACAGCTCCCAGAATTAAAATATAATTGAAATTAAAAAAAATATTGATTAGTAACGTTGATTGTTATCAAATTATGATTAAATGAACATTTTTATTTGCAAAAAAAAAGAAGCACATGAGGAGCCTCGAACACGCGATCCCCGAGTTAGTAGACTAGCGCTTTAACCGCTCGGCCACGCCGCCTCTTGAAAACTCGTTGTTGAGAACTTGTACAAATACTTACAAGCTCAACTTTAGAGGTGATTTTTTCTCTTTTTTTAGAGGTATTATTGCAGAACGAGTAGGTTAGAAGATTTTCATGAACTCACGATTTTCTGACATGTCATCTCGTACAGGTGCAACCGAAGAGGATCTAGCTCATGTCCTGTCCGTAAAAAGATGACTCGATGGATCGGAGAATGTTAGGCTTGTCACCGAGCGCCTTTCACCCATAGTACTTTCATTGCAATATGCGATTTTCGTTTCAACTATTCCTGCTCTAAGTAACTTTTACTTCTTCCAAAGCATTTACCTTGTACGAATTGTTGATCGTAGGGGGCAACGATCAATGATTGTGACTAATCGTAGACAAATTATTCCTGCGATGATGTTCCAGTTGCACACCAATTGCCTTTTAGTTTTAATAGACGAACTTGTCTACGACGAGTCTCTATTATCGATCGCTGCCTCCTACCACGAACAGTTCATAAAAGGTGATTACCTTGAAAGAAGTAAAAGTTATTTAACGCTGGAATAGTTGAATGAAACGAGAAGCGCGTATTGCAATTAATGTAACTTGGGTAATAGGCGCTCGGTGACAAGCCTGACATTCTCCGATGTCCATCGAGTCATCTTTTTACGGACAGGACACGAGCTAGATCCTCTTCGGTTGCACCTGTACGAAATGACATATCAGAAAATCGTGAGTCTTCACGAAAATCTTTTAACCTACTCGTTCTCCAGTAATACTTACAATTAATATACCTGGAAGTTGAAGCAACAGGATTGCCGTTCCTTTGGTCCAATATTAAAATAAATCTTCTCAAGGCTGAATACGACTTGGGCATGTTTCAGCGTACAATTAGCTAGATCCAGCTCGACGAATGAACCATTCCGACTGATTTTTGGAACGGCAAGTGGACGATCCCTCGTTCGTCAGAAGATTTTGTTCACAGATGAATCGAAATTCTGCAACAAAGGATTAGTGAATAATCACAACTCCCACTATTGGTCCGTGAGAAATCCTCACGGGGTAGAAGAAGTCGAAGGCGATGGAGTGGAGGTTTTACCTCTAATATGCCGGAATTAAAAATCTCTAGAACTCTGCGCTACAATGCCACGGTAGGAATATCAAATTCTACCGACATGACATGCTTCGACAAGGTCTGTATCAACTTTAGCATTATATATAATATATTGGGGGCACTGCACTAATCCTGTGGCACATTTTTCTATCTGGGAAAGCCGTGGTAGAAAAGTAGGAGATACGATAGAATTGGATTACAATAATGAAGTAATTATTTTATTATCTTTTCTTTATCGATATATTCCCCCTTTCGTATTATCAAAAGTTCTAATTATATATTATCGGAACGCTGTACAGCTGTACTACCATAATAATATGCTTTCCCAGATAGAAAAATGTACCACAGGATTAGTGCAGTGCCCCCAATATACCACTAAAGTTGATACAGATCTTGCCGAAGCATGTCATGTCGGTAGAACCTGATATTCCTACCGTGGCATTGTACCGCAGAGTTCTAGAGATTTTTAATTCCGGCATATTGGAGGTAAAATGCATGTATACTGTCAGTACGGGAAGACGGTATATTATCGGAACGCTGTACAGCTGTACTACCATAATAATATGCTTTCCTAGATAGAAAAATGTGCCACAGGATTAGTGCAGTGCCCTTAATATAACGCTAAAGTTGATACAGACCTTGTCTAAGCATGCCATGTCGGTAGAACCTGATATTCATACCGTGGCATTGTACCGCAATTCTAGAGAATTCTTTTCTACCTAGGTTGATTTTTGACTGCGAAGAAAAATCAAATTTCCGTCAATCCGTCCCGTTCTCGTATGGCGCTGAAAACAAAAAATAGAATAACCACAAAGATATTTGTTCTGTATAAGGGATGAAAATGAGGTTAAGACAGTCAGTTAGGAAGTTACTTATCTGATGCCACTTCTTCCGAGATACAGATGTCTCCTTTACTGCTCTTCATGCACCAGCAACCAAAGAAAAATGACACTGCTTCCGTGCACTGTCTTGATTATTAAAAATATCTAAACGATTTGATTAGCTAGCTGTCAGAGCATCTGTCACATTCACCACTATTGAGATTCACTACTCCGATTACACTGAATTTGTACTTTTTATTAACAAGCGCGTCCGAGGATCGCGAAAATGCGAGGGAAATCGTTTCGCGAATGGAAATATTTTTAAATTTTGAAAAACATCTAAACATTCAAGAAATATATTATCTCACACACTCTCACATACATTTTTAATGGCGTATGCGTGTGGCCGCATCTGTGTACACATTTCCGACCATGGCCGAATACCGCCGAAGACAGGCGGAATTTTTGTGACATTTTTACATATATATATATCGCGGCCGAGAAAAGAAATCCTCGACTTTGAGGGGCAAGGGGCGTGGCTTCGCGTTTCTAAGGAAAAATCTCTGTTAATATGTAACTTACAACATTTACTCTGGTCTCTATCGATAGAGAATAGTCGATTTATATGGCGTAACTAAGCATAGTTTTGGTTATAACCATATATTTATTGAGAAAATTCGATGTAAAAATTGAGGGGTGCAGGGGGTAGATATTTGTGGCGGATACACGGGTGCTCGCTTCGACGCCGAGACTAGATGAACGAACATGCCGCGAGACACTGCCGTGTCTCTTGATTACTCGCGACAAATTGATTGGCGTTTCATAAGAAACGATCGGTATCGCGGAGTTTGAGCTGTCAACTTAGCAACACGATGAACTGGATTGAACCGCGTCCCCTCGCTATCGCGAGGAATTATTCTTTACAGACTGCGATTCCGCGGCTCGCTAAATATCCATGCAGATGTACAGGCTCGCGCGCAATGTCGCAGCGACGCGTACCCAGTGAGAAAGGTGATGTCGACTCGACGTCGATTTGAGGCCGGAGACGGCGAATCGAAGTGGAAGCCGAAAAAATGTCTATTTCGAGATAATATGTGCGTCTTGTCGTGTCGCACGTTCACGTCGTACTTCAGTTAACTCGAGTGAACGCATAAGGGCTTCTCTGACGTATACACTGTAATTATTACTGTTCGAATGATGATCATTATTACGCTGCAGATTATTCAACGCAATATTGTTGAAGCTGACACCTGCTTACTATTCTGGTAGAGTAATCATTACTCTTCAATTTTCTCCGTGTATACAATAGAGAATTTTCGATATTAGATAATAATGGTATGAGACTGAGTGACACACGATGTGATACATATAGAATTTAACAACTTTTTTACCGTGTACTCTTCTCCTTCTCGAACTTATTCAATTGGCGTGTATTTGACAGAAAAGCTCTTATGCATTCGGAGTTTTCATTTGTACGATCCCTATTTATATCATGTTCGTCCGATTTTTTATCATAAATACGTCGAAAATCATAAGACCTAAATAGTCAAAATTTTGCTTTCGATCTCAGATCGACATCTATTTTCGACGTCGAAAAGAGGTCGACATGCCTATTTTGAGGTCGATCTCTACCTATATGTTCCGATCCAATTTTGATGCGTTTTTTTGATATCGAGTAGACGTCGGGTCTACCTGTCATTTTTCACCGGGTACTCTGAGAGAAGATTTTATTCGTAGTTAATTATATTAATTAGTTTATTTAATTCATTCGTATACTTGATTATGGTGAAACAATTATTTCGTTCGGCTAAGTACATATATAATTATGTCTCTTTCATTCAAACAAAAATAGAAAAACAGCAAATAAATATTTACTTGTGGATCAAAGAAATATTTCTTCCACTATAATCAAGTATACGTATATTAACTATAAATAAACTGTCTTCTCAGTGTATAGAGCAAAGGTGCATCAGGATCGGCGAGGACCCAGAGATATATCCCGGTTTCTCGCGTCGTCGACGCGCGATACCAGAGGTGCTGTTTTTCGGAAACGCGAGAAAAAAAATGGAGAATCGCGGAATCTCATCACGCTTTATCAAGTGGCGTCCCCGCGCGCCGGCAACGTATCGCTGATTGTAATATTGAAGGGGCAAGTTGATGAAGGGGTTGTGTAACGAAAAGTTTGTTTTCAGATATTTGAATTGTAAGCATGTGAGTTCCGTTCAGTAGACATATGACATGTTAAACATACTCCATGTAATATCTGGGTTTTGAATGGAATTAGAGCTATACAAGATCAACCAGAAGTTACATTCGGACATATAACACTTTCATCCACGGAGTGATCTAATTTTCTCTAAAAATGTTACATAACCCCTTCATCCACTTGCCCCTTCAATCAATTATTATCTTCGACGCGACGCGCCGGGCGAAAGATTTCCACGAAAGCGCAAAAAACTCCGTTCCGTTGTAAGGCTTACGGTCCACGTATCAAAGGTCGCAGGGCTGTCTCTAAGGGAGCGATAATCAATTTATGTGCCGCGGTACGTGCCGTCACGCGCGTCGTCACGCGGCCGAGGGAAAAAGAGTTTAGCAGTCTGGAGGCGAGAGAAGAAAATCGTGGCGGTACAAAGTCCACGAGACAAGACGGAGTCAACGCTTCCCGTCTGTGCGAAAACTATCGCGCGGCGCTCGACGTTTATCGGCCGACGGGTCTCATGTGCTACGGAGTACATGTGCACGGGCTGCAATTGCACACGCGTACGGTGTAACGACGATCTCGACTACAGAACGCTTCGGAGGGAAGGATGAACGCGCGCGCGCGCGACTCCGCAGGGAGGTTCCAAGAGACGTTCACATATAGTATATGTACACAGAGCAGCTTTCGTTATTTCCGATTGCAGCCCGTTTGGAAAAAAAAAAACGAAATGGAAATCTAATCTGTTTCTTTTTTCTAGTTTGCTATTTTTTTTTTTCAAACGCCGATATCACGTTTCGAAAGAGATTTTTGTCGGGGGCGCTTTTCCGCGAACAAAGTTCATTGTCAGCGTTCCAAGAGTGTGACGTAACGTTAGATAATGCGCGCGTATGCAAGAAACTGCATACACACGCGCACACGGTCGTATTTTGCGCTCGGGTGTTGCGTGATTTCGAGCCGACTTGAATTTGAGTGACGCGTATTAAAAGTTGGGTCATCGATAGGGCGCCGATATATTTTTGTGCGACGACCAAAGTTCATCGCCACCGTTTTTGGGGCGCGTGATGTAACGCCGGGCGACGATGCGGACGAAAAAGTGGATCTAGCCCGTCGCTTCGGTATTCGGATCGGTATAATCGTAGCGCACTTCGCGACTGGCGCTCGCGGATCGACGACGCTGCTGCACTTTTCTCCCCTTCGCTCGCTCGCTTTTATGAATGGGACGTGTATGCTGCAGCATCTGTGCGTCGTCTACGCCCGCAAACGTCGCTAATTGTCGTGCGCTCGAACCGCGCTTTTTCTAGTCAAAATAACATTGCGCAACGCGAAGATTAATTCTTACTGCAATCCTTATCGCGCCAATTTAGTCGATTCGAACGACATTCTTTTTGCGGCTCGAATTTTTTTTCATACTTTGGTCGCCTATTTTCACTGTGTTCGTCAGTATGCAGGAGCTTCTTTTCGAATACAAATCAACGTCCGAGAAAGCGAGAGAAAAATTGAGAAATCGACCTGTAACCGGACGACAGCGAGGTCGTTTTCCGTAATTTCGATCGCAAAATTAATCTCGAACCGTTCGGTAAGGAATGTTTACGCAACGCGAGACGCGGACGCTTGTGGACACGTGTCGGCAGATTAAACCGCGTATGGACGGTGCGCAATTTAATTTACCATTAATTGGCACAAATAGATATAGCACTTATTGATAGCCATAATTAACGAAAGTAATTACTCTCCTTTTCATAAACAGCGTCTCGTAAATATCCCCGTTTATCGAGCACGTGCGCCCCGTCGTATGTGTGTCACGACAGGTCATTGAAAATTTTGCAAAAAGTCATTCTTGTGCAAACTTAAATTACGATTATCTATCGATCGTTGCGTCAGCGGAAGGCAGTGCGATTTCATTCAACCGTACGCGCGTGGAGGACCGACGGAGGGTGTTTAACAAATATTTGGGACCCGAACACTCGTGTAGTGGTGAGATACCTATGCAGAGATAAGCCGGGGCCGAATATTTCGTTAAAACGAGGTAAAAAAGGCCCCGCTAAAAATATCGTCGACTCGGGAATTCAATGTTTCAAATGTATCGAAAATTTTAATCCACGCGGTGACTCATCGCAGCGGATGACTTTAATAACTTGGGGTTAGATCGACCGATAACGTTTTGTTCGTTTGCGCTAGCACGGTGTTTAGCGGTCAGGGAATTCTGGAAAACCTGGAATTGTCAGGGAATTATGTGAGTCGGGGAAAGTAGAGAATTTTCTAGAATTTTTCGAAAATACTCAAATTTAAGAAACAGCTTGACTTCCAATACGTTAAAATTGTTAAGAATTCATATAGAAAACTAAAAAAGTATTCCACAAGTGTATGTGTATGTATCTAAGTTCTTTCCTGTTCTAAAAAACGCCATTAAATAATATGATTTGACAAAATTTAATTATTTTAATATTTTCTCGTTCTATGAATATTAGTTAATTCGTTCATCCGATGGAAAATGTTTGGTGCATAACACTTTACACTATAGATACCCATAGCAACCAGAGAAAGTTGGCTACTTCAGATTGGAAAACCTGGAAAAAAGTCAGGAAATTTCTTTTTCGCATTTCGCTAGACACCGTGGGTTGGGTAAAAGACTTCGTTTCTGGAAGGAGAAAAAAATACTTCTCGAGAGACTCGTCGCGCGTATCGATTGCGTACTTTATTGCATCCAGTAGCCGGGTGCGTGATGCGTTTCCTCGCGTACCTCGTAAACGAGTATGGCACTCGATGCACTCCGCAGGTAGACTCGCGTATATGGGTGCACTCGTGTCAGCACCCCTACGCATGTGCTTTCAGTTGCAGCACGCGATGCATACTCTACGAGCCACCGGCTCACCCTTCGCGTAAGTACAGTCCTTATCGCGTTAGAACTGTAGAAAATGCGAAAGACACCGGGGCGAAACTGCTATCAAGGTCGCAAAAATAGGAGAAGCAAAATCAGCTTCGCTCGTTGTCGGGTATTTAAGGTAACGCCGACACAATGTTGCGTGGTAAACCGAACACGTGTCTCGCTGACGAAGTGAATGGGACTCGCCACGTGAATTCACCCAACCCCTCTTACGTGTCTCTCATGGATGTGTTATTACATTTTAATGAACACCCCTGATGCGTCATAGTCCATTGTGACCAGTGGCCAGTTTTTTACATTCGATACAGAATTTTACGTGCCACCCTTTACGTATTCCTTCTTCTCTGCGATATCTACATACATCAGTAGATGTACATTGAGATATAGAATCACAATATTGAAGTCGAATACATATTTGCCCTTCGATATACGCAAACGATGATCGTGTACCCACAACTCTAAGCGTCCAGCTCTGAATGACTATTTCTCTATCGCCCGCTGGTTTTTATCGTCAGTCCTATCTCCCCTAACCATATGCCACCGCGTTAGAGTTATTAATCCTCGGCGTATCACGCGTCCTTTGCCAGCTCCGGAAGTAAATCGTGTAATACTCTCTCTCTCTCTCTCTCTCTCTTCCCCCCTCTCGATACTTTTCTGGGTGAAACTTCGTTTCCCGTGACTCGTAATCGGTCATTTCACGTGGACTTTGGCCGGGCGTACCACATATCACATGAGGTTAAACTCACTCGCCAGGGAAGAAATTTGTATCATTATTATCTCGTTATCTGTGAGCTTTTGGCTCATGTTTGTATAATGCTTTTTTGAAGATCATATTTCTATCTACAATAAAGGCTTATAACGATGCAGGTCAAAAATTCATAAATAATGAGATAATAGTGAATGAAGTTTCTTTCTTGGCGAGTATGTTTAGCCTCATATATGGTACATGTACCTACACGGAAAAAAATGTTTTGCAAATTTCGGGACAAGGCTAATTTCTTGTTATGATAACTACAATTTTAGTAGAAATTATAGTAAAACTTGTAGAAGTTGCAAGCGTTTGCTGTAATTTTTACTAAAATGGTAGCTATCATAACAATAAATTGGCCTTGTTTTGCATTTTACCACAAACTTTGCAAATGTTGCAATTAATTTTTTTCCGTGTACGCGTATGTGACGAGCAGAGCGTCGCAGGTGCCGACGCACGAATAGAAGGCGCGTCGAGCTCTGCGTCCGATACGTTCGAACGCGAATAAATCAATTAGCGTATCCGTGCGGATGGGTAGTTAACCTAATTGTCAGTCGGCGCAGTTACGGAGTACGGACTGTAGGTAGATGCTCGAAAGGGGCGGAGGGGATTCGTTGTATTCGGGGTGTGCTCCTCGCACGTGCGGTATGGTGTGCATACAGGCTAAAGTCAATAGAACGAGTCAATCAATTCTCGCCCCGCGGGGGAAACTAGTTAGCGCGTTTCGGCTTTCAGGTGCAACGATCTCCAACTTTACCGCGGGTAAATTGCATGAACGCACTTTCCCGCTCGAGGGTGTTTCGGAGTTATGGATTTGTATTGCAATTCTTGACCACTCTTCGCGAGTGTGTATTCGTATTCAAGTCATCGATATCTCGATAAGATACTCTATCAACGCGCCTTATCTAAATTTCATAATCACGCTTCTCTTCCATTAATTCCGAATTAAAATTCATTTTAATTGTAATCAATAATATAAATTCCAGATTATAATGGATACAAAAAGCACCTATCGGGTGAAATTTCCATCTCTCATCTAAGTTAATTCTCAATCATTTTAATCGCAACAAATAATATTCTAAATTCCAGACTATAACAGATACAAAAACCAGCGATCGAGCGAAATTTCATTTGGAATTTAACCTAAAATCTCCATTTCATTGAATCAACGTTTCAAAAAAAATCAGTTGACAAATTTATCCGCGGAGTCGCGATCGTCCAAGATGCAATTCGTGATACGCCTTTGCATCAGCTCGAAATTACGTAATCATGCGCGTATCATGCACCACTCACCCGGGGCATCTCCTTCGAAGCGTGATTCTTTCTTGCTACGCCGAGGGAAGATGCCGGCGCGTCCCTGTAGAGGGGTGGTGGTGCGACAGTCGTCGAAGCGGAGTTTTGGATTTTGGACGGTGCGTTCCGGACGGACGATGGGCTTTTACTAACTGTCGGCGTCCCAATGTTTCTACCGCCATCCTGAGCAGCGTGCTCGCGTGTCACGCCGTATATCTGCTTCTGTGCTGCGCGCAGAGGGGCCCTCGGGGGCGGCAATGGTGGCGGCGGGGGTGGTGGTGGTGGTGGTGGCGGCGGCGGCGGCGGCGGCGGAGGCGGCACGGGGGGTGGTATATACGGGGGCGGCTCCCCTGCGCGTTCGGTTCTACCGGAGAAAGTTACCGTCATATTTACGATCGTCGGAACGACTGGCAATATGGAGCACGTGACGAACGATACGACTCCTCGTATCTGAATATAAAATTCGGAGAGATATATATATCCTTGAGAGAGAGAGAGGCGCCTCTAATATTTTTTCGATTTTCAAACGAAGAAAAAGGATTGGCAAAAAATCGTGGGAAAATCCATGAATTTTTACAGTTATCCCAGCAAAAGCTCCTCGAGGTGAAACATTGAAGTTTTTTATGGACCACAGCGTAATTTTTACACACATCAGTTTATGCGATAAAACTTGCCAATCTCCTGTTAATGTGTGTCGGATGCTTATGGGTTTATACACTGAAAAAAAAAATGTACTTCATTCAACCATCGGTGAGGTTGAATACGGCGAACCACCTCACGGTGTAATTGTTTCAAGTAGATATTCACTTGCTTTACCTTCAATTTGATGGGCTTTGACTCTATTTATTTTCTTTGCGCTATTATGGCATTGGAACAATTCAGCCGTTCGCTGGAACGACAATTTGAGCCGAGTTAAGTTTTTGTTCTCGACTTATTAATTTCCACGTCCAACGTCATATCAGCTACACGCAGCATAAGTTGCACGGTTTCCATTTAATTCTGAAAACCCTGTACTGCATATACTGCATATACTTGATATGACGCTGAACGTAAAAATCGATAAATCTATAACAAAAACTTAACTCGACTTAAATTGTTGTTACAGCGAACGGCTCAGTTGCACCGTGAAATTCATCGTGAACCGATGAACTTCACCGATGACTGAATGAAGCACATTCTTTTTCTCAATCTATTGCAACGAACTCTAAAAATTACGTTGCGTCTACTAAAAAATGCAATATTTCGAGGAGCTCCGTTACCGGGACTCACCGTAAAGATTACCAATCCTTTTTCTCCGTGCAACGAACTCTTCAACATTGACGAATAATAAGGAATTCCGGGAAAATTGCAATCGTATCGCGTTAAGTACAGACAGAATAATCACCGGTACGCGTTTCCCGGCTCTTCCATCTCCTCCTCCGTAGAAGGCCAGTATACCGGCGCCCTGCATCGCGCCGGACGTCCCACCATATCCGCGTCATTCGACACCTCCGACGCCGATTGCGACGACTCTCGCGTTTCCAGCCACCGCGCGCTCAAGGCCCGCCAGTGCGTGGCCGCGTCCGTGGTAGCTTTGATTTTTGCGAGGGATGCGTCAAATTTGAGGGGTGATCAGTCTTTCCTCTCCTTCTCTCGCGATGTTACGGATTATCGAATTCGTTAAATCGCGTCGGACGAGCCACTCCTGGCAATTCTAACGGACCTTCGATCTCGACTCTTCCGTAACTCGCGCGGGTTCCCTCTTTCGATCTCTATCCGTCTTACGCTAATCGACCGCGGCACGACACCGGGTCAACGTTACCGGCGCACGTGATGTGCGGATAGACGCAGCGTAGCGCGATTTCTCGACGGCGAATAACGCCGGATCAGCGAGCTGCGCGGCTCGTCTTTGCGTTAAGATATTTCGGATCAATGAATACGGATAATTATGAGCATCTCGGCTCCGATTTACGAACGTATCGAAAATCCGTCACGAGGATATCTATACCGTACATCTCTTTAATCGCAGCGATAAGTCGACATCGGAGACAGTCGGAAATTGACTAAAAATACCAGCGCGCTATCAATAGATTCACAATGTATGCGGATATATTTACGACCAGGAAGCAACATTTTCAGTCATCCGTGGTTACAGGGGCAGAAGTCGAGTACCGGATGATGCTTTATCGTCGCATAAAGGAATTCGTGGTCGGAACGACGTCGCGGTGCACGCAATCGCGTTATTCATCGATGATATCGCGTACGGATATGCTTTTTAAACGCGATCTCGGCGGCCGTTTATCGAAAATCGAAATTTCACGGTAATTCTGATTACAGCGTTTAATTTTACCGCTCGACGATTCTCGTCGAATTAATTATCTTTCGCGATTGACGGCACGCGCGATTCGTCGTTGGTGTTCGATGCAACTCTTGCCACTGTTAATTTATTTAGTTTTTCGCGATTTTTTTCTTCTCTTTTTTTTCGAACTACCGAACTCCTCACACGATGTGTCTCCTCGGAGGAGTCCTGCCGTACTAAGGACTCCCTTCCTGCCGACGGAAATATTTATTAAACTCAACAATGCGAAGTCGTTACGAATTTCAAGAAGGCGTCGAGATCGATATCGCATCATTAGCCTAGCTTCCATTAATCAACGCCAACGTCGACTCGGCGATCTACATATAGGAACGTACGTCACGTATAAATAACGTATCGATGGGAAAAAGGGTCGCACAAATTTTTGTCGCGCCTTTTTCTCCTTGTAAATTCTATTTTTTCGCAGTCCGGATGCAACGAAATCATTACGCTTGACGAAGATACGTTGTCTTACAGTCAAGATATTCTGTGGAGGATCCAGACGCGCGCGTTAATTATACATTGATTCATAAATTCCACCACGGATCAAAAAAAATGTACGAATTTAACGTCGTCACGCTGCAAAGTGTCGATTAGTCTATAATGATTAACTTTTTTTTTAGAAACGGCGCGGCCGACGAAGGGTGGGTTTGATCGATCCTTCCAGCAAAAAGCACGCGCTTCACGTTTCGCGGGATTTATTTTTTACAAGATAGACGTTATTATACATACATAGACTCCTTAGAAAAATATCGAGTGGAATACGATCTGCGATTCTCCATGGGGGGAGAGCAGACATTGATAAAGCCGGCATTCGCAATTAATTCTACGTGGTTCTCCCGTACACGAAGACCTTGGCGCGGAGACCCCTCGAGTACTTAGTTCGGAATTGCAGTCGTACGAAATTTTTACCCACTCCACCGGCTGTGATCCACGCGTCTCCTTCATCTCCATCGGACAACGATTCGATCTTTACGCACGTGATGGTCGCCCTCGTCGGTCCGTAATCCGATATGGCTTCCTTGAAAGGCAGAAAGAAATTTTAGCGATTACCAACCGCAAAACTGAGCGACACGTCCTGATACTTTTTCCCTTTGTCAAGATGTCGGTCGCGAAATGAAAGAGACGGATTGCTTCGCCGTCTGATCAAATACACGGTGGCTAGCGAGATGTGAGAAAGAAGTTCCCTGACTTTTTTTTCCCAGGTTTTCCAGTCTGAAGTAGTCAAATTTCCCTGACCTCTGTGGGCATAGATCTAGTTTAAAGTATTACGTGTCAATCATTTTTCGTCGAATGAACGAATTAACTGATAGTCGTGGAACGGGTTGTGACAACTGAGAAATCAACGTTAAATTAATTTAATCTTGTCAAATCGTATATTATTATTTAATGGCTTTTTCTCTATAACATGAAAGAACTCAGATAAATGCATATACAAGTATGGAAGACTTTTTTTAGATTTCCATATAAATTTTAAAAAAATTTAACGGACCAGAAGTCAAGCTATTTGTGAAATTTGAGTATTCTCGTGAAATGCCAGAAAATTCTTTGTTTTCCCTGACTCTTTCCTGGCCCACATAATTCCCTGACAATTCCAGGCTTTCCAGATATCCCTGACCACTATACACCGTGAAATGCATCACGATCGTTCGAAACATTTGATTCTTGCGCGCGCGTCCTTATAAATGAACAAAGACGATGCGCGCGGCCAGTCTTTTTTTTCGCGCAAATCCCGGCATTCCCCTTCGTCTCCAATTGGTCAGAGATTCCGGCAATCGTATCTCCGTACGCACGCACGTATAAGTATGCCGCAGCCGTGAGCCTGCACGATTGCGACGCTCGGCAGAATCGGCCACCGTCGAAGCGTCTGACGCGTCTCGGTGCGTTGCTACTCGAGCCGACCGCGACCTTGTATGTATCAACTGATCGACACAGCCTCGAGAATCGCATTCAATTTCAACGCAACATCCGTCGAACGAAAGTGCGCGTTGCGAACAACTCGACCTATTGATATCGAAAGCAGTCGAATCCCACTATCTTATTCTGAATCAATGAAAAGTCACTGAAATCCAGTGAATATAAGGTTGCTATTACAGTAACCTTATATTCACTGGATTTCAGTGCCTACCCTGTTAAAAATTTCCGATAGAAAACGATAGAATATTGCAAAAATGATTCGAAAATACCATAGAGCGTGAAATCAATAATTTGTTATAATTTTCATGTTAAATACCATAGAAACTTATGCATATCTTACGTCGATCTCATTGTTCTTTATGATATTCAATGTAAAAATTATAAGAAACGATCGAATTCTCACTCTGTAGTATTTTTCAATCTTTTCTACGATTTTCCATCATTTTCTATCGGCTATTTTTAACAGGGTATCACTGATTCTCTGTTACTTTTATTGATTCAGATTAAGAGAGCATCAAAACGAGCGTCTCGTGCGACGCGCGCGCGTCGGTATTTAGGTACAGTAGGCGAAGAGCGTACCTGATAAGCCCCCAGCTTGTAGGATCTTCGTATCTCGTATTCCCAGATGAGTTCATCGTCCCGCCGCGGCTCCCGGCAGTCGCCGTAATTACCATAAGCGACGACGACGTTCGCGACGAACGCGACGAGAAGAAAGCAATACACGTGGCACCCCATTGCGGAGCTCGGAGAACTACGAAGGACGCGGACGCACGAGTGGAGAGACGACATATAGATAGATCGGCGCGGGCAGGAAGTGTGTGCGTCGACCAAAAGATACAGCTGACGACGCGACAATAACGGTTGAATTGCTCGCAACGCGTGCCGGAGACGGGAAAAACAGTTTTATCGTCGCGGTGCAGCAGCTCGCGGCAGGCAACAATAGCGATATTAATAACGGCGATACTAGTCCCCCTTATAATTTATTTAAGGAGGTACGCATTACCCCCTCGTCCCGACGCTGATTAGATAGAACGGGATGCATCGATTATCGGAAAAGGAGAGGCGCCGGTCGTATGCACGCGTCCCCGTCTCGCTGGACTTGGGTCCGGCGACGGCTGAGGAGGACCGTCGACTTTGGAACGAAAGTCGCGAATGTTTCTCGGTGAGGTTTCCGTGTTATTTTGGGAAAGTAAACGTTGGGAGGTGAAGAAGATTCGGGCGATAATGAAGTAGAAAATTGTATCCCATCTTGTGTATATTTTCGCGCTGAGCATGACGAACAAAGTGTATTAGATGTCGATCTTTGAAAGGTCGAATGAAATATCAGCGATATATTATATCGCACTGAGATAAATAATTACTAGTGTCAAAAAAATGTTTCTTCACTCAAGAACGCATGATTTTACAGATTCTTGATCGAAGAATTTATATTTTTTACTGAACAATACCGCCGAGGGAAGAAGAAATTCTTTCCGCGCAAAAAAAAACAATTTCTCGAGTCTATCAAATATTTTCTTGCGCGAAAAAAATCATGGCTTGATCCTGAAATTATATCGTGTTTTTGATTGAAGAAAAATTCGTTTTGGTACCAGCAATAATTATTTCCCTCGATGTACTTACCCGGTAGACGTTTGATCGTCACTCCATAAATGCTTCCTCTGATAAGTATATCCAAATCTAGCGCGAGAAGCGCTTACCTGATTCGTAAGGATCTTGCGTCTGATTCACGAAAATGCAATTCCGACGATATCGCCGATGGCCGATTAAATCCGGCATTGAAACGCGTGGCAACCTTGACCTCCGAGCCGAGCACGCGGGTTTAGGCTATCATCTCACCCTGGGGATACGTATTTATTCTGTTTCCACACGCTGACACATCGGCTTATCTGACGCCGATGAATATTCCTGCGCGCTTCGCGTATGTGCGTAATCAGACGCCCGGCTTATCGTGGCAATTGCAGCCGATCCGCAGGAGGGGCTCAGGATTACGTCCGATATTCTCGTTGCGTGTGTGAATAATAATAGCGGCACTCTGATACCGATAAATTTTGTTGTGTTTACAGTAAACAAGGTACACGTGAGGGTTTTTCGGATGTTCATACTGTGCCGAAGAGGAATTTTTCCTCGGAAACTAGTAAATTGTAAATGTAAGCCATTGCGATTTGATGTTTTCAAAAGAAAAATTACTGTATCGTATTACAAAAATATCGGAAAACCCTCTTTTATTGCGTATCACATGCACGGAGGAGCGGGATTAATAAAAAAAATCATGAGAAAACCGATTAATTTTTACAGTTGTCCCGATAACAGAGCTCCTCGAGATGAAACATTACAATTTTTAACAGACCACGCCGTACTTCTCACAATTCAAAATGTAAAGAGTACGCCGTGTCTGTTAAAATATTCGGTGTCTCACCTCGAGGAGCCCTGTTACTGGGATTCACTGTAAAAATCACCCATTCTTTTTCTGCGTGTACGGTAAAATTTATCGGTATCAGTCTTTTCACGGATGCATCGGCTAAATTCGTAGAAGATCCTTCAGTAGATGGGAGCGATCACGAAGCGCACCGTCTTCGTCGAGGAACGTTCGTAAAACCAGGAAGTCCACTCGAATTCGGACGACTGCACGAAGAGAAAGGGAGAACGAGAATCGCGATTACACGTTTAAATATAAACGAGCGAGACGCGGGAATATCGAAAGTTGCAACCGCTAGCCGGTAAGTGGTCGACGGTATAAGTTTAGACCATTGGTATGCACCGAGTCAGGTGGATCGGTTCCCACAATATCGTACCTGGATCCACGTGGTACTCGCGGCCGAAGAAACGACTACGGCTTCTTGCTAGTCGTAACCCTGTTAAGGTCCGGTCCGCAAGAACCGCGAAACCTCCCCTTCCGTTCGATCGGCATTACAAATTGACATCGTCCTCGTCGTCGCGTCATCTCTCGCGATCCTCGCGATAATCGAAATAAAGCGCGTTCGCTCCGGCTGAAAATATCGCCGCATCCGCTGATCGTTCTCTTTTCAACCCTCGGCAAACGGGCTCTACTAACGACGAATCGCCGAGCGAGTTTAAAGTCGCGTCCCCCGCGAGATCCGGCGTACGCAATCAGCGACGACGAACCGCAGCGAAATTACCTGCCGCTGCGCTCAACGCCGAGCTTCGTGATACGGGAGCATCGACCAAGTGGGCGCGGCTTCCCGGAAGCGACGACAGCTGAGTAAAATATTCTTCGCCGCGCGATATAGTCGAGATTTCTCGCGGGGTATACGCGAGGCTCGGAGCCGGGCCGAGCATCTCGCGTGCCTCCGCGTGCGAAGGTGGCGAGGGGAAGTTTCTCGGAGAACGAGCACAGGGCCGGGACGTGCATCTCGCGTGCTTCCTCGAGGGTGGAACAAAAAATGGGGAAGGGTCGGCTATCGATTTATTTCGCTCGGTCGTCAAGAGAGAGAGAGAGAGAGAGAGAGAGAGAGAGAGAGAGAGAGAGAGAGAGAGGGACTGCATTTCGATATCGTGGCGCGATAAGATTGCGTTACGCACTTCGTCGAAATATCGAGAGGATCGGGTCGTCGCTCGTCTCCCTGCCTCTCTGCTCGATATGCGGGGCGATGACGAAGTAAAGGTTTCTCGAGCGTTATACTAAAAATAGTGAGAAATGCTTGAAAATGATTGCATTTTCGGTAGATTGAAGTAAACAAAAAATTCCGTTAAATTTTCAAGTCTTTTAAGAAAGTCGTTGCAAAGATTTTCGAATGACAAAATAACATGTGTTCTTATGGGTTATAACCAACGAACCGCGATATTTCTGAGAAAAATAGTGAAAAAATTCTGAAATTTTTCGAACAGCAAGTTTAATGAACTGAATCTCTCTATACCAATTTTCACGTTCATTAAGAAGCCCGTTATTTTTTTATTAACTGTTCTTTATAAATGTAACCTTTGATAAGTCAATGTGACAACGTTGCATGACCAGATGTTTTAGGCTCCATTTTTGAACTCACAGACACACATGCTACTGTACGTCAAACATTGTTGCCACATCGCACGAAGAACATACTTTAGAGTGTTACTGTACTTCAGTGGACTAACTTTTAGCAGGGAAAAAGCCCCTGTACCGCTCGAGAAACCTTAACGAGAAATATCTTCCGCTACTCGGGCTAGTATTTTAGTTAGAATAACAAGACTCGTTCAACCAGATGCATTTCGTCACGTCAATCAAAATATTTTCTCAGTCTGTCGACATAAATTTCATGTTGTCCAAAAAATGACTGTTGGATAACTCGAGATCAAAGTTATCAAAAAGCGAGACACCGGACTACCTACGGACGACCAAAAGACAGCTTTCTGGCTTGCGTTGTCTGAGCAGAGAGACGCGAGAGCTGGAGATGCATCGCGCCGCAGCGGCGATGCAATGCGAGTGGACGTCGATTCGCGTGCGAACCGCGAAAGGGTGGCAGAGACGAGACGCGCGAGGACGGGAAGGCCGGAGAGTCGATAACGACGACTGTGGGCATCGCTGGGAGACGACCCCGCGTTGTCAAAGTCCGTCGCTCCGGACAGCCCCTCGGGTCAACCATTCATCTGTAGCGAGTATTATTACAATCGCACCGACATAAACGTCGCGCCAACGTCGCCACGCTCCTTCACACTCCGTGTGCGTGAGCGCACGCCGATAAGAGACGGCGGCCGGGATCTGAAAACAAGAGCGCGAGACCGGTGTGAACCAGCGGCGATGAAATGGTGTTCGGAGGTCGTGGAGGTCCTGCTTACCTTGCGCTGACTTCTTGTCAGCGCACCGTTACTTGTGGTGGCGCCTCTCTCGAATGAAGTCAGGGGACGAGTTCGCTCTCGATTAAACGGCGATGAGGGAAAGACGCGAGAACGCGGTACGACAGCTTCGCCCGCGATGCTGCAGCGCCCCGAAGACGATCCGGAATCGGGGACTACCGGGGATACGAAAAGCACTTATTTTTGGACGCAGATTAGAGCGCCCCGTTCGGCCGCCGTCCGTGTACGAGTGCGAACGATAAGATAGACCCGAAAAGCGAAAGGAGGAGAAACGGATTGGATCGAGGTAAATTTCGGAACTCCCACCGCTTGCGGTTTCTCGGTCCGGCCGAGGAATCATGTGCGGCGAACGTGAGTGGCGCGTGATAAGGGCTGCGCCAAAATTGGCACACGCGCGTTTCCAAGGCCTCGCGACCGCGCGGTCCCTCGCTCCGTGCTCGTCCGCACGTCGGCGACGTCGTGGAAACTTTCGCGATCTGCTCGATCGCGCGTAATTATGTGTATCATCGGCGAGAGAGGGGCAGGGGAAGGAAGATCAGCGCACGCAGGTCGTTCGTATATAATTTATTAGAGATTATCTTCGGCGTAAATTCGAGTAGTCTCGGGCCATCACACAGCATCGCAACATTGCGTGCACTCTCGGCGCGCGACGGAGCTTACCGACGTAAAATACTATGAATATGTTGCACGCGGGTCCATTATAAATAGAAATGCAATGAGGGGGAAGTTGGGGGGGATCCTTAAGTTCTACCCTGTTTTCCTAATTTACGGTTAATCTCTAATTAATTTGTACAAGTCTACGGTAAATCATGCTCTTGTGCGATACGTACACGGGATTCGGTCCGTGGTATTTCGATTCGGCGATACCGATTCGCGGAGGCGAATTCGCGAGTCCGAGACTCGCGAACGACTTTACTCGGAGCGAATGAGCTCGCGGAGAAAAACGATCGTTCGATCGCTTTAGCGGTAATTAAGTATGGAAATCCCGTCCACGAGAGATGACATATTTTTGTTTCTTCTCGAAGTTCGGAAGACGCCCTCGCTCGACCGGAGGCGTGTGACGATCGACGCGCCTCCGCGAACGATTACGGCGTTTCCTCGGAAGTCGATCGACCGACTTTTTCAGTAGCGGCTCTCGCACGGCGCCGCACGAAGCCGATCGATCTTTATCGAGTGCGCGCGAATCGCCGCGCAATCATACGCCCGGATTTCTTCGATCAAATTTATTTCGCCTCCTCGTCACATCCGAGTCTTTATGTCATCTCTCCTCGGGACATCGCGGACTCGGCCGGCATCCGGACTCCCGAGATGTCCCGTGCGCCGCGCGCACGCTCACCCGCGCGCGTGGGACCCTCGTGTTTCTTCCTCCGTCACCCTGGGCGCGCGAGGAGCTCTGAGAGGGAAACTCGCAAATAAATATACGACATGCGCGACGCGCGCGCCTCGCTCCGTCGCGATTTACTGCACCACCGCCAGAGGCGGCCCGTGACGCGAGGGTTGCGTCCTCAGCGCGCCGGCGATGCGCCTGAAGGGCAGCTGAAGGTGGTAGTAGGCGCAATAGGGCAGCGGGTCCCAGTAAACGAAGAGGGTCTCCCGCTTGTCGAGGACCGTGCCGATGAGGTGCGCCGCGGTCTCGGCGGACGGCCTCTTGAAGGCGCTGGCGACGGCGTCGTGCAGGAAGTACCTGTTGTTCGCCACGAGGGGACCCGAGTTCTGCCGGGAGAAGTGACGACACGGACGCCAGACCAGTCGCGAGTGCACGCTCGTGTGGCAGATGTAGGGGAGGGCGACCCCCACGTGGCAGCCGATCGACACGAGCTCGCCGTTCTGCTCGGCGACGGCCAGGCGGAAGCTGAGGTGGCCGGTGATGCGTCCGCCCGTCGAGCGATCGAAGAATCTGTCGAGCCACTGCGTCACGTCCGGACGATCCTCGGGGATGAAGCCGCGATCCTCGTCCACGCGGCACGTCACGTTCGCCACCACGCGGGACTCCTTGACCGTGGTGCACGTGAGGAAGTGGGTGCCGCCGGGGTCGCGGACGACGACCCACGGTTGCCGCTCGCTGATCTCTTGCCGCTGGTGCAGCCGGAAGTCGCGGACCGTCGGCGGCAGCAGGATCCTGGCGCGGTCCCGCATGCCGGCCGGTCCCGCCGGCAGCATCACGTGCCTGCCGGACCTCATCACGCCCCTCTCGTAGAGCCGGGAAACGTCCTCCGCCGATCGCAGGACGAAGTGCGACGGCGTGGCGAGACCGGCCGCTCGACAGCGCCTCAACAGCTCGAGGGGATCGTCCAGGGCCGTGACGTCGCTGGCGCCCGGCACGAAGCACTCGCACCCCAGCGCCTCCAGGTGCGGCTTCGCCAGGGCGTCGTAGTAGGCGGTACTGGTGGCGCTCACCGGGATGTAGTACGCCGCCTTCTCGCGCTGCGCTATATCCTTGAGCGCCTTCACGTACTGCGCGGCGCTGTTCGGCCCGGGCCGCGGCACCGTGTAGAACTTGGAGCACGCCGTGGAGAACCGCGCCAGCCCGAAGAAGCCCTCTATCTCGCACACGACCACCCTGGCGCCGGCTTTGTAGAAATTGCGCGCCAGGTGAACCGCCTGGACGGTGCTGCCGCCGCTGATGAGCACGCAGCGCTTGCTGCGCGTGCGTTCCGAGCTCGGCGTGTGCAGCACGGTGAGGAACCACTTGAGGCCGGTCAACGGCAGCTGGAGGAAATCCCAGAAGAGGTGCAGGAGGATCGAGGTCCAGAGGGTGGGCGCTCGGACGATGTAGGCGATCCCGTTGCTGATGCCGCGGAAGATCCCGGCCAGCCACGCCAAGTACCAGCGGATCAGCCTGAGCGGCAGGAGGGGGTCGGGACGACTTTGTTGCACTCGCGGATCCCTGCGCTCGTCCTGCGATCGTTGGTACGTTTGCTGGCGTCGCGGGGTGAAGACGACTGTGGAAGCGTTCGAGTTGTTCGAGGAGGCGAAGGAGACGTTCGAGCCGGTGGAGGCGTTGGACGTGGAACGCTTCAGGCTGGCGATCGGCGAGGTGTTCGGGGGTGAGGTCGAGGTGGGCGAGGCGGGCAGGGGTGGCGAGACGCTGTTGCACCGCGACGTGGGCGGGCTCGGCCAGAACCTGGAGATGTTGTCGGTGCTGCAAGCCGGCATTTTGCCTGCGGTTCGGCTGGACCGGGTAGGTGGACGACGTTGGAAGACTCCCTGGCACGAGTAGGGGTCGCGTTACTGGTAGTCTCGATAGGCTCAGCGCGAAGACTCTGAAGCGAACGGGGAGGAAACGGCGCGGGGCGAATTCATACCTCGCCAAGGGTGGTCTTCCTCGTCGCGAATGACTTCCGGCAACTGGCCGTGCCGGAGGGTGAACGGTTGCCGGGAGGGCTCCGGTAGTCGCGCGCGCGAAGGCTCGTTCCGAGAACGACCCTGCACAGTGATGTCGCGACACAGACACTGCACTCACTCTGCGGCGAGTGGCTCTCGTCTTCGCTCGTGAAGAAAGGTACGCATTCGCTGGTAACGCACACGCGGCGTTAACTGAGGCCGGTCCTCGGGGATCTCGGTCTCTTATGAGGTCTGCTTCTCGGACGCACTATGAACCGAAGCTTATCTAATCGTTCGCTTTAGACACTACCGCGGAAAGAAAGAAGGAACTAGTCGCCGCGCCGTTCCTTCTTCTTTTTCTCTTCTCCCGCCGGCGCTAGACTATTAGACGGGCGGCGCGGCGCTCCCTCTAAACAGTTGGAGGCTAGATAAGCGGCGCGCGGACGTCTCCTGGACGTTAAAATGTACAATGCGAATGCTGAGCGCGGTGCTCGTGCCACCGTACGCGGTGCGGTACTAAAGTTATCGTTAAACGCGGGCATTTCGGCCGAGTGAATCTGTGAGATAAATGTTCGTCGACAATTAGTGTTGCAAGATCGGGAAGGGAGTGCATCGCGCGTTGTTATTGCATCGGCGAGATGTATACGTATATTCGCTGCAGCAGCCGAATCGGTGTTGTCATCGTTCGCGGCCGAAGGAGCGCGTTTCTGGAGCGCGATTGGAACGCCTAATGCTAGGTATATCGTCGAATGGAGATGCAACTGCACTCGGAATATCGTATGCGCGTTATCACGATATGACGGAGAAGCATCTTCTGGCGTCGTCTGACGTTGATTTTCGCAATTGATTGCATTTTTGCACTGGTTCGATGGGACTTCAACGATGCAGCATCCGCGGTAATTGCGTATCTCTGGGGGTGGGAGATATCTTTTGGCGGGTACTCCCGATAAATCTCACCCACACAGGCGCGCGGAATATCTGTACATCGAGAATGTTTTCGCGTCTTGCAATACGTCGACGACGAGCGAGCTTTCTTTTGAACCGCGAGGAGAGGCAACAGCTCTTTTTTCGTCTTTCCGCTAACTGCATACAACAACGTTCGATAAAAGTGTAATCGCGTAAACGATGCACATGACCCGTTAATGCCCCGCGTTGCGCTCGGCAAATGCGATATTCGAAAAGTTGCTGTGGATTTATTCAGTCTATAGGTAGAATTCTATTGGTCCTCCGCGTTCGATGTCACTCGCATGATTACGGCTCGGCCCGCTCGGCTGAAGTCGGATATACATTGCAACTTTATCGCGTTATGGGAGGAGTGTATACTCGGTTTAAGGGGCCCGAACACTGTAAACTGCGATTTTTCATGATTTTTATTTTATTTATTAAAAAAAACGGACGTTCCGATTTACATGAAACTTTACACATATGTTAATAAATGTTTAGATTATCGAAAAAAAATTTTTTTTTTTGGCGGCCATGTTTGTATTCTGTAGCTGATCCAAAATGGCGCCTTTTTAAAATGACCCTTGTCGCGTTGACAGCAAATCAGCAAAACGGAGCCTCCTAGAGCAAAAAACAAAAAATATTCTTGAAATATACATTACTGGCTACTGTTTGACGTAGGGGATTTTAAAAATATTGATTAGAAAAAAAATGGCGGCTGTTTGAAGAAAAAGTTTTTTTTTCGCGTAAAATTTTGCACTAAATTATTTATAAAAAAAAAAGTTTGGCATATATCGAAAAACGGCTACGTCGAGCAGAAGCGACACTATTCCCGAATAGAATGCAATTTGAATCAGGTCGATCGGATAAAAACTTTTCCAGTTATGCTGTCAACGCGGTCAAAAAACATGGTTTCGAGATAATCGCGTTTTAAGTTTTGAAAGGGGCAAATCGAATTAAAAAAGGTAGTAAAAAAGGTCTTACGTGATTTATTTTGTTACTCGGCAATCCCAGGGCCGTAGAGCAGCTCTTCCGCATCCATCATTTGTTTTTGGCGCAATTCCTGGGCATGCAAACGTCCTTCACGCGTGTTTGCCCGTGTATGACGATTCGCGTAATTGATGCGTTCTTTGTCAATCTTTTGACAGTAATCGTAAAGATTCATTCCGATACGGACTCCCATGAATTCTAACACACGTAGAAGTGCTGTGTGACCATTATTAAATATAATAGTAGCTATGTTTGCTGCAATATGTACAGTTCTTACTCCACTGAACGTTGATTTCGGCGCGAATTTCCAGATAATGTTGTTGAAGCTTTCGTTATTATTCTGATTGAAAGCACCCAAGCATCGTTTTAAAAGATCGTCACGACTGAGATCGGTATATATCGGCTTTATAGCATCCAGAACGTCTTGGGGTAATGCAGATTCGTGTTTAAAACCTTTCAGTTTTCCGAGCGCGCGAGCCTTTTGCCATTGGCACCAAGATGCCAGACCTTCCGGGCAATTTTCGTGCCTTGGATGTGAATCGGTCGAGGATTTATGTAAAAAGGTTGCCCACATGGCTTTTTTCATATTCTCTAAAGAATCATTGTTGCGCCTTATAGCTAACCCGTAATAAAGGGTAAGATCCTTAATAAGCTTATCAGTAAGCTTACCCCTGCCTCCAAGACCTTTAGTGGTTTTTTTGCAATTGCGCAATCGAGTACCCATGCGTTTGGATACATGATTGACGCATTCTTTTTTCGTCACATCATAAGGAACATTCTCGACGACTTTATTATATGTCTTGGAATCGCCGTCGCCGACGTAACACTCATACTTTACTTGATGCAATTGTTCCGACCTTTGAAACATCTCAACCATAGCGTGCGGCTCCATATTTCCAGAGGGACCAACGTGATTCGCATCGCACGATTCCTTGTGCTCTTCGTACCATAAATCGTACTCAGCTGTACCTTTTTTATTTTTCCACAAAGAGCATGCATGGCAATGTGAGGATTTAACCGTAAAATCAAGCACTTTGTTACTACGATATCCGATTAGGGAAACCACGCCATGTAAAGAACTGAAACCACGTTTCCGCCAACTGCCATCGCCTGAGACGGTCAATCCGACGAAATCTGTATTTTTCTCCAACGTTAACCGTTTTTCTTCATCACCTGCACTCTTGATTGACATATCTTTTACCTTTTCTGTAGCGTTTCTAACGATTTCGGTCAATTCAGCATACGTTTTCGGAAAGAGAGGCCGAGGAAGGTCCATGAAAGCGCAAAATTTTTCGGCTCCGGCTTGAGAGACTCCAAGCATCCTCATGGCAAAAACACATCTACGATTGACTTCGAAAGCGTTTTTTATGTTAGGGCAAGAAGGGATTTTCGTTGGATTACACTTTTTACACGTCATTATTAAATTGAAACCCAATCCTCTGCTCGCAGTTTCAGAGAACTCCACGTCTCCTCCACATGTTTTACATTTTACTACTTGGCTTAGCTTTGAAAAAATAGATAAAAAATTGATGACTCTATAAGAAACACTTGGATCGATCGACACGTCAGAATCCTCAAAAGAAGTATTGAGCTTCTGCTCAGATGTACTAGTATTCACCGTCACTTTCTCTGCAACATATCTATTTTCTGGACCAACTCTTTGTTTTTTTCTATCACTTCTGTTTGTCGGCTTACCAGCACAGTGTCTTTTATTTCTTCTACCCATTATTCAAAAATAAACACAAGAATTTAACTTTGAAAAACACGAGAATAAGAAATTTCGACAACAAAACAAGAGCACGTTGTTTTCACTAAATTTAAGGTTATGTTTACCGTAATGTATACATGTATACACAAGTATATGTGTGTATATACTTTGTGGCGGCCCGCCACCAGATGGCGCTGCCTTTCTCACTAGTGGTCGAACACGAGTACGTTTCTACATAAGACCGAAGCTGTTCGACAACCACGGAGGACAGAGCACACAGAGCGTCTAAGGCAGGAGTCGGCCTAGCCTTACTGACGAGTCCACAGGCCGACTCCGGGACGAAACGCTCCGCCGATAACATGGCGATCGCTCTTTTCGCCAAAGTGGTGACCCCGACGTGATGCAGCGGAGAAGATCATCATTCCTGCAGCATACCTTCTGGACCAAGGAACTCCCATGATAGGACACCTTCATCCGGAAGCAGAGCCAACCACACGCACACGGCCACGACGCTCTCAGCCAGCACCAGCCACACCAGTGCTCACGCACACGGCCACGACGCTCACAGCACCAGCCACACACACACGGCCACGACGCCCCAGAGCACCAGCCATGCCAGCGCACACACACACGGCCATGCTAGACCCACGCAGGCAGCAGCCACAGCACCAGCGCTCACACACAAGGCCATGCTAGACCCACGCAGGCAGCAGCCCCAGACCAGCGCACGCACACACACGGCCATGCTGGACCCACGCAGGCAGCAGCCGCATCATCACACACACACACACACACAGGATCGATCTCTCACACGCTGCGACGAACACCGGCGGAATTTCCAACTCACGATGTCCCAGTCACATAGAACCACGCTACACAGCCATCGCCACGCACACCACCATCTTCCACATCGTTACGCCTGCCTCCAGCAGCCGTCACTGGGGGGAGTACTGTGGCGGCCCGCCACCAGATGGCGCTGCCTTTCTCACTAGTGGTCGAACACGAGTACGTTTCTACATAAGACCGAAGCTGTTCGACAACCACGGAGGACAGAGCACACAGAGCGTCTAAGGCAGGAGTCGGCCTAGCCTTACTGACGAGTCCACAGGCCGACTCCGGGACGAAACGCTCCGCCGATAACATGGCGATCGCTCTTTTCGCCAAAACTTCTGCAATCATGCTGCCATCTATGATTTTTTTTTTGAGCTAGAATAAGCAAAGCAAACAGGAGAATTTACCATACGCGCACAGTGCTCCGAAACGCCAAATATGCTCAGCCGACACGTCAGCGTCTGGCGCTCTTTTGAAATACTTAGAGTTCGAATTTTTGTTTGAAACTTTACATACATGTTCTTCGATGTCTAAGCTATTGATTTAGCAAATAAAAAAAAATCGATTTTTCGAAAATTTTACAGTGTTCGGGCCCCTTAACGTAGCGTTGAAAGTACGAAATAGAAATTTTATTTATATTTTGATTCTTCAAATGTGTGACCAATTCACTGCATTGCGATATTGTCGGATAAAAGATATTTATCTGCGATAAATTTTCAATTTTATTGGAATGCTTTTTAACCGACTCGTTGCTTTCTAGTTGTTGGTTTGTCGATGGTCGTCGGACTCGCGTGTCGACGTTGACTTTTCAAACCTTTCAAACCGTCGGTCCGCTTGAATCCTATAAGTATAGGTATACTTACCTTTCGGAAAAAAAACGTTCCCGATAATCCTTGAGAAAAGACAGTTCGTGTTGAGCAGTATAGGATAAAGCAATCATGAGTAAAGTGAGAACTCGTAAAGGAAAATTATTAGATAGGTATATATTGCATGCTTATCGACAGTCATTATTCGATATTAACGAGTGATTTACAAACGAACGTAAGTAAAAATCTGACGTTTTACTTGAATGTTTCTTTTCAGCAAAAGGGACACATCGACCCAAACCCTCGAGGACGAAGTATTGGCAGAGAATGCTCGCCTGAAGAATGATTTAAAACTGTTGCAAGCTGAACTCAATGCCCTTCGAGTTCAACCTGTGACAGTTTTAAATCATGCTCAGCAGCAATCCACAAAGAGTCCTCAACAAAGACTCAATAAAGGCTGTAACTGCAAAGGAAATTGCAGTAACAGGATATGTGGTTGCGTCAAGAAAGACGCCAATTGTGGCCCAGGCTGTAATTGTAAAGTCGCCGTGTGTCAGAATCAGATGCAAAAGACGGTCGACAAGGAGAACCAAGAAGTCGATCGAGGGTACGCCAGTGCCAAAGAAACTCAGGTGAAAATAACTAATATTGAGCCTTTTCCCAATCGTCCAGACCGTCCAGACGTATTGAAAGAAATAGGAAATATCCGACTAGCTGATATCCGAGCACAAGAACCGCAGAAAAACAGAAGCTTGTTTAGTCCTGAAGGAGCTACGGCTCGAATGCACGAATACTCCATCGGTGACAAGGATTATGAAAATATGACCATTCGTTTTGATAATCCCAAGCAATTTTTAACGTACGATTCCGAGGATGCTGAGGTGGAATTGGAGAAAGTAACAAAGAGAAAAATGAAGAACACTAAAAAGAAAACAGCGTTGGAAACTGGTGCAAAGACTAAAAAGGGCTCTCATAAGGTGACGGAGAAATTAGCAGAGCCAGAAAATGGCAGGAAATGTAGATCAATGTCCAACGAAGAGGAACTTAAAAAATCAGAAGCAGCGGCAGCGGTAACGCGAAACAGAAGAAGTTATTCGACATCCACAGAAGAGAAATCATTGAAGGTGACAGTCGAAGCGAAGAAACCACAAGGCAAAGCAGGGAGGAATGATATGCAGAAACAAATTGCACCGCCCAGAAGACGGAAACAAGGAGTAGCAAAGCCCCACGCTGTAGACGCGTCGAATAGCGCTATGACTGTTTCTGACGTAGAAGTAGTAGAGGAGAACCAAACGAACAATTCTGCAATTTCATCAAACTCTGAGGTAAATTCCAACGATTAATAAAAATCAGACGAAAGGAATTTTTTTACGGATTTTTTTGCATCACCCACATTGTGTGCTGCTTTTCTTATAGAACAGAGAATCGAATCCAATGAAACCTACGAAAGAATTGCCGCGGACTCCGGTTCGAAGTTCTAGCCATAACGATAATACATTGACTGATATACCGACTGTAGTATTAAAAAGGGAGGATATGCCTTTATTGCCACCTTTACCAAGAGAAGCCACTCCGACACCTCCTGAGGGTAATTTTAATTAATTTCATTTAATTTGGAGTCTCATAGATATAAAGGGTCCATACTTGTTTCGTTCAAACATGAATAAAATGCAGCATCCTAGAACTCGCGTTATACTTAACAATTTTTTTTAGGTATTTACACACCGGAAGTCGATTGGGAATCGCATAAAGCGAACCTCGTTCGTTGCGAACTTTGCAACCGAACATTCTATCCAGGTCGAATTAAAAAGCATCAAGCTTGCTGTAAAAAAGTATGAGTAAGTCCTCCATTCGCTAGACGTCCTTATGGATTAAAGAGTTTTTAAATGTCGACTTCTGATATTTTATTTAGTCACGTAGTGGCGGTGGCGATATAGGAAATTGGTTACACAGGTGTACTGCTATATCGCGGTTTGTACAGATGGTCAAATTATCATGATGAATTAATGTAAATTGAAAATAAAATACGTACTAATTCCATTTTTACATCGCAAAGGCTGGTCTTCGATCATTTTTACCAGAGCTTTCCCTTTTTTTTTATGCAGCGTAACAACGAAAGGTAGGAACTTGACAAAAAATAAAGAACAAACGACTTTAGCCCATTCAATATAATTATATTCATCAAGATCATCTATACAATGCTTTCCAAGTACTGACTAACAGTACGACAGATTTATCTGTAATCTACGTGTACAATGTATAATGATGGTATCATCGATTTACACACACACAGAAATATCCCAGGACCACGCGCGCGCATATACATACACACTCGGCATCGTAGCATTATATGTATATATTTATATATTATACCTGATTCTCTAAAACCTATTACACTAACATCGCTATGCGATGAGAGTTTTTGGTGCTATTCAACTGTCTTTAAGGAATTTATCTAATTCCAGCGCTTGTAAAATAATACATCTTTTGGTAAAATTTAGAGTCATTAATAGCGTAAGTATCGACTCCAAATTTTATTGAAAGAGAGAGCGTACGTATTTTATGAGCGCTTAATTGGGGCATCGGATCCCTTTAAGTATATACAATTTAAGGTCTGATCATTTGATGTCCAACTTGCGACTGGTCTATCAGATTCGATGGGGTAGATACAGCTGACGCTTCTTACATTAAATATCTGTTACTCGATACAAGTTATTTGTCACGAAAAGGTAATGTAAATTTAGTTTTGTAGTAGCAGCAAGTAAAGATATATGTTGCACGTCAATCGTCGATGGCAGGGCTACAAAACGGATCGAGCTTCGCACTCGTGTGTAATGCTTATATGGAGCAGTATAATTCCTGCATCTCCAAGGGGAAAGAATTTCTTTGCATGATAGAAAAGTAAGCGAATTTGAGGTAAAAAAAATTGACGGAGTAGAGAAAGGAATGATATTCATCGCAACTGACAATACCGAGATGATCTTTCCGAATAGCTTTTATATACCAGCTTCTGCAACAACATACGCAGCAGTTTATCAACGGGAGACCCTCCGGGGTCGCAATTTTATGTACAAATAATTTACGAGAACGATTATAAATAATACTGCTAAAGACTATCAGAGTTCGCGTTCTTTAATAATAAAAAAAATCCATCTTTCAAAGCTGTATGGCATATCAACTTCATAAAGACACCGACGATACACTTGACTAGATACTCGCGTGCCTTTACATATCCCGAAAAGAGGACAAATTTAACGTACTACCGTGTAACGTAAATTTCATTAATGTCGCACGACTGCGGCAGAAAGCAAAACGATTTGCATTTCAATAATTGCACATTCATAATGTACTGATCGTATCGATTCACGACTTATCGACTATCTTGCATGATTGCTGTGGAGAGAAACATGATTTACCTTTCGATAATTGCATTCGCGATGCGAGTTTCGAGTTGAATTTAAGAATTTCATATTTCGACCTCCCTTTTCACAATTTTTTGGCTTGTTTAGGATACGAAGATATCCTCAATAATTAGTTTCTAAAAACAATGAATACTATCGACACTAATCAGTTTCTCTTCTTTTTGTATAGATCCAGCTTTGTGCGAAGCCTCTAACTATACAAGTATAAAAATCTGACTCGTAGGTAGAATATACGTGTAATAAAAAAGTAATGTACAGAAATGATTTTGTTATGTGCTTTTTAAGCTTATCGCTATTCCCATCGGTTTCTGCCTCGTCTCCTTTCCTTCATCATCACGGAATACTCGACTCGATTATTCACTCGCAAACATTTGACAGTGTTGGGATTGTTCGTCGGAAGTTGATCACTGATTACGTGTGATTTTTTCTTGGATCTGAGCTAATTGTAAGATCTACGATTCTCCTTTGTATTATCCTTTCCTGGAATTGCTCCGATCGACAGGAGACTTTATCGATTCTCGTGAGAAAATTAGTAACTTCTCTGCTCTCTCTCTCCTCTAACGATTAACTTCTACGTGGAGAGGTTCTCACCTATAGTCTAAGTTGTAAACAAATGCCTAGATTCTCTATAATATCATTGCTTATAATAGTACTGTTAGTTTTTTCTTTTTTCCTTTAGCATCTATATGGTCTTTATTTCGATCCTTACGGAGATACGGTATTGTCTATCATATAGTTGCGTGTTTTGTCGTTCAGTTGTCGGGAATCGATGCGAGGGAAACAGGATTTGTCAAATTATTCCAGTGTCGCGCGAACGGCGGTAGAAAAATAAGGTACGCCTTACGCGCGCGCGACTCTAAGTTGTTTGTTTTTTTTTCTCAGTTTTCAGGAAAAGCTCATCGTCACCGACGAGACTACTAAATCTCTCGCAATGGCAAAACGGAAAACTTGGGCGTTTGTATATCGTCGACGAGTCGACGGTCGATAAATAAACACGCGATCGCGTAAGCCGATACGGCAATCGTTTGTAAAAAGTCTATCGATTAAATAATCACGTAAAGGATTACCGATCTCAATCATATCACTGGGTAGGATCACAGATTATAAATAATGTATCGTCTCTTAGGTTTAACATCGATGGTTACACTTTTTTTTTCTTCAAAGCTACTACCTACGATTCTTTCTTTCGTATATTGCGTAATTATTCAGGGGCGAGAATTACCCGACGAAACCGCGCGCGGAGCAGTTCTCCCTAAACTCGACGCTTTGACGCGGAGGTTTCTCCGGTCGAGCGCAAGTTATTTGTTCCGAGGGTTCGTTCCCGTGGCGCTCTCGCGGGAAAATAAGGTTCCGCGGTGCGACTATACGTCGAAACCGAAACCTTGTGCGATAAAAAAAATTGCCTTCGACTGCGAGAATCGTAAAGTAAAAGCATTATGTGTATAGAGATGTAAAAAATAAATTATTATATATTAAAAAATAGAATCTAATTCTCATCTGCCGCCGCCACTGCAAAGAATCGCAAGAATGCCTGGTAACAAATTCGAATTAACTTAAAATTACGGACATCGCCGCTACTTGCTTCGATTTCATTCTCTTTTCCTATTACACTTTGCACTTTCTCGAAATTGTCTCCCTTTCGATTTTTCAGACGCCGACGAGCCGCGTTGTCGTGACAGCGCGTATACGCGAAAAAGGGAAGAGAAAATAACGTGAGATCCAACGAAGTTTTGCGAGATACACCTGTTACGGAGAATCCAGGGCAACGCGTTTACAGTTTTCATCTAGCGCGGACTTTACTTCCCGAATGGTATATATATATATATACGATACACTCACGATTATGTACAAATTCATTAAATTCTTGCTTCTCGTCAACGCGAACAACGTACGTACTACGGATCTCGCTTTACGAGCGATCGCAGTTTTAAGTGTTGCCGTCCGCCAAGTGCTGAGTTCGAAGGGTCGAGTAGCAGCTTTGACAGACTCGCACGGGTTTCAGAATGCCGAGCCGCGAGATCTTGGATTCGAATCTGCTGCATCTGAGGGCAGAGAAACGCAAGAGTCGTATATTCGGCGAAACTGCAACGACGACTGCATCGTGCCATTTAGCAAGGATCTGGCCGGAAAATGAACTTGGCGTGTCTCGAATGTCATGATTATTTCCCGAGCAGATTTTGGCACGAGTTTTTATGGTACACATTTCGAGGTTTTATCGAGATCCCTCGCTAAAGTGGTCGATTATAATGTCTCTATCCGACTTTACCTCGAACAAAATACTTGACCGCAATTGCGACAATGATGACGTCTTTCGTAGAGATTGAACCGCACTCCGCATCCGACGCAGAAGTCAGCGCCTTCGTCCTTCAACCAATGATCGGCCACGGTTCGTCCCGGTTGCTCACAGACGCTCCATGAAAAAACGCGTCCCCTGGTGTCTCCGACGTAGACCGCCCTGTGATCTCTGTGGGGATGCATTCAGGTAAACACGGGTACATTGAACGACGTATTTCAGTAGTTAGCTCTGGAGTGGTTTAAGGTGCAATTTGGGGCAAGTCAGGGTTCGAATTCAGCGTATCGCCCGGTAAATCCAGCATGCATACGTACCTCGAAACCGCGAGCGCCGTAATAGACGCGGGTTCGGCGTTATCCTTGCGGTCGTACGCGGTGTGCATCGTCAGCTTGCTCCGAAAGACGAGTTGCCGTTGCCACTTGAAGCCCTCCCGCAGGATATTCTGCGGGTTCACTTTCCTGGGCTTCGTGTCGGCCTCGGTCACCACGACGAAGCTATCCGTCAAGCTCGTGTCGCTCTTGCTGGTCCTCAGCGCGCCTTCGGTGTCTCCAGCACTGGTCATGGTGTCGCTGTGAATATTCATCGTTTTCGTCGAGACTCTAATGTTTCGTTTCAACTCGGCTACGCCAGTTTACCTGATTTGCGTGCCCTCGCTATCCGCCCGACCTCCGCCCTCGCTCTTCCTGAACATCGGATTCCCGCGACTCTTCCTTCGCAGCACCACCGTGGGCGCGCGGTTACTCTGAACGGTCGCCTTGACGCCGGAGCCGTTGCTCGACTCGTTATCCGAGCACTCCTCTTTCTCTTCGTGGTGGCGGGAGGCCTCCTTCGCATTTTCCGCCTCGGAGAGGCTGCTCTCCGATCCACTCTTCATGAGCATGACTGTCGACAGATATTCGTTTATTTTTGTTGAGAATCACACACCGATGATCTCAATGTTTCTCCGCGATATCGCAGCCTTTCGTCTTCCCTACTCGTTGTTGAAATAATCTTCGTCATTCTCACCTGACCCTTCGGTGGATATACTCATTTGCTTCACGAGATCGTGCACCCTCTTCTTGGTGCTCTCGTTGTGATCCACCTCGTCACCGGGCGCCTCCTTCGATTCCTTCTCCGTTTTCACTTCCTCGACCTTCTCATCCTCGGCCGGCACTTGAACGTAGTCCATGGACCACATCTGAAAATTCGCGGTGCGTCATTTCCCTCTGCATTCGCGTGCACGGATTCTTCCGATATGATTTACCCGCGCAACCCCGTCCGTTGATCCCGTCATGACGACATTCTGCGAGTCCCATTCGTGAGTCTGGCTGAAGGACACGCACAGGATCTGTTGCATCCTGTCTGCCCGGCCGACGCACGTGTTGACGCTTGCCAACTCCTCTCCGTTGATGCTCCACACGTGCAGCCACGTCGCGGCGCACGTTGCGATGTCTCCCTGTTTTGAGAAATGGCGATGTAGACGCGTTTCGTTGCCACATGCGTGTGGATAAGTCGCTGGAGGATTCGATACCCACTGTCAGGTCATTGATAGCCACTGCGGCGACCGGCCCGGCGTGTCCTCGCAATTGCCGAACGAACAGGCAACGCGACAGGTCCCAAATAATGGCCGTGCTATCTCGCGATCCCGACACGATGACGTTGTATGCGGGACTCGAGGCCAGGCACGTGACGGCGTCCGTGTGACCGTACAAGCACTGCTTTATCGAGAGCTGCCGTTTGGCGTACTCCCAAACGGTTACAACCTGTAGTGAATCGCTGAACTGTAACATTGCTCGAATAACGACCAAGTTCCGAGGGTCTTCCACTTACGGAGCTAGTTCCGGCAGTTACTATCAACTTGGAAGATGGGCAAACGCACGCCACTATTTCCCCGCTGCTTTGCATCATAGCCTCGCACACGAATATCGCTTTGTCGCTGTCGTAGTTTCCTATTCTCAGTGAGTGATCGGCGAAGCCCCACGCGACGTACTTATTGTACGACGGTGGAATGAGAGTTTTATTCTGCTCAACCGCGAGGACGGTCTTGTCGACGTGCAGTATCTGACCTACGGGACCCTTCAGTTCTGGAAAAGAAATATATCGCGCTTCCGTCCACTTTCGATTCCAGTAGGCGACTTTCGGAGATCGCTGCGCTACAAAAGACGCGCTACATTCCACGACACGGTACGATAATTACTGATGCACGAGAGTTTCTACCTTTGATGGGCTGTAGAGAAGGTTTCAAGTTATCTAGATTATGGAAAAATAGTCTGTCGGACGTGGTGATGCTTAGGCCGGGTGTGATTGGGCCGGGATCGATCACGCTGGTCCTTTGCGACATCTTCTTCGCGGGATGTGGCTTTTTGAATAATTGCTTGGGGATCTGACCGAAGTTGTTGATGAAGCCGATAGTGGCGTTCTTCTTCAAAGGATCGTCGATGCTAAATCATAGACGATATTGTACGTTCTTGGTGTACTGTTCCATATAGATTTTAATCGCGGAACACAACGAAACTCACTTGTAAATATCGACGTTGCCTTCGTAAAAGAGATGATGAAACACATTGACGGCTTCCACGGCGCCTGGACCGTTTTGTTTGCATCCGAATATCAGATCTATCCACTGATGCAAATGCTGAGAGACGTAGTCGCACTCCAACGCGAGCCGGTGCACGCGAATGAACTCGCGCGGGTCTTGTTTGGCCCACGGCGGAAGGACTATGTCACCGAGCTGAACTCCGCTTTGCTTAGAACCTATTAGAGTCGTATGTACGAGGGAAATCAACTGTTAGTACCGTAAATAAAAAAAAAACTTCTGATAATCCGTCAGCTGGAAAAACGTACCCAAGTCAAAGTGATTCGAATTGACGAGAAACTCGGGGAGGTAGAAGAATTCTGGTATGAGTTCCTTCACGTCGGCCATATTGTGCTTTGAAGCGGAAAGCCAGGCTTCCTTGACGCTGTTGAACATTCTGTCCGCCAAATCGAAGTGTCCACCCTGAAAGAGTTTCGTTAATTTTTGATTGGTTCGAATCGCGATTCTACATTTTTTTCTAAAATTATTCACCTGTAATCGAAGAAAGTGTTGCGTGAAGGGTTCCATTCTGACCAAATAGGAGCACACTATCATGGCGGATGAATAGTGCGTTCCGTAGTGATATGGGGGTGTTTCCCCGTGCGGATCGTCCCACTCTTTATACCTAGATATCGAGTTGTATTGGTAAAATTGTTGCAAGATTTCGCGCAACTCCTCGGCAGATATCAGAGACAACGCTAAAGTACCTCTTCTTAAATTGCAACAAGCGTTCCGGGCTTTGAGCTCCCATGGGCTTGCCGAAATCCCTGAACGTCGCGGGATCGGCCAAGTCGAGCTCCTCGCTGTCGTAATCCGCCAGGATCCACGGGAAGATCGGGTATTGCATGAGATCGTTGTAACTGCGACCAGCCAGAGTATTTAGATGCATTAGGTACTGGAAATTTGATATCTCGCCTCTCTGAAACGAAGTAGAGGACAAATATTGGGATTTTTTGCGGGCAAAATCTGATCGGGAGAAGTTCGAATCGATGGTACGAACCACCCAGCGTTGAGTGACGGATGTTTCGCCGATTAGACTCGACAGCAGTCCCGTGGCTTGCTCCACATTCGCCGTCCTCTTCTGACCGGCTACAGACTGTTGGGCGCTGTCGGCAATCGCAGTCGCAAAGGTCATGAACCTTTGGTACACTTTGTTGCGAACCTTTCGCGGAAAGGCTAACAAGTAATTCCTGCCGTCCCCGCTGAACACTTCCAAAGCCATCGGTTGCAGCAAATATCGGCGCTTGTGCACTTCTCTGAAATCGTACGATACATACAGTCGAATCTAATTTAATTTCACAGTACGCCCTTTGAGATTTTTTCAAATTTTTGCAAAAATATATAGGATAAGGTAGTCGAGCGATCGATTCCAGAAATTTCGATTTTTCACCAAAATTGGAATCTCTGGAATCGAAATCTCGACTATCCGGCCCAATGTATTCTTTCGCGCGGATTCATATGAAAATCATAGATTCATTGTCGATATCTGAAAGGAACACCAAGATATCGAAGTATACCTCTAGAAAGTGGTTCTTTTCGTAGCACATACCTTATATCTTCGTAGTTAAATTTCGAGCACTGTCTCATGGCACGCGATCTCCTCGGAGATCCCGGTGATGGTAGGATAGGTTCGTAAGCCTCCGGCAAACTCTCGATGTCCCTTATCTCCCGCGATTTTAACAGAGTAAATCCATCGATCACGTAGAAATGTTCCTTTCCGAACAGCAGCAAACCTTCTGTCGTGTCTAACCCTTGTATTCTCGCGCATCTGAACATGTGGCTTATCTGGAAATTATTTGATGTGATTACCCGTTAACCGAAGTCCACTATGCCCGGATAGGCCGGTTAAATACGCACTTTTTCGTGCTCCTCGAGCAGTCTGAGCAAAGTTTGATTGTCAGGAACGGTCTGATTATTTTCTTCCTCCTGCTCGTTATCCTCGGGCGCGTCGTCAGGCTCGCTGGCGTGCCTCTGCAAAGTGCACGGCACTATGGGCGGCTCGTTCTCAGTGGACGACTCGTTCACATTCAACGGACTGTCGTCGATCACGGGATCGCGTTCGCGCTCGAACATTCCCGATGAATTTCCCAATTGCTTCAGGTAATACTCCTTGCTGTCCATGCTGCTGGCTACTTTGTATTTCAGCTGCTTCTGCGCAAGACAATCGTTAACGATTCATTAGTGCGCGTTAAACTCGAGGAGTACTCGAAAAATGTCAAGTGAAGCTTGAAAAAGTCAATGAAGTGACACTTACATTATCGGGATGCTCCAATTCGGGCCTGTACGGATAATGTATGTAGAAAAGCTCGTTCTTCATCATCTTCTTGCGCATCCTGCAGGGACCCTCGGTCATGTCCAGCATCCATTTGTCGAGTTTCGTCGGGGTCGGCGGACCCCAGAGACCACGTTCTCTCGTCAGTTCCGTTTCGGTTTGTAACCATTCCTGGATAATGTGAGACATCAGCGTAATCCGTCGTCGTTGCGCGCAAGCAGTGAGGAATCGACTATTTACTTGGTAAACGTAACGCTGAGTGTGCTCATTGGTGTGTTGATGTTGAAGCCGCCTCGCCGCGGCGAGTTCTCTGACCAGACCGATGTGTTGCTCCGTCCACTGAGCCACCGTATTCTGATGCAGCCTCAATCTCACCCGAACGGACTCCTCCTTGCGAACTTTCGTTCGACTGGCCAATCTCGTCAGTCCACCGGTCATTTTTTGAATTTTCTGTAGAGTTGCCGCGATTATTACGTTTCCCAACTCCGTTCAATATTAATCGCCCACAAAATCGCGTATCGGAAACAAAAGCGCAGCTTACCGATTGTATCTGATTGTGCAATTCCCAGGGGACTCGGTACGAGGCCTTCCTCTCCAAAACCACGTAATTCAACCAGAGCCTCGTCGCGGCTTCGCACACCAACTCTCGAACGCTCGCCAAATCCGACGCTCGCTCGTTGCCCGTTGGGGCTGGAAGACTCACTTTGAACACTTCTTCGATAGCCGGTTTCTTGCAGACGTACAATTCCTCCCAGACTCTCAAAGCGGCCACTGCCATCAAATTATGGCCCTGATGGGATGTCAGTCTGTCGTCGCTCGATTCGACTTGCGGATTGACGTGCCAGGTCGTCTTCATGTTCGTGTCCAGCATGATCTTTATGTCGGCCGTCAACTGCAGCAGGCAGTACGTCAAGCATCCGATGAATTCCAGCTCGTGATTTCCTGCTCCGAAGACTAATAGTCTACGCGAGAAAAATGTACGATATTAATGTAGAGCACGACATTTATATGGACCTAGACGGAAGCTCGGACAGACAAAACTCGTCTTGAAATGACGTTACCTGTGATTCGTAAGCTTGTGAAGAGCTTCCAAAACAGCCATTTGATCGGCAATGGAGTCGGTAGATCGAGATAATAAAAACAGAATCGTTCTGTTCAGGCAGTGATGAAGCCCCTCCATGCTGACTGCACCGGGCCTGCGCTTCGCTTGCCCGATGAGTTTCACGATAAAGTCGAAAACTTCGTGGGGATCCTTGGCCAGGGAACCCTGCCAGAGTTTGTCCACGATTCTCGCTGCGACGTAGCACACGTTACTCGTGATGTTGTTGACCGAACCGCCAGGCACGACGGGCAACGCCGCTTGTTCGCCGATGAGCACATCGGCGGCCAGCAGATGCTCCATTATGATGGACAGTATCTCCGTCTGATAGCGCGTTTGCTGGCCCGTCGAAGCGTACTCCGGCCAGGCCTCTAACACCAGGTCGATTGCCGGAGGAGACTTCGCGGTGACTGGCAGTGACAGGGAATCGACGACGATCACTCGTAGAAAGTCCATGACGAACTTTCTCGCCGGGTGATTCGTCAGACCGATATCTTTCGACGGGGATCTTACCAATACCGGTTCTTGCTGCAAAATCAGAATTAAAATCACTCAGGATGCGTCCGATTATAAGTTTACGCGAAGGATAATCATTTTGTAAAATCGGGCTCACCTCGTCAGCCGGTGTACTGGCTCCGCTGCTATCCTGACTGCAACTCGCAGGTTTCGGAAACAAAGTCCCGGCCAACGCGCCCAGCACTTCGGCTCCCATAAAAACTTGCATGAACTCCGTGAAGTTATGGTAGAGGAAGAAGAGAAACTGAATGATCGTCACTGGATAATCGTTCAACCACTCTGGCAGGGTCTCCGGACTGTCGAACGAAGACTCGAGATTATTGACCGTTCAAATAATTTATCTCGTCACGATCCAATTGAAGTAATCGTTTGATGAAAGTACGCGTGGTCCAGTGTGACCTATACCGACGTGCAGTTTTATTTCGAACTAAAATCTGGTCCGTAAAGAGTCCTACCAATTTCAGTTCGAAATTCATATCGAAAACTTGAACCTCTCGGAAGTTCACTTGTAAAATCGTATACCAACCCGTTGGAATGATTGTTGAGCATGGTGCGAACCATAGCCAGTAACGTGACCACGGCTTCGGGGCAGAGATTGATCCTTCCGGCGAAGGAAGAGAGGGAATGATTTGCGGGTACGCCGAACATGAAGCTCCAAACGTTGTCGAGCTCCAACTGTGAAAGGGAGGATACGCGGAGGATATTTCTTTAATTCTCATCGACCCGATAACGAAAATTATACGCGAAACCATAGAATTACTTTGGAATCGGCGGGCAGTAGCTTGATCGGTTGGCCCATCATGAGGGCGATGAACAGGAAGTAGAGTTCGGGCACGAGGTCTACGTGTTGAGGAAGCAACCAGCCGAGATGCTGGAATCCTGGTATGTGGAGACCCGTAGACTTTATCTCCGCGGCGGTCATTTGATGGCAGCCTGCAATTCCGGGAATGAGAGAATGAAAGTGTAAAGAATCGATAGTATCTCCCACTTTAATTACCTAGTGCTACAGCCACTTTATTGTGGTCGGTGTGCCTCAGCCAGCCGCCGTTGCTCGTTCCTTCCTTGAACTTTTGCAATATCGACTGCACCGAGCACACCGCCACTAATATGCGCAGTCCCCATACAACGGTAGTACTGTGCAGGCCAGATTGCAAGAAGAGGAGCACCCAGTCCAAACCCAACACCTTCGCCACCTCTTCGCACATGCTGAAGAAGATTTAAAGACGATATAGTACCGTACAAATATCAGATTTCATCGGAAACCATCTTTCTGGTAATTTTTCTCACCACGCGTTCACTTTCGTCCCATTGAACAGCAGCGAATGCAGCAGCTGCAAGCAACGGTTCCTCAAGAGAATGCTCTCTCCCTCGCCGTCCTTCGTCCCGTCGGCTTCTCGCAGGATTAAGTGCTTCTCGGAGTTCATTGGCAGGGTGGCGACGATGAATTGGCCGAACCTGAAGCACGACGATGAAATACGCACGAATGAAGGAAAGAATGTAATTGAGTTCGATGCATTTTCTAATACTTAATTATTGTACGAAGCATTTGCCGATATTCACCACAAAAGATCAGCTTGTCGCGGCTGTCCCAACAAGATACCGAGCAACGCCAAGAGCACCTGCCTCGTAGTGTTTTGCTTGACATCGCTAAGTATATTCAATAGTTTGTGCACCAGCTGCAAGTCTCGCATGAGTCGCAAATTGGTGCGTTTTTCGCTGGACTCCGCGATTAATTCATACAAATGCTCCAGAAGGGACCGTAGCAGCTCACCGGGTGCTTCGTGCCAAACCTATGGAGAAATTGAGAATCGGGAGATTTTAATTTTCCGCGTCCTTCCTTCTTTTCATTGTGACGATGCACAAAACACAATGTTCAACCTCCAAGTCGCACAGAAGATCCTGAAACGCCGTAACGTTTGGAATCGCGCTGGTTTCTCGGCCGCTGTCCACCGTGCCAACCAAGCTGAACGTCAGATGAAGGATGTGACTGTTCAACAAGGGACACTTCCGTCGCAGCAACATCGCCAATGTTTGGTAGCCTCTTCGTCGATCCATTTCCTGTTGGGCCGCCTGATTGGAACGCACCACGCAAACCAACGCCTTCACTGCGGCGTAAAGCGACTCGACATCTTGCGCCATCGCGATTAACCCTGCGACGATCGTCGAAGAGGAGATTACGAGCGAGCTGCGACGGGCCGAATATCTCGCAAGTCTCAGCAACGCGTTCTTACCCAGCAAAACCGAGCACCCGCCCACGTTATCGATCATAGTCGCCACGGGACGCGGACTGAAGACACGTACACCGAGATAACCGACGACGACGCCTCCCAACGCCCTCGCCGGACCGCTGAGGTGGCCCGCGGAATTGTGCAGAACTCTGATCGGCGTGGCATTCTCGTGCGACGACATGCCCAACTGTTAAATTCCATTGAGACCCATCAGCGAGGCGAATGAAAGGGGACGAATTAATTTAATAGCCTCTGCGCGACGAGTCTCGGTCGTATCAGCAGATAAAAGAGCACGCGCGCCGTAGTTTATATGTAGGAGATCGTCGGGGGAAAGACGAAAAGGAGCGAATGTCAATACCTGCTTCGCGATCGATTTATTATCGGCTCGGCTGTAGACTTTCCGGATCTTGGCCAGAGTCAGCTGAGACATGGCCTTGGCGTTGAGTCCGAAGACTACCTTTTCTTCGGCTACGAGTGCCTGCAGAGGCTCCAGACCTGTTAGAGGAAGGAAAACGATTATTATCTCTCCAAAGAACTTTCCGGTGCCTTTCGAATACGAGAAAAATATCCAACCACCGTACCTCCCAACTGCGGTGCTTGCAGACTTCCCATGTAATGCGGTCCCAACTTGAAGAGGGTCGCGATGTTCTGCGAATTGAACACCTCCTCCACCAAGTGGCACGGTCCTTGCTTCCACGTGAGCTTGGAATATCGTCGCCAGCACGGAGGCGTCCCGATGTAGCCGTAAACCGGCGAGGCTATCGTCAGGTTAGCGGCACCGCCGCCGGGCGATTGCGTGATGTAATGAAGCTGAGGAAAACCGCGTGAAAAGAAAGGATCCGAAGAAAAATATAGGTGTGAATCTAGACTGACGGAATTACCTTCTGACTGTGAATATGCTGCCCGTCGAGGTACAGCGAGAAGCTGGAATTCTTGAGAACCGCGCGGTTCAAGACGATGGCGATATGGTGCCACTGTCCTTCGTGGAGTAAATCCGGACACCACACTCGCGCGCCGCATTCGCCCGTACCCTCGGGCTCCCACTCGCCATCTGGAGAAACGACTTTGCTCGTTACTTTCGATCAACTCGCGAACGCTGGAGCTAAGTATTTATCTCGGAGACGAATCGAAGAAGAAACTGCAGTAATTATAATAATAACAGCCTGGACTCACTTTGCGGCAAAGGTGTTTCTTGCGTGGAAACGATGATAGCTTTGTCCCTGGCGCTGAGAACCGCCGTGAGGCAAATCAGATCTCTCGAAGACTGCGGGCTTCGAACCAGGGTCAACAGTCTCACGCAGTGCGGATCGGTTCTAGGATCGCTGAACTTATCGACGCATATCCAGGTGCTGAACGTCAATCCGGTTTGCGGCGGGAATAATCTGTCACCTTGGGAAGCGAAGGAGGATTTTGCCGATCCGTTAAGGATATTCGCTCAGAACGCCGAATCGACACTTCGCGCGAGCATCGCATCCTTCCGAATCTCCGAGCAAACTGACGAGAGGCAGACGCGAGAAGATTTCGCCTCCCTCGGTCGAGAGATGGACTGATACGCGTGCGAAGGAAGAGGAAGTGGGAAAATATTCTTTCGCTGAGAACCATGTAGGAGCAGCTAGCTCTGTGGCGCAAATGAACACGTCCCACGCTAATAATCTTGTATCTCGCGATTACAGCGCGACTGTATGTTGTATGACGGACAGTGCTTTCTTAAATGATTTCTTATCTACGTCGCGAGCTCCACATATTCACGTCGTCGAAACGCCTGGTGAGTTTTACCGGTGAATTTTATTATTTTCTTGACAAGTATCAACGAACCAAGAATGGTTCTTTGGAAATGGATAGGAAAATAAGACGTTCCTTGCGGATCTCCGATATTAATACTCTTACAAGGATCGTGGAAGATCATCAGAGCAAATTAATTAAATCTTGATATAAATATAAAAATTACTCGCAAATTTTCGAAATAATTTATTACGGGTAAATCGACGAACGATTATGTAGTTAGTTTTTAAATCACCGCGCGGACATTTCGACGAATCAGCTGATAGAACCAATCGTAATCTCGACGGTATAATCTTTCATACGTAGATAACGAACAGTGCTACGCATTCGGGTGTCGAATAACTTGCATCAACTTACCCGATCCGATGCCTCCGAGCACACTGTTATCGGTAGCCACCACCGTGGGTGGCGTGGTGCTCTGAGGTGCCACGCTGGGCAGATACAGGCAGGCGAAGCCTTCGGCGCTCATGTCCAGCTCGACGAAGGGCGGCAGAGTGCAGGATCCGTGAGCGCGAAAGTCCTTCGGGGTCGTCATCGATACCAGAGTTTTAATGCGAGTCAACGGCACCGGACCTCCGCCCGGTTTCGGTTTGTTCAGCTCGATGTCGTCGAGTGATATGCAGCACAAAGGGTCGCCGAGTCGCAAGAATTCTCTGTGACGAAAAAAAATTCGGTTCACGCGTGGCACGCACAAACGAGTCGACATTTCTCACCTCAAATCTCGCGGCTCCAGAGATTGCGCCGCCAGTCGCTCGATGATATATTGCAACGGTTGATGAAGCGGATGCGTTTCGTCCTGCAACGCGACTCTTCCCATCGCCAACAATTCCCCGGCCATGCCAGCCTCGCACATGACCTGCTGATTTCTTTCCGAACGCACCAAACTCTTGATCACCTCCGCCACGTATATTTGCAACGCCAAGGCGAACTGCTTGTTGATCGGTTCGGATATGGAGGGCAGCAGGTGCAGCATCCCGACTACTATTCCCGGATGAATCACGATCGGTTCGGGTACGGGCGGACTCAGGTTCAACGAATTTACGTTCGATCGTTTCCCACTGCCGGGAGAATCCAGAGATTTCTGATGCTGGGATGAAAAAAGAAATTGTTACGGATTTTCGCTCGAACAGGGTGAATTCGTCATCGCGGCCCTTCGAGTTTACTTACGTCCGTACTGATTTGCTTGTGACTCGGTGACCTCATGCCAGCTCCTCCCGCTAAATTGGGCTTGTCGAAGGCGTCCAGCGCAGCGTCGTACAAAAGCCTCATCAGCAAACAGGCGTACGCGAGCGTCTGCGGTATTTCTCGAGAAAATACCGGCTCGAGCACGCTGCCGGTGAACAGCGAGAGCAGCGCGTTGTGGCAGTTCAAGGTCAAAGCGACACCCGTCTCCGTCAGCTTTGTTTGCGACGAGAAGCATCCGAGAAGGCGCAGAGTGTCGCAAAGACTCGACTGGCATATCTGGGAGTCGTGGAAATGAGACAACTTTACAAATGAGATAACTTTACGATCGTCGTCACGTTTACCTCGTGGTGAAAGAACTTTGCATTCGCCGGTTCGAAGCGCATGGCGGTGCTTATCGTGTGAAACACCACGTGCAGTAACATGAGAAGCTGTGCTTCGTGTTGAGCCGTTCTCCGAGTCAGATCGTTGCAAGGCTCGCTGTTTTCGCGCGGCGGAGGACCCAGTCGTCCTTCCAGGGACACCAGAACCGACATGACGTAGACGAAGCCCCCGACTTTCCTGAACACGGTCCTCGTGCGGTGAGAATCGCGGAGGCAAGTTAGCAGCGACTGCAAGACGAGGGAGATTTATCGCAACGCCGGGTCACGTGCCGACATGGAATATTGTTGTACGAAACGCGATGTCCTCGGCGCGTACCTTGAGTATGTGCGCCTTGAGAACGAGAGCACTCGGAGGCGCGGAATGCATCACGCCGAGTAGCGTCGCCATATCGTCGTCGCCTCCCGCGCTGAGTATAAGCTCCCTGACGATTCCGAGAGCTTTGTATCTGCAGTCGGTGTACGGCACGAGATTGTGCGCGCAACGCGCGCCGCCGCATTCTCGAAAGACGTTCGCGTTCTGAACGTTGCCCGCTAACAGAGTCGTCAGAGCGTCCATGATCAGGGAGCCCAATCGCTCCTGCTCCGGGCACATCTTGTATTCTGGGAATCGAAAGTACGCGAGCATTGTAACAATTGATACTAGATATATCGGACAGTGTTTAAAAAATAGGAAAATTACCCAAAGCCTGATCTTCGGCGGCTTGTTTGTCCTTCAGCAGAGTCGCGTAACGATGGAGACAGGTTACGAACACCTCCAACATGCCGACCTCTCTGTACACGTCTTTGAAGATCACGTTGTGTCTGGGAGGAAAAATAAAGGGTAGCAATATGTCGATAGAAGTTACCAAGAAAATCAAAGGATTTAACAGTGAAAATGGTCACTGCTCTGTCATTACTTGAGTATATTGAGAAGAGTCTCCATGCACATGATACTACAGCTGACGGAATTGTTCGACTTGAGCAGTATCGAGAGGGATATGAGCTCCTTGCAAGGCACGAAGTTGAGCTGAAACACTATGAACTCCAGCAACTGGAAGAACTTCTCCTGTATCTCGGGATTCTTCAGGTGGATCTTCTCCGCGAACTGCGACAGGGTGTTCTGGCCCTCGAGGATGAAGTAGTTCGCGTTGTCGCTGTGGTACACGCTGGAGATGGCGTCCAGTATCGTGCAGCAGAGGAGGGGCGAATTGGATTTGACGAACACCGATTGCAGCACTTGGAACGCTTGAACGTTGCGCACGCTTCCGCCTGCGGATCGGACGTGATGCGGAGGTGTGAGATCAGAGTGCATCGACATTTGCGTCACGTCGTTCGTACCTCTGTTGCTCGGTTGCGGCAGGGTAAAGCTCAGCATTTGAAAGAGGGAACCCATGCTCGCTTGACTGGGCTTCAATTCCGTGTGCCCGCACATCGTCAACGACGCCAGCATCAGCACTAAATTTCGAATAGCGTCCTGCGCCTCCGCTCTGCCGTCCTGCTCCAGCTTCGACGGAGCGTGCCTGGCGCGAAGACAAGACGGATCGTTGATCATTACCGCACTGTTCGCGGTGACAGCGAGACTCTTATCGCGTCACTCGCATCGATCGGAAACGGCGGAACTTACTTCAGTAGAAATTCCGACAAGTAGATGTAGCCTTGGCAGGCGCGAAAATCATCCAGCAGGGTCTGGGATACCTCGCTGGAGTCCTTGAGGAAGCAAAACACTGTGACGAACATCTCCACGACTTCTAGAGGCGCCAGCTCGGGAATTCGTTGCATATTTTCTATGCAGAGTGCTATGCATCCTTTGTCTGAGTGGGGAAAGGGGCTGTATTCGATGTCGTTTTGTTTTGCGAGACGTCGAGACTGTCGGTTACACTCACTGTGTATGTGCGCAACGACGTTTTGCGTGAGACCGTGCCTGGAAAGCGTCATTAGAACCTCTGCCGCGCTCTTGCGCCACATAACGTTGTACTGCGGGCACGAGCTTGTTATCGCCGAGAAGAGCAGCGTCAAATCGTCTTTTCTCGCGAGTTCTTCCGCCGGGTAGGGGTGACTGCATAGTCTCACCAAAAGCTAGATCGAGACGATACGCGAAACGAATGGATGAGTGCGAATACGTCAGATGATATAAGTCGAGCGCCACGTCGAATTCCATCGTGAAGTACAGTAAACTCTTGATAATTCTCTTGCAAGGGGGGATGGAAAATTATCGAGAGATTTGTGTTACCTGAACGAATATCTTTTGCAATAATATTCTTCGCTCTCTTGGAGTAAATTCACTGTTAGCATCGGTAATATCGGCTTCGTTCTCATTCATCTCGGGTAAATCGAAGAACAGATAAAGGCATTTCACCAACGTCGACGGCACGGAAGCAGTGGTCATTGCCTGCACGCGAAGAACGCGTTAATAAGTCGGTTATACGGAGAAATTAACTCGTCAACGAACGGGGAAGAAGTGGCTCACTTGTATCAACGAGGTATCTCCAGCAGCTAGCAAATTTAAAGCGGATAGCAACATCCACCCGTTGCTGGATTCTTCGCTGTTCTCAATTTCGAGAAACTTGACAATAGCGCAACTCGCGGTTTCGGTACTCTGATTGCTTGCCCTCCTTCTTATTTCGGATACCATCAGCCTGGATACTTGCTGGGTAAACGCTAAAATGTCCCAGAACTTTTCGTTCATATCTCCTGACGGGCTGGACCCGAAAACCTGAAATATAACGCTATGTGAAACCCTTGTAAAGGAAATTTAAGTTAAAATAATGATTTCACAGGGTAATGGCTATTTTTTTTAATCAGGCAACCTTTCAAATGCAAGAATACAGAAGCTATAAAATTTCATTGTAGCAATAGACAAGCCAATGTACTTAAATCCCCTTACATGCAGATTTTAAACATTGATCAATATCATGAAATTCCTGAACTCTTCAACCCTTTCAATACGAATGGGGCATATACTGTCCCAGTCTGGAAAATTTTTGAAATTACAGCAGGGACAACATATGACCCAGTTACTGAAAAACATCTAGGAACAGAAAATAACGCCAAGCTGCGCCTCCAAACGCACGAACCCATGAATTTCTCATCTCAATCGTTCCCCAGCTGATCAAACAAGCGACAACCGCCAGTATTGCTCAGTTGTTGACTCTTACTTTGACAAAAAAGTTATTTCATCGTAATAATCACTTGAAGGAGAAATAACTGTTCCCAGTAATGAGGTGCACTAAACTGATTTTTCACGCCGTATTGAAAGGGTTAAACTCTCTTTTACCTTGCAAAACAGAGGCAACATATTGTAAAGTTTGTCATCTCGTTCAGCTTCCGTAAGGGGATGTGGGGGGTGGGTGTACTCTGAGAAAAGTTTCTTGAGGTGCATCAATCCCAAAGCAGTGTGTTGGGGATTAGCACCTGAAGTGCCATCATCCAAGCTTCCATTACCACTGGAACCCATACCCCCAACACTACTACCCCCACGCAATTTGCGCATTATGTTCATACTTGATGATTTGCTGCAAATAAAAAAGCCATATTGGATGAGCCATTTGAGCCTTAGCACTTGGATTAAGAACCGTAAGGATCTAAAAAATTCTTTCACCTATAGATTTTGGTAAACTAATGATTGTATAAACATTTATTTTTCTATTGACGAAAATCCACGTGATTATTACTGATAAAAATGACAAAAATTGTTCAGTAATAACAGAAAGCACTTTGAAATACACTGTTAGCTCTAGTAAATGGAAATTAAGTTCTATGACATAAATTTCAGTATTACTTTTATACTAGACCCGGTATAAACTTATCCATAATCGTTGTCAATATTATTATGAATAGAGAGGAGAAAACGTCTGAATTCTTATCACTGATAAGGAGTTGCATAAGTCCCTCATGCTGGACTATGAAAGTACAAAGCATGGTCAGACAGTTGCTACTGATCAAACGCGAAGCTCCGCGAAACGGACTGCTAAAATGTCAGTGGTCGTTATGCGAATCCATAAGGTAATTACCTATCAGCATTTGCAATAATAAAATGTTTAATATCGATACGTCACTCAAAACGACGAGTCTCAGCAGCACTTCCTCTTCAGCGCGAAATCGACTCCCGAGAGCGAAACGTCGCAGCTGGAATCGCGAAATCGTCGCGAAACATTATTCGCGAAATGATCGGCTCAATATTTACGTCCATCTCCTGTCAAATCGTGTCAGGTAAGTGTCACACACACCGCGAGTGCTCCGAAACCGCCCGCAGATTTCACGAGTGACACCGGCCCACGTAATCGGTAACGCTCGGCAGGTTCGCGGTGAAAGCTCCGGGTTTTACCTGCTACTCGTAGTCGAAACGAAGGGCCCTACATTTTCTTTCGGAATATCACTTTTATGAGGAGAGCATTTAACATTACAGTGACAGTAGCCATTTTGATATTTGACGATGTTTCTTCGGGCCACGACCAACGTGATACGTCGATATTCGTCACGTGATCCCTTGGTATTTGCTGGTAATTTTGCACGGGCTAGAGTCCTCTGCCACCGTATTGCGGGACGTACGAACGGTTGTTGAATTCCAATGTTACTTTCGAGAATGCGTACTTCTCCTTTTATAACCCTATTTCTCGTATTATTGCTAGATAAATCTCTATAGTTCCTTCTCGCCATACGTGGTTTCGGTACGCGGAAACGTTTCTTACTTTAGAAGATCCCATCTTCGTCGTGTTTTCACCACCTGAAGATCTCTATTTTTCTCACATTACTGGTATTTCTGCGAGATTTACGACGGTCATGTCATAGTTCTTCATCAGTCAAACTGATAATTCCCGAACTTACGTCCTACTTATGCTCTAAGAATGAGGGAAATAACAGGGAAAATTGTATATGGAAACGTATTGATGTAATTTATTTAATTGTCTATAATTATATACAAAATATGCAGCGATATTTTTTCCTCCGACCTCTACCCACGTTCCAATGTTCCTGGTATTAAGAACGACGTATGAAGAAGTCTGATATCTTCCTCTGTTTCGTTAATTTATTCGAATTACTCATATTACTCGTCCCTGATTTATTTCCGTTTAAGTCCTTCTTAGTAGCTTCATTATTGATGCTCTCTCTTACAACTTCTTTCTTCGGAATTTCCGAATCTTCCGTATTCATTTTCTCCTCGATTTCGGTGTCCACTTTTGGAATCAACGTGTCAAGGTCTGCCGGCCTTTTTTTCGCAAATATGTTAACTACCATTTCCCGTGGCGCGTCGCCGAATGAATCGATCTTCGGTTTGGCTTCCGGCCGATCCTTGCTTTCTGGACGATCCGACTTGTTGTAATGTTTGAAGATCGAGTAATTATCAGGGTCTATTCGTATTTTCGGGGACACGTCGGTCCGTTCGGTTGATTTTGCAGAAGCGATTAAATCTTTGCCGACATTCTCAGACCGTTCGCTCGCATTTCCCTTGAAAACTGCACTTTCATTCGCGAAGCTGCCCTCCTCGATATCGTCCAACCAATTTTCTATCGTCAGCTCTTCCATATCGTCTTTTTGCTTCGCCTGCGAGGTGAAGCTCTTAAGTTTGTTGATCGTCTGTTGAAGTTGCGAAGCCTCTTTCGCGTCGTTCGACTTGGACTTCTCCTCGCTTCGACGAATGTCGTCCATTCTTTGAAAGTACCGCGTTATCGGTTTCATTTTGCTTCTCTTATACAAGAAAAGGTAAAAATCCGACGGATCGTCTGACGCGGACTCTCGATACTGGGAGATTAGAGCGTAGAGGCGACCTAAAAGGGACATACGTAATCATTGACCTTTTGGACGGGCAGTTTTCTTTAACTCGAATCGACGTGGCATTTAAAGTCTAACAGACTCACCGACATCTACGTTTTGTCGAACGAGGTGCGAGTACACCTCAGCGGCCTTGTCTCTCAACTTCTTATCGCCGAAAGTGAAGTAAACCATGGATCGTCCGGCCACGGCAGCCGCCATTAATTGCAGTAGTATCTTTAATTGAGGATTTCCACGAAAAGCGCCGCATCCCCAATTTCCGGTGGCAATCGCCGAGAGATTGTCTCGGTGCATGTCGTCGCAGCTGAACCCGACGTATGCCTGTAATTAAATTATGGGAACCGTGTCTTGTCGCGCCACCGAAAGTAACCAAACTATAGAATTAAAAGCGATGAACTCTAAGCTATAGAATCGGATGCGAGAAACACCTTGTTAAGCTCCCTTATAATGTTGCTCCTCTTAAATTGGGAATGCGCGTGCTTGAACAGCAACGCGTCGATAGCGACGATGGAAGTCTTTCGTCTTCCGCTGGTGTCTCTTGGAGTTTCGTCCACAAAGTCGCCGGTCCATTTGAAATCGTCGCCGTAGCCTTCGTAATTGCTGTACCTTTCCACCCCGCTAACTATAAGCGCCTCCGTGTCGTCCAGCGCTTCCGTGACCAGCATCGTTATCATCAATTCCGGACAAATGACAAATCTTATTTCCTCCTGAACACAACCCCAGCCTAGTACTCCGCCGCCTATGAATCTGAGAAAAATGATAGCGCAAGTGTCGATCGATTCATGTGGCGGGTGGTGTATTCCTAAAAAAAAAAGAATCGAGAGAAACTTACTTATTTGCAAAGTCCACTTGCAAAAGGCCCGCTCCCTCCGATTCAATGGTGCCGCTGCTCGTGATGTGCAACAGGGGAAGTTTGTGATTCTGGTGATCCCATCGCGGGCAGTCTTCCCTCGGAATGTAACGTCTTTGAATGGTTATAACTCCTTCCGGGGCTACGCTATGGAAAAACCGTGGATAAATTTGAAATCCAACTCCCTGATAATGCTATATTCCGCCGAATACATACTTTTGATACGAATGAACGGGATAAAAATTGCTATATTTCGCGATTGGTTGATTGGAGAGAAAAATGTTTCAAACAAAAGTTGTAGAACTGGAAAAACCGCGCAATTCTCATTTAAAACTTTTTTCTCTTCAATCAACGAATCACGAGATACAACAATCCCTGATAAAATATATGCCGAATGCAGTATACTCTCGATAATTTTCCGTCCTCCACTCACTATGCCGGTACGCTCTACGCGTAACTTTCACCACTGCATACTCGTATGTCTTGTACTCGCGCGCGAAATAAAAGGCAGAGCTCGGCTAATCTAGTGCTATCGGTGGAGGTATTCGTTTATTATTCGTTGCGAATTTCACGGTCCCGAATTCTGAGAGTTATCGAAAATTCGGCATATACAAGTTTAGGAACGAACGCTAGCGCACCTTTAGAAGTGACCCTTCTGAAGTAATGAAACATGCACTTCAGCTTCTCTGCGACCGATTCCGACCTGTTGTACCTCTCCTCGTTGTACGCTGAAAACAATCTGAAAATTTCAAACGAACTCTCAGTCGAACTACTAAGAGAGGAACTCTTTGCGATCGGGCGCGCGTAATCGCGTACTTATTGAAATTGATGTCGGAATACATCGCGTACTCCGACTGTGGATTCGTCGAGTTGCGCCTGGGGAAGGTGCAGAAGAACGCATTCGCGAGCAGACAAGCCACTTGCATCTGACTGAGGCTGATGGACGCGTTTCTGTGATGCCTCAGAAGGGGAATGGCGCCCGTTACGAGTACGGGAAGCTGCAGAGCGAGTTGTACGATTTTCGGCAGCAGCGTTTTAAAGAATTGCTCCGTTTCTTCTTCGTCCAATATCTTCGCGAAGCGGGAATGAACGTATTCGATATTAGGATGATGTTTTTTATTGGAAAAGAAGGAATACAAGTACATCGAGCGCCGTGTACCTCCGTGAAAAAATGATGGAGGGCGGAAAAATTCCATCGCTCCGCGTATTTGTTATTGTAAGACAGAATAGCTGCCTCTAATTGAAAGCTAGAGACGAAGCTTTGCAGCAGTGCCTCTTGAATGACTTCCCATCTCTGTCGAAAGCCATTGCTTCCGTTTTCCTGTAGCCAATGGGTTCTCGGAATAGATCAGTCGTTACTACTCGCTCGTAAATGATATTTTTATAGCTCTATTACTCACGTGATTAACCGGATAGAGACTGTGAGTGGAATGTGGCATTCTCACGTATCCCTGGCTCCATTTATCCTTCGATTGAGTCGGGTATGATTTTGGAGGACCCCGATTGATCAGTGGCAACTGTACAAGGATAACTGCATCATGTCATACAAGTTTACTTTACATAAACAAGTTCTTTTAGATACTGGGAGGCCTGGAAACATCAAAACTCGTACCGAAAATAGTACAGCATGATCGGCAGAGGGACGAATAAGTGGATGTTGCTGGGAACTGAATGGACCCAATCCTTTGTGAATTTCGTCCATGCTGATTCCTCGCCATTCGGGTGTATCATCTGTCGGCTCCGGTTCGTTAGGCTCCGTCGGAGTTGCTTTAAAAAATATTTTCATTGAGGCATCATACAGGGATAATATAATACATTTTGTGACACGATGTAGAGGTTAAAGACAACGAGAATCGAGATGACAAGGATTAAATAAACTCACCCTCTTCAAGATTAACGGAACTAGGAGTATTTATGCTGTTTTCCACATCTGAGAAAATGTCAGGAGAGAGAACTTCCTCGTCCAGTGAAAACCCAGGCTCGTACATTTTCCGATTCTTTGATTTCCTCAGAGAAATATCAAAACGAATCAAAATTTCCTCCTCTATTTTGCTAAAAATCTCTACCTATATTTTATCGGATATTTCACAGTAAACAATTTCATCGCAAAAACTGCATGTATCATTTGACAGCAAGAAAAGCCAATTATCGCGTTAGTTCGTTGATGACCGCACGACGCGATGAAGATGGCGTCCTACTCTCGGACGCTGGCGCGTACCAAAGACGTCGTCGTCGAGTCTTCGGTACCGACTCTGAAAAAAAAAAGAAAATTCCTTCCGTTTCAGCTCTTCACCGAGAGAGACGCTGCCGTCGAGGCACGGACAACATCCCCTGGTTTCGTGAAGTGAGAAACAGACGTAGCCGCGCCGTGAAGTGAGCAACGGGTTTCAATTGACGCGCTCGGTGGTTGTTAGCGCGGTGACGTCACGACGTGTGTTCCGTGCGGTACCGTCGGATATTTATTCGAGTGACAGGTGGTGCGGTGAACCGTTCTGCAGTGCACGAACGTTCGGCTATCGAGGTGTGGTGCGTCTGAGGTGCATTCTTTCCCAAGTGATACGCGTGCACGTACCGTGAACCGGGATAAATTCGTGTGACATGTTCGCGCGTTGCGTGCGCCGTTGTTTCTAGCTGTTCGTGCCAAATTTTATGATGTATACCGCGAGTCCTTACGAACTTCCCGAGAAATCTAGCTGCCTAAGAAAAGGTGAGTCAAGAGTCAGAGAATCCTCCGTTATCAAGTCGCGTCCTGGACGCTCGTTTGGAAAAAAATGTCGACGCGTATCATCGTGCTTGATCGATCGGCTGTACGAGCCGCGCGACCCTTAACAGCTTTCGCGAGGAATATCGTGATTCCAATAAATTATTCGCGCTCGATCGCAGAAACGCTCGTGTCTTTTCCTTCGAGGCGTTGAAATCGCTGAAGTTTTTACGCGCGCGAATAAACGCTCGATGATCAATACCGTCCTGACAACACAATCCAAAGTCAGCTTGAAGTTATCCGTACATTGTTGAAAAATTCTGTTTTGAACTTACCAAACTTGGTGGAAGCTTTTGACAAACACAAAAGTGTGTTAAAATTACTAACAATTTCATGTGAAGACACAAATTCCATAAGGAATGTATAGAAAAATTACGATGAATATTGTAGAATCACAATACGATATCGTAAAATCACTACGTGTATCGTAAATTTCTAGTTGTCTTTGAATTTCACAGTTAATTTCGTAAATTTAATTCACAAATGTGTTTGAAAGTGGCTGTAACGCAGAACCGTACGCAAATTCCAACGCGGGGGGAGTACCATCGCGACGGCGTTTGGAAAATTATGGAACGCGATGGGCATTCTCGAGAAGAACCACTTTTCCGTCACGCGACTCAACCGAACGTCCTCCTTAGATAACATTACCGTGCCCGAAAGATTAGCGCGCGTGTACGCGACGAACGTTATCGAGACGAATTTATTTTTGCAGCGTCTTTGAGAAAAGAGTTCGACAGACCGGACGTACGGCGGGGATTTTTATTTTTGTGAGTAAATCAGATTCTAACGAGTCGTGTTGGTAGCGGGTACCACCGAAATTGGGGCGCTGCGCTTTGGCAAGGAGTGTTGCATGCGCGCGATTCGCACACTACATCCCCTGTACTCTAACCCCTTGACTTTCGATTAACCTTGCAACTCTTTCTCGATATCAACGGTTTCGCTCGAGGTAAAATTGCAGCTTTTCGTGATGGTTTTTCTGTCAGCATTTCTTTCTTTCTCCGTTTTTACGAGATATCGAAACGCCGTTGCATTTCTGGTGCATAGAATAATTACTCGTTAGCGGACCTACTTATTAGCGAGTACCTATCTATGGATCCTGCACACAGTGCGGAACCAGCTGGTACTCTTATCTACGTCGAGCACTCGAGGTTCTCCGCGTTATCTGTACGTCTCTCGACGTAAACTGTCGTGTACGGAATATTTACCCGCAATGAAACTTTCCAATATTAATATTTAGATCAGAGGAAAGGGAAAATTATAACCTCACCATGCAGAACGGTATCCGTCGCAAGACGGAATATCGCTTCCGCGGAGAGCGTTCGTTTCTCCGTCGCGCGATTTCGTATAGCCACGGTACCACCTACGTTATTGCTCGAGCGATCATTGAAAATCACGCGCGGTCCGATGTGGCAACAACAGGCTAAGAAATTCGAGTTTTAAATAAAAAGTAATATTCATATTTTTAAATTCAATTTGTAATTTGCATATAGGGGTATTCAGTATCACACGATAAAGAACGTATCCGGGAAAATAATTATTTACACAGTTATAAATGCGTTTTTCTTTACAACATCGTGATGTTATTGAAACGCCAGAGAGTCGCACATTTATGCTGAGTTGCGAGCGCGAGAGAGATAAACTTTCAGCACGTCGACATAGTTGCATTTCAAGATCTCACTTTTCAGCTCAGATAAGGCTCAAAATGAAAAATGAAAATTGTTCGAATCTGCGATAAAAAAATTGGTTTTAAACCGAATTGCACACAGCCGGACTCGAAGATCGACTCTACAATCGCGCGTGTCAACTCGTCCTTTTCACGACTCGAATAAATTAACATAACTTTCGTTCATTCCTCTCGCGCGATTGAGCAAGAGGTAGAGGGACGCGGGGAGCGAATGCCTGATAGTTTGCGCGAGGCAAACAGAGGAAAGCCAAGCACGTACCAGAAGACGGAGACTTTTGACGGATAGAGAAAGACAGCTAGAGCCAATTTTATCAGCGATTCGATACATCGAACGTCACAGCCCGCGAGTGGCAATAGCCAAAGTCACCTAAACACGCGGGCCCCGAAGCAAAGGCCGAGACCAACGAACGCAATACTCGCGCAACGTGTCTCGCCGGCGAAGAAAATCGACGAATTCGCGCGGTGAGACTAGGTACTCGCGCGTAGGAGCGCGCGAACGGCCGACCAAAGCGGACGTAATACTCGCGCAACGCGCGTCCAGCCACCGAGGAAAACCTACGAATTCGTACGGGGAGACCAGCGCGTAGGTTACAGGCGCGTCGTAACGAACACGACGTATCGTTTCGTCACTATTACATGGTGGCCACTCAACTGGAAAACCGGGAAATGTTAGGGAATTCGATCGGTCAAGAAAAAGTCGGAGAAATGTCCGAGAATTTTTGATAATTTGATAAGTACAGCCAACTGTGCATTCATATTGTTTTCATACTCATAATTCAAACAAACGCTTGCGTGATAAGTGATAACTGACAACATATCAACATATTTTAGAATTACTCAGTATAGGTACATGTAATAATTTAGGCACGTCAATTCTACCCCTCACTCGATTATCGTTACAAAATATGAAATATTTCGATCAGGACAAACACGTGAGCATTTGTTCTTGTATAAATGAACTATATTATCGCAGTATTTTAATTGTTTCTTCGCATCTCGCAAATTAAAACGTCTGGGAATTTTGTCAGCGAAATTGAGTGGCCACTCTGGTCACGTTGGAGGAAAAAAAAAACGGACCGAGCTGTGGATGTCGCCACGCCGCGGACGTATCGTCGAGCGTACTTCTTGCGAACTTCTCTCGCGAGTACTTCGCGGTCGTAATAACTCGCGCGGGCGCGCGGCCGATTCCCGCGGCTCGAGCGGAGCGGGCAAAAAGGATTTAGCGCGATGGCTAACCAGGCGTTACCCGACTCAACGGATTTGAACTTTTATACGCCCCGGCGTTTTATCGCGGTGCGATCGTCTCGCGGATCTCCGAGCGCGCGTTTGAACGGACGCGATTATCGCCCAGTTATCGCCGGGACTTTCGAAAGTCGACGGTATGGGAGTCGCGCGCGAGCGCACGGAAACGAGAGTGGCAGTGGACAAAAAAATTGAGCTTCATAATTTTTCCGAGCAGACGCGATCGGGCGACCACGAGCGAGCGGCGATCTTTTTTCGACCCGTCTTCTTTTCTCCGTCGGAACCCGTTGCGCTGCACCGTGCTCCGACCGCACTCGCGATTCGGCGGAATCGTAAAGCGGTAATTCCGTCTCGTCGCGAATTTCGACGGGTGAGACGCGCGGCGCTTCTTTTTGTCCCTTGTCAAGTTTCCGTCAGTTTCACCGAAAAAAGAGACGACCACGCTCGCGAGTAGGAAGAAGCGGTCGAGACTGCGGCGCGCGTTTGCCTCTGCTTCCGTAATAAGTAAATAAGAATTTCTCTAGCAAGTCGTGCACCGCGTTGCTGTAGCATCGCGTCGGTGCGATGTACTGAGAGAAAAGGTCTAGTTGATTACGAACCTGATGGAAAAATTTATTTCAGATAAGTAGGAATTTATTCACATCGAAGAAAAATCTATTTGAATTGTATACATGTTTTGCATGCACAGTCAAAAAGTGGTGCTAATTTATAACACCATTTTACACCGGTGCGAACCTACATGTACCACATTTGGTATCATTCAGTCTTACGTCATTGTTATCTAACACCAAAAAAAAGTGTGATCTATATATTTCTACTCCGCAGAATTTCATCAGTGTATTTTTTTCTAATTCAAATAGACTTTTATTCAATGTGAATAAATTCCTATTCATCTCGAATAAATTGTTCTACGATGTTAGAAGACTCGTATTCAACCGGACCTTTTCCCCGGGGGAATGAGAATTTTTTTTCCTCCCTCGGTCACTCGCCACTCGCATTCGACGCGGTGCACCGTGTGCCGCCACGGCATCGCGTCTCCTTCTATTCCCCGAAATCGCTTTCGAACGTGGCGGTGAAAAGAAGTGGCGACGGCGCCGTCGCTCGTCGGATGCGGCGAACTTATTGATTTTTACCTCCCGCGTCCCTCTTCGCTCCTTCACTGGTCTTTGAACCTACATATATCTGTATATGGTTCTGCGTCGCTCTTTCGCTCGAGATTTTGCCAGGAAGCTCGTACGTGACCGACAAATCTGCGCTTTTTTGCCGAGGAAAAATGAATCCTTCGCGAGAATGCGTTTCGAAGAAATACACTCACCGACGAATACCATTCTCTACCGATCGACGGAGTCCTACCCGCGCGGGTACTCTCGTCTTTTTCTCCGCTTTACATTCAGACGTCCGAGTGCGTCGGTATACGAGGCGCGCTCGACGCGATGCACCGATACACGAGGAACCGCAGCCGAGAACCAGCCGCGAAGTAACGACGACGGGAAGCGCATAGCAAACGGACGAGGCAGCAGCGCGCGAGCCTTCGTTACAATCCCGAGAAGGTCGGTCCCCCGCGCCGTATCATTACGAGGCGCTTCTTTCTCGATTCCCTCGTCGCGTATAGGTATACCGCGTCCGGTGTAGACTCCTCGGTCTCATCCGTCGCTTCCAAGGAGTCTCGGGGCTCGCGACAATGAAATGCAGTTCCGCGGTGAAATTGTACGTCTCACCACGCACCCGTCCGCAGGCGCAACGTGTCGATCGCGCTGGAAATATTCCGTTCGACGCGTCGCATTTTTCCCGTGCGATTGCGTGTATAACGGCGGGGATCACGCGCGGTTCTTGCACTCCCGCGGCGCGTGACAATCGCGATCGTTGCCGCGATCGATGACCGTGACGAGTCACGAGATGCTGCAGTTTCTTCTCGCCGTGCAGCGCGGGATTCTTCGACTTTGTTGCGCTCCGTCGCGGTGGTTTACTCTTCGTTTCTTCTCTCTTCCGATTGTTATTTCTCCGTGAAACGCGGGTCCGACGTTGCGTTACGTGGTTCGATGGATTTTTCTCGGAAGGGGATCACCTCGCGTTACACGCGGTCGTTTTCCGCGACGTCGATGAGGTTCTTGACGACGCGTGGCCTATACGCACGCGTCATGATGAAGCGGATGTCGTAATCCTGCATTCGTTCCCCGCTCGCGCGCATTTTTGTTCCGCAGGGCGAAGGAATGCGTCGAGAGGAGCAAAAAGGAGTCGAAGCGCGTTCGTTCGACCGCCTTTCCTGCGTTTCTCGCTACATCCTGCGAGCGGAACCCATAATAAACTACTTATTGCTGTACGAATGTTCATTTGAACCGCTAATGACGACTGGTGTAATAACTCGCTCACCGTTATGGGGTGCAATTTGTCTTTTACACTCTCAGATGCATATCTATACAAGCACGTATCTCGCGATAATCGATCGCCTTGTACGTACGTACGTACACACGGGCGTTACGTAGCTCGAGGGAGTCATTTGAGTGCCGAAGGCTATCCTGGCGCGGTTGAATCACGGAATATGCAATATCGTTTAGCGAAGACGCATTCGAGGCCTTGGCCGACAAAAGGAACTATCGAATTATCTTCTTTGTAAATAGCGTTATTCCACCTTCACCGATTAACACTTTAAATCGTATCGTACGATATTAACAGCCGTTGATCGATCTCCGCTATCGACGGTCGCTTCGTTTTCGATATCTAAATTAGTTGGATAGAAAATTAGTCTGGTTTCTCGTAATTCTGCCGCTATAGTACGTCTCATCTTTTCGCACCCTTTCTGTTCGTCGGTTTCTGGTGGCGGTTTCTGCGGTAACGCGAGGTGGACGCTCAGCGGGACGAGATGAAATTTCTACACTTATTGTTAGAAAAAAATTTGCTTGATTAAAGTAAACATATTTTTGGATAGTCCTAAAAGTACATTTATTCGGTGAGAATGAATATCGTTCGGAGGTATAGAAATATTACTGATTTAATTAAATATTATTGCGAGCAGATCGGTATTCGTACGATTTGAATAAATGTGTTCTCAGGACTGTCCAAAAACGTGATTATTTCGATTTGGCCCATTTTTTTCTCAGCGTACAAAAGCTGCGGTGTATCGTAGGCATCCTTCGTCCCTCTAGATAACGCCTTTTCTTCTTCGCGATTTTTTTTATATAAATATATCTTCCTTTGACAGTGCTACCGTGTTGTTACGTATATGCGGGAAAGGGATTTTGGAACTGTACTGACATTGTATTTTTTATATCGAAGCGAGTTTACGCGCACGTGAGAAGGTACTACGTCGAGTTGCAGAGATTTTACACACCACTCGATGATAAGAATTGCCTGACGATAGGAGCGCCTCTGCTCCAATTCTCATTTTCACACTGAGAAAAAAATTGCTTAATCAAAATGAACCTTTTGTTCGGGTAATTCTGTCCAAATAATATTCAATCAAGACAATAATATTTATACATGTCCAATCGATATTCATTCTAATAAAATTAATGTGTTCTTAAGATTATTCAAAAACACGTTTAATCGATCAGAGTACATTTTTTTCTCATCGCAGAATGACGAAGGTTCTGATTTTAACGGAATCGTTTTCAGAGAATCCTTCGTATAATCCAGAATCTCCGCCGGGGGTAATTTTCTTATGCAACTTCCCAATTCTTCGTACCGGATTGCCGACAATGCCGCATCTAATGCTTATCGCAACGGCATAATTCCCGGACACCCGATATATCGGCGATCCGGTCCAAAGCTCGTCCTTCGGATCGTCGCCGATGTATCGCGTACTCGCTCCCAACCTTCGCACGTGCCGCGACCTCGCCGCGCTCCTGATCTTGATCGTCATTAATACTTGTCTCCGCCGTGCCGTGCAGGGTGCATTCGGGTGAAGTTGGCCCATCTATATGGGGCAATGCGTGTCTCGTAAGGCGGGCGCCGTCATCGCAGCCTCCGGCCATCACAGCTCGCCCTCGTATCGCATCATGGACAAGCCCGCCAAGAATCAGGTACGTTCTGATTGCTCCGGTATACATTGTATGTGTAAAGGTCGATCTGTACACATATCCGATCTGGCTCAGGCCCGACGCCGTTCGGCGAACTGACGGCAAAAATGGTCGAATAGATTTGCATGAAAGTATTTACATCTTTCGGTTTCAGGCTCAAACAATCCATGCAAATTTTATGAACTATTTTTGCCGTCGGTTCGTCGGACGATGTCGGGCCTGAGCCGGATACGATATGTGTAAATCGACCTTAAATTGTACAGTAGTGTGAGTAACGAGGAGAGAAAGAGACGCTTGATTTCTTTATTTTAAACGCCGGGTATAATATGTGGTGCACTCAAACCATGTCAGTGTGTCACTGAAATACTTGTGGGGCTATGATACAAACCATGTATGCAGATTTTTATGTAGATTTGATAAGTGTCTACGGTATATCTATATATAAGTATGTGTATATATACGTCAAAAATTCTTACCTCTACATTTACATACAAACCCTCGCAAGATTCAGACGGGAGCGACTGTGTAGGATGCTTTTTTTATGCATATTTCTTATACAGGTTTCTTGCCGCGGAAATTTACGATCGAGACACATCCGGTCGACGCTATTCAAACCGCATCGCTCGACATTATTTTCTCTCGCAAATTTCTAGCGGGTTACTTTCGTCGTTATTTTTTTCATCATTTTTCCATCTAACCGTTTCACGTCTCTCACGTGCCGACGATATCGTTTCGATTAACAGAAATTTGGGTCGCGTCGTTTCGTCACGAAGGACCGCTGAAAAATTGACGCCCGAGCGTCATTCGCTCGGAGGAATTCCACGCTCGCGGTCCGCGGGATCGTTTCTCGGTGTCTTGCGGTTAGTCGGGACGGCAGCGGTGGCGAGCGCGTGCGTTGTTTTTAGGCTACGCGGTTCGCATGGACGCACGGGTACCTCGTCGAGAGAGAATTTGCGAGACAGTCGGTACGTACGGAGGTACACCGCGTGCCTGTATCTCTCCTTCGCGGTTTCTCGGTTAGACCTCCGCGACGCGCGGGTGCAATACTCTCTCTCTCTCTTTCTCTCTCTCGTGGTTCGTCGCATCGAACGGAAAGGCCGCGAAGTCCAGGAATATTGTATTGTATATGTAGGAGAAATTATTAGTCATCTCTCGCATTGCTATTCAGAATTCGCTCTCGTCGTATATACGTGCAGCGTATGATAAATAATCGAGACACGGATAGGTACACCTATGTGTGTCCGGATTCCCGATCGATCGGACGATAATAGACGATCGTGGGACGGCGCGAAGGAGTCACCAACGGTGGTGATGCACGGAGAATCGCACGTGCGCACCTACATCGAAACGGTTTCAGTCTTACCTATCACCCCGGGCGTGGCACGCGGTACAATTCGATTTTAACACTAATTTTTTTTATCGCAAATTCGAAAAATTTCGACAAATTTATTTACCCTGCATTTTATTTTCCATTTTCCGCCTTGCTGCAGCTGGAAAACGATATTTTGAAATGCAGCTATTACATAGAGAAATAGAATTAGTTAGATTTACTGAAAATTATTTGCGGGATCCCAAGTAATTATCAATTTATATAAATAAAATGTTTTAATACATCAATTAGATATCTCTTCCTTACAATCATATGAAATACTATGCGATTGCAAGGAAGAAATATCTAATTAATATGAAAAAAAGATGAAATTGATTTAAATAAATAATTACTTGCGACCCCGCGCGCAATTATTAGTAGATCCAACTAATTCTTTTTCTCTGTGTACGTCATCACAATCTTGTAAAGAGAAACGCATTTATAACTCAGCGAATAATTATTTTATTAGACCGTTTCTTTTTCGTTTATTATTGAATATGTATTCGGATTACAAATTAGTGTTAAAGATATGGATATTTTTTTACATTAACACCGAATTCTATGCCTTTAGGAACTGTCGCGTCACGATAACGCCAGGTATGCACCGCGTGTCGCGACGGCCCCGCCACCGCTGCACTCTCACTCTTCATTTATCGTATGTCAGTCGCTCGTATATAGAATCGCGTGAGACAAACCGCCGCGACCACGCGCGAGCATTCGAGTGGGTGGCACTCGCCTGACATAATCGCCACCGCAGGCATTGCTTATCGATGCTTTCTCTCTCTCTCTCTCAATCTCTCTCTCAATTGTACTCTTCATTCATCGTTACGACATAATTCGTCTCGCCGTTGGAATGGGTTTTTTCAACGAGATCGAATTGATCACTCCGTAGAGATTTTCGAGTGAAATTATAGGATTATGTTTATGAATTATCGGATTATGTTTACATTTACATAGGGGAGAGTTACCTATATTGAATCGGTACCTAAATTGAACCTCCTGGCTATGTTAAGTAAATGAGCATTTTTTCACGTCATCTATCAGTAGAAATTCAAACCTTAGTACCGGTCAATACTAAAGTTTGAATTTCTACTGATTCCAGAGATTTCGATTTTTGTCAAAATCTTAAGCGCTGATTCTAAAAATCATATGCACTTATTAACATATATAACCTATATATTGACTATATCTCAAAGGAAATATCAAATATTAACGATTTTATGTACGAGAACATTTTTTTTTCATGGAGAATCATCGATATCTCGGCGATCCTTTAAGATTTCTTCAATAAGTGCATGCTTTTTTGAATCAGCGCTTAAGATTTTGACAAAAATCGAAATCTCTAGAATCGAACTTTCGACCATCCTATCTTGTGTATTTTTTCGCGTTGATTACGAAAATCATCAATATATTGAGGAAATCTCAAAGGAACACCGAGATATCCATGATTCTTTTATGAAAAAATAATTTTTCCGAACATAAAATCGCTGATATCTTACATTTCCTTTGAGATATGGACCTGATAACCGTGATTTTCGTAATCAGCGCGAAAAAATACATAAGATAGGATGGTCGACAGTTCGATTCCAGAGATTTCGATTTTTGTCAAAATCGTGAGTATATGCCTTAAGATTTTGACAAAAATCGAAATCTCTGGAATCGAACTCTCGACCATCCTATCTTATGTATTTTTTCGCGCTGATTACGAAAATTATAAATATATTGAGGATATCTCAAAGGAAGACCGAGATATCGATGATTTTCCGTGAAAAAAGTAATTTTCTGGTACATGAAATCACCGATATCTTATATTTCCTTTGAGATATCGTCAATATATCTGCCATTTTCGGAATCAGCGTAAAAAAATACATCGGATAGGGTGGTCGAAAGTTCGATTCCAGAGATTTCGATTTTTGTCAAAATCTTAAGGCATATACTCACGATTTTGACAAAAATCGAAATCTCTGGAATCGAACTCTCGACCATCTTATCTTATGTATTTTTTCGCGCTGATTACGAAAATTATAGATATATTGAGGATATCTCAAAGGAAGACCGAGATATCGATGATTTTCCGTGTGAAAAAGGTAATTTTCTGGTACATTAAATCACCGATACCTTATATTTCCTTTGAGATATCGTCAATATATCTGCCATTTTCGGAATCAGCGTGAAAAAATACATCAAATAGGGCGGTCGAGAGTTTGATTGAACAAATTTCAAGGGAGTTAAAGATTAAAATCTCTTATCTTATATATTTTTTGTAGGTATACTGACCGGTACTAAGGTTTGAATTTCTACTGATAGATGACGTGGAAATGCTCATTCACTTAAAATAGCCAGAAAAGGTTCAATTTTATATATCCTGATGAAAAATTTTATTTATATATTTAAATTAAATTTATTTCTAAAAAACTTCGCATTCTACTGCGATAAATATCACGCTCTGCGTGTACTCAACGTTCTTCCGATACGTCCGACGACCTTGCCGATGCGGCAGCTTCATGTCCGAGTGTTTTATGTAGCGGTTAAAGCCACCGTCGTTACATATCCGTGGCGTATCTATAGATAACAGCGAGCGTGGCAATACGCGGGTGACAGGTGGACGGCCAGGAAATGGACGAAGTTGATATCTCATACGTCGTTGGCGAGACCTACTTCCAAGACCTTCTCTTCGCCCGCAGCCTCGCTGCCCCCCCTCTTGAAAGAGAGAACACGAGCGCGGAATATTCCTTCGCGTTATACAATTTCACCCACAACAATACTCGAAAGCCGCGGTCGTTTCGGTGAATCTTCACTCGGACTTTCTCCCATCGCTTGTGTTTTCTCTGTTTTCTTCTCACACGTCTCGCTCTTTCGTGCGACCTTCTCCGTTCCGCCGCGCGATTTCTGATCGGCTTCGATAGAATAATATATATATTCCGGCGGGGCGTAATTATCCTTCTCATTGTTCCGCAACGATCAGTCGCGATGTGTGCGTACACCTGGGTACGTACATACCTACACGTGAGTGTACGTATAGGAAAAGTCGAGACTGGCAACCTGTACTTACCCGGCCTGGCTTTATCGACAGGAGCGTCGATAGATATGTTCTTTCGAGAGCCGTTTGTCCGATATAAGTCAATACTATTGCTGGAGCGCGATGCAGTATATCGCACGGAAATCCTACCATACGGAATTATATACTCGGAAAAAAAATTAATCGTATACATTTACAAAGTCTGTGGTACATTTCGGAATAAGGTGAATTTATTTGTAAGAAAAACTTGTAAAAGTTGCAAGCGTTGGTGTAATTTTTACTACAATTATAGTTATCGTAACAATAAATTAGCCTTGTTCTGAAATGTACCAAAAACTTTGTAAATGCTACGATTAATTTTTTCCCATGTACAAAATAAAGGTAGATCGATGCTCACTGAGAAAAATAATTAGGTTGAAATGGAATACCGGTCAGTTGAACCAAATATCAAGTTATTCTAACCAAAATTTTAATTATTCTAAACCAAAAGTGGTCAGTCTGATCAAACGGACGGAGCATCCATATTTCATCAAACAGTTTGGTCATCCCTATTTAAAGGAACACAAAATTCTCATAAACTGGAAAAACATCGTGTATGACCTCATATATATCCTCATAAATTCTCATACATTTTTTATATGAAAACGTGAGATTATATGAAGTATTTGTACTCTTTTTAAGAATGTCACGAGTTCTTTTCAACAGGGATTGTCACAAAAATGTTCTCTTAATTAACCATATTTTGTTCTCACTGCATCTGCAGATTCATTATAAACTCGAGCAAGCCGTTCGGCATCCCCGTGAAAATAACGAGCAGAAATTCACGCGGTCTCTCGCGAGTGAAACTTGATATCTATAAATATCGCTCCAAAAAGAAGGTGCGGGGTAAAACACGCGCGCGTCCGCCGCGTTTCTCGAGAACGGTGCGCCGTGTCGTTTCAAATTCCATCGCGCGGCTCTATCCTCATGACGTCACGATCGATTTCGGCCGCCAGAATAATTCTCGATGCGCAGGCAGGATATGATCTAAACCGCCGCGGAACGATTTCGATCGTCAGGACGCGATCGTCATCGCGACGAATCGGTAACGCGTCGCTGTGTCAATCGATGTCGCGCACCTGGTGACTCGGCGATTAATCGCACCCGAAGCCGCGTTCGGCGTAAGAACAACGAGGACTTATCCCCTCCTCGCGTGACTTCCGCGCGGGTATTCGGAAATTGCGCCGACGCACCACTCGTTACGCTAATTGCCGCGGAGAACGTTCTTTCCTCGCGGTTAATTTCGATACGTATACAACATAGACGCGCGCCTTTCCTCGGATCGGCATCGCTGCCCATCGCGCTATAGACTTCGCGTTTCATTCATCCGTCCCGATAGTTACGCGCCGACGCGCCGCGACTCGCTGTTCTCCGATTGCTTCATCTTCGAGGTCGTCGTGGAAAATGACCGCGATTTCGATGCGGGTGCATCGGGAGCTCCGATCTCTTCCGCGTAGGTATATGCATCTACTCGTATGGCGGTACTCGCGATAAACAGAACGATGCGATTTGTTTTCGCTGCGATTGAATCGAATAATGCGATCGACTCGCGAGTAATTCTAGCGCGTATACGATTGAGTAACTTCTGTTTACATCACTTTGTACGTAGAAACATTTCCACGCTATACATTAGAACCGTAATTTACTTTTAATATAAATTTACATATCGTTATTAGGTAGTAGAATTCTATTTCCTATAGCAACTCCTTTTTTTTTTACCTGATAGACAAATCAAACTTCCCATTCGCTTCAACTTCCTCCCTTTATCGTCATCCTCGCGTATACCATATGAGGATAAAACCTACTCGCCAGAAAGTAAATTTCAGTCATTATTATCTCATTATCAATGAACTTTTGGCCTACATCGACATAAGACTTTATTGCAGACGAAAATGCAATTTTCAAAAAAGTATTATACAAATATCACAGCCAAAAGCTCACAGATAATGAGATAACAGTGATTTGAGTTTCTTTCCTGGCGAGTAAGTTTAGCCTCATGTGATATAGGCATCCCACGACGCGTCATTCGCCGACCAGGGTCATCAGCCCTGACAAGTGTAATCGCGACTCATTCACTGAACCGCGTTCGCCGTGCTACGCTATTATACTGTAGGTAAATATACATACCTGCTTACGTCCATGTGGAGCGGCCCGTATAGTTACACGCCACGGTAATTCGATATCAGCGTTGCGAGATCATCGGAATGCGAATCCGTAGGAAGCGTGGACTCGTGCTTCGCGTGGTCCGCGCACAATACGCTCGTTAAGGTATATAATAGCGATCGGATATGGTCCTCCTACATACCTTTTGCCGTCGAAACGTACAGACGCGTGTACGGTGTGAAAATAGTTTATTTGTAGTTAATAAATGTTTGTTTGAATATGGCGAAATAATTCATTAGATCAAGTAAATATTCGTTAACTGTTACAAAATGTATTTGACACGATGGAATTCCTTGAGGCCATCATTTGAATGAAATAAACATTTCAACAATTAATACGTATTTTCTCGTTCTAACGAAATATTTATTTCGCTTTACTTGAAATTATATTTATCAACTATCGATAAACTGTCTTCTCGATGCACGGAGCCCGCGTACGCATTATTTCCGATATCGTCAAACGGTCGGAGGACTCTGAAAATCCTGTATAAGTCGAGGAACAAATTTCGCCAGACACACCGCGTTTCCGACGGATTTAGAAAGGAAGTATATACAATGTTTCCCTCCGCAACAATCGCGCGGTGCTCGCTCGGCGTTCCCCGCGAGGCATGCGGTTTTTACGTAAGTGCCGCTCGTAAATCTCGTTGTAATTCGTACGCCTCGCGGATAGACTTCGTTACGTGTATTTATGTGGGTTGAGCGGTATATCTATACGAGGAAGAGGGTAATGGTTTCCAAATAAATTTCTTCCCGTGTTTATGTTCGATCGGGCGATCGTAGTCGGGGAAAGCCAAGTTGCTCCGACTGTAGAGAAGAGTACAGTTTCCGTGCGTAGAATAATTACGGTTCTGTCTGCTTTATAGAATTTCCATATTTCTAGGTCGATTCGTTGTAAAATTCTTAATCGAATTTCTATGCAAAGTGAACGAAAGCGCGAGCTTACAAAAATCACCGGACTGTTCAGCCTCGATGAATATTCATTCGAAGTCGGGACACCGTGACCATGAATTTCAGCCCCGTTCTTTTCGTCGCGCAAAGCCTTTCCCGCCTGCGGAATAATTTGTTTCCCTTTTCACCGATCGCACTGATAATTTGCGTGGAATTCATGTCGCGTATCCGATGACAGAGAGGAGGCGGATCTCCGCGGAAGAATGAGCACCTTGCCGATCGGGCTCGATCGTCGCGATTCGCGCTGCTATCGATTGCTATGATCTAGCCGCGTTCCTTTCTCGTGTGTGCGTATTATATATTTTTTGCACGCCGTTAGCAGGCAGGCATTGTATGAGTCCGCGACATACTCGTCGACTCGTTATCTTACGTCGTCATAATGGCTGCTTGGAGAGAGATGAAGTTAAATTATTTACTGTTTTCGTCGCTCACTTTAAAATAAGTGGCCGAACAGATCGAGAACTGTACGTTAATCTCATTTACGTATTTATATTTCATTTGACATTCGTCATCTGTGAGACATCTGAATATCTACCAGGTGTTTCTTTTGCTGAATATTTCTGCCGCTAGAGGTACGCATACAGGTTTTAAAGCGCAACCGAAGCGTGAGAAATAAATGTCAGAACCCGCACCGGATTTGCGCGTCCGAGCATTTACTTTATCGCCACCGCTTCGACGCGATAAACCTCTTCTTTACTGCTGGCTGCAGGACGCGGCGTAAACAAGACGTGGTCGTATATCGTCGAGCACGTCGATTCGTTTGTCCGTTTTCCCGCAGGTATAATCCTTACGGATCCCGGCCCTTGAATTGGCCGTCAGAGAGTTACAATCTCTCGTACATGAGATGCGATTAAACCAACACCTCCTTATCGCGCAGTTCGCGCGTCATTAGACCCGGTTTCTTGGCTCGATTAAAATGAGTGCTCATGAGTCCTCATCCCTTGACATATTCCGAAAAATGAAATCTCCGGAATCGATCGCTCAGTCTCCCTGTCTTACGTATTTTTTTTACGTCAATTGCGAGCAGTACGATTATTCGGTCGATATCTCAAAGGAAACCTGAAATATTGGCGATTTTGAGCGCGAGACATTTTTTTCTCGTGGGAAATCATCAATATCTCGAGATTTTCTCAATAAATCTATGATTTCTGGAATCCGCGTGAAGAAATACATCGGATATAGAGTAGTCGAGAGTTCAACTCGAGAGATTTCGATTATCGTTGAAAATGTTTAGCGGACTGCAAACAATTGTAAAGGTGATACGTGAAATTACGGACGACTCTGAAGAGAGAATGCCAAGCAGATTTGACGTCGGTCAATAATGAACAAAGTTTGAAACGCATGGGTGAATTTTGAAAACGCTGTAATTTTTTTGGAAAGACTGCAAACGGAAAAACCGTTGTGTGCTGTTGGATTAGATTTATAAAAAACTGGGGTGCAGCCATTTTTTTAAATTACCGTAATTATTCTTCGGTTTGACTGCAAATGAAGATAATTTTATTACGACTTTTAAAAATGTTTATAAAAATATAATTATTTAGAGTCGAATGCCAATTCGATAAAACTCTCCGAGGAATGCGGATGACGTACGGCAACATAATCGCGGCGTGCCTAACACGGAACGCCGAGATGTGCCGCGAGACCTTTCCCGCCACATTTTGCTCCTGGCCAATCGAAATCAGTAAAAGGATCTTCTCGCTCGCAATCAGGTTGGCCCTCGCGGCAACTCCGTATGACCCGCTTTCGAAAGCCGATCCCAGTACACGACGCGTATAGAACGGCGTTGTTTCGCACCGCGACGGCGGAGAAGGAACAGGCGCTCTCGCGCGGGCCGCAAATGCGTGTGCGGTTCATTGATCTACGCTCGGCATGGGAGAGGAAAAAAAATTGCCGGATAAAATCTTGTCATGATTAATTATAACCGGGCGTTCGCGTCTGTTCGCCATATCTGTACACCTATACGCGACTTTAGACATCTGCCTGGTTGCGTACCGCTTCGATATTCATTGCAGTGAGACTCGAGTGTCTGCTGTTTGTGTAGGTGTGCTCGACAGAAGTGTCCAGAACGAAATCCTTGAAGAACTCGTTCGCTGGTACACAAGCATTCGCGCTGTAGAGCTTACGGAGATTTCCGGAGTGTAAATTACACGGAAAAGAATACATTGTAGCGCATTTATAAAGTTTTTGGTAAACTTCGGGACAAGGTCAATTTATCGTTACGATAACTGTAGATAATCTTGATAAAAATTATAGCAGCACTTACAACTGCAAATTTTGCTACAATTTTTCACTAAAATTGTAGTTATCGCAACGATAAAATTGGCCTTGTCCCGAAATTTACCACAAACTTTGTAAGTGTTATGATTTATTTTTTTCCCTGTACGCGGTTACACTTCGCATACCTCGCCTGGAAACTGCGTACAACTTTGATACACGCGATCGAACGTCGATTCAATTTAACATCGATATATCTCGCGTATAAATCGAGGAGATATTCCAGCAATCATCTCGCCCGATCGCCTAAACAATCGGCGATGCGGTGGAGCGCCGATACGACTCGCGTTAGTTATGGCGGTCTACCGGCAGCCGCTTTCCGCATTTGCATAATCACCTTTCGTTCCGTAACGGAGCCCTGCAAAAGCGCGCGCTGCACTCACTCGCGCGTATACCGACGAGCGCGCGCGCGCACGGTGGACATTGTGTACCGAGCGGTACGAGAGAGAGAGAGAGAGACGCTACTTAGACTTCCCCTGGCATTGCGAGTGATTCCCCGCGCGTAAATACGTATATTCCTCGTATCGCCGGTGAGACGCGTTCCATCGCACGGGAAAAAAATTCAACGGGGAACTTTCCCGCGCGACTCTCGACGGAGTTATGGGGTCCGCGGGCAGAAGGCATCAAAGCGTGCGTCGACGAGCGGCGAACGGCTTTCAATGGAAAGTATTTCCGCTTTGCGATCGAACGTATGGCTCCGCGAGGATCGACCGGATATTTTTGTGGACGTTGCAATTAATCAATGTATCTATCTCCGAAAATTTCTTGATATTAGTTTATTTTGTTTTCACTTACATTTTTTTTTGATCATGCATCATGAGAAAAATAACCTGGTCAACCTACCCAGTCAGACATTCCTGATTCACTGCGTGTGTCAAGTTAGAGCTGCTTTAAATTTTCTTGATTTTTACGTAAAATTTTAACGGAAATCGTTTGTTACGAGTGTAAATTTCAAATGATACATCAAATTTAGATCATATGGCATGATCAAAATTCGACATTGTAAAAAAATTTACGCAAAATTTAATTTGCCGAATCATGGTAATGTCTAAAATTTACTTATTAATTCCGAAACAATTTCATCATTCGGTTACATAAATAGTAGTTTATATAGTAGTTAAAGGGAGGGCTCATGAAATACCTACTTCTCTATCGCGATTCCTACACCAGATACGTGTATTATATGTGCATACGCACACGCGCGCGTGCATTCACGACACTTTACATCACGGAAGCTACGGGCCATTCATAAAGTGACACGAGATAGCCTGTAGGTCGCATTCAGCACACGAGCTATGTTCCCGTCCGCGCTCTCGGATTTAATACCTTCCTACGTACGTGTATACTTTACGCACGCGCGTGCGCATTTATTGTCGCCTCGCCTCGAAGTACGCGTAGAGTTGCCCATACACGCGCGTTATATGAAGCACGGGATGGCGATACGCGCGGAGTGTCGAGAGCGTGTGGGTGTGAACGAACTTTTACGAGGGCCTCTTAACGAATGGATTCATTTTACGTGCGGCACTCTGCACCCATTTCCCGAGTGCATCCGCTTAACACTAGAACTACCGCAACCGGTCAATTTGACCGGTGTCTTATTGAGAGTTCCATTCAACCTCAATTATTTCGTAACCCGTGAGGTTTTTGTCAAAATTGGTACAATACTTTTTTGTAGAGCACATTTCGGTCTACAAAAAAGTTCTATAGCAGTGTGGACGAAAAATCCACGGATAACGAGATAATCACCCGCCAAAACGACCGTCTTATAAAGCGCGACCATTCGGTGTTCTAGTGTTAATATCGACGTCTAAACATGACATCTCATTCACGTGCGCTGTTCGTCATCGGTGCGAATCGAATAAATCTGCTAGTGACGACTCTTCCTTTCTCTCTCCCTCTCTCTCTTTCCATGCGGCCAACGTTCTCCGCTGAATTATGCGCGCGTTCGTTGCTCGCTTCCCGACGCTCACCCGCGCTAACGACGCGTTATGCCGCTCTTTTCGGTTCGCATAGCACGATAAAATCTGTTCGAGCCTTACTTTTCTTTTTTCGAATTACACGCGAATTTTCGCGACCATCCACTTTCTTCGTTTCGGCTTCGCAAGCGTGCCTCGCCTGCGAATTCGTTTTAACTCGCCTCTGCGTAATACGAGAAACAGGAAATCGGGCAATCAGGCTCGTCCCCGCTAAAAACATCCGATAGAAAAGATTCAAAAATACCATAGAATGAGAAGTTCTGTCGTGTCTTATCATTTTCGCATTGAATATCGTAAAAAAAATAAGATCGACGTAAGATCTGTGTAAGTTTCTATGGTATTTAATGTGAAAATTATATGAAATGGTTGATTTCACGTTCTACGGTATTTTTGAATCATTTTCCATCGGAAATTTGTAACAGGATATTCATAGTCGGAACTTGTAAATAAGCATGACTCGAGTTCGCAGTCTCGGCCAATAAGTGATCTCAGATGCTGATTTAACCCTTTCGCTCGCGACTTTTTTTTAATTCACGATAAAATTCTCAAATGAAATTCTGTGGCTAGATAATATATTTTTATAATTTTTAAACAAAAGAGGAAATTTTGTAGTCTGTTTTTGTAGTTTTATGATGCATTCGATAAACTGAAAACACTGATTTTTATGGCAAATTTCCCAAAAACCAGGAAATTTTATTATTCAATCACTAAATTTAATCAAATTTATTGCTTTCTAAACGAAATATACTTATCAACACTCAAAAATATTACAGTATTTTAGAATTATGTGGTAATCGTACGACACACGTCTGACCACAAACGGTAATAAAGTAAACTGAAATTTTTAAATCGCAGTTATGCTTCCAAACCGCCAACATAAATGGCGACACGGAATTTTTACTTGATAGCAAAGAAGTGAAATAACGATGAGATAGTTGTTAATTAAGCAAATAGTTTTCCAGATGGCGTTTAAAAGTGTTTAAAACTGGTGTATTCATTTGAATACCTGGTGAGCGAAAGGGTTAAATCCACGCTTAAAGGTTACCGCACACTAGGGCGTCGCGTCGCGGCGCGGCGCGTCGCGTCGCGGCGCGTCAAAATACCGACTGGGATAAAATACATACAAATAAATGTACTACCGCACACTAGAGCGGCGCGGCGCGGCGCGGCGCGTCGCGTCGCGTCAGGGACGGGGTTCTTGCCCAGAGCGGCTCTTCGCGTCGCGTCGCGTCAAAATACCGACTGGATAAAATACATACAAATGAATGTACTACCGCACACTAGAGCGGCGCGGCGCGGCGCGTCGCGTCGCGTCGCGTCGCGTCGAGGACGGGGATTCTTCCCTTCGAATCCTTGGCGTCAAACGACGCGTCCCGACGGGACGGTCATAAAGACGGGTCGTCTTTGTCCGTCACACAATAGACGAAATTCGGAATATCGATTCTTACCACTCACTATCATCGCGATCGAAATACCTCGTGGTTAATATCGCCACTAGACAAGCGAATTCTCCAAGACTGGCGCGTTTTTTATTGATAGGATGGATCCACGTTCTCTTCTTTCTATTTCTTTCTGACATCAATGCTATCATAAAAGCAAATTTCCTCATTAGAACTACTGCTGCCGTCATACATCTTGTTGCACTGCTAGATACCGTCTGATTATAATATATTTTATAAAATTTACGGACATTCAAGTCCGAATCTGTCGGTTGCCGCCGGAAAAGTGGGCGATGCCACCATCCATCGCGGAGCGTCACCGAGCCGTGACGTAAAATTTACTGACATTCAGGTAAGAATCGCCGAGCATCGCCGGGCATGTCGTAAAATTTATGGACATTCAGGTAATAATCGCCGGGCTTAGAGGCACCCCAACGCGACCCGACGCGACCCGACGCGACGCGACGCGCCGCGACGCCCAAGTGTGCGGTAACCTTTATTTATAAGTACATAGCGACTATGAATACCCCCTCTACCTTTTACTCGACCGCGTGCGGATCGCTACAGCTAATTGGGAATTGGATGTACAACGCTCGCGTCGATGACTGGTCGAACCCAGGTTTTATTCTGGGTATTTAAAAAGGTCAGTCGCGCTGCGCCTCGGGAATAGACTCAGGGTGTACGTCGTCGTCAGGACCTGGCGCTCTTTATACGGCCATCGTTGCAACTATGCAGCTCGGACGCATCGCTCGCCCGCGCCCCATTCCCGCGACAAAGAGTCGCGCAGCTCAGTTGCGCAGCATCTCAATGTCACAATTACTCCCGAGAGAACCGCAGGTGCACTTCGCTCGCGTCGCGAATTTCCCCGCATGCGCTCCGAGCGCTCCCCGCGATGACGCAATAAAGCGCGCGAGGCGAGCGGCCGAGGTGTCTCGTTGTCGCGCGCTCGATTACGCGTTTCGTTAAACGGTTCTTTAAGTCGCCCCAATTAACGGGACCTTGACGCGATTACGCAAGTCACCTAGAAATAGAAAGCCTCCCGCCTCTTGCCGATCGGACGGAAGGAGGAAGCGCGCGGACTTCGCGCGGCGCTGAGAGAAAAAATCATCCACGCGCGAAGCCATATCGGCCGCCCGCGCGGTTCCGGTAATCGGGCGCCACCGATACCTACCCGCGGCAAAATCAGGGGCGCTCAACCTTCGCGGCGAGCGCGGATCGCGATGCGATGACCCGAAGTCGCGTTCGTTCGCGCGCCGCCACGCGCGCGATTCGCCGTTACCGCTATTCCAACGGAGGTCGTCGCAGCGAGAGCGAAAGGCGGGCGGACTGACGTTTTAATCGGGCGCCACGATTCAGAGTCGCTGACCGATGTACACGCTTAATCGACGCTGTAAGTACGGGGCGTTAATCGGGCTGTAACGCGTTGCCGGGAACAATCGCGGTTCTCGATCGTTTATCGTCCGTTTATCGCGAATGGATAACGAACGCGTTTCAATTCTCACGCGACGATAAAAGTATTACGGCGCTGCGTCGTTACAACGTCATCCGGTATCGTCGTGGCGCAGCGGTACACCTACGTCCGCTCTCGCAATTTAATTGGCTGGTTAGGGATAGGAGAAGCCCTGCGCCGCGTACGTACGGTTGACTATACGTGCACACGTCCAGAGTACATCGCTCGATAGCATCGCGGTTGCCCCGAGAGTTACACGCCGCGCCAGTTCAACGTACATATAACCCAACCTGATCCAATCCAAAGCGACTCGGTACCCTGGAGGAAGTGAAGTCCGCGCCGAGAAGCGAAAGAACGAGCGCGTAACGATCACACGTGTGCGATGCCGATGAAGCACGGGGATAATAGGGTTCCGTTAGGTCGGAACCCGCCAATTCACCGAATATAACAGGACACTACTGAAAGTATTGTGCCAGTATTTTGCTGTTTTGTGCCACTCCGATTTTCGAGGTACAGCGAAAATAAGAATGGGGTTCCGACTTAAAATTAACTTGGAATCCGCCTACAATCAAGATAAGCTGGATCCTATGGAAGTCAGAGTATTATTGCAGTTTTGTGCTGTTTTGCTCGTACCGGAAATGCTGGAAAACTCATTCGAGACGTTCGTAAATACGCTCACTTGATTTGTAATACTTATAATTATGAGAAAAAGTGAATCCCGTTATCTCGGCTTATGCCGTTAGTCAGAGAGATCTTCGCAGAGTTTTGTGCCGCCGATAAAAGTTTTGCGCCGAACCGGAAGTGACAGCTAACTAAGCTCTACTGAGTTGGAACCCGCCAATCACCAAATATAACCGGACACTACCGAAAGTATCGTGCCAGTTTTGTGCTGCTTTGTGCCACAAAGAGAAAGTTTCACCTCGTACTCGAAGTGATAAATACGCTCACTCTTGATTTCAGATACTTATAACTATGAGGAAAATTGGGAAGCCGTCGTAACGTTGTTCCTCCGCTTTGACCTAACTTAACTTAGACACACTCGGAGTCAATCTTCCTTACGTTTAACTGACCTTCGTTACGAATAAGTAGGTATTTGAAGTCAAGTGAGCGTATTTATGAACGTTTCAAATGAGTTATTCCGGTATGAGGCGGAACTTTTCTTTGTGACACAAAACAGCACGAAACTGATGCTCTGGCTTCCATAGGATCCAGCTTATCTTAGTCAAAGGTGGAATTTTAATTTTAAGTTGGAGCTCCATTTTTATTTTCGCCATATCTCGAAAACCGCAGTGGCACAAAACTTTTTCTTTGTGGCACGTAACAGCACAAAACTGGTACAATACTTTCATCAGTGTCCGGTTATATTTGTTGATTGGCAGATTCCAGCTTAATGGAGCTGGATAATAGACGCGGCGTGCACAGCTTCGCAGCTGATCGCGAGTAGAGGCGCTGCCGCCTCACCTGAAGTTCACGTTCGTAAGGTTCAACGGCCTTATCGCGCCCTGCCGGTCGATGCGCCTGCACGCGCGTATACGTGTGTATTCCGCTGCTGCACCTGACTGCTCTTTCGCGCGCGGCGGAATTCGTCCTACGTGTAGTCATTGCGCTCTGGCACTCGGTAAATGGATTTTCGTTCGCTTCATTTCGCATGTCGATGATGTACATTGAGATAGGCTGTCTAGAGGTCATGGAGATATGGAATTTTGTTTGCATATGGAAATATTGTGGCATTTTTTTATATACATAAAAATATCATGGAACTAAAAAAGAAGTAAATGAATAAAATTGAATAAGTAATACATTATAAATAAAGCGAGAAGGAGAAGAGAAGAGAAGAAAGTTCAAATGCAATTTCTCACGTTCCTAAGACCCGTCGAGGAAGGCGAAACGACTGTCTCTAACGAGAGCCGATATTTAATCGATCAACTCGTTCGATTCCACGATTTATCGTTTCCCAGCTGAAACTTTGCTCCAGTCTGATTGTGAGCTGAAGTATTATCTTTTTCCGGTAGACCGGGCCCCATTTCACTTTTAATAACCGTTCTACGGTTAGTTCACCGGAGTATCGTACATTCGGCTCGGCGGCTCGACCGGTATCACGTCCGATGTCTCACGCGTTTCGCAGCGCGTTACGAGGTTGTCGAAAACGTCGCGGAAAAAGTCGATATGCAAGGCGTGGCCCACCCCAGAGCGCTTTCACGGCGAAACGAAAGAGTTGGTCGTGCAGGGGAAAAAAAAGGAAATCCGTCCAGGATCAGCGCGGATATAATGTATATATTTCTTCCATCTTATCAATCACGCACGTGCCATCGCTCGTGCGCAGTGCTGATGTCGAGCGATTGGAAATTTCTCTCCGCCGATTTCTTCCTCCTTATTCGGGTCGTGTTAAGGCGAATGTAGCACGTTCTCCCCCTGTCTCTGCATTCAGAGTGCGAGGTGGATCACCCGGATCGCTTTCGCAATGCTTTTGAAGAGTTAATTACACGGAGGAGAAAGGAGAGAAGGACTGGTAGATGTAAAATGCATAGACCGATTCGCGTTCTTTCGTTTTATTCGTTCACCCTGTCGATCCCTCATTCGTATACGATATTTATATCCAACACACAGTTGGAATTTTTCCTCCACTGAGAAAAAACAAGGATTTCCAAACCACAATCTCTCTGGCGGCCAACTAAATATAATTATCTCAACAAATATGTTGTTACAGTAACTAAAATTTAGTCGGGGTAGCTCGATACTTAGTTGATTTAACGAAATATTTATTCGAGGAATTATATATTTAGTTGGACGCCCGTAAACTCCAAATTTAGTTGAATCAAACGATCCTTGTTCACAGTCTAGTTAACACAATTTCCACCGTTCGTCTGACAAAAGCTTTTATTGAAATAAACTAACTCGGATTGATTTGACAAAACAGCGAAGATGAATGAACTTCCATCTACCAAAAAAAAAAAGGAATTGTATTGAACGAAACGACGAAAGTTTAATTATTCCAACTATATACAGTCCAACCAAACGCACAATGGTTCGTTTGACGAAATTTAACTTTCAACCCAAACAATTGGGTTGGAATAACTAAATTTTGTTCCCAGTGTCCGAATCCTATCTTTGTAATTTTTAAATTTGATAGCGCGAGTCACTTCCACCGAAGTCAGGCTTGTATACTTTAGCTTCCGTAGAGAATGCAGAATGTACGAAGCGCGATAGCCGACAGGAGGGGTTAAGTTCTCCCTCCCCGGTACGAGGGAGTGGTGCCCACGCTTGCACACGACGTCACTATCGATTCGACGCCCGCTGTAGCGTTACGAATCATCGCACAATATGTAATAGCCGATAGACGTGACCTTTTGTCCTCCTCTGGAACTACCATCAAGGGTATATACTCCCACCCCGCGTCACGTGGAACGCTCCCGCTCTGCAGGTGCCCCATGACCGTGAACCCCCTTTCGTCTTTTAATGGATTATAGTTCACGTGGCCTGACTCGTCGCTTTATCTCCGTATAACGTGTTTATCGGTAGGAGTTCGCTTATGTTTTATACACAGTCGTCCCCCCGGCGCTAGGAAAGCAATTAATGTAGAGCAGGAGGAAACTGAAGGAATTACTAAGTCATGCGTTCAAAATTTATACGAAATGATGGATATGAAATAGCCCAGTGCCATTTCAATATCCATTATTTCGTATTTGGGACGTATGACTTAGTAATTCCTTTAGCTCCCTCCTGCTCTACGTTGATTGCTTTAGCTTCCTCCTGCTCTAAAGTAACTGCACCGTTATCGGACCACTACCGAGAGCCGAGATGGGTCAACGCCATCTGGCGTGAACTTTATTATACTTTTAGAGCGGTCCTTTGTTTAATGAACTATAATAACTTATTGGCTGCACAAAGAATAAAGTTTATTCGCTAAACTGACAAATTTCTTACAAATTACAAACGGAATCAAGGAATTTATTTTCATATTTGACCGTGATAAAAAATCAATCGCTGTTTCTCAGAATGTGACATACATTACAAGTTTGATTTTCTCTTTTATCTTTTATCTTGAATTCTTGTATTTTCAGTTTGCTGTTTGGTAACCATTTGTTGTAAATTTTGTACTAAACACAATTGAGAAGATGTAATTTTTTGTTTTACTGACCAATTCTATTTCTTCTAAAAAAAATTAAAAAAGTGATTCGTTCCGTATAATGATGCACTACAGAAAATTACTCATTCTGACCTGTCCCATACCGCCCGCCTCGCCGTTACGACCGATTTCGGAGCGACGAAACACGCAAATACTCCTGTCTCTCAATTGCACAGATCGATTGCGGGGGTATGTTTCGGCGAATCTAGGCTCGTTAGTTAATGAGCTCGCAATCCAGCAATTTTCCCTGAAGGGTTAATTGCCGGAGAGGAGTCGTAATGACCCTCTTACCAGAAAAATACCCACTGTAATAAATACCGCTATACTTAGAATATATTAAATCAGCTTTGTAAAGGGGAGAAATGAGGAATTCAATACATGACGGTTCCGGAAAACACCAAGGATTTTAAAGATCGAGTTCTCTCCGCTTTTAACGAATTGTTAATTTACAATTGCACGTTGTGATATTTGTATAAAAATTGGAGGTAAAAATTGACTTCTGGCAAAGAAAACGCAAATTCTACAATCATTCCATTCTTTTGCATCTACATTCCCTATCTTCTGTCATCTGCGGAATTTTTGCAAGGGCCCAACTAGTTTTATACTTATTTATTCCCGCATTTCTCGTCGTTATCGAGAAAGGATTTCCTTTTTCGAGCTTCGTAAGCGTCGGTGTCGAGGCGTTCGGTCGCCGAGGATGAAACGCTTCTCTACGCTCGATACGTCGCCTCTCCTGTCTCACCCGTGTGATCTCATTCTCCTTCGATACCTTTCTCCCCGCTCCGAAGATCCCCCGTGCGACCGTGACGAATGGCTCGACCATCGGCTCTTCGTAAAGGTCATATTTGGGACTCAGCTGGCGATCCGATGAATTTAGATCGAGCCGATATCGAATTTCGTAACTCGTAGACACATTGAGAGAAACAATGGCTAGTGTTAAAAAAATATGTTTTGAATCAAGAACATATGATCTTATAAATTTTTAACAATATGGATTTTTGGTCGAAGAATATATACCTATTCTTGATTCAACAGTACGCCAAGAAAAATAACTTGGTTAAAATGATAAAACGCATCTGGTTAAATATATTTAGGTATTCTAATCAAAACATTAGTTTTAAGTTTAACCCAATACTTAATTATTCTAACTCCATATCTAGTTATTCTAACCAAAAAATTATTAAATAGTTTAACTAAGCAGATGGAACATCCATATTTTAACAAAGGGTTTGGTCATGGCCTCCAAGATTTACAAGTTAAATTGGCTAGGTGTTTTTTCTCAGTGTACTTTTGTAAATTCTTTCTGTGCGAAAAAAGAAAAACAATTGGTCGAGCTTGTCAAATATTTTTTTGCACGAAGAAAACCATGACTTGATGCTGGAATTGCATCATGCTTTTGACTGGAGGGCAAAAAAACATTTTTTTGTCACCAGCAATTATTTCTCTCAGTATACTTTCTCGTGGTACGATCAAATTTTCAATTTTCCCTATAGAGCCCCACAAAGTGCCGCAAGACCGAATGTCGCGCGCTAGGAGATAAATCCGTTGTGACACCGGCACGTACAAATATTTGCGGTACCCGCTGTCACGTAGCATGTCGTCGTATAGTAGGAATGACGTGCAGCAGCATCGGCGCCGGGAGTGGGGAAACCAGTTTAAAGTCGACTGGCGAAGAGTACGAGTGACGGTCTCTGGCGGAGAATCTCGGAACTGACTTATGCCTTCTGAGCGATTTTTTTATCAACAGTTTCAGCGTTTTCGAATTGATTTTTCTGGGCCAAAATATGATTCTGCTGAAATTAAATGTAACAAGAATTTGGATGCTTATTGAAATTAATGTTCAAACTGAATTAGTTTCCCTTGGTTTTCTTTACTCAGTGAGTACACGAGTACTCGATTGATAAGTTATCCGTCACGTTACATGAAGTGATCGCAGGCAACTGATTACCGTAGACGGTAGACGTTATCGATAATAGCGTGCCACAAAATAAGGTGCATTGTTATTGACGATAATCACTGACATTCAAAATTGGTTGACGCTCGCTTTTAGAGACGCACCCTAAAATGCTCGTCTCCATTAAATCCTCCCGATTCTCTAATTTCCTCACTCCTATAATGTGCAGATCTGGCTGACGGAATGAAAGAAAATCAATAAGCTTGCCGGTCACGTGAGAAAATATTCCATCACGTTTATACCATTAGAAATATTATTATTCGATAATCGAGTACAATTAACAAGAAAACATAGAAACCACGCTCCGCGATACATCTCGCAGTTAAGAAACTAAAATCATACTAATTCACCCTCGACTGACGCTTTTATCCTTTCGAGACGTTAATTTGCCCCGATAAATTTGCATCCAACTTCTCCGCCGAGACACGCCATTCGAATCGCGGGTAACACGTATGCATAACCGTGTAGGGGTTAACTTTTCTTGAAGCTTTCAGCTCGTATAGCAGGAAGCCTCAGCGCTACGCATCGTACCACTTTACAGGATTATAAATTATATCAGCGTCGACTCATACTCGGTATCGATTGGCCCCATATCGTATTGGGAACGTTTTGCGACTCTTTCGATTGGATTGACTTTGCCTATTTTTTCCCTTGTGCTGCTTTAAACAAATAACTCGACTGAAAAGAATCAACCGAACGCGCATTAGGAATTAATCTCGGGGAAGCGAAACGGTATCGACTCACGGTAATGCGATTTGTGCAACTCGATGATTTGGTTTACATTCGCGAGTTTCGTTCTCGTTCAAGCGTTAACCCCTGCACTTTGTGCAAATTGTATACGCGTACACACGTGTGATAAATAAAAACAGTTGCGATTTAGAAACTCAATAGCACGGAATATATGAGTTCGGAATGAATTAAACGGTCCTCTCGACTATCGGACGGATCTACGTGGTTATTTTTAAAGGGGGCGCCCCGATCGGAGCGAAACTACAACCTTTCTCGTCAGATCACGATAGAGTTCAATTAATTACCAGTCGCTTACCGTGATTAACAGCACTGTTGAACTACCTCGTTATGCGCGGATAACAAAGTCGATTCGAAGGTTAACTTCTGTTTAGCGTGCATCGTTGGAATCTTGCCTTGTGCACGGTATTCGTGTTATCTCGTTATCGTTATCGGACTTTATTTGGCACCTCTCACTGTTTTGTCAAATATTCGCATTGAGAAAGAAAACCTGGTCAATATCTAACCAAAGTTTTGGGGACCGTAACTAAATTGTTTTGTCAAATATGGATTCTCTCCGTGTGTTTGGATAAATTGATTATTTTCTGATTAGAACAATAATTGGACATGTAGTTGGAATAATTAAACATGTAGTTAAGATAATTTAACATATATTTAGAATGACTAAATATTTGGTTCCACTTACTGGTAATTCGGTTAGAATAATTAAATTTATTTAACCAAATACATTTTGTCATTTTACCCAGTTTTTTTCTTAGTTTTTTTTCATCGACGTTTCATTTTATCGGCGCAAAATTGTGAATCCTTTGAGTTCACCTCTGTCCCATTTTTTGTATCCACCCTCTCGATCGCAGCCAATCAATCGTTTTTGGTCCAATCCAAATCCATCGTCTAACAATAAGATGAATCTATACGTCAGGATACGAAAGAGCCCGAGGCTCACACCGCGCGGGTTCATCCAGCCAACCCTGACCTCGCCCTTCCGTCGAAGAAAATCGACCGGCGACCGACCGGTGAAATATATAGGGGTGGCTCCGCGGAATTGCTAATTCATCGATCCCCCGAGTTTCTCTTTATTCGCCCCTGAATGTTTACACGCTCGGACGAACGACGGCGCGCCTCTCGTTGAAAGAGACGCGAATAAAGGTACACAATTCCGTGTACAAAGAGACGAATAAGTAGCGGCGGTGAAAAGGAGGAACGGGGTTCCCTTGTTCCGCGAAATGCGTCATCGGCGCGTCACTCGGGGAAGTTTCGAGGGCGAAGCTTTTACCCCTCGACGGAACGACCCTTTTCGCCTCTCCTGGGGACGCGGGTGCGTTCCACGCGTCTTCTTTTCAGTGTTCGTCATTACAGCGTCTGCGATTTTTTATATTATTATTCGACCACGATCGATCTCCTTTTATCGCAATTTTGGATAAAGCCGCATTCGGATTTTTATTCACAAACGGTCCAAAAATCGTACACTGAGAAAAAAACCTGGTCAGTCCAACTAAAATCTTGGAGATCATGACCAAACCGTTTGGTGAAATATGGATCCCCCCATCTGTTTGGTTAGACCGACCATTTTCTGGTTAGAATAACCAGACATGTAATTAGATTAACTTGATATTTGGTTCTATTTGCCGGTATTTTAGTTAGAATAACCAGCTTCGTTTAACCAGATGCGCTTTGTCATTTTAACCAAGTGTAAGAGATAGAAAGCCGTGGAAACATTTCGTAACGACGTTGTGACGTAACGATACCAGCAACCGTTCGCGCAGGATCGCTCTCCCCTCGTCGTTATCCCGACACACAGGCCTTCCCTCGCAAAGTCGAAAGCACAACGCATCGCATCTCCGGTGACGCGCGCGCGCGGCCCTGGAGCACGTGACAAGCCCTCCCGGAGTCCTCCCCGCCCACCATCGCTCGTCAGCGCCTCCCCACCCCACCGTGCGCGAGCGTCGCGACGCCGGCGCAGTGCGCTCGATCAATCTGCTCCTCTCGGGGGTCCTGTGCGCTCAGAGGCGCGCGGAGGCGCACTCCGGGCTCGGCTGCTCGGTTCCTCGATTCGCGCACGGGTCGTTCCACCGTCGAAAAAGTCCGAATTCGCGCCGAACCGCACCGTGACGAGGCCGGGCCATCTGCGATGTGACCGCGGAATCGCCGCGGCTGTCCGCGATCGCGCGCGACACGACTTTCGCGACAGAGAGCGGAGCCGATCGCCGTCTTTTCTTCCGCGCCCCGTTCGCGTCGCCGCTACCGCTGCGTCGAGTTCTCGAGGTTAAAAATACTGGTGCCGGGAAAAGCGGAACGGAGAGGAAAGCAGAGAGGAAGATCATGTCGCGCGGTTGCGACTGGTAATCGCGAGCGATCGATCGGCGCGAATTGAAACGTCTCCACCGGCGGAAGCAATCATGGATAATCGATGCCGGCTGCGATACGTGGACGATGCTGCGGAGAATGAGAAAGGGATGGCCTGCGGCGCTGCGGTAAGAGATTCGGGCTTTGCGCATATACGTCTGTATGCGCGCGCGAGGGGTTGGAGCTAACTTCGGCCGGGCTCGTCGAAACTCCTGTACTCGGTACCGGCTCGCGCGCGTGTCGTCATCGTTGCTCGTGCCAAACTACGTCGGATGGAGTGAAATTCGAGAGGATCACGGGGTTTGGTGGTCCGCCCAATAGGTTCAAATCTCAACCACGCGGTGGGGGCTGCTCCAGATGTCCTTGAGCATCTTTACAGAGACATTCCGTGGATGTTCACCGGATGGTCCCGCATTTCGGTTCAATTGTCTCATCGATAATCGACAGTAGTGACACCTGAACGTCCGGATGACGTTCGGCGGATGCCCGTGGATCCCTTCCGGATTTTCGTCACTCTGGTCCCGGAACTGACCTCTCCGATATTTCCATTCAACGGGGCCATCGATCTTTTCTCGAGCCGCTCCGGAAAATATCGATGCGCCTGAAGTTCCGAAGGTTCGTCCGAACGAAAAATGTCGACTCTCTCTCTCTCTCTCTAAAAGACCATGGTCACTGTGTTGAGTTTATCGATTACTTTATTTCCGATAGTCGCCCAGTTCGCAACAATTTCTCTATAGATCTAGTAACCTATAAATTCAACATGGGCCATGATCTACTCTTAAAGTCGAAATATTTCGGTCAAATGTGAACGTCCGAAGCTTCAGGTACCCGTATAAATATCGCGCGTTGCGTGGGCGGCGTGCGACAGGTCGAAGAGGCGGCGCGCAGCGTTCCATGGAAAGAGAGAGGGCGATGCATTTTCTTCCATCGATCGCGTCGATTGCACCGCGCTTGCAGAATCCGTTCGCGGTTGATTCGATATTTCACTCGCCGCCTCGGATTACGGGGCGATTCGAGTGTTCTCGCTACACGGAGACAGCTTCTGAATCCGGTTCGGGAAATCGACCCAGAATCTATCGGGCGGCGGTAATACAGCAGCACGGCTGTTCTGATACGATACAGGTGGACACTGCAGCAGCGCTACGGCGGACATCGCCCGCACGTACATACCATCTATATACGTAGAGTTCACATTTTTTGCCCGGCCTTGCGAAACATCGCGATTGCAAATACCATCCGAACTTCTCGCAAGGCTCCCGTCCCCTATACTCGTTGTTTATTTATTTCGGAGAGCCAGCGTCGCGTGGCAAACCGATCCTTTCGCGTGAAATCACCGCGCGGTGATCTCGCTGCTGTGGTGTTGCCGGATACCGAACGCATACGCGGACGAACTAAACATCGCATTGACGATTCGAGCGAGCGGAAAGATCCGTCGCAACCGTTTATCGTCGATTTCTCTGAATCGTATACTTAACTTTCCACTGGAATTTAGCGTCGTAGTTGAATTCTATCGTTCCCTTATCGACGTCTTTGTGTAAGTTGGCTTAGGAGACGGATTAGCGATAGTAAACCATTATCGCGACGGCTTTCCGGTCCTGATCTGCCTGCGGTTCTACCTAACGGGCGAATCGTATCGCCCTTCGTCGACGCGTGAACGTTATCATCGCGAGAACGCGTGATATTTATGTATCTGAAGTTCATTTGAACGAAAAATATCGACTCTAAAAGACCGTGGCCACTGTTGAGTTTATCGATTACTTTATTTCCGACAGTCGCCTAATTCGCAAACATTTCTCTATGAATCGTGATCTCTTAGTCGAAATTTTGCGTTAGTTTGGACTTCAGGTAGAAGATGCTTGTGACGTTCGCGATGACAAGAGTGCCACTCGCAGCGATGTCGTCAACAACAACGCGCACCGCCGTTATCTTTTCGCGGGACGAGTCATCGCGCGATATTTGAACGACGATCCGCGTCTTATCGCGCTTTTCGACGACCCAAGAGTGGAAAGCGCGCAAAGTCCTTCGATAATTACCCCAGCGTCTCCTGATCGTTCTTTTTCCCCGCGATATTTCCACGAGAACTCGCCCGCTATCTCTTTCCAAGTATCGGCTCACATGTATTATAATAGCAGAGGCTCTATAAAGTCTTCCACTCCAAAATCGATTCCTATTTCCGTTCGAATCTCCCCCGTGATCTGCTGGATCCGATCGTCAGAAATCGATCCCCTCACCACTTTCCTCCTTCGATACGGTCGAACGGACGATAACGCCACGTGTGTCGCGTACAGTGTAACCTTACGCGGCTCGCGAATGAAAGTGGATTAAGTCGAGCTAAACTAATTAGCCGGCCTAAGATCGCGCGTCCGTGCGATTTCTTCGAACCTACACTCAGGTGCACGCGTCGAACGGACGACCTTGACTTCTCTAAGGCCACGCGTGATCCCACATATGGCTCTGCGGGAATTCCTTTAATTGGGGCCAAATTCCGCGCGAGTCGAAGAAATTTATCGCTTTGACAAAGACCGATTTATCCCAGGCTCTCTACAATTTGCCCCCCGTTTATCTTTATTTCTTTATTTTTTTAAGTATGAATTTTCCCCTTGTTCTCCTCTATAATTCAATATTCTTCCTCTAAAACTCCCTGTGATTCAGTTTCTCGGTTGAGTTTATCTTTTCATCGTTTCGGATTACGTGAAAAGGATCAAAACGGAAAATTTCTATTTCTTTCTTTTTTTTTTTTTATAAAATGGTACCATAATCCCTACTTCATCTACTTGCATCAATATTTCGTTGAAAATATAAAAACCTAATTGAATCAATGTTTCTTACCGGAAACTAGATTCCCATTTCCTTAAATCAGCTCGCGATACTTAGATTTAAGTTACTTGACATGAGATATAAATTGTTAAGTTACAAAAACATCATTCGCTTAATGAATATTGGTGTTTCATCGTATATGTTAAAAATTGTTATTTTTTAAAACCACCGCACATTTTTGATTATTGGTAGATCTCCCTTTTTAATCAAAATTATTCCTTTTTTTTGTTAAAATTTCCCCTATTTCCTCTAAAATGAAATAAACAGGAACTGTGAAGCTTGTTATCCGTATCTCTTTGAATTTACCTAAAAGTCGCACACGTTTGATATGACGAAATGAGTCACGCCGCGGGGTGACGAAAGTTTTAATTCGAGATTATCGTTAAGGACGGGCTGTGGATGCACGCGTGAATCGCGTGTAATCCCAGATGGCTTTTCTCCTAACTACTCGACGCTCAAGTGCGCTCACTCTCAATTCGAGTGGGACTCTCTCGCGCGCGAGTGAATTTGATTATTATCGCTCTTACGGGGATGCAGGGAGGCGCCTATACCTATAATTTGGTAGATTCGTATAGCAACGCGAGACGCATCTTTGTCGTCTTGTAGAAACTGTACTACTTTATCTAGAAACGTGCAATGACCAAAACTACGTGCCTACTTAGCTTGAAAGATAACGTGCAACTCGATGCTTATTTATGCATACTTCGTATGCACAGATCACATACCGACGATGCATCCACGCAGGAAATGCTGCAAACTTAGAATTTACGATTTACGTCTCTTTCTCTTTAATCTCTGATCTTTTTAGAATTGTTGGCATCTTCTGGAATTATTTTATTTTCACACGCGTACACTGAGAAGAATAATTGCTGGGCGAAACAAATGTTTTCTTCGATCAAAAACATAATATAAGTTTACGATGAACCCATGATTTCCTTCGTACAACAAATATTTAACAGGCTCGAGTAATTTTTTTTTTTGCGCAGAAAGAATTTCTCGATCCAACGATATGGTACTCTTGATTCAACAATATATATATTCTTTGATCAAGAATCTGTATTCTTAAAAATTTGTTAGATCCTATGTTCTTGATTCAACGAACATTTTTTTGATACTAACGATTATTTCTCTCAGTGTCCACGCCTATAAAAGATCAGGATGTGTTTGTTATCTCGGGCTGGAAAGCTTTGCAAAAATCAGAGGAAATATACCTATTTTAAGATCTTTGTAATTCAGCCAACAGCGAACAACAAAATAATCTCATCGCTCCCCGTCCGCTTGACATTTCAGAACGACAATAAGGGTGCGACGAAGCGGGGCACGCCATACACACGGGGCACCGCCATGTCCTTCGGTTTCCGGCGCGCGCCGGTCTCCGGAATACCGACACCAGCCGTAGCCTCTTACTCCAACGACGCGCCGTCGACGGTGCATCCGCGTTCCAAGTCGGCCGGGCCGGAGCACCAGCGAAGGCGCGATGACGAGAACCAGAGGGTGGTTCAGAACGCGTCGGGTCGATCGACCCCGCGGCTCGCGCCGCCGAAGAAGGAGGCCAGCGGCATCGCCGTGAGGACCAATCGGTTCGGCTTCAGGCAGCCGCAAGCGAAGTACACCAACAAAGTTGGCGATATATGCAGCAGCCACAGCGCGAGTCACTACAATCAGGAGAAGCAGCAGCAGCAGCAACAGGACAATTATCAGGCCAAGCAGACTCACAGACACGCGGGGTACAGCAGCGTGCCCACTTCGAAATTACGACCGTCCCCCGTGAACGCCCCCTACAACAACAATAACCCACTGAACACCGATACCTATCGAAGAAGCGGCTCGGCGATACCGGAGCCCGTCGGCAAGTACACGATGCGCACCAGTCACCTGCCGCAGCCGCAGTACGCCGTGCGAATGAACGACTCCAACTCGAAGATAGCGAAGACCGCGGCCAATCAGAGCAGGAAGGTTTCCACGGGTTCGAAGGGCTCCACGGCCAGCTCGAAGGAGGGCTCCGGCACCGAGGACTCCGGCGTCGGCAGCCAGATGGGATGCTTCAGCGACGACCTGGTCAGGGGCATGGATTACGTCGACAGCGGCTCGGCCGTCGGCAGACGGGATCACGGTCGGCCGAGGCGTCTGCAAATCGACATCAACGGCAAGATCTTCGACGTGAGGGACGTCAACGAGGACAGCACGGTCACCGAGATCTCCGTGATCCCGCTGCCGAAGACCTTCGGCACTTCCAATAACGTCAATACCGGGCTGGTGCGCGAGAGGACGAGCCAGTATCAGCGGATCCTCAACAAGGATAACCGCTACAACGACTCCATGTCCACGACGTCCTCCGAGGGATACGACGAGGGCCTCGGCGAGGAGAAGGTGTACAAAGACAGATCACATTCCGAAAAGATTCCATCCATCAAGTCCGACTTCAGTCCGCCGAACTCGGACGACCCCGAGTACGGCCACGGCGAGGCCATGGCCGACGAGTACTCGCTCAGCTCCAGCGACGATTGTCGAGCCAACTACAATCCGCATTTAAAGGCGATTTCCAACGCCGCGAAGAACGGCACCCTCCCGAAGAGCGCATTGCGCTCGGTGCTGCTGACCATCGAGGATCCCGCCTTCGCGGCGGCCGCGGCCACTTCCAACACGCTCATCGACGACGAGACCTCGCCGGTGGACAGCCTCTTCGACAGCCCCACCGCCAGTATCACGCAGTCGGAGGGGAAGGCGTCGACGAAGGAGAACGTCATGGAACAATCGACGGAAACCGCGATCGAGGACGACAGCCCCGGCACGCCCACGAATGCCTCGAATTCTCTCAGCCTGTCGGAGGGCCGCGAGTTCTTCGATGACGAAATCGAAGATCAGCCGGGATTGACGTTCGGCGAGACCCTGAGGGGGGATGCGGAGGCGCAGTCCCAGTCCGCTGGATTGGCCGGTCAAGCCGCCGGCGAGAACAGTCACACTTTGGTCGAGTCTGTTCCAAAGACGAGTGAGTATATTTTTTTGTTCAGTAGAGAGAGGAGATTCCACAATTGGTTGCTTACAGCGCCATTGAATTTGCAACGTTCGCGCTCGTTCGTCTTTCAGATGTCCGGTTGGGGAAGAGCGTGGAGAACAGCCCGATCCACGGACGGAAATTGAATCGCGCCGGCAGCGTGGACACTTTGTCGCCTTGCGAATCGATTGCGTCGGATGACCTGATGTTGGATTATGAACGAAGCGATGCGAGTTCTTACGAAGATGCCACTCACAGGTAAACTGCGTATAATGTGACGTTTTATTGCACAGCTGATAATGATTCACGCAATGTTAACACGGTGACAGTTTTTTTAATCCTACTGTAAGGGGTGTACTAAGACTTTCGAAAAATCGTACGACCGATTTTTATGCGAAAAAATATTTCCCTCTCAAAAATTATCACTGATATTTCAGTGTCGCTTTTAGTTATCGTCGATAAATCTACGTCTCAATGACGTGCGATGGACGTACATTTAAACGATCGTATTGCTTCGATAACAATTTAATTATTTAAAAAATAGAAGACTTTGCAAGCTCCCATCGTTTCATTCAGATTGGATTCCAATCCCGCCCTGCACGAGATAAACGATGCCACCATCCTTTCGGAACTGGAGTCGCAGAGCGTGGAGGTCATGAAGGAATGGACCTCGCTCTTGGGAGCTCATCAGACGCAGCAATTCCAGCCCAATTCGAACTCCACCAACAATAACGTGACCTGCGCCAACATCAACAACAATCAGCATTCGACTACTGACTCTGAGTGTGTATTAGCCTATTTTCTTATGATTCCTGCATCGTCCGCAATCAATTTCACGCGTTCCTCGTTGCCGAAATTTCTCGAGTTTCCTTTTATTTCAAAAACGATGATGTCCTCTCGCGCCCATCGTAACGCGCTATTCGATTTTGAAATAGATTGCGAACGACGGCGAGTAACCTGAATTCTCATTTTGCGTGTGTAGTTTAGACAATTCCGCTAGGGATGCTTGATCCTGGATTTGTGGTAGACACGTCCGATATTTGTTGTATTTCTTCACGCTGCTTGATCCAGCCGTTATTCACGTACCACCCAAATCATTCATTTTTTTACATTCGAGCGCGTTATTCGAAACGAGGAATGAAAATATTGAATTATCTCTCCTCGCTAACCATTAACCTTTGACGCATTTTGACATAGAACTTTTTTGTAGATCGAAACACAGTCTTCAAGAAAGCATTCTACCAATTTCGTCAAATAGTTCATAGGTAACGAGATAACTGCGATCGAAGTGTATGCTTCCGCGAGCGCAATACTTTCGCACTCTCCCACGTATATACATACATTTCCTTTCGATATGCAATCTTTCAGTAGTTTCAGTCGCTCGAACAATCCTTTTACCTATCGGCAAATAGCCTCCTCGTTTAGCCTTGATTACTAATCGAGGCGAGCAGTGACTGCACTACGCGAGATACGGATCTCGGTAGGCGCTGTACGACACGACTTTATCGTCTTATCGGGAAATGCAGGTGGCGGTCGTTATCGATCGTGGCCCCAAAAGCGGAGCTCCAATGGTAGGTTCGAGGTTGCCGCACCGTACCGTACCGTATGTATCATGCCAAATTAAACAAGCAGATATACCGACATTGCCGAAACTTTACCGACGGTCAAGAATTTAATAGTTAGAGTTGGCTTGAGAAGAGTGCGCTGTGTGTGCTGCGTGAGAGCGAAAAGTGTCAAACGTCTGATTTCCCGATAGCTGTTAATTCAAGAGATCGAAGTGTTTCGTCTATTATTCAATACTTCGATTTTCCGAATTGACAGCTATCGGGAAATCAGACGTTTGACACTTTTCGCTCTCACGCAGCACACACAGCGCACTCTTCTCAAGCCAACTCTAACTATAAAATTCTTGACCGTCGGTAACGTTTCGGCAATGTCGGTAATTCTGCTTGTTTAATTTGGCATGATACATACGGTATGTCCCACTCTGTACGGGCCAGTTTGGAAGTTACCATCAGGGAGGCTTGGTCGGTAATCGAAACATTTAATACCGGTAGAAGTCGAGTCGGTAGTTAGAGTTGGTTTCAATTCGGGAGATCGAAGCGTCTAACCTCGAAATTATGAATTTGTGAATAATGGTGAGTAATTTCCATTATTCACAAATTCATAATTTCGAAGTTAGACGCTTCGATCACCCGAATTGACACCAACTCTAACTACCGACTCGACTTCTACCGGTATTAAATGACTCAAGTACCGACCAAGCCTCCCCGAAGGTAACTTCAAACTGGCCCGTACAGAGTGGGACATACGGTATACGGAGTGGCGTCGTACGATGGGAGACCGGAGACTTTGCAGGTTCCACTGTAACGTGCAGTACGTAAAGCGTACTTGATCTATTTTCCCCGTGCCCCCGCTCGCGATGCGACTTTATTTTTTCAACCCCTCCACAGTGTGACGCAGCCGCGTCGATAGCCAGTGTTCGTCTACCTACACTTATTCCTCTGCCCTCGCATTCGATTCTCGCCCACCGTAAATCCCGTCCCCCGCGAATAAATAGAACGGGTGAGTCACTCGATTAACGTCAGTCGAGTATCCAATTGACGTTCGATTGCGAAAGGAACTCGTTCGTCGTCGGAGCCACTTTTACTTGTCCCTCGACGTTTTTTTCTACCCCGATTTCTGTCGTCAGACCCGCGCGCGACGGATAGTTCAACTTCGTCGTCCGTTCGCTTTCCCTCTGGTCGCGTAATGGATTCGTGTGCTCCTCGAATCGCGTCGGTGTCGCGTTCGACCGTGAGTTATTTCGGGGTGAGGGCGCGCGGCCACGCGCTGGTGGACTCTCGGAAATACCTAGGTGTCTTTGCTTTGTTTTTGTCCGCTGGTCGTTACGATTTTTGATAATAATTCTATATTAAAATCGGACTTTACACGTCCCGAGTCGTGTCGTACTCGGGGCAATTGTTCCGTTTGATTTATCTGTTGAATTCGGTCGTTAGGGAACTATGAAAATTCTAGTCGTCTGGTTTTAACTTAACTTAAAAGTCTAACTATAGATGTGCAAGAACTATTTTTTGAAAGTCAGCGTTCGAAAGCTGCGATATGTTTGCATAGAATGGAGTGTTTGCAATTATTCTCCCGGTAGCCAGAATAAATGCACGAAAAATTATTAGATCTCCAAATTCGCCGATAGCGCGGTTCCTCTCATCCTACGCATTTTATTAATACAGTAAATCGTGATTAGTGAGTGATTGAATTTCTGCAATCAAATTTACGAGTAGCGACGGAGTTCCCCGATGCGTGCGTCATACATCGCGTGCTAATCGAGCACTGCGGACGAAGGGGTTCGATTTCATTCTCCCTCCTGAGAGATGCGCGGTATAACTCGCGATGAATTTAGAGGAGCCAGCTGTTCCGGGGTCGAGCGTGTACCGTCGCGCGGTACGATAGCCGGGCTTCTTAGGTAAACGCGGTGAAAGCGTCGGCGTGGAAGAGGGTCGGCGAGTCGCCACCCGGTGGCGGCACCGGTGATCCTCGCGAGCTTCCCACTACTGCAATTGTCTTTCGCTCTTCTGGTCCACTGCCAGAATCGAAACGTATCTTCGAACGGTTATTCGAAGAGACGAACGCGTGAAATTCAAAGGTCGAGGACGGAGGCGGCACTGACGTCCGGACCACGTGGATATTACAAATCCGACTTCTTTCGCAACACTCGCCAGCCTTTCCCTTTCCTCCTCATTACGCGTACACGCATACGTCGCGCGCTGCGGGCTTCTGCGATCAAATTTCTAAAGTGGGTCGAAACGCTTAAACGCGGTCAAATTATGTTACACGTCCGCTCGGCCCTTTGTCACGCGACGTTATGCCATCCCGTAGCCTGCTTACGTTCGCTCGATATATCGACCCGCTATTTTCATCGCCACACGCTGAAAGGCTTTCCTCGTACTCTGTACATATTTGACGTTACAATCTGGAGAATTTCTGTCACGGCTAATGCTGGGTACCCGATTGCCCCGGGAATAGTTGATTTCGTCGTATTTACGGAGCCACGAAATCGGGTTCCGACGTCCGTTGAGCTCTGCCGAGGAAGAAATATCTAGTTAGTCGACACAGTGTCCGACGTCGTTTTTGCGATGTTACCGATTCTGCGGTATGCGTTATATGTTAAATTAAAAAAAAACTGTAATGATAGGATATTTCGGAGCCTTTTATTTCTGGAGATTTTTTATGATGATATTTTTCTCCTTTTGCTTTTTTTTAAAGGGGAATATTTTAATTATTCATTCTTAAGTTATTAAATTCTTTTCTTGACCAGGCATTCGTGCTTATAATCGCACGCATAATCGGATAGATAATCAGGGTTCTCGTAATATGCAAACACACGGGGGAAGCTACGGTGACGCATGCCGCGCTCAATTTAGTATATCGATTCACGAAATCCCCTCTTCGTTTTCGGAGCTCCCGCGACGCGCTGTCTCTTCAAGGCGCGCTTGTGACTCCGAAAAAAAAAAAGAATCGATCGGTATCTGTCATGCACATCTATCTTCAGGAAATATGGTTTTTAACTACTATATTTCATTTAAATTTGGAGAAATGTTTAGGGGTAAATCTGAAATTTAATTCTGGACCATCCTAATTAATGTATTTTTTCTTGCCAAATCCGAAAATCATGGATTTATTAAGGAAATTTTTTGAAGGAACATCGAGATATCGATGGTTCTGCAAGGGAAACCACAATGAACGGATAATTTGATCATTTTTTAATTTCTATAGCTTCGGTTATCGTGTAGTGTGGGCAGCAGACGCCCGAGACGTTTTTCCGACGAGATATCCCGTCGTTAAGATATGTATAATTAATTCTGAATCGAACGTACCTCGACATTTCTGCTCCGCGCGAATCAGTCACACTTCGGAGTCACCAGCGCGCCTAACGGAGCGGCGTTTGCTCCCGCTACAACACGAGAGCCTTGCCAACTCACTGTGCACAAGCCGCCTTCTTCGGACCGGCTTCAGTTCCGCGCAGTCGGTGGTTGAGTGCGTATCGTGGTCGCGAGCGTGATACGGATAGTTCGGCACGTTTTGCTTCGCAGCTGCCGAACGGGTCCGTGGCTCCCTTCGTGCCTCCAAAAACGTTGGCAGTGCAGTGAACGAAATAATCCTATCGCTCCCACTCCGTGGTTTTAAAATTCGATGAAGATATATCGTGAAAAAAGTTGCTCGCTTCGCAGTGGTTTTACACGTGGAACATGAAATTCGAATTCGTGTCGTTTTAAGTGTATGAATGCGTAGGTAATTAATAAGTCGGTGACAAAACGTCAGGGGTGGTTGTGCGCGTGTGTCGGGTCGATGCAAAATCGTCGGTGTAAGCAATTCGTCGAAACGAACCGCGTTCGTTTCGGATCGATCGATCGATCAGGTGAGCGTGGATCTTGAAGCCGAATCGCTGATTTTCCTCAATCCCCTTCATTAATTCTCATTTGATCGAAATTAAAAAAATGCGATCACTGGTTGGATTACCTAGAAAATAGAAATTCTTGTAGGATTGGGACAATTGGAAGGGTAATGAAATATTTCTTTTAATTAAGACTCGTTTAGAATTTCGTACGATCCGCGCACCATGGAGGACTTTTTTATCCTCAATTGCCGGTCCGTTCAATCGAATCGCCCTCCTAGACCTGCTCAGCGACTGCTGTTGTAGGAGAGACTCTCTCGTAATTAATGCTTTTTAGTTAATTGAGGCGGTAAGAGACCCGGCTATCCGTATAGGTACACATTGGTTCAGGGATACGGTCGATTCATTGAAGTGTATACTTTAGCGGCGGGTGGTCGAATGGTACTCGCGCTGATTAGATGGTGAGAGGTCTGCCCTGGCGTTTAATGCACTCCCCTTTTAATTTTTTTACTACCTTTCATTATAAAGGGAAGCTTTTCGAAATAAATTGTTTAAAATTTCTTTGGGCGTTCCCCGCTGAAGTGGCTTCCCTCGGGAAGCCTGACAGTGAAACGTCTCTTCACGGAAGACACGCGATACACGGAGGACGCGTACGTGGCTTTCGAGAGATATTTCCGTCGCTCTGTATCGTATCAATCCGACTGTCTTGAATCTTTGATGTTGTCATCGTCTTGTTTTTTGGTTCGCGGCGATATCGTAGGTCTGTCTGCCAAGTAGGTACACGTTGCCCTTAGTACCGCTTACACGCTATAGTGGGATATAGTCGTCCATACGTACGAATCTCCCGGGAAGGAGGAAGCTCGAGGGGGAAATTCATTATAGTTTTCCCGGAAAAAGGCTGCTCCTCGAATGTTGCCGTTCTTTCTCTGCATGCTTGGTCGTTCGAAGTTCCACACAAACGAACCTTCACCTCGACTGTTTCGAATGCGAGTTACAAAATTGGACGAGAAAACAAAGTAACATTCTCACAGGCCTTGGACCATTCCGATAGCAATGCGCGTATAGCGTGCACGCGTACCTATGTATATACCAGCTCTACCGAAGAAGGAGAAAATGAACCACCGCGGGAATTCCCCGGTCGATTGATAAATCAAACTTGTCGCGATTCCGCGCGTAATTCGAACGGACCCCGGGGCCTGGGGGAGATGAGATCTCGCGAAACGGTATAAATTAAGACGAAATTCCGCCCGCCGCGGGGAGTTCGCCGTGAGCGAATCACTTTAGAGTTAGTGTTTTGTGTTCTAGCGCGCTAATAAAGCGAGTGAAGCAAATGCAAATCGCTGAGGACTCTACCGAGGGTGGGGACTACTACCAGCTGACTTATCCTAACTAGCAGCCGCTCACCGGCCCAACCTTGTCGACTAACCGAACTAATACCTAGCGCTTGTAGCTTGTACTCACCTAGAAGAGGGGGCTGAGAAAGGGGAGAAAAACAGAAAGAAAGAGAGAGAGAGAGAGGGAGAGGGAGATTGAGAGAGAAACGGACACAGAGAGAGCGCGAGAAAAAGGGAGCAAGAAAGAGTGAGAGCGAGAGAGACAAAAAGAGGCCGTATATAGTGCAGAAGCAAGTTTTCAGTGTATCGCCGTTAACTTTGTCGGGAAGAAAAACAGTACCCACGCGTAGATACGCCGAGGAGCGAGAGGAGACATAAAATACACACAACGTACAAAATTCAGTGCAGTTAAAGGAAATTCGAATCAGTCCTCGCGATGTCATTAGTGCCGTCGCGGATAGTCGCGAGCATAGTGTACCTTGTAGTCAGTCGAGGAGCAAAATAATGGAGTAGCCGTTTGCAAGAGGGAACGGAAGAAAAACAGAGATAAACCGAAGGTGTATTTTTCCAGTTTCATATATCGAGGTCCTCGAAAAGGGCCTGGCTGCGGTGTCGGAGTCGATAGCCGATGATTTACGAGCTTTCGCGGTAGTTGGAAAATGAAAAACGCGATGCGAATAATGCTTCCCGTTAGCCGTGCAGATGCGGATATAGTTCGATCGAAACGAATGATTGAATGAATTATTTGATCGAGTGTGTGGTGATCTTCCTTTTCTCCGTTGGACTTCCAGTGCTCAGCGTACATGTTGTGAAATTCCATACGTACAATTATTCTCGATTCTCGCGTATACGCATCGGAATAAAGATCCGTCGTCTCGCTCCCGCATATCAAGAAGACAGCGCGAATTATTTTATCTCTCTCTCTTGAGCGGGTTACCTTTGACTTCCGTGAAAAGTTTATTTTTTTGTCTTCTCGATCTCGTCGGCCCCTCTTTACCCCCGGCGCGATATAGAAGGCGTTAAAGAAATAAAATCACGATATAAATGACCTGTATTAGTGAATAGCTTATTAGATTTCGACGGGAAAGAGCACAAACGCGTACGCCGTTATATTTTCGCGTATCAGACACGTATACAGAAACGCTCTCGACGAACGTAATTAACATTCTAGAGAAAACATATATCGAGTTAGATAAAAGGAAAAAGAAAAAAATACATATTCTATATACATCTATATATGACATGGTAATAATAATAATACGTTAAAGGGAAAAAATTGATAATCATATATATTCGTAAAAGGTAAAATTCGCGCGTATTAAAATAACCATAACTCGTTAACGCACGCTACGTGTGCGTAATTAAATTCCAGTTCGATTATTTCATCGTCGGTACGTCCAGTGCGGTATGCGCGTTATCAAATCAACACCACGATAAACATCACCGCGGTGCGAGCTGAGAAATTAAACAGTCCACTTTTCACGCGAAAACAAGGAAGTACATTATTTTGACGAGGCGCTCGCAAACGAACACCGCGTCGATAAGGAGTCAACCCCGCTCGCCGGGACCCGTCATCCGCGCGAGGAACTTCGATCAAACATCGCCGAGATACGAGTACAACATTGAGCGTCTTCGTGGAGTTCGTGCGCGCGCGGTGCGGAAGATCCAGTCGTCACACGACCGTTCAACGGACGGCTCCAGAAATCGCTTTAAAAAAAATCCGCTCCGAAGAGGATCGATAAATTCAGCCGGAAGCTCTGGCCGAGGGAAGACGAAGACCGTCCAACGCGATCGACAATGCGAGTCGTCGAGTCGCGATAAATGCCGCAGCTTCGGACGACATTTGCCGCAGAGCTTCCCAAAGGGAATTCTCCGAGAACGTTGATCGCGGCGGGTCCTGCAGGAGACAACGGACGAGAGCGAAAGGGGCTCTAGCGAAGGCCAGAGAAAGAGACAGAGGTCCTCCGCCCTCCGACGAGAGAATCCCCTCCCATAAAGCTCGTACCTTTTTCGACGAAATGAAGGAGCCGGCCGTACCACCGCACGCCAATCCGTCCGCTCGCGTGCAAGTGGCGTCGGCCAATGGGTAAATAATATTCTACAAATAATATCTCTACATCCTTCCTGCATCTCTGAATACGTATACATAGGTGTGTAGGTACACGTTGTTCTCACACTTAGAAACCCACCCCCTCGGCTCCCCCGGAATTTTTGCGCCGGTCGAGCGTCCCGCGGCGGGGAGAGCGGCGACGAAGAGGGATTATACCGCCGTGTGTCGGGAAGGATCGCGTTACCAGGCGCGCGCGCTTGTCGTCCTTCTCTGGGCGAGGTCGCGACTGGGATATTTTTTTTAACTCGTTCGTTTCTCTCGCGAGGCTCGTTTTCCGCCGATCCGCGGGGATTTTTGTGGAGTGAGTGAAAACGGGGCGGGTAAGAGCGAGTAAATCGATCGAAAGAAATTCTAAATCGCACGAAATGACGACTTTGATGAGTTTGACGTTTCTTTTCGGACACGGCTTCTCCCTCTTTCGTTACTCATCTTTGTACTCTTGTACCTATGGTGTTCGTTATATTTTTGTAAGCATCGTTCTTCCCTATATATATTAGCTACCCGCTTGCGGCATGACTTTATTATCTGTGAGACCTTTACACGTAGAATCGTGTGTCGACAGTATCGATTATTATTATACACACACGTATTATTTGTATATACTGTTATTTATATCTCTATTTATACTGCGTAGATTGTATCCGTAGACGAGTATGTAGTATAGTGATCGTAATTTACGAAATATTCGCATTATCGTTTAGCTTATCGAGTATGTATCGCGATTCGGTCGCGTAGAATCGTAGTAACAATCGTGAGTATCTAAGACCGCGACTTTATACTTTCCACGAGCACAGGTTTATATTTATCTACGTTATCGCGTCGTTTGTATTCTCTATGTTGTTACTTTCCTCCTTTGTTATGTTATTTACGTTAACATTAAATAGTTGGACCCAGGCCTCGGTTGTTTGTTCTCCGTTCAGTACGAATACAATTGATCAGAGGTTGATTGCAATACTTTTGTCGTATCTTCTTCACCTCTCTCTCTCTTTCTCTTCGTCTTTTCTATATTTAGTGTACATTCTACGTCCAATTATTGAAGCTGGAATCGCAGTTGGAGGTAATCAGACTCGAGCCGATAATCTGAATGCGACGAGAAGTCGACGTTCGGTTCGTACGTCCAACGTAAACTTATTTATCTCTTCCCGTGTAACGTCGAAATCATCGCTTAAAGGGATCCTGTCCCGGTTGGTAAAGCCGCCACTCTCTAGCCGTTTTACGTACACTCTTACATGCAGAGTCTATCTGGATAATGAACATCAGGTGGTGTTAGCGAGAATTTAGATCCCTTCTTATTTTTTCCCAAATAAAAATAATTTCACCGACGAACTATGGTGTTTCCGGCTGAGGAAATCATCAACTCGTTACACGTAATCTTCGTTTTTTTCAAGGTAAACTATTGTAGTCCAGTAAATTAATGATTAGTCCAATCCGGGGAGTGCCAGGGACTTTTCGTGAAGTTATGTTTCAATAAAAGGAACATTTATTAACAAAACTACGACTATGTGTAACAACTCGAAGGTCTCCTTTATCAAACAAAGCCATGGTTCATCAACAAAAACATGGTTCATCAGCGAAACATTCTTTATCTATGGAAATGAGAAGGTATCTAAAATCTCAGAAAAAACATGTCAGCCTCCATAGTGAATTCAACCAGGACAAGACGCTTAATCGGCTCAAACGACGAACCAGTCGTCCCCCAATTGCGCTTCCGTTTAACGACAGGCCAATTCGAGGAGCAGCCCCTTTTAACCGCGCGATCAACTGCGCAAAACGCGTGCCCCCCCCCCCCCCCCCCCCCCCGCGACTCCCTTCGAGCAATTGGCAGTGATCCTCTCACACCTCCGCGAGCCATTTTGGATTCGTTTTCCTATTCTTAGCCGACGCGAGGCGCGCGTCGCGACGACCGGTGGAAAGTCATTCCGTGACCTCGTGGCACGGTGCGGATTATCGTCGACGACGCGTATCGATAATAACTCCCGTGTCTCTCTGCGCGGCAAAGCCAATTGGAGCGCGGTATTGGACCCGGCATCGGCGACGATAAACGCGCAAATGTCGCATCTGTGCGCGTGTACGTCGGGCTGTTATCTCGACGGACGTCGAGCCGATCGCGAGTCGGTGTCTCGCGCGCGAGAGCAATGCTGTTTGCGACATTGTCGGCGTGCCAATCGTGCTCAGGTGCATCTGTACACGGGGATAGCTCGCGTACGGGTCGCGCGCGCTTACTTTGTTGACGGCTGTATGCACACGTGTATTCGCGCGGCACGTATCGTCGCATCCGTCGCGCACAGTGCCACGTAACTCGCAAACTTACGGTAAGGATCTTCCGTTTCTCGTAGGGTGGAAGGTGAACCGAGGGCGATGAATGGCTTTATCGAAGAAAGTGATTATGAGCGCGTTATCGTCGATTCTACATTGTTTTGTACACCGAGAAAAAAATATTTGGTCAATCTAACCGAAATCTTGGAGACGACGGCCAAGTTGTTTGGTGAAACATGGATCATCCATCTGTTTGGTTAGACTGACTGCTCTTTTCGATTAGAATAACCTGATATTCGGTTCAACCGACCGGCATTTTGCTGAGAATAACTAAAAGCGTTCAACTATATGCGTTTTGTCATTTTAACTGAATTCTTTTTCTCGGTGTACTCGCACGCATTCTGGGTAATTCTAGTCAACTCTGGGTTCGTCCAACCGACCGATTCATCGGATTTTTTAATCGCTCGATTTCTTAAAATTCGTATCACATCCCGCTATTCTCGTGCCGTAGACGTAGGACGAATTTCCTGTCGCGTATAGCGACTTTATCTCGAGTCTTATCTCATCGGGGAACAACTCTCGCTAGCGTCTCTGATAAATACTCTTTGTTCACGGTCATGGTCTTCAAGTTCCGTCCGTGGCGACCGTCTTAATCCACTTGATTTACACTTCAAAGACGAGATCAACCTGGTTTGTTTTCTCTGCCGATTTTTTCTCTGCGCTGATGCAACCTTCGTTCTCCATTGTAACAAAGTTTTCGACGCCCGAGAAGCCTCTCCGGCCTCATTTTTCGTTCCATCGCCGCTCTACCGTTATCGAATCATTTACCGTTGTCGCATTATCGTCGACGCGACGTCGACGTCTACCTCCTTCATCCGTTTTTCGCGCCGCGCGCGTCCGGACCGACGCTTCGCGTTGGAATCTGACAATGAGATACCATCGGCGTCTTCGGCGGCTGGGTTGCGCGCGCGCGCTCCCAGCCTTCCACAAGTCCCGGTTTTCTCGCCGTCACGGGCCCGTGACTGTCGCTGCCGACAACACCGCGAGCCTTGGCGAGGTCAGAGAGCGTGAACGTCGCGGCGGGCCCGCCTTTTTTCAAGTCGGAAAATGCGATAAAGCGGGGACGAAGCGCGCGGGTTCCCTCGGTCTTTGGGTCGGTACTCACGGTCCACTGTCCCACGACGTTTAGTTTCCTTTCGGGAGAACGGACGAGGTTTCGTTGACCTTTCTCACACCGGTTTCCGACTTGCACCCGGAGCGGAGGAAGCCGCACAATACGTGTACTTTACTCGTACACCGAGATAAATAATTGGCGTTGCCAAAAGAAATGTTGTCTTCAATCAAAAACATGATAGAATTCCAGAATCGAGCTATGGTTTTGTTCGTGCGAGAAAATATTTGACAGACTCGAGTACCTAATTGTTTTCTTCGCGTAGAAAAAATGTCTCGTTCCAACGAAGGTACTCTTGAATTAAGAATATACGTATATTCTTCGAGCGAGAATTTGTACACACCCAGGGAAAGAGTTTAGTTGAATACGAACCTGTGATAGAAAAATTTATTTAACATGAACAGGAATTTATTCATATCGAACGAAAGTCTATTTGAATCAAATAGATGTTCTACCAGGTTCGTACTCAATTAAATATATATATGCAAAACATTTATTTAATTCAAATAGACTTTTGTTCGATGTGAATAAATTCCTATTTATCTCAAATAAATTTTTCCATCAGCTTCGTATTCAACTAGACTCGTTTTCTCTCGGTGTAATTTTACAAATTCGGTAAAATCATCTTGAATCGCGACATATATTTTTCGACACTGACAATTATTTCTCTCGCGTCACCCGCGGTAAATGCATTTAGCAACGGCGAAAACGCACCGAATAATAACAAATTTTACCAACGAGCCCGTCTTGGATTTGTTTCATCGTCAAAATTGATAAAAATCGGGCAGTTTCGGCGAACGCCAGAATTTCCCGCGACCTCGCGGAATCTCTTTCGATGAGGGAAATCGAACGAGCCCACCGCTGCAGCGCCCGCGCGAACCGCGATGCAGGTATAGTTTCGTGGCGAATCAGAGCGTCACTAGTTGGCCGATTGCTGCAGCGTTCGCCGGCCTCCTGTCTTTTCACCTGGCACACTCGCGCTCGCGCATCCTTCGCGAAGTCCATTGTTCTCCGAAATTTCACCGGCCCTGCTTCTCGCTTATCGCGCGGAAAGAGGAGATCGGCGACTCTACGTTTCACGTTCCACCACTTCCGCTGATCTGTGATGTGTTGTAGTGAAATTTTACAGATGGACGCGGTTCGATATACGTATCACACAACGTGGAAAATATCTTCATCGCGTAAAATCTCACATTTTTATCGGTGTTATCTCCTACTAATTGCGAAAGCTCCTCGCCACGTGGAAGTGCGACTTTATTCGAAACCAGAAACGAGTTCTTATATTACAGTTAAAGCGAAGCTGGCACCCCAGTTCCTCGATTTACCCGATTTTTTGAAAATTGTAAAGTTTAAACCCCATTTTTTAAATTTATTCTCGCGTTTTTAAACGCCGAGAAACTAGTTCTAAAAATCATCAAGAACTATTGTCATAGGTGACACGGAATTATTGGCAGAACTATGACTTTTTACTATCGAGAGGTGCCAATTTCACACTACGCGTCATCGCTCCGCTCCGATAAACGCGACTCTCGCGCTTCAGGTGCACACACATCCGATCCGAGCGTTATACGCGCGAGCGCGGCCGCGCACGTGTTGCGCCTATTTACATCGCGGAGTCACGTGACGTAAGTCCCACGACGACGAGTCCCGTTCGATTCGCTTTCATCGCTTCGGAACGCGGCGTCGTTGGTACACACTCTCGGTTGTCCCTTTTTCGCTGTCACGCGACGCGCCGTCACGTACGAATTTCGAGCGGTCGCCCCGCGTGCTCGTTTTGATTGCCCGTGCGCTAGCCGCCGGAAGTTGCGATGCGCGACAGATCATTCGAACGCCTGTATCGCGCGAAGCGGATTTGCGCGTCTTGGAATTGGGATAATCGAAATAATATCGAGAGGATGGACTTCCTCCAAATTTGGTCTTCTCGTAAGAAATATTCATATTTTGAAATTCAATTTGTTATCTGTATGCATATGTATTTGATATCACGGGCAAGAGAATGCCCGAGAAACTAATTATTATTCGCTGAGTTATAAGCGCATTTTTCTTTACGACGCTGTGACGTCATCGGAACACAAGAGAGACGCATTTTTGTACACCGAGAGAAATAATTGCTAGGTAGTGTCAAAAAAAAAAATTATGTCGAGTGAAGAACACGTGAGCTTACAAATTTGTAGAAATACAGATTCTCATTCGAAGAATACCTGTATTCTTGATTCAAGAATATCTTCATCGGAACGAGACATTCTTTTAGCGCGAAAAAAAAGCAATTACCCGAGCCCGTCAAATATTTTCTCGCACGAAGAAAACCATGGCTTGATTCTGGAATTGTATCGTGTTTTCGATCGAAGAAAATATATTTTCTGCATCAGCAATTATTTCTCTCAGTGTATGCCGAGCAACGAGCGCGAGAGAAATAGGCTTACAACACGATGGCGTAGCCACATTTCAAAATGTCGTTTTCCAGCTCAGATAAGGCTGAAAATGAAAAGATACCGGGTAAATAATTTTGCCTAAATTTATCGAATCTGCAGTTAAGAAAATTGGCGGGAAAGCTGAACTCGGTGCACTCTCGCGGGAGATGCTCTTGATTTATGATTACGCAAGTTGGAATTCGTAAGCGTCTCGCCGGTTCGGGGGAAATTCTCGCCTCCGCTATTTCGGTCCCGCAACCTTCGTTCCTCTCGAGACGACGCTTCTCGTTTATACATATAGAATCACGGGGGTCAGCGGCATCGCGCGCCGTGCATCGCATCCTATACTCGGTCGTGGGTGGAGGAGCTCTCCGTCGCGCGATTACGCGGAAACGAATCTGTTATCTCCGTCTAACGTGATATTGATAGTACAAGTTTGATGTTTCGAAAGATCCCGACTAAATTATAATTCGCAGATTCGTTTTTAGCGCACATAAATCTATAAGAATCACCTGGTCTGGTTCGATAAACAAAATCACTGTTGCCCAGTGTTATTTGAGATTTCGGCGGAGTCTGTAGTCGCCGGGTCGATGATGCCTTTTTTTTTTTGCAAATCGGAAAATTGATTTTTGAATCCGTCAGCGAGAATCGACGTTGACTTCTCATTCCGTCGAGCCGAACAGACGATCGCGTTATCTGTGCCCCTCTCTCCTCTCTTTATCGCTTTTAAGAGCAAATGTCGAGGATGAGTCAACATTTCGGGATTACCCGCGGTTCGATCGCTCACAATCAGTCGACACGCGCGCGCTGCCCGAAGTTGCTCCAATTACGAAGTACGTAATGCAGAAATCTTCATACGCGGTGAGTCTTCGAAAATTCGTCATTTTTCACGAGTCGTATTACTTAATTGCGATCGATTGGTGTGCTAATAATTTTTTATGTAAAATGATTTATTTCCCTCGCGGTATACGTATTATATATTATTTCAATTCTTAAATGAAAGGGTCAACGACCTTTGCCCTCGCACGCTTCGTCGTAAAAATTTCGATCGACCGTCGACCTTCGAAACGTCAATCTCGCACCGCTACGTCACGACTGCGAGTCCCCGGCGCTACGAAGTACGAGTATCGCTCGAACGACCTTACGTAATCTTATCTGCCTTTAATCTGGGTTAACGGCCGCCGATGATCGCAGTTCTCGCGCCTCGGGTGTCGCTGTTTCCCTCCTCTCTTTCAACGTCGAGTCGACGTTAATATTCCGTCACTTCCCCTTCTTTTCCTCTTTCGTAACGCGCGGCGTGGTTGGAGTGTCGCCTCTACTTATTCTTCCGCGAGAAGCTTCCAGTCGAGCGGCTAATCTCGAGAGATAGCCGGGATGGAGAACGCTCGCGCGCAATGCGACGCGATCATAAAGTCGAGGCGGTCAGCGTTGGGTGTATCTTGAGTGCGATTGAAAGCGAGCGCTGACACATGTGCAACGAATGCCATTTTGATAAGGTTTCGCGCTCGCTGTAGAAGCGGTTGCATCGAGAATACAATTTAACGGTGAATAAATGTAATTTCAAATACGGCGAAATAAAGGTTTTGTTAGAACGAGAAAATATACGTTAATTATTGAAATGTTTATTTCATTCAAATGGTCGCCTCGAAGGATTTAAAATTGTGTGAAATAAATATTGCACGGAAAGAAAGAAATCGTAGCATTTACAAGGTTTGTGGTAAATTTCCGGACAAGACCAATTTGTTGTTACGATAACTACCATTTTCTTTAGTAAAAATTATAGTAAAACTTGTCCAGTTGCAAGCGTTGCTGGAATTTTTACTAAAATTGTAGTCATTGTAATAATAAATTGATCCCGAAATTTATCACAAACTTTGCAAATGGTACGATTTATTTTTTCCCGTGTGTAATAGTTAGCGAATATTTACTTGTGGTTCGATAAAATGTTTATTTCGCCATATTCAAACAAACATTTATTTTAACTACGGATAAATTATTTTCTCGGTGTGCTCCACTTCGGTCGGCTTGTGACGGGTCGATCAAATATTCCGGCGTGCGATTTACATCGAGCTAATGTAAAATGCGTGGCGGAATATTTTATCGGGCAACGACCTGCGACCGATATACAGGCGTACGTATATGTATTTAAGTGTTCAATTAACGCGTACACAAGAAAAAGGAATTAGTTGGGTCTACTGAAAATTACTTGCGGGGTCACAAGTAATTATCAATTTATACCAACGAAATCTTTTAATACACCAATTAAATGTCTCTTCCTTACAATCATATGGAATAGTATGCGATTGCAAGGAAGAAGTGTCAAATCAATATGAAAAAAGGTCTAATTGGTGTAAATAGATAATTACCTGCGATCCCGCAAGTAATTATTAACAGATCTAACTAATTCTTGTTCTCTGTGTATAGACGTTCCCTCGACCACCTCGTGCTTTCGACTATTCATACCCCGCGGCTATTTAAAAATAGGGGAAAAAACCAGGAAGCGTGTACCGCGAGAGATGCAGACGCGAAGGCAGACGATTTCCTCCACAAATCAAACATTTCCATTTTCCACGCGCGCTCTCGCGATGCAGTAGACTCCGGCAAATGCGCTGCCCTCGTCGATGCGTCCGCTGCGAGCTGTTTATTTGCACGAGAGGCCAGACAGCGGCGGTCGCTTTCAGAGTTTGCGTATTTCCATAAAATATTACGTGATCGCGGGGGAGGGGTTTCCCTCCCTCTCTCTCTGTTTTGGCAACTGCGCCAGCTCCGCTGCTGTATCGGTCGAGGACCGTTGAAAGTGGGCGCACGGGGTTGCGTTTCCGTTTAACAAAGAAAACGAGAGAAAGGGAGCGAAGCGTTGAAAGGGGTGAGTTGCGCCGCTTCGGGGAATTGCCCGTCGAGACTTGGCTCTCCGTTTCCGCGCCATTGCGAGCCGTCCGCGCTCTTTAATTCCTTCTTTTTTTTTTGGCAATCTACGCTCTTTCGCTTCCGGGAGCGAGAGGGGGTACAGAACTACTCTCTGCCGTTTACAAACAAACGGGATTCGAGCTCCACCGAAGAGTCCTAGCTCTCGACGTCCGTTCGGATATCCGTCCGTGTCTGCTCACCTCGATCGCTTTCGCGATCGGCCGATTTCCGAACTCCGGATCCGTTACGCGAGGAAACGTACGACGCGACGAATTCGTCGAGCGCCTCGCAATATCCGCGCCGGAGCGCGCGAACGCCCCGGCAGAATTTCCCGCCGCGCCGGAGCGAACAGAACGAATCGCGCGAACAGCGATCCGATTTCGAGCGAGCGGTCTGCCGTGAAAGAATCCGGATTTTTAGCGGCGGGTCAACGCCCCCTCCTCCTCCCCACCCCCTGGCGTCGGAGAGCGAGTGAAACCAACCGGTGTCGCCGAAAGTTTTGGCCGTCGAGGTTGCCTAGGAACCCAGGGGGGGTGGGGTGAACCAGACCGCGCCGCGGGAAGAGAGCGCGCGCGATCGTAAATTCGACCCTCGCATTTCGCGCGGAGCACGCTGGGTAGGGCCGCGCGTCTAGACGTCGGAACGGGTGTCCGGTAGCTCGCGGATCCATTAACGAAGGGGGGGAGGCGAGTTGCAGGAAGCTCTCTCCGTTGTTCATCCATTCATAATCGAGTTGGCTGCACCCGGGGAAATTCTGTTCGTTCCGCTCGGCGACTTCGTTTTGCGGGAAAAATGTCTCGCAATCCGGCGAGGAAAGGAGTGGGATCGGGAAGTTGGGCTCTGCTTTGACACATTCCGCGTCTAGACGGCCGTGCGCAAATATCCGGGGACTCGTTATTCCGGCGCGCGAAACGGAGGGAGCGAAAGGAGTCGATTTGGTACGCTTCGACGTCTCGTATTTCGTGCAGCAGTCGGGGATGCGTGATGATTGATTTTGTGGATTTGTAGGAACACGATAAATTAACGTCCGCGGTCGACCGTCGCGATAGCGATTCAGAGGCAACGACTTCCCGGTACCAAGTGAAACGTGGATTCGTAAATTGGACTCGGAGAAATTCCCACGTCTCCGTCCGAGAGATTCAACGGACGGTTAATTGGGGTAGATTCACGCATATCCGATTCGACTCAGGCCCGGCAGAAAAAACGGTTCATAAGATTTACATGCATGGAAAAAAAATATAATCGTAGCACTTACAAAGTTTGTGGTAAATTTCGGCACGAGGCCGATTTATTGTTGCGATAACTACAATGTTAGCAAGAATTACAGCGACGCTTGAAACTTCTACAAGTTTTACTACAAATACTAAAATTGTAGTTATTGTAACGATAAATTGGCCTTGTCCCGAAATGTACCACAAACTTTGTAAAAATGCTACGATTTATTTTTTTTCTGTGTGGATTGTCCGAGTCGGATCGGATATGTGTAAATCGACCTAAAAACGCGCCGGTAACGTTCCACGATTCGGGAACGCTGTATCATTTCGCATGCAGGAGAGAAAGAGACAAAGAACTCTTAATTACCTCCCGAGAGAGGCCCTTCCCTCTGCGAAGCACGCCGATCTTTCACGCGTGCGAATCCATCGGCGCGGCTGCAGGTTCAACGGCTTTTAATTAGCATCGCGCGAAGGTGTAAAAGGGGAATAGCACGCGCTGAGTAACCTCGCAATTATTCGCCGAGCCAACGGCGTTTCCGCTTTTGTCACCCGGATAAATATTGCCTCACCGCGCCGGATATCCACCCGTTCGGATTTATCCGTCAGACCGTCGACAGATACATCTATACGTACGCGTACGTTGCAATTAATTATCACATCGCGAACCCCACCCCCGCCGTGGCGAGCAGAGCTATCAATCATTGGTCCAGCGCGAATCATCCTCTCCTCCAGCCATCCCGCAGTATCTCTTTCCCCTCCTTTCACTCCCCACCTCTCTTTCTCACTCACTCTCTCTATTTTCGTTCTCCTTCGCGCGAGAGTTCGACGATATCGAGCGAGAGACTCGTGCCGAGGCCGCGTGGCGCCTGCGCAAGGTCCCCGAGATCATCCTCGTCGACCCGGCCGCGGCGCAGCGCGCTCTACGTCTCTCGCAGAAGTCGCCATTCGCGCCGCGAGGTACGGTCAGTGGCTGTCGCCACTGACTGTCGTGATACAAACAGACCTTCTCTGCGGTTTATCCCACGTGTTTTCCATCGACACAGTGATCGTAGCTTTTCTCTCTCTCGCGTTGTCGGTGACTCGCAGTGAGGGAATCGCCTTACCGCTGCGCATATGTAGTTTGGACGAGTCGTCGGGATCGACTCGCTCAGTGGTTTTGCTTTTTTTATTTCTCGACGCTCCGTCGGGCGGTGGAAGTGTCAGGGTCGCGTCGCTACGGCTGACCTTGAACTTTGGCGGTACCAGCGTCCCATGCGGTGCTCGCCTTCGCTTGGGAATTATTCGGGGCGAATGCGAGAGGGTTTCCATGCGTCGCGCTTATATTATATGCGACCATCCCTCGTAAATTTAAAGGGAGCTCATAATTTTTGCCCCCCAGTCGACCATAATCGCACCGCAAACGAGCGGAAGATATTTTTCGTTCTCCCGGGAGGGTTACGAGACAACGAACGTCGTATGTGAAGCAAACAATTATTCCTCGGTCTCTCTCCTCGATTATAGCGACTTTGCCGATTACTCTTCTGCGTTTGCACGGAAATATGTACCTCGCCGTTATATACACATCACGCAGCATACGTTATTCACGGGTTTCCCGTGTAAATGTTAATCCGGTGAATCACCTAGCCCGAACTATCTCCGAATGCAATCTCGGATGGATTGTTTGGGTTATGGTAATTTCGCGCAGATAAGATTTCCCCGCGTTTAAACGACCGTGCACTATAGCCGCGATGAATCACCTTTCCCGTCGGGGTTAGAAGGGGTTATCCGGTAGAGTTGCTTGGCGCGGGACTAAAGATTTCATACTGGGGTGAACGCAATGTTGACGTTTTGAAATATCCGAATAGAGTTTCGCGCTACATTTGCAGCGACGAAGCATTTCCTGGCCAACGTCGTTGCCAGTCGGATGCATACGCGCTGCGTGGTACAACGAATGCTGCACTGCGCCTTGCAGCAGTTGCAGCGGACGCACATCGAGAGGGAATTCTTTGATTGAAATAAACTGGCGTGTTTACGGATTATTCTTTCAAAGAAATTTAGCCGGTTTGGTGTACCAAAAATTGATCGTTAGTTGTCCTATTTAAAATATCCCATAGATTCTTATAGACAATTTTTATGGGAATCTGATGTGCTTTTGACACAATTCCAAATATCTTGTATTTCCGAGATGATAAAAAAGGATTTACCGAATTTCATATACACGTAAAATCCTTACCTAATTCTTACTTATCCCTCTCAGATGTTTACTAGTGTGTATCCGGAATCGCTGTGTCTGAAGCACATCGAGATTCTATGGGATTTTTATAAGTTTTCTATGAGAATTTGTGATATTTTTTAATAGGGTATTTATATCTCCACGTAGAACTTTGCCCAAACCATTGAACTCCAACAACAAAGTATTCCCGCAAACGACGACGAACAGAGTACAATCCTTCCCGTTTCCCACACGATTCGAGTGTCCATGATTCAAACTCAAGTCACCACGTCAGAAGGATCCATCAATCTCGCGAACGAACCGACAATTGAATCGCGTGTGCGGGAAGCAACGTTATCGCGCCCGATGACACTGTCAGTTTCGAGTGCATGAAACGGTGCAGCGAGAGGACTGCCGTCGCAAAATCGCGGTGGCGAGAATCCATCGATATACCGTACAGGAGACACCATGGCGATGTCTTCGGAGGTCGCGAAGGGCGCGAGGAGACGGACAATGCTACCGATGAGGGGCCGAGCCGGTGCCGTTGGAGGCGTCGGTACCGCCGACCACTTTGGTCCCGACGGCAACGGCTCCAGAAGCGGTACCGGTGCGAGTAGCGAGGACGGAAGGGACTCCGGTCTCTCCTCCGAGAGCACCACCCCGACGGGAGGTTCTCCGCCGCCCAGACAACCGAAAAATCCCGGGGCTGCGTTCGCCTCCGATGCCGCGATACGCGGAAAGTCCGAGTACGGAAGGTAGCATAATTCGACGACTCTAAACGCGCAGGGATCGTAATTGAATCGAATTTCGGAGGCTGGCAATTTTTGTTCGAAATGAGTTATTATTGGTTAATTATTTTTTGCTTGTAGAAAAATAGTAGGTCAAAGGCGATGTATCGCAATAATTGTTCGTTGAATTATATCATGCGTTTCAAAAATGCACGCTAGAGTAAGAGAAATGTACGTACCTACCCGACGAGTATAAATGTTTACGCAATTCGTCTTTCCGAATTCGCAGCAAATTGGAAGAGCGCCCGCGTAATTTTCGCGCAAACGCGGCTTAACCGACGGATGTGCGAATCGAAGGCAAATCGGAGTCACAGCTCGACTTTTGCGTTTTGATTGCAGAATTGGCAGCGGTAGGACATCAAGGTTGTTGCGTAGCAGAGCTGGCACCGAATCTCCGCGTTCCCTCGATAGTATGCGTACTAGGCAAGTCTCCAGTCCCCTCAGGCCTCCGAGAAATGTGAGCAAAAAAATGGTATTACTTATCGCAGCGATTTCCAGAAATTATAACGCGTATTTCACAGATCTGAAATTTCATCGCTAATTATTGTACATTTACGATAGTTTTGCATTCGCACAATTTTCGCCAATTTTATCGAACCAGCCGATTTATTCTTCAGGTCCAATCTCCGAGTCTCGACTCAGGGGACGAAGGGAGCCTGAGATTGGAACGTGGGACTTACCAGTACATGTTCCAGGACATTGTCTCCATAAAGACTATGCTTCTGAAACTCAAGCGGGTCCTTCAGGAGGTAAGATCGGCTATCGCTCAATTGAGATTGCGCAGTCGAGTTGAATGATCCCCAAAGTACGACTCGTATAATTTGTGCTCCCACCTCGTGATTAAACCATTTTAATTTGGCCTGTACTACTGCGGTATGCTTTTGTGTTGTGTGTTCCTGTCATTAACACGCTGTTTCTGTTTTTGCATTATTCTTCTTTTGGTCCTCCTTGGTTTTGCATTTGAAGTCAGGAGAGAACGGTTTGACGAGGGTACGTTGCATTCTCTTTCATTTATCCTAATCGCTAACGAGACGTTCGTTATTACGCGCGAGCCGCCGATTTATATCGTTGCACCGTGCTCGATCCATTTCTAACGGGGCGTCTCGTATATTTGCAGGCAGAAACTCTCAACCCATTCGATAATTCTGTAAAGGTGAGTATCCGGCTGAGCGTTCGATACACATATTTTTGACGGAAAGTCGACGGTAGAGTGGCTGACCCTTGACCATTCCAGAATGGTCTCTTCTACAACCTGAACGAGGGAGGAACGACGGACGCGAGCACGTCACCCGGTGGCGGTACGAACAACGTGGCCGACGAATTGACCGACTTGCGTAGACAAGTGGTTTTCCTGCAAGGTCAGCTGGAGGACAAGGATCGAACGATACAACTACTTCAGGTAACCGTATTATGAGCAGATATCGAGAGGAATGGCATTATTGTCGTCCGTTACTATTTTTCCGCTTATTTGTAAAGGTTCAAATGACCAAGTATCAGGGAGTCAACGGGATCGACTGTCACAGCAACGCGTCGTCGACGAATGAGAGCGACGCTTCAGCCAAAGAAACGTGCAATGCAGCTACGCAAACCGAAAAGGTATTTATCGCCGGTATTACTGAATCGATAGTAGAAAAATCTTTGCCTTTTTTTCACTATTCTTCTACAAATTGTAACGCCGGAACGGTCCTTCAAAATAGCGTTGCGATTTAGAAGAGGGGGTAATGCGTAATTCTAATTCATTTTTTCTTTCAAACAAAAAACTTCATCGTGCGTTTGAAGGTGCGACCAGTATCAGCAGGACCTTCGCTTCTACAGTCACTTCCACAGGATAGCGGCATGGGGCCCCTCGTTAGGTGAGGTTTCTTTACTTTCCGCATTTTTCAATACTAATGCACACGATTTATCGATTCATTTAGAAATCCACTTTTATAATAAACACAATCGCATTCGTCCTGTGTGTTCACATTGTCGATGCATCACACTCGAATTGGACATTCCAGATCCATTTGATCATTTAGAATTAATGATTTCACAAACGCTAAAAGTGATCGGTCTTAGAGCTCATGTTTATCCAAATGAAAACTGGGCCATCTTAAAATAAAAAAGAGTGTTACATTTTATTTACATACATTGTATTCTAAAAATTCAGTCATCTACATATATAATTCCAATGGAATTTAAATAGCTGTAAAAAAATCGTATCCACGACATCAAATTAAAATGGCTACATTATTAACTTCATGAATGACGTTCCCCAATGCTAATATGTAAGCTCAGCTCATTATCTGTTATCTACTTTGATATAAAGCGCACACGAACGATATACCGAAAAATACGAAGGCAATATTTGACTAGTTTCGAATGGCCGGATGAGCTGAGCTTGCATGCGTATTATTGTCACTCATCGTTCCTACATTTCTTTCACATATCCATCCGTTGAACGTGACATGTAAATAACTCATTGTTGTTGCTGCCCTGGTCTTCATCCCCTCCGATGATATGATACAAACAGCTTCAGGATCGGGAAGGTAGAGTGCGTCAGTCTGTGTGATTTAGTGTTAGGATGCGTGCTCCTTTGTGCATTTTATATCTTGGCATATCTGCATTTAATTTACTGTCGAACAATTTGTCCCTGTATACCACGTTAGTGCTTGGGCTCATTTTGCATGCAGGTCGATCTGTTATTTTTATACTCTCAATTAACCTGCTCGATTAGCTGCAGACCGGTAGTTTAGTAGCAACTACAAGTTGTTACGTGATCTGTCTTTCGGATTACGTAAACTGACCTATCTCTAACGCGATATAGCTTGGCGAAGTAGTTACCTATATTTTAACTCTCTCTACTGTCTTCTTACGGCGGATTTCCAGGGTGCAGTTAGGTTCGTGAAATTGAAGCGAAATGCAATCTTGATTGAAAGATTAGGTCAAAGTTCAGATTTTAAATCCAAATGGTTTTTACGTAAAATTGTTGTTATATCCGCGATAGCTCAGTGATTCGATAGCAATTCTCGCTGCGCCACATACCATGGGAATTCTGCTGTATTTTCTATTTTCTCCTTTATGTACTATATGGGCATTCACCGGATTGTTCAATTTTGACTAATCACTTTCGTACTCGTCGTACATACAATATATTTCAATATGATTATTAAATATTGAAATATTGTATAGAGCAAGTTGATACGTATATCTTGGAAGAACAACATCTGATCTCGAGATTAAGTGTTTTCTTCAATTGTGAATATCTCGTTATTCTGAAGCTTCCCATCGAAGTTGGTGTCATATTTTATTTTTGCAGATAAACACAATTGAAGTGGATGATTTCGTACGTTATTGATCGTTTGTTCATCCGAAATATACAAATTTCGCGTTGCAAATTCATGAAAATATTACTGTTATTCTACACTAGTTTAATGAGACTGTCGACACTTTTTATATTTATAAATTAGAATTATAAAGTATATTTACATAGTTTGTGCCATTTGTACTTCTCGATATGACAATCGCAAACATTTCCGGGCATGGGGTGAGAGTAGATGCGTAGTGGATTGGTGGAAAGGCTAATGAACTATGTAGATTGCATTTAGTATAATATTCTGCGTTTATAATGGATTCACAATTGGCAATGTTTCATGCTGCGCTGGTTAGCCATGCGGGGTGAGTTTGATTATTTCTCTCAATTTTTCAACAATCGGTGCAGCCGAACCGTCACTGAACAAATCGTTCGAAGAACGCAAAAATTGAAATCTCTGAAATTCATCTCCCGACCATTTTATCCGATGTACTTTCTTACGCTGATTCCAAGTATATCAGATTTGTTGGCCAAATTTAAAATGGATGTCAAGATATCGATAATTTTCTGAGCAAAAACAATTTTTCGCGCATAGAGAATCGCTATCCTATATTTCCTTTGAGATATCGATTCCAGAGATTTTTCGAATCACCTCAATTCTTTGATTCCGCACTGCGAATCGAAGAGGTCACGATTTGTGCTATTTCCCGAAGTAGCACGAAAAAGATTTTCGGTTTGTCCGTTGCAGTTGGAGTGACTCGTGGAATCACCAACGGCCGCCGTCGCTCGCGGAACTCAACGGCGCCAAGACTCTCCACAAGACCAGCGAGCGTTCGCCCCGTTTGCTCAGGTCGCGGCAGGATCAAGCGCCGAGCCGTCAGAACGGATATGCAGAGAAATCCTCGTCAGCGAGTCCCACGTGTAAGCGGGCACTCAAACTCAAGGATTCGGTATCGAGCAGGTCGTCGATCGAATCGAGCAACATCACGAAGGCCTGCCCAACGAAAGGTGAGAGTACTCCGGTAAAGTCGTCTATTCCAGCGCCGCGAAGACTCACGACATCGACGCTCATACCGCGGGCAGCAAGGGCGGTTTCTGCCGCAAGCCGATCGCACAACCCGCAACTTTAATGTTCCGTAGGGTCTTTGCGTTTTATATTACCCCGAAGAAGTGTACATTGAATTCCTTCGTGCAGAGTGGCTCGAGATTGAATCGCCGATTGGGTTACGCTTTTGCCTGGCGAATCGATTGAATGGCCGAATCAGAGCTAGCGCTTGCGAATTGAGCGAACTCATTACAGATATCGCTACACACGGCTATGAACAGAAACTGGCTTTCGAACTAATCTCTGGTCATCTTGTACGCGAATGAAATGAGTTCCAGTGCGTCGGTTATGCAGTAAGTCGTGCGGAGGGGGTTACCCGAACGGTATTGCGCGATTGAATTACGAGTATCCAACTGGTATTGATCTCAAATTAGGGGAAAATCCTGTTCCGATTGTTTTTACAATCGGACGCGGAATTAAATCTCGAGTGACTCTGTACTTTCTGTATATCGTTAAGTACTGCTCTTTAACGCTATAATTTTTGTGATCTCAAACGGTATACATAATAATTATCGTCTGCGAAGGCTGCGTTCGACGTTCGATACTTACTCAACGTATAATGGAATAATTTTATACGATCGCTCTTTCCAACGTTTAGGGTTACTTGAGCATACGCTTCGTATGACCTGATTTTGTACTTATTATAAATAGCCCTTCTCATTCTGGATCGCTGAAAGCGCATGCGTGAAACGAAATTGCAGTCCGCAATTTCGATGCGTTGAAACGTTGTCGCATTATCGCCTATGTACGCGATAGTGTGGGTTGCGAAGTTGATTGAATAATCAAGTCTCGCGATGTGTATGTGTACGAAATAGTCGGAAAATTTGGCTACGCAAAACTTTCGCTCATGCGCCCATGTTTTCGAAAAGTAGCGTCCTTTTTTTATCATCGACGTCTTTTCCGCTCGACGTCCCAAGATTAATGGTCAACGTATCGAAATATTTATCGAAGGAATTTGAACGAAGCCTTGGCAGCGTTTAAACAACAAATATTTTTAGCGACAATTTTACACGCGGTGTTATAACTTCGTCCCGAAGTAGATAACGATAAAAATTGTACAACTGTATATGTAATTGCATTGAGGGTACTACGTTAGTATGTTTCACTAATTTATTTCATCATGCCAAGTTTTTTATCATAAATCCCTGGTGCTATTTGTGTTTATTCGTTAGGTCGAACGTTATTTGGATTTCCTTTGAGCGTTTACTCAAGATGAGTAAGTTCACTAAAATTAAAATAAATTCACATTAAATCTCTCCTATCGACTATTAAATCTATATTATCGATGTTAAATTTAACTTTCTTAGTGAAAAGAAAAAAATCTGCATTGGAAAATATTACGATTAAAAGTATCAATTATTATCGACGTAATTGATTAACGATGTGCAGTACGTACGAACAATTATAAGGCCAACTATTTCTCTTCGAGGGAATCCAAATAAAGTAATTACATGCATCAACCGTTCACCTGAGTTTTAAGAGGATGAGAATGCAAGAAGGAACGAGTATGTTGAGAGTTTTGTACGAGGATAAAATAGAACTTAGTGGCGGCTCTAGCTTTAGTGTGACTAGTTGAACGCGGGAGAAGTCTTAGCTTTTACAATGGAAGGCAGATTGGGATCAAAATTCTTGTGTTAGGAGGTCCGACCGAATTATACGCGATACGGATGTTTTTTTTTAAGAATGCGGTTATTCGATCTTGTTCCAGTTGAGCCTTATGAAAAATCGCTATTCAATATCACTATCGTATAGGACGCTTTTTCCGCTGTATCGCTTTGACCAGTCTCAATTAATTTTCACCGCTTCGCGAGGTACTGCAGAGGATTGGTTATTTCTTAATATTTCGGTAACTTGAAGTTTACTACCGTTTAGCCGTCCGAAATCTCTTTAATCAGGATTAATGGTTGAGTACAATTGGATGATGCTCGTGGCACAAGAATTTTCCAATCGAGCATTGATAGAATCCGACTGTGAGAGGATTGCAATATGATACAGAAGAGGGAAGAAGAATATAATACAAATATTAAAACTTCTGCAAACGTTCTTTGTAAGGTTCGCTTTACACACTGGTTAATACCATGGTCTGGATAGAGAATATTTTCCCAGTATAGAACTCCAGTTGGAGCGAGTTGACCAGGAGAATTGCTGCTATCTTTGCGTGCAAAAATGTGGAGCTTTTGATAATTGATTTGCCAGTCTCGCAATGATGCCCGACAGTTATTTCTACCAAATTCGTGCATAATGAAATCGGCACTAAATAGAATTGACATTGCAGTATTAAAATTGATTAGTTCCTGTGAGAAATGTTTAATTAATTAATACCGTCAATCTCAATTTCTTATCGATCATCATAGATCGAAAAACCTTTGATAGATCGAAAAACTTTAATTTTAACGTTAATGAACTTCAATTTATTGTACATACCCCGAAATATTGACGAATACGTCATTCCTGGGAAATAATTTTACACGCATATATATAGACTGACGCGTAAATATCGATCGAATAAAATGTTCTAATTTGGATCAGTATGGCCCTTTTTTATCATATACTTTCACGAGACGTCGCAATGCAACAAAAAATCTTTCTTGTAATCAATGCATTGGTGTATCGCGTATTTAAATTGTAAGTCACGTGAATAACTTGGGTATCATAACGACACGCGACGGATATTGATAATAAAAATCAAACTATTCCATCTTTAATATCCAATATTGTAACTAAATTAAAAGCAAGCTATCCTATTTAATCCCCATTATAAGATGTAACGGTAATAGCGCGGTGCCATTCGGCATCATCTAGAGATTCAACGGAAGAAATCAATAAAGTGTATTTATTCGTAATTAGAATAAATGCGTTCGTATTTCATCATCACGTGGGGCCGTTTTACTTTAATTTGTATATTTTGTAAATATATACGTTATCTTCGTGATTCGTAGAAGAGCGTATTGATAATAAACTTCAATTTTCTTTTTAGCTCGATCTTATAAGTTGACCGTTTATATTTCCGTCATCCTATGTATTACGCATCCTACTCCACTTTAATTTTCATTTTGTAGGAGAATTTTTGAATATATTTATTTGATCTTTGAAAAGACTGGGTGCCAGCGAACGGGAGTATACCACATCTGCGTCAAGATTGAGAGTAAGTACATAAAAAATCACGTTCACAATGCTATACCTAGTCGATATTAATTGATCCTGAAAAATGATTTTGGACATAAATAGGGATTTACGTGAAGAATCAATTTCAAAATGTAAATATATAACTAAATTGATTGTGTACTAATTAGGATACAGCTTTTATTAAGAGTTACAGGATGAAATGTGAAAGTTGGACATGTTATATTTCTTAAATCAAAATGCACCTTCTACATATGCATGCAATTACAAAAGGAACGCCTATTTTTTTTAGGGAGATATTTCGCCTGTAGTTTGATACGTGTATTTATGGTTGAAGCCGAAATTACAAGCGCTCTTCGGGCCAATTGCGCTCAAAGAAAACTATTAATCCTTCTGAGGGGCTCCGACGATATTGCTATAACGAAACACTATCGAGTTTACGACTTTGTACGAGCGCGAACAGTTTCTATAGGCAAGTTAACGAACTCGACCAACGTTCGTTATTGTCAATTATTCATTATCCGTAGATTAGTATAATAAATAAATTGAACAGAAAATACGCGTATAGTATAAATTAACAAATGTTTGGCGAAGAAGGCGACCACTGGCAACTGCCTTGAAGTTTCTTTTCTTTCTATGCTTTTCGGTGAGATACATAATTAATTTATACGCGCGAAACTCACGGTGTAGTGTATTACCCGCGAACGTATCCTATTTTTCTAAATTATCGTATTATTCGAGTGTTTAGCGTACTCTACGCCTCTACACACACCAAGGCCAATGCTTCAATCGACAATTGATCAATGGGAGTTTGGTTTCCATCAGGAGTCATTATAAAAAATGTCGCATATACGAAAAATTTTATAGGCACGCTACATCTCCATTAAAAAAAAAACTATTCACACATTTAGAGACGCCGGTGCTTTTAAATTTCTAAATCGATCAGTGGCTTGGTGAAGTTTAGTTTCGTGTAGAAAACATCGTTATTGGACAGTGATGAGTCCTATTCACGAAACAAAGGAAGGGTTGAAAGTGTGATTTTGCAGATTGAAAAATACGAAGAGGGCAGAAACGCGTCGAAACTTTCTTCCAGTGACGCTGGGAATTTTGTCATCCAACTGCGGTTCATTTTTTTATACAGAAAATTCTTACATATAGAAATCAAAAAGTAATCGTTAGCCTAATTCCATTTCAATTACGCGTCGTGTGTATTAACAAAGAAAAGAAAAACAAAGGAAGAAAATAGATTGCCTCTACAATGACTTTCATTTCCGTGTATAAAACGGTGATTACGTATGAATGTATAGGTACATATATGCATATAATGCCAATAAGTAGAAAGACGTGGTAAAACGAAGCTTTCCCGCGGGAAAATTCATTTTTTTTTTCACCGACAATTAGCATTTGTCGCCGTATTCTGTTACCATCATTATATACACTCGCTATTACACCATACGTGCGAGTATCACGAGAGCGCGTCTTCAGAGGAGATAAATAATAAATACTAAATGTTCATTTTTTCTCTTTTTCAACTTCAACGGTTTCCCTCTTGATGGGAATTTTATTGTCACCCTTCTTCTCCTTGTCTACTTCGGCCATCTCTTTCTTAATCGCAGCTTTGTTGTCGCTCCATCGCGTGTCGGATTTGGACTTGTGCTCTGCTTGAGCGCCGTTCACCTCGTTTCCAGTCTTCTCGTCGGATATTTCTACAATTTCGACTTTCTTCGCGTCCGATGGTATCGTTTTGGCAACTGTGTTATAAACGCTCTTCAGTGTCGTTAAGTACGTGTAGGATTCAGACTGCAAAAAGAAACGTATTTTTGATCATTGCAACGGAATATTACAATCTCGTTTCAAGCAGAGCAGTAAATGATAATTACCGAAACTCTCTTCAACTTGTCATCTGTACTCCTTAATTTGTCTTTATACAATCTTAAGTCTTCGGAGAGGTCTTTAATGGAGTTACTTTGTTTGTTGGACTTGTCGTTCACGGTCGACAATTCGTGTTGCAATTCTAGCATTCGCGCCTCGGTGTCCAAACGGGCCTTCTCGGACCTCTTCAATTGGCTGACCAATTTTTCCACGTCGAGCATGGAGCCCTTGTACAGTACGAAACTATCCGGGACCGATTCGGCCGCGTCTTGTTCCGAGGCACTTTCCTCTCGTCGTGCCCTCTTCGAGGCTGGGCCGCTTCCGAAGAAGACCGGTAGTAGTTTCTTATTTCCTGTAACAGCAAAAAGTAGAGATGTACGTTCGCGATGGAAAATTTGAAATACCCGCGCGAGGAAATCGCTGCTTACCCATCGCAAGAGATCGTAGAACGATTTCTTCCTCCTGCTCTCCCTTGGACATAACGTCACTCTTTTCCAGATCCTTCTCGTCTTTCCTTTCCTCTCTCGTATCCTCTTCCTTCGTCTTATCGGTCAACTTGCGATAATGCAACGAATCTCTCGTTACCACCTTTTGCACTAGCTTACGGGCTTGGGCTCTCGATAAATTCAGTCCCAGCGTGTAAATCAGTTCCTCGATGTCTTTGTCAAAAATATACCCGCAATGCGTTTGATCGAAGTACACGAAGGACAATAGGAGATAGGGATCGTGAGTGAACAGCTTTACTTTTCGCTTCTTTCCATCTTTTTCGCGGTCTCTCTTCCCGTCCCTCAGAGAATCGTCATCCTGTAACATACGAATTGATTTCGACGTCGCATTAAGATTGATATTTGAAGCGAAACGTTATCGGGCAGTCGGAGAAATGGAAAATTCGCTACCTCGGACTCTTCCTCGTCATCATCCTCTTCGTCTTCGACCTTGTCCTTCTCTCGGTCCTTATCCCTGTCATCGGGTTTGTTCTTTCCGTCTTTCTCGTCCTTCTTGTCCTTGCTACCCTCTCGCTTCCTTTCCTCTTTCCTTACACCCTTCTTCTCTTCTTCCTTTTTCTTATCGTCCTTCTTCTCGTCTCTCTTGTCGTCCTTCTTCTCCTTCTTCCTATCGTCCTCCTTTTCCTTGAGCTTCTCCGGGAGACTGCACAACGAGCGGTAAATGCGGAAACCAAAGTCTCGCATGAGCATTTCGTTGAAGAGTTCCGCGAATAAGGACACTTCGAAGGAATGTTCCTGTCGAGAAAAGCCAGATCGTTATGCATTTACATTTTTGGATTTGCGAGAAAATTCGGAACGAATTCCAACGTATTTAGAGGTGAAGCTTCGTCACCTTCGTGTCTTCCGGTCTGTAATCCAACAGCACGCTGAGCGACATGACCGTGCAGTCGAATTTTCCACTTTTCGCACTTCTCGAAGGATGCACAATTATGTGAGAGGCTTCGGGAAGGGTGTACCGCTTTTCCAAGAGGGCTCGCTCGCGTTCGTAGATCTTCTTCTTGTCTTCGTCGTGCTGTAAACGAAATTCCCAATGAAAAAATCTGACAAGCTCTCAAAAGTCGAACGTGACGATCGAAGCTCACTTCTTGTCTGTCTTTGGATCTTTTCTCGTCTCTCACTTCCTCCTTCGACTGAGGGGAGGCTTCTCCCTCGTTCTCCTCCACCTCATCTTGTCGCCCCTCCTCTTTAGCCTGTTCCGACTTTATAGCCTTGGCCAGTCTCGCGAGTAATTGCGACTTCAGGCCCTTGGGACTGAGGTTACGTGCTGCTAATTCTTGCCGCAAATCGTTGACCTGTTGCGAAAAATCGTTCGAAATAAGTTTAATCGAGAATTTGTTAGGCCTTGTTAGAAAAAACTCGCACGATTACAACACAATGGCTTACGTTCATGGACTTTGGATCCAGTTCGGAATAGTGCGTGGGATCCTTCTTCTCGGGCACCGCGTCGTCCTGTAAAGAGAAAAAGGCCGTCACTCCTCGGCAGCAATAAGGTCTGCAAAAAACTACGAAACATAAGCGGCCCCTACAACCAATCATAACCACTCCCTCGTCATTCTCTCGCAACTCTCGCACAACATGATAACAACATATATGTCTTCATTCACGGCGACCTTCAAGACTGACTCAAGTAACTGCTTAGACTCTCTTAGCGTCCTGGCTCTGGTGTCGGTGTGGTTGGTTGGTTACAGACAAGTAATATCAATAATGTGGTGGTAATATAAAAAGTGATGGTCAAATGAAATCTTTTAAGTTTGTCAACTGACGGTGGAGGTTTCGGGAAGGGGGAGAATGGCTCAGCTGCGCTCTTCTCCGAGCTAGGCTTGCTCGCTTCGCTTGTTAATGCAATGAGACTGCCAGTGGCTAAGGGGGCATCCGTCGTGCGTTGGCCATCGATCTCTGGCAGCTGGATCGAAGGGGGTTACGCGTTTTCCGGGAGATCGGACGCGAGCAAAGCTGGAGAAGGCAATTCGGTTCATCGTGCTTCGGTGAAATCGGATTGCCGTTCTCCTGCTATATCCTTGAAGACGATGTTGCGATCGGTACGCATTGCGAATTCGATTTCGACCGTGGATCTGAATGATTTTGAGTATGCGGGAATGAATGACAGAGCTCTGCGGGAGGATGTATGTACATATGACGCGTACATCGCCTAACGTGACACGCCTATTATGTGCAAGACAGAAATAAAGATCCATAATGAATATTGAAGACGACCAAAATTTTCGCTTATTCAACGTAGAATCTCGTCTCTGATCGAGACACTAAAACGGATTTGTTAATTACTGGAGGGATTCTCTCTGCTCGTGAACGAGCTCAAATAGTGTACCGCCCGACAACAGCTACCGGGGATCGATGGGCAAGTGCCGCCTACTGAAAAACCAGTTTAGTAATGGGGTACAGCTGCACGAGATTATATGATAATAAATATAATAAAAAGGTAAAAGTAATATGGGATGATGTGGGCAGTGCCTTTTGATCAGCGACGGCAGCCTCGTCAGCGTCATTGGCAGCGTCCGAATCGTCGGGGTTAGCGGCAGCGCGCAGCAATTTTCGTTCCAGTTGTTTCTTATAGTTGAGATGAAGGCCGTCCCATTCCAGCCTGGTGGGCACACAGCTCCAAACATCTGGGAGAAATAGTATGACGGTTTCAACGCGAGAGGGGACCACTCGCCCTGACTTGTGGGTCGTCTCAGCGCGTCTGTAGTAGAGCTCCAGGAAGCGGTACCTGTGCCGCAAGGAAAAACAATACCCAAACGTCAACTCAGGTTAATGCCGGTTAGCGATGCCTTAAAATTCTAAGTGATCGCTCGCTAGCCCACGCAACTGCATACAAAGCCACGCGCACAGCATATACCCGGCGAGTGTTTTCGACGTGACACGACCGAACGTACGATATTATACAACAATACTGGAATGATAAACGGGGTTTCGTCAGCCCGCGGCCATTCGTATATCGAAGGTGTGTGTGGTGCCAGAGTCGAGATCCAGTGCAGCGTCATTGGTCACTCGCACGCGAAGAGCGAAGAATACGTACCTCCTCCGGACAACTCGAGCTACAATCTTAGTCTACCAAGTCAAAGCTCGTATTAGTACTACATACTAGAGTTCCCGAAGGTGAAATCGCGCTCTACACTTAATTATTGCGAGAGATTCGAGGCTTCGATCTCGTTCGCAACGACGTGCGCTCGAGCCGCGATTATCTCCTTATCTGTGACCTCTGGGCCGAAATTGACACGATACTTTTTTGAAGATTACATCTCGATCGACAAAAAAGTTTCACGCCAACATTGGCAAAAAGTTTGTAACAGGGGAGATAATCGCGATTGAAACAATCGCCTCGGCGACTGAAATAGCACCGCTCTGCCTTACGTCTCTCTCCGCGCCAAACGGCACGTATTCGGGTCGTCGAACTCTTCTTATCGAGTTAATTCCGAGGTAAACAAGTGCTATAGTCGGTATTTCATCCGTCGTCGGGTTCACGGTTAAACGAGAACGCGATTGGTCACTTCGATCGAAAAAGAAATACGAAAGTAGGCGCTCCAAAGAAAAACGTACCATTGCGTACAGCTGGACAAATCTATACCGGTGAGGGCTTTGCAGGTCCTGACGGCGGTCTTGATCAGAACGGAAGGATCTTTCTCGGGATTTCCTCCGTCCAGTGAAGGACTCCAGGGCCCTCCGATGGCCATGGTTTCATTCTTTCCGCGCAACCCCACCAGAAAGTTTATAAGTCGAGTCGGATGGACATAGTCGCGATCGGGATCTCTGTCCTCGGTCACGCCGCAGCATCTTTTATAGATTTCCTCCATAGCGGGCATAGATATGAGCATTACCTGTAAAAAAAGAGTACGTTTTATCACGCAATTGCACCGAGATCAACGCCCGGGCGTCATTCCTTTTTGCGCGGGAGTCGCGTCTTTTTCTCCATCAATTTCCCACCTTGGCCGAGAAGAGGTAATCTGCGTCGGGAGGTTCCAGCACGGCCGAATTCTCGACGTAGGGATCGACGTCCTTGTGCATCACGTGGAAAGAGCAGGGCTTGTTCAGAGTAAACGGCATATGGGGCGGGAACGCGTCCACCCACCGGAAGTTGGTAGAAAAGAAGTCACTGGGAATGTACATGTTTTGGTACCGTCTCCTTATCTCCAGAACGTCCGCCTCGGGCCTGAAATTATAAGCTGGTACAACGATCCACGCATTTGCGCCCAGATCGCGTCCGGCATCGCGACTTACAGATCGAGCGCTATCTTGGGTATCTGCACCATGTACCGCGGCACGACTCTCGTACGTCGACGCGGCCTGGGCGATTTGCTTCGTCTGGTTCGCGAGGGGCTGCGTTCCTCCTTCTTCTCGCGCTCCCTTATCCGCTCCTCCCGACGCCGCTTACGCTCGACTTCCTCGTCGTCGTTCCTACGATCCCGAGGCGACCTTTCCCTCACGCGACCGACCTTGTTGCGATTGCTGGTGCTGCTCGCGCTATTGGCGGTGAACCTGCTGGAAATCGAAGCGCGTCGCTATTTATTTCCGAAGACTTTCGAAATCGTTATAGCCGTGTGCTGCGATACGCCACTCTTTCGCACCTGTTGTTCGCGTTTTCCGTAGGCGGTGGAACGGCGTTATAAGTACCAGAGGGCCTGGTGGGTTGCGGACGATTGGTTTGATTGGTTTGCTGCGCACTGGCGTTATTGGCACTATTTCCCATGGGGAGTACTTGTATTCTAGTGGCGTTCCACTTGAACGGCATCGACGGGTTGTACGACGCTTCCACGAGCACTCTGTCGCCCACTACCGGGTTGGATCCCTTGACGCACGCGCTAAAAGTGATATTTTCCCGTAAAACTTGCGTCTCGGGTCGATTTTATCGAATAATGTATCGGAAATTAAACAATTCGAGGAGAACTCGAACGGATGGATATTATCGAGATAGCTACTAGCTCTGTCTTACGACGGAGTGAAGGTAGATCGTTAAAAAATTATCAGACCCTTGGCTTTACCTAGTTTGAAAAAAGACATCCTCATCTACGAAGCCAAAGTTGTCGTGAACCTTGGTGACGGTGCCGGTAAAGACTCTCTGTTTCGTAGACGAGGCAGGTACGTTCTGCTGAACTTGGGGTACATTGGTGACGGACTGCTGAAAGGCGTTCGCGTTCAGTGTTCTCGGGGTCGGGTAGGAAACCGTCGCGACTTGAGGGTACAATTGTCCCGCTATTCCCGACGACAGATTGGAGCCGAGGGTGGCCATGGAAGCCATCGTTATACTCGGCTGTTGCAGTCCTAAGCCTTGTTGGTAGACTTGCTGGGTTTGCTGTTGGTATTGAACCATAGGCTGGCCGCCCAGATTACCCATTGCTTGGCCTAACATTTGTTGCTGAATGTTTTGCATTCCTTGTCCTGCGATGCCAAAGATAGGAAGGGAGATATAATGTGTTAGGATTTTTTGGATAAATTGCTAACTCTAATATTACAAAAGGAAGAGGTACATTTTCTGAATAATAATTCTAATTATTTATCTGAGAAAGAGATACGCAAATAAAGTTGCGAAATTTACTCTTTGATATGACACACGCGGAATAGAAAATGTACATTTTGACGTAAAAATACGGAAGTAAAATTGAAAATTTACGTTCTGTTGTAAAATTATATTATTTATAACTGACCGATTTGTTATTCATTATTTTTATTGTAATTTTAGTTCAGATTTTTAACTGTGCAATGCGCTATATTATTATATTCGGGTGTATTATAGAGAAAATCCCAAAACCTCGGGAAATTCTACTACTTTCAGGGGCAGTGGAAGCAGCAGCCATTTTTGCGCCTCAATAATGTCCCGAAAATTTCTTGAAAAATATACGAATATTTAATTGCACGAAGTACTAGTTATGGGTCATCCTTCTATTCTTCTATTATATAACATAGTTTTTGAATAAATGCGTGGACAAAACCATGTTGCCAAAAACCGGAGCGACCTTGGGACGGGATGCGCAAAGCCAGGTACTTGCCCCCTACCCCCGGGGGTTGGGGAGTGAAGCTCCCAGGGGGCGGAGCCCCCTAGTCTGATGTATAAAATATTTTTAAAAAATCATTTTTTGCTTTTATTTAGACGAAAATAGCAGGGCTACACTATTCCTGCAAGATTTTTTGAAATTCAAGATCATATACCTATACATATAAATATTTATAAGATAATGGCAATTTTTTCTCCATGCGGGTATACGTATATTTTTCACTGTATCTATTTATTTATAATTAAAATAATACAGATATTCCAATTTACGAAATATGGAAATTTCTGCAGGTGCACCGTATTGCATCGACCCTGAAAAGCGAACCGCACGGATCTCCCGCCAAGAGGGCAGCACGTCCCAAACCGTAAATTTACAGTGTCCTCATGGCAATTTTTTATCACACAACTCTGACTCTCCGGTTTTGAAACTCTATCCACTTTACATCGCAACGACACTTTATCCGCCAACATTAATTCAGCTTAATCCAGAAATGAATCGCCTCCACCGATACGAGTGCAAAATCTGACGCAAGAGAAACCGACTGTTTGGCAATACGCTACACGCGATACGAAACGAATCGTAATTCGAATTTTCGTACAATCGTTCAAGCGAAATTGCTCGGCAAGGAAAACGTGTCGTACGTGTCGAAACACGTTCAATGAAAATTTGGCAACATCGTCATCCTGCACACGGAACCACAACAAAGCGATTATTCGTCCCGATAATTCGTACTTACCCGCGTTGCGAACCCACGGTGGGTTCTTTCCACCGCCGAACGGCGAGAGGTTGCTCATCTTCTCGTATGACCCACGCGCACGAACGAATTGGAAATAATTTTACCGAATTTCAACAGATTTCACGCTCGGCGTCCTTCACTCGGGCGCCATACTTCGGACATGAAGTCAAAGTCAAATTCCTGTATCTTGGCGTACCGATAAACGAGTGATAGTATCAAATTCGGCTGTGCGATTAGTTATAGAAAATTAAGTAATTAATTTTTTCATGCTTTAATTCATTTTATTTAGTCCGTATATCGCTCGAATGAATGATATAAATTCTGGCTTGAACATGGGGGTACTTTTAGGGCACGTTTTCATCGTGCCACCGCGGCAGCAGCTCCCCGCGGCTTATCGACTGGGCCAAACGAGGCCACCGAACATGGGACGCATGGGAGTGCGAGCGAGAACGCTGATTAACCCAGGCGGACGCATAATAGTCTCTCTGCCGCACGCTCTTGCCGGACAAGTTCGTCAAGGCCAGTGATGTGCGACAGAGAGGCTCTTATGCGTTTATCAAGGTTAATCAGCGCTCTTGCTCGCATTCACACGTTTCCTATGTATGGTTTCGAGTCGGTAGAAAAAGCGACGATTTGCGTCTCTTATATTTTCTATTTATTGTACGATGAGCTTTATTCTCGGCTCCGTGAAAATTCAGCGAGATGTTTTCCACGAAGCCTTTTAGCTCGATCACGTGTAACGTTCCTGCATAAATTTGATCCGAGTAAAAATGACTAATCTAAATAATTTTCTTCAAGTTCATCCAATCGCAGATCACATTCAGGAAGGAACGATCAATTTCCTCATCCAATCATAATTTTCAGCAACAAAACAACGAGCTCCTGGTGTTGGGAACCCTTGAACACGATTGGTTGCCACTTCCGTCCGACAACGTGCTGTGCGTCCAATCGACCGGTGTCCGAATCGCCGGCACGCGTTTGATAATCGATCGTGTTTGAACGAAATCGAATACCGCACATTACGTAATAATAGCCCGTCAATCACCGGCTAGAGCCTCCAACGAGCACGTGGCCGACTTCCAGCGCGCGATTAACGAATTCATCTTGGTTGCACTTCATTTCCGGCCGGGCAAGAACTGAAAATGGCGTTAGCATCGATCTGCCGACTGTCAATTGATTCGACCTTCAGCCATTTGAGCCATTTGGGAGCCACCGCCCGCGTTAACCGGTCGTCCTTCGCAGTGTCTCTACGAAGCTTCGCCGAACACGCCAAGAAGATGGGTCTACCGCGCGTTTTCTTCGACATGACCGCGGACAACAAGCCCGTGGGCCGGATCGTGATGGAGGTAACCTAGAATTTTCCACCGGTCCGACGCTTTTCGCTATTTGATCGAGTTTTTCGCGCGCGGTCGAGTAAGGCCGCTCAGGCCATCTTGACTCGCCTCAGCCCGCTCCCGGAAGCCGATAACGAGGCGTGCTTTATTAACGCGACGATTAGCGCTCACGGCTTTGATCAATATAATCGATCATCGGCGACTCCACGCGCCGAACGGTAGACGAGCGCGTGACATGCGCGCGACCGTCGTAAACTGCCGTTTTCCGGTCGTTCGATTCGCTTCAGCGGTACAGTCGTGCTAAAATTGTCATAAATTGCATTTCGCTTTTGCAGTGCCGATGCGTTTTTTATTTTATACAATCGCGGAGACGAGAAAATCTGGCGTTTATTTACATTTATACAGTTTTGCGAGGAGTTCGACGGCCTTTATCGTTCGAAGGGTTAATATTTCGCAATTTTTAAAAAATTTGTCTATACCTCGGGAAGGGGAAACAGAGCATTGTCAAGGGGTTTTTTTTACAGCAATTTTGTGTGAATTTCAACCCTTATAAATGTTTAATTAATTACCCTCACTAAATGTAATAAATTGCGTTTTTCCTAATTTTTTACGTAGATTATTATCCACTCTGTTTCGTTTCAAAAAATCAATTACAAGTATGTGAAAACAAGGAATCACTCCTAGGGGCTGTCAACTTTGAGGGTTAATTTCACCCCCTAGAAATATTTTTCCGCCGATAGAAAAAATACGCATCTCTTAGATTTTGATGTGGAATAACATATATCAGAATGAACGAAATCGGCGAGGTACACCTGGGACGGTTTCCTTGCGAGCATCTTGATTTTTCAAAGCGGCTCTTTCCGCGTTATCGTTCGAAGAACCTCGAAATCCGCAGAACATCCGTCGAACGAATATTCCTAACTCCCTGAATTTCTCTCAATTCGCAGCTACGCAGCGACGTGGTGCCGAAAACCGCGGAGAACTTCCGCGCCCTGTGCACGGGCGAGAAGGGCTTCGGCTACAAGGGGAGCAGCTTTCACAGAGTCATCCCCAACTTCATGTGCCAGGGCGGCGACTTCACCAATCACAACGGCACCGGCGGCAAGTCGATCTACGGCACCAAGTTCGCGGATGAAGACTTCACGCTGAAGCACACGGAGCCGGGGATCCTCTCCATGGCGAACGCCGGTCCCAACACCAACGGCAGCCAGTTCTTCATCACCAGCGCCAAGACGAGTTGGCTCGACGGCAAGCACGTCGTGTTCGGCAAAGTGGTCGAGGGGATGGACGTTGTACGGAAGGTAAAAGAGCGCGGAGAAAGTCGCGCGCCGCCTCCGCTTTTAGAACCGTCTAATAATAACAACTCGCCGCGGTCGTTCGACGATACTGGCGCGTAAACTGAGCTTTCTCCGTTTGCAGTTGGAGGCGATGGGCTCGCAGAGCGGCAAGACGTCCAAGAAGATCCACGTGGCCGACTGCGGTCAGCTGTAGATCCCGACTGTGAAATAATTGAAAGAACGTTTTCGCATCTTTATTTAGCCGTTGCGCCGTAAATCAATTTAATCACCGAGATACCGAACGCACAAGACAGCACCGTTGAATCCCGTCAGCATCCCTTCGAATGCGTCGCGAATTTCGTAACGCGTCCCGCGGCGGCGCGGGCGGGCCGAAACGCGGTGAGAACGTAGAACTTCGCGCGAGCGCGATCGCGGGTTCGATCGAAGGAATACAAAAGACGCCAGTCGACATCGGAAGGAATCGTACAGCGCAACCGATTTTTCCGCGAACAATCACGCTTCCGCCGTACGCACACACTCGGGACGCGCCTGGACCGACTTCCCCGCGCGGATTCCTCCGATTGATCGTTTCGAAGAGAGACGACGCTCCGCCGATCGGAACTTTTTCGGACGCCAACTCGCCGATGCATCCGCCTTCTATGTTTAACCGTCGTCCTACTTTCGATTCGTGCTCCACCCGAAAGCGCCCGGTCGAACGAATCCGGATGGACGTGCCATTCGGAGCAGCTCGTCCTCTTATCGTTATTTATATACACGTTCCTCCTGATCGAGAATCGCGAGCAATAAAGGCTTCACGCTTGGAGAACGACGTGACGCCGCGCGCCTGGCAATATGTAACGTCGATAGGATGTAGGGTCCACGTGTCGAAGAGCGTAGTTTTAACGGTCTGACAGATTCCAGTTTCTACGAAGAATAAAATTGTTTTCAGAAAGCACACACGTACGCGCGTGGCGTTTTTCATTGATCCGCGCTCCTCATTTTCCCTGATCTATTATGGATCGCCGCTGAGGTAACTGTCCCAATAGATGGGCGGCTAAGCCCGGTATTCGGACGGGTATACAAATGTATACAGCAGATTTCACCGAGGATTTCTTACCAGTGAGATTTTCTGTATAAATCCTTCATTTATTGCAGATTTTTTCCCACTAGTTCCTCTTTACGCCATTCAATAATTTGAATTATCCCTATTGAAAAGATTTAATAGATTTTATTGAGAATTTCTATGGAAATTCAGACACCAATTTCAGATATCCATTAGACAAATTTGAAAAAGGACGAATAGGATTGCATTGGATTCTATGTGTGTTTGAGATGATGAATAGGAATTTACCGAATTTTACATGTATCCGTAAAAACAAGTCGAATTCCATAAAGATAATAAAGACGTGTACACACCGTTCTATTTGCAATTACTAATAGAACCTTACAAGATTTTATTCGTTTCAACAGATATATACAGGATACTCGAGGTAGAAGGTAAGAACGGCAACGGACTTCCAACATCGAAGGATTTATTTCGTAGTAACACTGTGAATTGTCGCGCTGAGATATATTCGCACCGCGTACACATATATCCGCGAAGCTCCATAGAGAGAGATAACGGTGATATACTTTAATAATTTATAAATAGACCGATGCTTCCCGTACAGCAAATCATAACAACGTCCATAATAATATAATAATAGAGTATATCCTTTACTTTACAACGCTACATCGCGCGCCCGCCGATTATCAGCTACTTTAGAATATACAGCTAACCCGCACCGTCCTTCGACGCGTGCGACGTACTATGTAAAATGACGAATTCATCGGCGAGGAGAGATCGGTACCGGCGTTCCTCCATTCGCGTCGATGACTTCGCGAAAGAAATACGTATAAGGATCTATCGCCTTTTCTCGTCCGATCGAAGGCATGTGGATATGAGTACACGCACACATAGATAGTCGCTACACGATGCAAATTCGTGGGCGTTTCTCGAAGGAATGGACACTTTACAGCGCACCGTACGGATAATACATATCTTCTCTTACAGCTAACTTTTAAATACGGCAGAGATCGATTCTCTTGAGAAAGCACGAATTTGAAAGCGGTGAAAAAATCCATAGATCCATATAAAATCCTGTAGAAATCACATACAGTTCCTTACGGAAATATTATGTGTATTTCAAACAGCAACTACTCTCTTACCCATTCAAATTTGAGAGGAATAAATCGAAATTTATTGGACTATCTATGCGCATATGTTGAAACAAATAAAATCCCATAAAAATAAATGCCGCTTTGTTGGTAATTACCAATAGAATGGCGTTTATATTTTCCAATTGGTTATTTTATTGCCGATAAAACAGCGTTCATCTGTATGGGAGTTTGCTTGTTCTTATACATGCGCATAGAATTCTGGAATCTCTGTTTCAAATATACATCATATTTCCATAAGGAATTATGTGGGATTCCTATAGAATTTTACAAGGATTTATTGACTTTTTTTGAACAGGGATGTTTGATATATACGTCGATCGAGGTTTACCCTTGATTAAAATTAAGTAGGATCTAAATTGAAATCCGAACGACATAGAGAACTGCTTATTTAGCTCCGACCTATTTTTAATCAAAGTTGGAATTGTCGTCTCTTAATTTAATCCATTCATTTATCAAGTCGAAATGTCGATGCGTTTCTCGTGAATCAAAGCGACGCATCTCGTGTTGTCATTTCTGCGGTTAATCGTCGCCCACGCGTTGTGCCTCGAAACTCGGCCTAGGTAAGTCGCGATAAAGCAAATTGTAATTTCAAAAAACGTAACGCCACGACATTCGCGCGTCTCGTTAACAGTGTGTTCACGTACGCGTAACTGCAGCTGTAGGTCGCGACAACGTGACAGATGTGCGTCAATCCGGTGGACTTTGCGAGGAGATTAAATGCGCAATGCAAAGTCGCGTTACGCAACGCTCGTTTCTATCCAATCAAGAGCGCGGCCGATGCAGCGTGCAATTTCGACGCGCTCTACGCCGAGCTAGGGCCTTCGATAAATCTGCACGGTTTTGTTAGTAAATATTAGAGACTAATAGAATTTTTTTTAGAATAATGAATGCAGGAATCGAAACAAATTTTCTTTAATTTTTTTGGAGAATTCCGAATTGTTGACACTGACCCGCTGGAAAATGCATTTGGCAAATATCGAGGCACACTTCTTTCCCACTCGTCTTCCGGTTTAGACGGATGACCCCGCTATTTTGTCCCGAGGTGCCGATACTTATTAAACGAGGAACGATTATTATTAAAACGACGTTACAAGTGTCGAGACTATGTACAATTCTTGTATGATGATAGGACTATTACCGTTTCGGCCAATCGCTATTTACTATACAACTTACTCGTGCGCGCGGCACGGTATAACCGAATTGCACGTCTAATCGAATCTGCGGTACCGCCTTATAATCGTGCCTATGTATACCGATGCCTTATAGGAGATATTTTCATAATACCGATACTTTGAAGTTTCACGATTACACGCAGGAAAAACGATGATATATATATACCTATATTATATATAACTATCATATAACGCACACACACTCTTTCTCTCTCTCTATACTTACTGTCGACGATTGTCTATACACATTTCTATAATATGGCCCTTTGAGGTCCTTTTTCGAGGGGATCCTGCATTTTTAATTTTGGAAAAAGACTCGACATTTTTGGAGAATTCGGTGCTCCAGTTTCTAATCAGGCTTCAAGTCCGAAGTATGTGTATATTTTGGATTTGAAAGGATTTCAAGGTGTTTGGGTTTAGAAGTGGAGCAACGAATTTTTCGATCCACTTGTGTTCACGCCTTACCATCGCTTTTTTAATCAGGAGCTATTGGTGTGAACTTTAGTCGCGCATCAGTCGGCTCGAGGGAATTATTTTCACGAAACTCGAGGGCGATAGTTAGGTATATTTTACAAACATCTATTAATATGTACATTATTGTTCACGGCGCATCTTTTTGCGTGACGAGAGCTCTGCGAGAATGATCGAGAAAATTGTCGATCGATTATCCGTGCACTCGTGTGGAAGCATCAACCGTTGCTTGCTGGTAGGGACGGTTATGGGTCGATGAGCAGATAAGAATTGAATCGCAGTCAAATCAATTTTTCAGCAATGAAAAATTAAAAATTTCCGCATACTTTGTAAGTAATCGATTTTCGAATGCGCGACGGATACCCTCTTTCTCCTTATCGTCTCGGAACTATAATTCCTGACGGAGATAATTAATTACACACCGGATGATCTCGTCGATAAGGACAAAGTGTAACATTCATTGAAAGGTTCACGTATAGGAATACATGGGTGTGTGTTACATATGCGTACGTATATTATCAATATATATTATATGTATGCGTGATTTTCGGATGTATCTTACACAGTCGCTCGATAATCCAGCATTTAAAATATCGATTAAAAGTAACCCTTCGACCTGCGAAGGTTCAATTGTCGTTAAATTCTATAATATACGAATCTTATAGGTACTTACAGTGACCGGTATCTCAGCTCGAATCCTTTTTCCAGCTTCTCTGCGCGCGTTTCGTGCTTTTCATGCGTTTTACGATGGTACCGTTACTTCTTCTCGCGCACCCTCGGATTATCAGGGGTTCCTCGCGTTTTCGCTTCGTTTCTTCCTCGACTCGGTAAAAATTCGCGCTCGCGCATCGTCGATACCGCGGTAAAAGTCGAGGCACCCGCGCGTCGGAACGACGTTAATTTTTGATTCGTATTCAGATCCAGCGAACCGCGTGTGAAATCTCTCTTTCTCCCGTTAAATTGGAGCGGGGGGAAACCGAAGAAAACCAGGCGGAGGGAAGGAGGTAACCGGGGGTGGAGAGCGACAGAGGGGTTGGCGCGAGTCGTGTAATCATTCCAAGTTAATTAAGGGGAACTTTATGCGGATCTCGCAACTAAAGTCGCGAGAGCGGAAGAGGCCGAGGGCGGAGGTGAATTTCAGGCTTTTAATTAATTTCGAAACGCGGGATACGCGTATTAGCCGCGCGCGCGAACCGACGGACAGCGGGAAGAAGAGTCCTATACCCCGCCGAGGGAAATCTCGCTTTTGAACTCTGCACACGGCGAATTGGACCCGCGCGAGATTAGTAGGATATTATCGCGAGCTTTGACGCCTTGCAACTCGCCTTGGAATTTTGTTCGCGCAGCAGCAGAACCAAAACCAACTAGTTGAGCCGGTAGCTGGACTAACAACTTAAAGCACCTTAAGTTTTAAAAGCTTTAAAATATTCAGTAAACAATTTTGTCTGTTCCAAAATAAATCCTACATAATATATGTTTATGTGCGTTCCTACACCAAAAAGAAAGGAAGTAGAGGAAGATAAGAAATTTATTAAGAAAATAAATGATTACTGATGAATATTTAAAGCAGTGCTTAAGTCCTTCTTTAAGAAATGAGTTTTTTTCAGATCGGAAGCAACTGTTTTTACGTGAAGAGTAGTATGCGATTGAAACCTAGAGAGAAACATATTATGCGTACCTATATAAAAAAATAGTAATTTTAGGCTATATTCGATCAGCTAGTATCGTCGACTCGCAGCGCACGGCGCGCCGCGTCAGTATCGCAGTGTCGTAAGAAGCGCGCGTCGTTACATTGATATATTATGCACATGTCATTGTGAAATTAATATGATATATAATATAAGTTAGATGTGATGAATATGTATAAATATGGAAAAACTGCTTCATGTGCTTCAAGTCGTTAGTCCAGCTGCCGGCTCAATTATTTCCAGCTGATCCGACGATTTTGGAGAACTCGAAGTCGTTCGCGATTTTTCCCTTAAAAGTGGCAACCTTCGATCGAGCGTGATTGGATCGCGAGACCAATGATCGAAGGTTAATGATCGAGGTATCAAGCGCGAGGGCCAATTAGCTCGGCGCGTTCGCGAAGCGAGCTCTTTCTCTCCCGCGGTTCCACCACCCCGTTTCCTCCCTTTGTCGCTCTTCCCCCGTCATCTAAAACCCATACCGATCGACTAATCTCCTTAGCGTCTCTCATGAATAATAACGAGATTTTGCCAACTAACGTCGACTCGCCGACATCCTGTCTCTAGTCCTTCGAGTCTTGGCGAGGGTTTGCTCGAGGGCTGACGATGCGCTACGCGTATATGTATGTGTAGAGAGGAAAAGGGGTGGAGAGGATTCGGTTCTCTTCTCGTCTTCCTGCAGGAATTCCTGAATTTTGACAGTTCAATACAGGGAAGGAAGTAAACATCTTCGTTTCGTCTCTGCTTCGAGTTCCGAAAGGAATTTCTGACGATCTCGATTCACACGGGGAAAAATAAATCGCAGCATCTACAAAGTTTGTGGTAAATTTCGGGACAAGGCCAATTTATCGTGACGATGACTACGATTTTTAATAAAAATTACAGCAACACTTGCAATTTCTACAAGTTTTACTATAATTCTCGACTACAATTTTAGCAGAAAATTATAGTAAAACTTGTAGAAGTTGTAAACGTTACTGTAATTTTTCCTAAAATCGTAGTCATCGTAACGATAAATTGGCCTTGTCTCCAATTTTGCCAGAAATTGTGTAGATGCTGCGATTCATTTTTTTTACCGTACGGCGATCGTTCCACCGTCTCCTTACTCTTCAGCCTCTGAGAGCAGCACGTCTACATCTTTCCTCCTCTCCTACACCTAAGATCTACGACTCGTCGACGACATCCTCTACTTGACGAAGAGGTCCTTGATGGAAGAGCAGATCGACGGCTCGCACGACTCGGCCTGCTCCTCATCCCTGTTACCACCGCCCGGAAACCAACTGGCGACTTTGCTGGGACTGGCCCTGGGCTTGCTGGGCGACACGGCCGGTTTTCCGCCGGAAGTGCCGGCGGCCGCCTCGGTCTCGCCGCCCCGCTGCGCGGTGAGGAACTCCTCGATGGCGGTGCCGAGGACCTGCGCGTCCACCTTGGTGCCCGATTTGTCGTCCCAGACGACCTTGTGCCTGGGTACCGACGCCTTCGAGGAGGAGGCACCCTCGCCGACGGCCGCGGACGACGCGGAGGAGGCCGTCAGCGGTTCCATGAGTTTCACCACCTTTGATCTCTCGTCCTTGAAGGTGACCGCGGTGAAGGCGGCGGCGGCGGCGGCCGTGGCCGAGTCCTCGCTCCTCTGCTTCTTCGACATCGGCTGGTGGCGCTTGATGAACCAGCTGGTGGGCGCGCCGGACGAACCGCCGCCGCCGCCGCCGCCGCCGCCGCCGCCCTTCGAGGACGCGCCGATCGAGGAGGAGCGATTTCCCGTGCCGTGGAGGATCGACACGTCGAAGCTGTTCGAGCGGAAGCTCTTCAGGCGGCTTCGCCTCTGCTGCTCGCCGCTCGACTTGCCGCCGCTGCCCTTGCAGCTGTCCTCGCGCGAGGGCTCCTTGCCGCACCTGTTGATCTCCGTGGCGGAGGACGTGAGCGAGCTGAGGATGGAGATGAGGTCGGTGTTGGAGCACACTATGCCCGCCGCCGGTGACGTGGCGGCCGGGCGGAAGGGGCCGGACTGGCCCGCTTTCGGCACCTCGGACGCCCGCCGCGCTCGGGCTGAACCGGATGGCGGGAGGGACGCGACGGTGGAGAGGGAGCAGTCGGTGAAGTCGGAGAAGCGACGGTCGCGCTGGTACTGCGTGTATCGTTGGGCCTGCGAGGAGCCGTTGCCCTCTAGCGGTTGCACCTCGCAGACGCGCTCCCGCGACGGCGTCTTCCACATCTTCAGGCGGACCTGCGAGATGAAGCGGGGGAGCCACGCGATGTGGTCGTTCAAGGAATCTCGAGCGAGGCGAGACGGCAGACGCCCCGCGCGCGGCGCGTCGCGTTACTCACCTTTCTCGCGGCTTTGATCTCCGCTATGTCGTCCATGATGTCCAGCTGCAGGTTGTGAGTGCTGCCGCTGTTGCTGGGCGGTGCGCCCAGACCTGTTGCGGAGTCGCGGCGGCCGGGGAGGATGCGCGGTGCCGCGCCGGCCGGGAAAGCCGCGATGGACTCGCGCCTGTTGCGCCCGAAGAGGGTGGGAGGCACTCTGGAGATGGTGACGACGGAGTGTCGGCGTCCTCCGGGCTGGGGAGTCGGCGCTTGCGAGAGGGTCGCCAGGAAGGCGGCCTCCCGCGGCGAGGGGCCCGAGCCTTCGCCTCCTCTCTCGCTGAGTCGTCGAACCTGGCGACGGCGCGGCGCAACGCGTTATCGGGGATGACGTGCGGGCGGATTGACGCGATTGGAAAATGGGGCGAGGGACGAGACGAGATATCGACGATTGTCACCTGCGACGCCGTTATGCCGGAGGTGCACTGGGGCGTGGGGAGCGAGTGTTTCCTCGTCTCTCGCCAGGGCGACAGCAGGTAGGGGTTGAGGGAGGGCGAGTCCGGGTCCAGGCAACGCGGAGGCGACTCGTTTCTGCGACGCTCGGCCTCCTCCTCGCCGAGGGTACTCTCCTCCACGACGATGAGGGGCTCGCCGCCCCCGCTGCCGCTGCTCATGCTGGAGGAGTAGGATTGTCTTCGTCTGGCTGCCAGGGTTGCGTCTGAAACGAGATAACGTATATATACGTAATGTCACGGCTAACTGACCGGACTTTACATTTCTACGATTGTCCCCGTAATAGGTTTCTAATTAATACCTCCTAACAGTTAAATGCAGTTAATTCATCGAGATAGCAATAGTACTTTGGGACCAGGGAAATACCATGCGTCATCCCAGTCAATTTTCGTCCACTTTTCAGAAGTGTTTTGTACTTCTACATTCAATACATAATTACTCGTAAACGCTGAAAGTAAACACGAAAAGTCGTAGAACAAAAGTTGTTAAGTTTTGTACAAAGAATCCGAATCATTAAAAAAAAAAGGGGGTTCCTATTTAAAAAATCAAAGATGACCCCTCTCCCCCTTCAAATAATCTTTAAATTCTAAACCAAAAGAACCAAATGTATAACCATTAAATTCCACTTGTAAAACGACGATACTTCCGCCTGAAACGTTTCTCTCTCAACTGCTTAATTTTCAAGATATTCGTCAATTTAAACGGTCCGCCTTGTATAATACTTTTTTCAAGCTCACGTTTTTATCCGTAACAAAGTGTTATATCGATGTAGGCCAAAAGTTCATAGATAATGAGATAACAGCGATCGAAGCTCCTTTCCCGGCGAGTAAGTTTAGCCTCGTGTGTTACGCATCACATCTGGTGTTATTCAGTTTTATGCCATTGTTATCTACTATACCCCTCCAAACGTGATCTGTACGTATAGGTCCGCACCGCAGAATTTTTTATAGCGCATATGGTACCAAAATCCAAGGAAAAAATTGCGTTAACGTATTTTCAGACAATGGGACCGATAAATATTTGCATTCCATTCGGTGTAATTCATTCTGTTTGTAATCATCATTCCGATTAGTTCGATACGTTAATTTCTTCGGATAAAGGGCGAAATATCCGCGTAAAGAGAGGCGTCCGAGTCTCGCTCGCTTCCTCGTTCCCCGAGTGCGGCGGTGGGAGGAGAAGAAAGGCTCGGAACGTCTGCTCAAAAATTCCAGCGGGGAACTCACTCGAACGTAAACTGACAGACGGATGCAAATTTTCGAGAGCGAGCTCTTCCCGCGTCGTTCAATCTCGAGTCGTATATCCCCACAGCAATACCTTTCAGAGGGGATCGAAAGAACGTGTCTGGCGGAGCCTCCCAACGACGCCGGAATCGAATTTCCGCGCGAGCCCGGGGTCGTTCGCGTTCCGCATGAGTGCACCGAGGAGCGACGCGCCCCGGCGACGTGAGCCGAAAAAGGCCGAATTTTAACGGCGAATACGATAAAGCGTCCTGCGCCTCGCCGCCGTATAGACGCGGGTCTCAGACTCTCGAAATTGTTTCCCTCGAAAGAGTTCATCGCGCGCCTCGGCGAGTTTTCCGCGCGGGGGCGTTCGACGAAAGTTTCGCGCGAGGCAAATTTGAGAATTCGCGGCGCCCGCGCCCGCGGAAGAGTTTTCCGTCGATTGAATTTTTCTCTCTCGCTCCGTCCTTTCACTTTCTCTCTCGCGCGGCGCGCACCTCCAAGCGCGGCTCCGGGAAGTCTTCCGTGCTCCTCTCCGCCACGTGGAGCGGGGATTCGCCCGAGCGAGAAAGTTGGAGCGTGGGTACCTAACCTCGTTCGACGGGGAAATTCTGCTTCTCGACGCGCGGAGGGAGATTTTGAACATAATCTCGTTCGAAATCTACTTTGAAGTTGGGTACACAATGGTGGTATACATCGATCCTTTATTTTCATCGTTTCTAGTCGTATTTTTTTCGTACAAGAAATGAGAAAAGAGACGACCGATTGAAATTCTTTTCTCTTTCCATTTGAGATACGTTTTCTCCTCTGTTTGTATTTTTTTCTTCGATATTTTACACCGAGAGAAAAATACAGTAGTTTTGATTAAATCGGCAGTCATGAATGGGGGAGTGCGGAATTAGTTACTTGGACTAATAAATAATTTGCTCGAATGGACTACATCGTTATAACGAAATTTATCAGTCGGATCAACTAATTCTGCATTCCCCGCTCGTAGACGCAGATTTAATTCAATGTAACATTTTTTCTTTCAGTCTACAGTATCTCACTCCTCGTTTCATCGCGCCGACCCCTTTAATATGACGCATGGTTCACGCGAGAATAATAAATTTATCCCTCGTCCCTTCCTTCCTCTCCCTCCCTTTCCTTCCACAATTAATTTCTCGTCTCGAGCCCTAAGATCCTCCGAGATTCTTTAATGTATTCTTACAATTACTTTTTCCGTACCGAGGCCGAATTTGTGTTTGGTCACGTCCTAGCCATTCACCCCGAATTAGTCGAGGAGTCGTTCTCCGATTTTCTTTTCGCGCCAACGCCGCTTTTCTCTCCCCCGGAGGAATAAAAGTCACGCCCACGCGTCCGTCGAACGGCTGCGTTCGACTCGACAGTGAAATTAAGTCTCCGCGGGAAAATAACGGCCGGGGGGGGGGGGGGGGAGACGGGGCTGTAAGCGACGAAGGGTGCGCGACGCGAGACGGGCTACTGCAAAACGTTATTATCCGAGTTTTATGGGGGAGAAGGGCCACGATGATTGAGTGTAGGCCCGAGCTTTGTAATTAAACCCATCGTCCTCCCTGCTCCTTACTTTCCAAATTTTTTTCAGAGCGAACGATATACCCGCGGGGGGTCTTCAGATTGGTCGATCGCCCTCGAATTTCATCACTGTAACTTTTTCGATCGTAAGCTTCCGTTCGGATTCAATCTTCTCCTTACTGCCGTTTCTACGCAACGTTTAATGAAATGTAGATCGAAACTGGGAGAAATAATTGCTCATGTCAAAAAATATGTCTCGAATTAAGAATACAGAGAGATTCTTGGTCGAAGAATATATATTCTTGATTTTCCAGAGTACCTTCGCTGGAAAAAGAAATTCTTTTTGCGCAAGAAAAACAATTATTCGAGCCTATCGAATATTTTCTCGGACGAGAAAATATGTGAAAATATTTTTCGATCGTAAACTTTCGTTCGAATTAAAGCTTCTCCTTACCGTAGCTTTTATACGATAGAAAACTAATTGCTATTATCAAAAAAATACGTGTTACAAATTTTTAAGAATACACATTCTTAAAACAATTTAAAGGCTCCGTCAAACGATTCGTTAAACGAATGCCACATGTGTATACGATTGTGTAATACGCCGCATGCGACGAACGATAATGCCGATCGCTTGCGAAACACCGCTTTGCGCTTTATTTAGCTGCTCGAACGTGTTCTACATATCGCGGGGAGACAGTCTTATCCGACTGACATTGAGTTGGAAATACCCAGTGCGAAGTGTCAACGACTAGACGGCGGGAGGCAGGAAAACCCCGCGATATACGCGAAGCACGCGATCGGCTGCAAGAGGGGACGCAGTGGCGATTCGCCGACTTGCATATGTATACGAAAAAACCGCTACGCCACGCGCGTGTCCCCCTTCGAAGAAAGTTTTCTCTCCGGGCAGGATTTCCGATGAATCGTTATCGCGGGGAATGCACGAGGAAAAGAGAAGATCTTTCCTCGGTAAACACGGTATATAATCCCGAGTACTCTTGTCGTCAAGTATCAGTCTTCGAGTACCATCGAACGCACAGTTGAAATCTCACAGAGCACCAGACTCTCCCAGTGAATCAAGCATCGCCATGAAGTTCCTCGTCGTCGTCTTCTTCGCCCTGGCCGCCTTCGTCGCTACCACCGTTGGCGTTCCCGCTGCGGTTTACGATGGACCGATTTACGATGGACCGACTTACGAATTGAGTAAGTACACTTGATCGGTCACGGAATATCAAATGGCTCTGTAGCGTCGATTATAAATCGTTTTACTCGGTGGTTTGATGATTGAACAAAAATGGAAAACTTTACGCACTGAATTTGAAATCATAATTGGAGCTAACGTAGCGCTCCCGGTAATCGAGATATTACGATAATTTATTTTATACGAGAGCAACTGAGGTTCGATGTGTCCTTTTGGCAAATTATTCCAACGATCGTCCTTCCTCTCCCTGCAGCTCGCATCGAGGACGTCGACACCGACGGAGGTCTGGCCACGAGCACCGAGGAGGCGCCGATCAGACATCGCCGGGTCACCTGCGACGTCCTGTCTTTCTCGACCCTCTGGGTGTCTCCGAACAGTGCCGCCTGCGCCGCCAAATGCCTCGCTCAGCGTCGCAGGGGAGGTTATTGCGACAACGGCGTGTGCAGATGCCGTTAATACGCCGAACGACGACTCGATCCGAATCTCGACATCTTAATCGAAAGTAGACCCGACGCGATAACGATGGACGCTACGTTCGATACTGTCGAAAGGACCTGTGAAGAATCCCACCTGATCGATTGGAATCATTTCAACGATCGTTATTTATATCACCACTCCAAAACTTATTTATCGTCTATCCGTACTTTTTTCCTTGTAATATTCGTAGATCATTTTTTACTTAGGAATCTCAATCTTTTGTTTCTTAGATATAATGTAAAAGCATAGATATGACTAACTCTTAATATACGCTTACGATCTGATTAATATTTACTTTTCCGAAATAAAGTAAACTTGTGTACCTACTTCAAAGTTTGGTATCATTCTTTACCCCTTTTAAATAACAGACGACGTACATAGGTACTCAAGTCTCGGTTGGATATCCTGGATACGCAGTCCACGACGCTGTAGAACTTTTCCGTAGCCCGGAACATTTTATCCCTCCGAGAAAAAGACCATCGATTCAAGGCGAGCGACACGCCGGGAGTTGGAAAGAGTCCTCGTCGGTTTTTTACCTTCGACACAGTTCGCTCGGAAAAGGAGGGAGATCCTCTCGGGCGGCTGTACCTACTTTCGTCGCCCGACAGGTGAGACTCGGGAGGAGGAAGAGGGCGTAGCGAATATGAGAAATCGACGAAAGAAATTCCTTTCCGGAAACGAGATATAGTCGATACACAGAGATTGCTAAATATATCGACGCACGTTTATCGATGCGTAGGTATACTCGCGAATCGAGAGAGCGCACGTGCAAAGAGGAACGTTCCTTCCGGCAGGCGTACTACGCCGAATTTATTACCATTTATTCCCGCGCAATTTATTCCCCCCGCGTCAACCTACGTCAACGTGATGACGTATCCAGTGGAACGTACGAGTGAACCGTTTTGATATTCGGCAGCCGTTCTCTAAACGCTTAAGGGGTTGTTGGAAAGGTCTGCCGGCCTTGTGACGTTGCGGGAGAGGAAACGAGAATGTATAAGACCGGTACCTATACACATGTGTACTCGGAGATACATATAATATAATAAGCGTGCGGGCGGAGTGCGATCGCTTAATTCCCCCTCGCGTGATCTACGCTTCCGAGAAGCGAGGCTCCTAAATTACCGTGGAATTTACTGCGCGATTACGGCTTAAACCGTAACGTGTGCGTTTATCGCATCGATGAATCGACTTCTTTTGTCCGCTCGGCACGGCGAAAGACTCGCGTTTGCCCTGCGAATTCCTTGCAAACGCGATTGAAATCTACAGTCGGTACGATATTCGTTGAATCAGAATTCCGAGAAACGATGAGGCGGTTTTCTCGGAACGCAACGGTCTGCAGACGCTTTGCAAACAGTGGCGTACCTTCAAATTGACGCTTTGCAAACAGTGGCGTACCTTCCAATTTTCGTACCTTTAAATTCCTTCCTTTTCTTCTTCGCTTCCATTGATTGCTTTTAAAGGCTCCCACAGACCAACGCGGAAAATTCGCAGCGGATTCGTGACGCAAAGTGCGGAGCGATTCGCATGATATTGTTTTCACTGCGGTAAATGGACACATTCACACCCGCACGATTTTTTTCGTATCAGATTGCGGATTCCGTCACGAATTTTCCGCCACGAATGTTCCGCGTTGGTCTGTGGGAGCCTTAATACAGGTATATTTGCATTTGTATCTATCCATATAATTACTGATTTCCGTTGCGTTAGTTTCGTGGAATGAATTACGATAATACCGATTTATTCCGATTGAGATAGAATCGAACTAGTCATATTAATTCTGATATATTATACTTTAGACGCGCTTCGTGGAAATTAGTATTTTCTGATTAAATCCGATTTGACATAGCAGTTAGAATTTTCCAACCAAGCCGATCGATATCTCTCGAATAAGAAATACGTTCAAATAGGTAAATATTAAGACGGAAATTGGATTTCAACCGACGAAGAAAATAAATAGGTTTCAATCGGATCTAATCGGATTCTCTAAGCAGGGTTAACGGTGACTTTTCGAAATGGGAGCCCCCCAGCCGACGCGTCGGGAAGGCCCGGCGCGTAAGCGGTGACGCGTCTGCTCGGGAACGCCAGGGTGAGCAGCAGTGAAAGAGATTTGCATTACATCGGCCGTTGGTCTACATATCGATAATCCACAGTAGTCATTTAGTCGGAAATGTGTGGCGGTCATTGGGAATGCTCGGTAGCACGATGACGTAATGCGGACGAGCGAGCATGTGCTCGGAGAATACGCTTCTCAAAAACGAGGCGTACGAGTTGCGATGGAATTTACTACGCGATAACGGGTCCGTAGTAGGAGGCGTAGTAGGCGTAGTACGTTCATTGCGTGAATGAAACCACTTTTTCTCGCCCGCTTCCGCAACTGGATCTAAAGTGTATTCGTGCACCGAGAAAAAAAAATCGTTTGATTCAACTAAGTTTTGATAGCCTCGACCTCTCGGGCGGCCGACCAAATATATAATTATTTCAACAAATATGTAGTTAAAGTGAGTGAAATTTAGTTGAGGTAATTCGATACTTAGCTACTTTAATGAAATAGTCCTTTCAAATAACTTGTATACATTTAGTTGACCGCTCAAAGCCTTAAAATTTAGTAGAATTAAATGATTTTTTTTTCGCAGCGCAGATAACACTGTATTTCTACAGTTCGTTTGACAAAAACTTTTGTCGAATTAAACCAATTTGGATTAATTTAAAAAAAGCCATGGAATTCAATTGACTTACATCTACCGATAAAATGAATTTTATCGAATGAAACGAAACAAATTTAGTTTTAATATACGATCCAACCAAACATACAATGGTTAGTTCGACGAAAATTAACCTTAAACACAAACAATTTGGTTGGAACAATTCAATTTTTTTTACACTGCATCTTGATCTAAAATGTATTCGTATACACTGAGAAAAATAACCTGGTCATTCTAACAAAAATCCTGGAGACCATAAACAAACAGTTTGGTGAAATATGAATCCTCTATCTGTTTGTTTTAACTGACAATTTTCGGGTTAGAATAACTAGACATATAGTTAAAATAACTAAGCGTGGAGTTAGAATAACTTGATATTCGGTTCAACTTATCAGTGTTTCAGTTACACAATAACTTGACTCGTTTAACCAGATGCATTTCCTCAATTTACCAAGTTATTTTTCTCAGTGTAGAAGGCGTACAGTACAAACGCGCTCACGTTGATCTTTGATCGGCACGGTATACCGTACGATAATCGAGGGTGGGCAACCCGACTATTTGGCTAGACCCCATTCTCTCCCATTCTATTCGTGTGCGTATCGGGCTTACGATCTTTCGCATTGGATATTCTCCGTGAGCCATTGATTTTAGGGTAACGGATAATCCTAAGCCTATACGCAAGCGTGAACGTAAGCGAGGAAAGTGTCACGCGCGGTACGACCTCTTTGGAAAACGGGTTTCCCTGGAATTTCCAAAATCCCGATATCTCGGAAATTGGCCGAAGAAATGGGAGAGGTCCCCCACTAATAAAATATCGAGGTATAAAAGCCGTGCGCACGGTTCGTTGACCATCAGTTTTCGAACACCATCGACGGACGATACCAATAGTTCCAATCGCGGTGTATTATATCCAGTGAATCGATCGTCACCATGAAGTTCCTCTTCGTCGTTTTCGTTGCCCTTGCTGCCCTCTTCGCTACCGCCGTCAGCCTCCCCGTTGCGGTTTACGATGGACCGACATACGAATTGAGTAAGTATCTGGTACGCTTGACTTTGATCGATCGCGAAATATCGAAAGCATTTGGAATATAGGCAGAGGCTTCGACTAAAAGTTTTCGCTTAAGTTGTCCTTCGCTCGGTGGTTCGATATTGCACTTACTTTGGTGATTATACTGAGAAGAATAATAATTTATCGACTCGAGTAACCGTCGACACGAATAGTGTCGAGAACATATTTATTTAAGACAAGTACATATACATTGAATTGAACAAATTTACAATTGATTCGACCTTGATTCGAATAACATATGTAGTTAATAAATCATTGTTTGAATATGGCAAAATAAACATTTTGTCGAACCAAATAAATATTCGTTAACTATTACAGTATTTATTTGCCACAATTAATTCCTCTGAAAACACCGCTTGAAAAAATAAATATTTGAATAATCAACATACCCATATTTCTTGTACCAACAAAATATTGACTTCTCGCCGTATTTGAAATTCGATTTATTGACTATCAATACAATTTTTTCTCGGTGTACTTGATTCAATGACAATACGTCCGATTTAAATAAATACGTTCTTGGCACTGTGATTCATGTCGACGGTCAATTGGACCGGCAAATTATTCTTCTCAGTCTTCGATAAAATCGGAAGATTGACGCGTGCTACAGAGTTTTCGATTAAAATCGGCGTCGTTACACGGTGGACCTATCGAAGTTAATTTTATATCGAGTCGATCGCGACTTAATTCGGAGCTCTCTTTCCCTCGGTAAATCATTTTACTAACGTTTCGCTTTTTTTTTTTCCGTGCGCAGCTGAAATCGAGGACGTCGACACGGACGGAGCGACGAACGCCGAATCGGTGCCGATCAGACATCGCCGAGTCACTTGTGACGTTCTGTCCTTCCAGACCCTGTGGGTGAGCCCGAACAGCTCCCCCTGCGCTATCAAATGTTTGGCCCAGCGTCGTAAAGGAGGCTATTGCGACAAGGGCGTATGCAAATGCCGTTGATATGACGAACGACGATTTCATCGGGATCTTCAGACGCGTTATAGAAGAAACAAGACTGAACATTGCGATAATAGTGGACGCCACTATGCTGTCATCACTGCTAAAAAAATCCGTCTCGACGAGTTCCTCTTCATCTCTTGGAATGACTTAGATTTATGGTATCTTTCATCCGCTTTTGTCCAAAATATATAGTTACTGTGTTTAATCAAAGAGTCCATTCACGGCTATATTTTTTTCATCCTCCTCCTCATCGAACCGGCACAAGTTTCAATTTAATTTCTATCACGATGCAACAACAGCATCGGATGAATGCGCCGAGTGATGAAAATCGGGAAATTTCGAACGTGCTTACAATATCGCAAACGCGTACAGGTGCCTCGTAGGTATTAACGATTTATCTAACCGATGTGGTCACACCGACCGCGTTATGTGCCGCAGTCGTTTGGTCGCGCGCGCCCGCGTCTGTTGGTTTATCCAATATTCAGCGTTATTTGCGGAAATCGCGGAGTGCGAGGCTTTCCCGGTATACCGTTGTTTCCCGCGTGAAACGCTCCGCTGCTCGATTATCGGTGAACGGAAAATCGTTGGATATCTGCGGATCGACGCGAATGGGGTTGAAGTGGGATGCTCTAGTCTTTGTTTAACTTTGAGTGCGATTATCTCGAGGCACGGTGGAGATATGTGAAAAATGCAAACTAGAGCTTCTTATCGTAAAAATATAGATGAACATGTTTCATTCGAACTTTCCTTCGATATCTGCAACTGATTTCAAGTTAATCGATTTTGAACTTTCCCTTCAATCGATACGTCAATCCCACTTATTTTACTTTATACTTTCACTAAATACCGGTATCTGGGGTACGGGATTTTTTTTTAAAATCAAAGCGCAGGACGAGAAACTCGAAAGATTTCGCTACAGTATGCAAGTGATGTTCCTCTTCTCTTTGTTTCGAACTCGATCCAAAAGAGGCTCGACGTCGCGGAGAGTCGGGCGAAGGAGACGCGGGTACAGCGAATTAAATATGTGCGGCCAATTAAACACCAGTCGAGCTCATCGAAATGCTCGCCTCGATGCAACCCAATGGAACGTTGCAGCGTTCGTCCGAGGAGGAAACTCAAAGTTATTCAATTACTGCAGCCGCGTGCCTCGGAAAATACGCGCGGGATATTCTAGATTCCCGAGAATCCTATCGTCACAGGTGCCTTGAAGATTTAAAACGGCGTCGCTCTCTGGAAGGAGGAAACGCGATCTTATTTCGAATTAATTAGCGCGTGCGGTTGACGTGACGCGGCTGCAGGCTGCAGCCTCGGGCGGTGTGATATATAACGTTCTCGCGCTGGTATCGCCAGGTGGAAGGGAAAAAACAACCGAGTGTTCTTGAGGTCACCTTTCAAATACACATAAGGGTCGATCTATATATTATATCCGATTCGCGGCACAGACACGACGCCGTCCGACGAACTGGTAGAAAAAATGTTTCAATACACCGAGAGAAATAATTGCTACACCCAGGGAATAGGTCTAGTTGAATACGAACTTGTGTGATAGACAAATTTACTTGAGATGAACAGAAATTTATTAACATCGAACGCGAAAGTCTATTTGAATTAAATCAATGTTCTACTAGGTTCGTATTCGATTAAAAAGATGTGCAAAACATTTCTTTCATTCGAATAGACTTTGTGTGTGTGTGTGTGTGTGTGTGTTCGATGTCAATATATTTCTATTTATCTCAAATAAAATTTTCTATTAGCTTCGTATTCAACTAGAACATTTTTCTGAGTGTAGTGTCAAAAAAATGTTTCTCGAATCAAGAATATATTATGATCTTACAAATTTTCAAGAATACATAATCTTGATCGAATAATATATATTCTTGATTGAAGAACGCCGTCGCGTGGGCACGAGAAATTCATTCTGCGTAAAACAAAAATAATGACGTATTCGAGCCTATCAAATATTTTCTTGTACAAAGTGAGCCATGGCTCGATCTTGAAATTATATCATGTTTTTGATCGGATACAGATATTGTATTTTTTGGCATCAGCAATTATTTCCCTCACCGTAGGTTTAGTTTGCATGGAAGTATTTACATTTTTTCATCTCCGTGCCATCCGATCAGGCTCAGGCAATCTATACAAACATTACGAACCATTGTTTGCGTCAGTTCGATACGTGCAAATCGACCTTGACACCTCCCACGTATGAATCCCCGAGAAGGAAGAATTAATTTCAATACGATCCTCCTTGCCAGAAGATTCTATGCAATCAAGGAAACCGTTACGTCACGCGCGTGTCCCCCCTCGAATAAAGTTTTTTCCCCGGTCGAGATTTCCGATGAATCATTATCGAGAGGATCGTAAGAGGAAAAGAGAAGTTCTTTTCTCGGTAAATTCGGTATATAATTCCGAGTACTCTCTCGTCGTCAGGCATCAGTTTTCGAGTTCAATTAAACGCACAGTCGAAATCTCACAGAGCACCAGACTCGCCCAGCGAATCAAGCATCGCCATGAAGTTCCTCGTCGTCGTCTTCTTCGCCCTGGCCGTCTTCGTCGCCACCAGCGTCAGCGTTCCCGCTGCAATTTACGATGGACCGACTTACGAATTGAGTAAGTACACTTGATCGATCACGGAATATCAAATGGCTCTGTAGCGTCGATTATAAATCATTTTACTCGGTGATTTGATGACTAAACAAAAATGGGAAACTTTACGCGCTGAATTTAAAATTAAAATTGGAGCTAACGTAACGCTCCTCGTGATCGAGATATTACAATTATTTATTTCATACGAGAGCAACTGAGGTTTGATGTGTCCTTTTGGCAAATTATTCCAGCGATCGTCCTTCCTCTCCCTGCAGCTCGCGTCGAAGATGTCGATACCGACGGAGGTCTGGCCACGAGCAGAGAAGAGACACCGATCAGACATCGCCGGGTCACCTGCGACCTTTTGTCCTTCAAGTCAAAGTATGTGACTGTGAACGACACCGCCTGCGCCGCCCGATGCCTCGCACAGCGTCACAAGGGAGGTCATTGCGAAAACGGCGTGTGCAAGTGCCGTAGATAAGCCGTACGAAAAACGGGTGCCTATATGCGAAGATAATAACCGGACGAATTGGACGAATTTACTAAGGTTTGGGAAAAAGCTCGTAAAAACCAAACTAAGAATGAAACTCATTTATCGTCTGTCTTCGTCCTGTTTTCTTTTTAATATCCGTAGATAATTTTGTACTCAGGAATCTCCTTCCCTTAATTGCTTAGATATAATGTAAAAGCATAGATAGGACTAAATTAATACTCTGAGAAAAAAATGTACTTGATCGAAATAAACGTGCCTTTGAATAGTCCCAAGAGCATATTTATTCGACTTAAATGAATATCGATTTGATTCAAATAACATCTAATCAATTCAATGATCTAATATTTGCGTCCAACCGATATTCACTTGAATCGAATAAATTACGCTCTTGGGACTATACAAAGGCACGTTTATTTCGATCAAGTACATTTTTTTTTCAGAGTGTACACGCCTACGATCTGATTAATACTTTTCCGAAATAAAGTAAACTTGTGTACTTCAAAGTTTGGTATCATTCCTTACGCCTTTCAAATAACAGACGACGTAGGTACTTAAGCCTCGGTTAGATATCCTGGACACGCCCTTCGAGAAAAAGACCTTCGATTCAAGGCGTGCGACTCGCCGGGAGTTGGAAAGAGTCCTCCTCGGTTTTTTTTTTCCATGCACGACCCGTTGATAAGACCCGAGGAATAAGCCGCTCGCGCGCTCGATCTCGACCTACGACAAGCGAGCCGTATTCGTAGCTATAATAAATTGCTTCGCCTCGAAGTGGCCGCAGCGAAACTCCAAAGAGTCCAACTTCCTCGAATTCATCCCGGGAACGCGGCGCGAGATAAGATACGAGTTTTCGCATAAACCATCACCTTTATACGCTCGAGAGTCGCGCGGCGCGAAGACGCGAAGCGGGGAGGTCTTCGAACGAGGAGGTCGAACTTGACGCGGATAGTTAAATTTTGCTCGCCGGTGCGGCAAGAGCGGCGCGGGCGAACTTGAAAGGTCGCTTCACCCTTTTACGCTAAAATAAAGCGGAGATACGTCCCTTTCGTTATACGGGGAACATCTTCACCCGCGTGGGGGGCTTTCGTCGCGTGGGATACTAATATACGACCTACTCTATCTACTCTCTACTCTCTCTCTCTCTCTACTACTTGCAGAGAGAGAGGGTGCGATTCCGAACTTCTCGTCGGGGGTCGTGCTTATACGAGGGCAGAGTGAAAAGTCCGAGACTTTTTAAATTAAGCACTTTCTTTTTTATGAATTGTTCATTTATTTTTCAAGAAAGTGTTTTTTATTTAAAAAGTATCGGACTTTTCACTCCGCCCTCGCTACGGTATACGGGGTGAGGACTTGGATTTGCGACATGGCAAATATTACGTACAGATGATTTTATGAAAGTATACACTGATGATTGCTGGTGCAAAAACATGTTTTCTTCGATCAAAAATATGATATAATTTCAGGATCCGGCTACGGTTTTCTTCGCGCGAGAAAATATTTGACAGACTCGAGTAACTTTTCTTTTGCGCGGAAAGAATTTCTCGTTCCCACGACGGTATTCTTGAATCAAGAATATGCATTCTTTGATCAAGAATCTGTATTCTTAAAAATTCGCATTCGAAGATCACGCACAGAGAAAAAGAATTAGTTGGATTCATTGAAAATGACTTGCGGGGTTGAAAGTACAGTAATTATTTATTTAAATCAATACGATTTTTTAATACATCAATCAGATATCCCTTCCTCACCATCACGTGGAACAGTACGCGATTGCGAGGAAAAAATGTCAGAGATTAAAATGAAAAGAGATTTAAATGATGTAAATAAATACTCGTGGATCCAACTAATTCGTTTCTTCTGTGTGTGTTCTCGATTTAAGTAACATTTTTTTTGACACCAGCGATTATTCCACCTATCCACTGTAACCGATCAAAGATGACGCTCGTTGTTCATACTTTACCAAAATCATCCACGTTACGATATATTTGCCATGTCGCACATCCAAGTCTTCGCTCTGTGTACCGACAGTTTCCCCGGTATAATGCGTTTCTCTGGTAAATTCTGGCGCGGAGGACGAGGAGATTTCGAGTACCCGGGTAAATGCATCGTTACATAGCCGGGTCACGTACCCGCGCGAGTACTCGGGTGTACCGGAGGCTTACGCGTCCGTCGAGATGAGAGGCTCGGGACTGGCGAGGAGCAGGAGGAGGCGGAGGAAGTCGCGATGCGCGATCCTCGTCTAATTGCGTAATTCGGCTTGGGCTGTACCTCTAACGAAATGCCAGAACGTCCTCGCGAGGGACCTCGACGCGAGTTCTGCGCTCCGCTAACAATAAGTCAGGACTTTCCGGGAGGACACGTGAAGTGTCTTTGGTTCGACGCGGTGAGGATTGATCGATCGCATCTAATCTCTGCACTGAGAGAAATAATTGACGGTGTGAAAGAAAATATGCCTTGAATCAAGAACATATAAGGTTTTACAAATTTTAAAAAATATAGATTCTTGGTCGAAGAATACATACTCTTGATTCAAGATATACACCTTCGTTGAAACGGGAAATTCTTTCTGTTTGAAAGAAATAATTACACGAGCCTGTCAAATATTTCCTTGCACAAGGGAAACCATGGCTTGATCCAGGAATTATACAATGTTTTCGATCAAACGTAAGAGCATATAAGATTTCACAAATTTTTAAGACTACAGATTCTTGATCGAAGAATACATACTCTTCATTTTCAAGATATACCTTCGTTGGAACGGGAAATTCTTTCTGTTTGAAAAAAAATAATTACACGAGCCCGTCAAATATTTCCTTGCACAAGGAAAACCATGGCTTGATCCTGGAATTATACAATGTTTTCGATCGAACGTGATGGAATCAAGAACACACAACCTAAGGATTTTTTAAGAATACAGATTTTTGCTCGAAAAATATTATATCCTTGATTCAGGAATACCATCATTGGTACGAGAACATTCTTTTTCGCGCGAACAAAATAATTACTCGAGCCCGTCAAATATTTTTTCGCACGAAGAAAACCACAGATCGATCCGGGAATTAAGCACATGCAATTATTTCTCTCGGTACGGCAGATTTTCCCACGCGTTGTGATATTTATCGTCCCACGTCACTCGCGCTTCTTGCAGGTGGGCGTGTCCGCGGGATCTGCGTCGTTCCGTCGGACTTCCAGGAGCTTAATCGGGATCAGAAATTTGCGTACGCGCGTATCGCCGCTTCGGGAAACTCCGAGAGGACATTTATCGCCTGTCGTCCCGCGGGAGACGGGGACGGCGTGGGTTCATTTTCTGATCGGAACTCCGCGGGAGTTTGTACACATCCCGCGCGACGACCCGGTAATCATTCGTATGTGTACAGTGTTGTAATAAGGGCGCCACACCCTCTCCGAGGATATCGGCGAATCCTCGCGCCCGCGCGTTCACTTGAGTATGATAAATCGTGTATTTGTGCAGCGCGCGCGTGTGTGCCATCAGCTGTAACACGACAGCCGCCTTTGGATTTCTGTCATCGCTTAATGGAATGACACTGATGAGCACCGAAACCGGGAATTAATTTCGCCTAAGTGGCAAACCGAAACGGAACGCGATCCCTATTGTCATTTCGTGTCGGAATTACGCAGGTGTATTCCGACACGAAAGGCGCCTGTAGCGAAAGCTGCGGGAGTCTGCGTACGATACGGAAGTTTACGCCGCGGAGGACGAAGGGGTCGACGTTTTTTCGCTGCGCAAATACGCGGGGCCTTGGGCGCACCGGGTATATGTACCTATCTATAAATCTATACATGTGCAGGGTGAGTCATTTAAGTTGACAAGCGCGAATATCTTGAAAATTAAGCATTTGAGAGAAAACTGTTTCAGGCTAAAGTATCATCGTTTCACAAGCGGGATTTAATGGTTATACGTTTGGTTCGTTTATGGTTTAGAATTTCAAGATGTCAAAGTATCTTTCCCGGTCTTACCTAAATAATTTAGGTAAGACCGGGAACCCGTCTTTAGTTTTACAATTTCATTTATCATGACACGGCTGACTAAGCGGACTTTAGATTTCTACGATTTTCCCCGCACACACAACAGGTTTCTAATTAATACCCCCTAATCAATATTTGTCCACTTTTCAGAAGTGTTCTGTACTTCTACATTCAATGCGTAATTACTCGTAAACGTGAAAGTAAACACGAAAAGTCGTAGAACAAAAGTTATTAAGTTTTGTACGATGAATACGAATCATTAAAAAAAATAGGGGTTCCTGTTAAAAAATCAGAGTTTCCCTTCAAATAACCTTGAAATTCTAAACCAAACGAACCAGACGTATAACCATTAAATCCCGCTTGTAAGACGACGATACTTTTGCCTGAAACACAAACAAACAAATTTTATGCTCTAAAATTTTTATAACAGGCGTTAATATCATTAGAGCTATAGGAATCGAGATAATCGCGAAAAATCGATTTTTGTGACCTTTGACCTTGAATAACTTACGACGCAGACACGAGATTTTATGAGACTTTTGAGACACCTCTTAGAACGCCAAAATGAAGGTGTATACGAGTTTCTAGCTTATTATCTCTCATTCCGAGGTGAAACGCTAATTTGACTGGGCTACTTTCTTTTGTGACGTAAGCGCTCGCTAAGAAAGGATTTTACGAAATTCTCGCATGAAAAGTGTGTCGTTTTCGAAATTAGATACATGAAAATTGGTATTTGGCCTTTCGGTTAGAAATGAAGAAAGACGTGTTTCAGGATTTTCGAAAATTTATCCCTTGATGATAAAACACGGAATGACAATTTACATGGGAATTTCATTATTCTTATAGTTAAAACCATGAAAATTTCGATTTTCATTTATTTCAAGATTCACGCGGATGAAGACGCGGGCGGAAAGCTGGTACAGGAATATTCATGACGCGCACACTTATTTCGAGAGGAAGAAAAGTGAGCGTTCAGTTATCATACCTCGTTATTTAAATTATCACATTTTTGCTCGCGACGGGCGACTTCGATAACGCGATTCCCGCGTAGAAAAACGCTCGGGTATAGCTGTCGTCGATTAGGTTGGCCGCGCCGCGAGAGAGGCGCCGATTAATTTCATCGCCGTTCAACGCCCGTCAGGAATTTCTTTACGAGTTTACGTTATCGCGACGGCGGGCGGGCTCGTCCCTCCCGCGGCGAGAACCGCTCGACGTCATCATGCGAGTGAATGGTTCTCGGATTATAATTCGAATCGTCCATCGGATGGAGGATACCGCGCTTTTCTAAATTGGAGCGGCGCAACGCGGTTATCGCGCTTACATACATATGTGGACTATCGTCGCGCGGAGAATCGAGAGTGTTTCGCGAAAGAGGAGCACACCGAGAAAAATAATAATTAGGTTGAAATGAAAAATGCATCTATACTGCAAAAAAAGTTTGTATTAAATTTAATATAATTGTATACAAAGCTTTTATCCAATACGTGATTAATGATCGTGAAAATTAATATACCTACTCCGTTATAAAATTTATGAGGGAAGTTTCACACGGAAATATATTAATTTCCGTAATTAATTTGACTAAATCGATGGTCACGGACGGGGGAATGTCGATCCGGTTACTCGCATTAAATAACTTGGTCATAATGATTAACAATTTAGTCATTTCTAAGCAAATTATAAGTTCAAGTAACTTAATCTGCGTTCCCCTGTCCGTGACTACTAATTTAGTCTCAGTACAGGTACAGCGATATACGTCGTAGAAGGAGAACGTGGATTTCGCCCTAAAGACCCTCGCCTCATACGCGCGAAGCATCCCGCAACAGGGCGCACCTTCGTCCTTAAATCGTTTCTCGCTTCAGAAATGTGCGTGTTGCGCAAACATCGATATGAGAAATGTAAATACTCGGCGCGCGCGAGGAAGAGTCGGATGGAAAATTGAAAAGTGTTTACGCAGGGCCAACACAACTCGATGTAAGCACATGAGTACGTTAACAGCTTTTCTCCGGCCCCGGCGTCCTCCGCGCGCAGGACATTTTTGGAAAAATAGCATTCCGCGATATTAAAAAAGTCGAGACCACGTCTTGGTGCGCGCGAGCACGGATTTTCAAAATCCTTCGCGGCCGCTGCGCCCCTTTATTCGAAGGCTTAAATACGTTGATCCGCGAGCACCCCGGTTCCTCCTGGGAGGAAGAGTCAGGGTTCCCATGGCTACCCCCGCGCGATACGTCTTCGTCCTTCCTTCCTTCCATCTCGAGCCGTCGCACAGAGCGGCGAACCCTTTCGTGTTCGTTTTTCTCTTCAGTACCTTCCCCTCCCCCGCCGCGTCGAGAATTAAATTCCTCGGATTAGCCGTTCCCCGCTGGCGCGTCACATTTTTTCCCTCTCTAACTTCGTTCGACGGGGCGGAGAAGATTGTTCGCAACTGTCGTATCTCGTGTACATAGGTATACAGGGTGCACGCGACGGCGCGCGATTATGAGAGGTGCTCCGAAAGTTTTCGCGATTAAATTCACCCGAGGAAATTGATCTTTCTTGCCGGCCGGATCGCTAATTGCATCGCGCGGCGCATCCGGGCCTCTAACTGTAGCGGGGTCGTTACATTGCGAGTCTCTCAGCGAAAGTTTGCCGACGTCGATTCGCAGAGCGGAGCGAGTTTATACGATTATATAGTTTGCTCGTTGACTCGGTCTTATTTCTGCTCTTCGATCTTTCTCCATTTTCGCGACGTATGACACTTTTGCCAGCTCAGGTGGAACAGATTTATACGGATTATATATATTTTGCATGTATATGTAAAACATATATAAAAAATCTCCTTGTCTTAATAAAATGCCCCACATTTCCCCGGAAATAAAGTAAATAGGGGCTGGGGAATCTGTTTTATGGATTCTTTTTTTCCTCTCCGTTGAAGCGCGCGCACACCGCAGTTGTCGGAGTGTCGGACCGAAATTTGTTATTTCAAATTGAAAATTCTGGAAAGACGAGGGAATTCCGCCCTCGGATCTGCGCTCTGGGTGTGAACGCTGCGAATATCGAAGGAGCTTTTGTTTTCAGCCGCGTTCTCTCGACTTCATCGATATTCATCCGATTCGCGACAGTCGCCGCCGCGAGAAATTGTCACGTCGACTGGATTACCGCCCGCGCGCGGCTCTTATTCAACGGGAATTTACTATAAATATTCTAGGAACGCTCTATGAATATTCAATTTCCCGCCGGATTATTCCTATGACATCGATACGATGCATTTTTTCTCGGATATACATAGGTGCACGAGGAGCAAAGCGAACGTAAATTTTCACTATCATTATACGTAGAACATCGTAATTCGTTGCTATGCAAGGAAAAGTCGTAAGTCACATCGATGATAACACTGAGAAAAAAATTCATCGAATCGATCAACAAAGTTGGTTCGAATTATTTCAAGTAATTAAATATTTTTTTCATTTATATACCTAATTATGTTCAATACAATACCCATTCATTCACAACTAAGATATGTCTAATCATTTTACGTAGATATTTAGTTGCTACAACTCTAAATATTTAGTCCGCCATATATGACTATTTTTGTGCAGTTGGAACGACGAAGTATTTTGTTAGCATGATTAATATCTACTCACATCTATTATGCTTATATTTTCTGTGAATAAATGAGTATCGAATTAAATACAATTTCCTTAACTCGAATAAATATATTATTATTTCGACTAATTGAAACTAACTAAATATTTCCAACAAATTTTTGTCTCTCAGTAAACAAAGATGGTTCCTCTCGTAGAAACGAGTTACGATATTTATCAATGACGGTAAAAAGCTACGTGCTCTTTTCTGGCACTGGTCGATTTTTATACCTATACTCTGAGAGAAAAGGTCTAGTTGAATACGAATCTGATAGAAAAATGCATTCGAGTTGAATAGGAATTTATTCACATCGAAGAAAAGTCTATTTGAATGAAGCAAATGTTGTTCATATCTTGTTAATCGAACCCAATAGAACATCTATCAAATTCAAATAGACTTTTATTCAATGTGAATAAATTCCTATTCGTCTTAAATACATTTTTCCATCAGGTTCGTCTTCAACTAGACATTTTGGTTGGGTGTACCGAAGAAGACCAAAGAATCTCCGGAAGGGTCGTTTTTTATTACGTTAAAAATAAGCCGAGCGATCTGGCATTCCTCCACGTAAATTAAATCGACCACGTTTATAAAGTTCCCAAGCACATCCGGCAGTGCGCCATCCCGCAAGGACATTCGCACCGGCGCGATATCCAGAAGTTCCGCAATCGCGTAGACAATGGGCCAAGTTCCTCGAGTGGCTAAACTAGCGTTATACATTCGAGTCCAACTGGAATTTCCCGGAGATTCTCGCCGGAAGTTTCCCTTTCTCCAGCCCTCCCTGAAGTGCCCACTGAATCAGAGTTAAACGCAGGACCGGCGAGTGTGGCGAGGGAATCATCCGCAGCCGCTTATCGCGCTGTGCGCCAAGGTCGCTTAAATTGATAGGCGCTTAAACGCGGAAGTTGCGATCGTCGGGCACAGCGAAGCACGCCGTAAAACGATCCGGTTCGTTCGACAATAATTTCGTGGGATATTTTATGCGAGAAAATAAACGGAACGGAACGTTGTTCAGATATGTATCCGTATCTAAATGTGCAAGGTATTTTACCGCGTCGTTTTACATAACGGTTCGACCGAAACAACGACCGGAGTTCCAGGAATAAACGAAGTTTCAGGGAAGGACGAGCGCGAGAAGAGCGCGCGATAAACCGAGTCATAAATCTCGCCGGTTGAATTCCGATGCCCTCTCGACTCGGTAAAGATGTTCTGGTGTTTCTATCTCCGGGGTCTACGGGTGCATCGCAACTGGAAAGGTTATTCCGTCAGCGGAGAAATGACGGTATGGTGCTGGAAAGCGTGCGAATGTTATTTTTCCGCGAGGAGTGCGGCGTATATGTGAAGTTCATGTTCTTTGACACGAGTACTCGATATATAGCACTGTGCAGGATACAATGCATAGTTATTTTCTCGGGCGATTTTACGGGGAGATGAAATATGAGATATCGACCTAATATCTGAGGTCGTATCGCGTCGGAAAATGTGAATCGTCTACTCCATCGCGAAAGTCATCGTTGGTCTGAATTCCACATCAACTATGTATTTTATGGAAACTCGAAAATCGTTGTTCGTTGATTATGATTTTCCTCGGAAAATCGCCAATATCACGGTATTCTGTTGAGATTTTCCTAATTAATCTGTGATATTTAAAAACGACATGAAAAAATACTTCGAATAAGATGGTCGAGAGCTAAATTCCAGACTTCGATTTTTGCGAAAATGTATAAGTAGGTACTTACCTAGCTCTTCACATTTTTTCAATTTTTCGTAAAAATCGGAATCTAGAATCGAGCTTTCGATTGCCCCACCTTTTATACTTTTCTTACGCTGATTCCAAAAATCACGTCATTATTGAGAAGATCTCAAAGAAGCACCAAGCCATTGGTGATTTCACGGTAGAAAAATAATTTTTCACCATTGTTACTTTCCGAATCAGTTCTTCACCTCCCGGAAAGAAAATGTCCCGGATTTTTACGATACCCGCATTATTTGCGCGCTTCATCCCCATCCCAAGGAACATTTTTTTTAATTATCCTCGAACCCCAACGAATCTTCTCGTCCTACGCCGAACATCAGGAGCACGTGCGAGGTCGAATTGCGTCGCGCCAAATAACGTGGGATATACTCTCGCAGCTTATAAGGGATCATAATCACGTTGTAATCTTTTTAATCCACATCCCAGCGGGGCACGGACCCGTATCCCTTCCGTCCTCCCGCGTTACGCCGGTAGCGCGCAACATACGGCAAATGAGGTCGAAAATTCGACGGGAAGCGAGCTTCGAAATTTGCGGTGTTAATACTGTTTTCTCTCCCGCCTTTTTCCCGTCGCGTCGGCGTGAGAAAGCGCGATTGTAACCCGCGCGAGGAGCTTCCGAAAGCACGTTGTATACGCGGCCTCCACGGCTTTCAGGCGGCGGCACGTATATTAAATAGAGTTTTTTTGTCGGCTGCGAAATTAATATGAATTATCCAGGGTACGACGAAAGAGGCGGAGGCGGGATTTTCACGAGGGAATGGATACGAGAGGGAGGGACGGCGGATGGGGTGGAGAGAGGGTGCGGATTCCTACAGCTCTTCTCCCCGGAACGAGATCAAGGATTCCGGAGCCGAGCGATCGCGACAATGGAAAGCCGAAGCCGCGTTAATCGAAGCGTGATACATTTCGTCTCATTTATTCGAGTAAAATTATGTCGTCGCGAAATGGAGCGCGTGTCTGTGTATGTGAAATTGCTGTAATATCACACGAGGGGAGATGAAAGGAGAAGGAGCAGCGAGAGGGAAAGCGATACGCAGAATTGGAACCGTCATGTAAGTATAATACGTTGATATACATAGATATATGTACGTGGCGGTACGCTCTCTGCAGGTAACGACGGAGTAACGCAGCTTCCCTCGAGGTGGACCATTTTCGCTCGCCACACTACGAGTATATCGTGCGGCTATCTCTCTAAGGAAACTCCATTAGTCGCGTTCGACTATCCAGACGTACACGGTAAGTGTAATCTAGGGAATCGATGGTCGTTCCGGAGAAAAGTCCGAGATAATGCTTTGGGAGAATTGACGAGAAACTTTGTTCCCTTCCTCTCTCAATGGAGACAATTTCTTTCGCTTGATTAGAGAGAGATATATACAGTATATATATATAAGAGTTCGAACTTATTCGCCAGGAAACTTGAATCGCTATTATCTCATTGTCTATGAGCTTTTGACTCATGTTTGTCTATCTACACTAAGAGAAATAATTGCTGGAATCAACAAAATACTTCTTAAATCAAGAACATATGATCTTACAAATTTTTAAGAATACAAATTCTTGTGTGATTGGAGAATATATATTCTTGATTGAAGAGTATCGTCGTGGCAACAAGTTCTTTCTGCGCAAAAGAAAACAATTACTTGAACTTATCAAATATTTTCTTATACAAAAAAAAAACATATTTTTGATCCTGGAATTATATCATATTTTTGATTGAGGAAAACGTTTTTTTTTTGACACCAGTAATTACTTCTCTCAGTGTACATGTAGGCCAAAAGTTCATAGACAATGAGGTGATATAGATTGAAATTTTCTTCCCAGTGAGTAACTTCAGACTCATACGATATATCGTAAAGCGACGAAGTTGCGTCATTTCATTTTTATCCACTGTTTAAACAACTTTGATTGATTACAAGATGCCGCAAGATGACTGAGTATTCGGGACAGTGTCTCCTCGAGGAATGTCAACGCGAATAGCTGGACAATGATAAACGCGGACGGACGTCCGGACACTCGACAAGATCAATGCGACGACGAGAGACTACATACATGTGTACACGGTAGGTCTAGTTGCCGGCTCTCCGACGGATCCGCGACATACGGCGCGCGGGAGAGGGTTTAATCTCAACGAGATGAACTCGACGATAAATCCTTCCCTCGCGGCACGAGGCGGAGGAGTATTGCGTCAACGTTGCAGGAGTGGTACTTACTCAGGCTCCTTGATAAGAGCGAGGTAAGAGTACTCGCGCGGGGGAATGGGGTGCGCTTTCCTTCCCCGTCCGACCGGGGCAGCCATGTTTCTTCCTTTTGCAAAGGACGGCACGTCGAGATAAGCTCTTTGCGTCGCGCCGTACCTACGTAACGCGCGTACGCCACGTAGGACTTATTAGCGGGGCTGGCCAGCCTCAATTCGTCGTAGGACTTACGAGGGACTTCCCTTTGACGCGCAATCGAATATCCGGTGGGAAAAAAAACGAGCAGAGGGGTCGGTTTTTTCTGCCCTCTGACGTCTTCCGGGCCGGACGCGCGTTATCTTCGGACGTGTTTCGGGAATCGGTGGAGCGGAGAGAATCCTACGGGGCGGAAAGAAGCCCGAAGTCGCTGTACACTGAGAAGAATAAGCTGGTCGATCTAACTAAAATCCTGGAGGGCATAAAAAACCGTTTGACGAAATATGAATTCTCCATCTGTTTGGTTAAAGTGACCAGTTTTTGGTTGGAGCAATTAAACGTGCAGTTAGAATAATTAAACATGTAGTTGAGATAATTAAGCGTGTATTTGGAATGACTAAATATTTGGTTCAAATTACTAGCATTTTTGTGTTAGAATAAAGCTCGTTATTTTTCTCGGTGTAAGTAACTCACGACTCCTTGAGTGGTGAACATTTCAACAGCCGTTGAACTGTCATAGCCGTGGATCCATGTTTCATAAACGACACGTTCATTCGTAGACAATGTCGTTCACGATTCTTTCGTATTACCAAATACGTATAAATGATATGGACAATCGATTCGTATTTAATTCTTTCCACGAAAATATACAGAAACACAGATATTTGAGAAATCAGAATCTGCGATTACAACGACAGCTGCAGAAGTGCCCCAATGGAAATTTCGACACGGGGAAAAAATAAGACGAAAAGCTCGAGCGAGGTGTCTTCGTCGAAATCCACTAAACTGGACAATTAATTGCAATCGTTCCTTGCACAGAATCTCGAGCCATTTCGGGCGACCCCCGTCGATTACGCAATTTGAGAGCGACCCTGAGTGTTATTAACGCAGGTACGCCCGACCAATAGCCGTAGTTTCTCCTTCTTCGACGACTCAACCGCACCGAGGGAGAGTCCGATTTTCGCGCGCGAACTAATCCTCAGCGGGACCCCAAACCGCGAAATTTCCCTTCCCCCGCGATATATATCAGCGCTCGCCGTGTCCCCCGTCTTTGGACCTCGCGACGGTGGGATCCAATTTAAAGCTCGCTCGAACGACCCGTGATCCGGTTTCCGCTAATGGACAGCGCTCCCGTTACGCTCATTGGTAGGCGAAACTTTGCAAGGACGAGGTGCTGCTGTATACGGGGCTCTAGATTGAGTGTTTTGCATTTTTTACGAAGCTGTGCTTTTTTTCTTCCCTCGGCCAGCAAATGATACATCCGTACACTGAGAAAAAAATGCGCTTGATCGAAGCGAACGTGTTTTTGGATGGCCTTGAGGGCACATTTATTCGATTGGAATAAATATTGACTTGATCCAAATAATGTTCAATCAATCAATAATATTCATATTCGTGCAATCGATATTCATTCCATCCCCGAGTAAATGGTCTCCTAGGACTGTTTGATTCGAATGAATACCGATTTGATTCAAATAATATTTAATCGAATCAACAATATTTATATTCGCAGAATCGAAATTCATTCTGATCGAATAAATGAGCTCTCGGGACTGCTCAAAGACACGTTTATTTCGATAAAGTACATTTTTTATACAAGCGTATCAAAACAATCTCTTCACATTTACGAGTAATCCGGTGCGAAACAATTTAAATTCCCGGAAATCGATGTCACGCGCGCTTCGAGCCCCGATGACATTTTCCGCCCGCGACGCGAACCAAACAGGCGTCGATCGAGCATCGCGGCCGATCAATCGACACGGTACAACGGTGGGTGGAAATTACGGCGTCACGCAAACGTCATAAATTTAATTCGAGCTGAAATTGCTATTTAAATGCACCGCAAAAAGAGAAATTCGACGTACGAGTTTCGCCGGAAAGCCGCATCGCGGAAAAACACTTTAAATCGAATAGCGCGAAAATGTGGAAAGCTCGCAAGTTTCGTCGTCGAAATCAAGGGACGACACTAGCGATGTGTTTCCTCGGTCACCGGTGTATCGCACGGTCCTTTCGATTCCGTTAAACGGACGCTTCGCGCAGGGTTGAATTTCCATCCCTTCGGGAACGTCCCAGACGCGCCACCCTTTGCCCCGATCGATTGCGATTAAAGTTGCCGCATTGCCGCGGGCTGATAATCACGAGGGTGAGCGGGGATGGGCTCCTCCGTATCTACAGCGCCTTTGCCAAGTCGCTTCTCCTCGATCGCGCCTCTCTACGATGATCGATGTGCACCCCGTCGTCCTCCCGCGGCCGTACAGGACCGTTCCGCGTCGGAACGTCGACAATTACGATCCAATTCGGCAGAATTCTGTCGCGGTCCGCGCGCAAATTCAATCGGGGGATTTGGTTCCAGTGGCTGTCGCAATTATCGGGACGCGCGCACAGTGAGACCTTCGGCGATTTTACGGGCTCGATGGATTTTCACCTCCGCGGAAGTCCGTCGAATCGCACAGTGGAGACTACCCCGTCGTGGACAGCCGAGGCGCCAGTGGCGATAAAACATGATATACTCGGCTGAGCGCGCAACCGTCATTTTTTTCCCGCTCAACGACACTTCTACGGTTCTTTCCTTTCTCGGGGAAGCGCGCGACGCGATCCGCGGGGAATCGTGAATATCGGATGTCCCCCTGAAAAAAGGTCGAGACTCTCGTACTTTCCGGCGAGAAGACGCGAGGGAAAATCGGAAATAAGTAAGCTCTCCACGGTGGATGCCTATCATGACCGATAATGAAAAAGCGGATATGGTTGCGTTATTTGCACATCGTAAGAAAAATAAACGTGCCGCTGTCCGATTGTATGCAGAAAGACAATATCAAGATCGTGTTCAGCCTCGAGAGGATATGTTTCCACTTCTAATTGTAAGTACTGGACCGAATGTTACTGCGAACCTGTAGTTTCACAGCCGACAGAAATTGTGAGAGTAAGATATGTGTTAAATGAACTTAGCAAATGTTTAATTGAGAAATCACAAAATATCGCGCAATATTATCAATCATAAAGCACGTCTTTGCAAGTAACTTTTCTGTAACATTCCTGCGATATTTCACAATATTCGTGAATACTACTTGTGCGTTGGAAATATATCTGCACCTCACACACACAGAGCCAGAGTATGTTAAGTCCATTTTTGCCGAAAATAGGTTTTATATGTTAAATATAATGATATTAATATATTTAATTAATATTTTAAACTCAATTATCTCAAAACTAACAATTTGGACTCAACATACTCTGGCTCTGAGAGGCACAGATATACTTCTCGATAAATTCGCGAATGTTGCAAAACATCGTACAAATGTTTCGGAATCATCACGTCGAAAGATCTCCCCGATAAGGCACAGCTCGATAAGATTTTACAGGGCTGAATTATATGGGGTAATTTTATAATTATTTTAGGAAGACTCAAAAGAACACCGGCGGAGTTAAGAAGAGGGGAAAGGGAGGGAGCGAGAGGAAACAAAGAAAAGCCCACGTGACCACGGTCGTACGGCTTTCACGATCCATCCTCGCGGAGGGTCGGACCTGAGGCGGAGGACCTCTCGAGAAAGGACCTCTCGGCGTATCCGAAAATGCGCAGAAAAGCTCTCGTTGTACACGTACGTCGTTTCGAGAATCACACGACCGTACATCGCGAGAGAAGGCAGGGTCGAATGCGGTATATTGTGTACACACCCTTACGGTTCCGTCTATCGATCATACCGCGCACGTGTGTGCCTTTGGGTGGTACGACGCGGAATCCTCTCTCTATCGTCGAGGTTGGATGTCGTCGTCGTCGTTGTTGCCGCTGCAGGCACTGGACTGCGATTAACGAGGGGATCGCGTGCGCGCGCGCGCGCGCGGGTACGTCGACATTGTCGGCCACCGTACGCGTTCCGGCTAACCGACTTTCTCGCGTGTTAACGACGTCATTGTCGACCTGCGAACGGCGCTACGTCACTGCGCGCGCAAAGGGATGCATCGCGGGTGTCTTCGTGGGGTATTCTCTTGTTTTCGGATTATTTAGCGTTTTTTTAATTCGTCAACGTTTCAGCTGCAAAAATTGCCGGAGTCGTATCGTTTCTTCACGGTTTCGAGTATCTAAATATTCGTTTGATTGAACCCTTAGGCGCATGTGGGAAAAATTTGATTCCTGTGCACAAGTCGAGTCTCTCAGATCCGAATACAAATTATAATATATACTATATTGTAGTTATAAAGTGTAACGTTTTTTTAGCGAAGAAAATAATGTTAAATACTCCACATGTTCTTTCACAACGCGTAAAACATATTTATCATGGGAAAATTAAAATAAATATAAATCAATCGAGCATCAATCACGAGTTATAATATTTCTTTTTACAGCTCGGTTCCGCAGAACTAAGGGTTAAACGCGTGTAAACACATATTGTTGATAGCGGATGAAGTTTTTTTTTCAACATATATCGCGTGAACTTTAACATACGTCTATACGTATCAATGGTTGCATGATTGAAGGGGCAAGTAGATAAGTACGTTTTTGGTCCGCCTTTCGTTTCTGTTTCGTCGTCGAGCCCTTGTAAAGCTATTGCCCCTTCACTCATACAACCATTGCCACACAGACGTATAATAATGTAAACGGATTCGACAAAATCGCAGGATCTTCCGAGGAAATGATATTCGCGACGCTCGGCGCGCTGCTCTGTTGGAAAACACGCTTCCGTGCTAAGTATATCGGGACGCGCGGTATGGAAACTTCTCTCGCGGCGAACTTTTGGCGCGGAGAGAACTTCGCGTCGCTTGCGCTGCAGGGGTGCGTGATAAATTCAGCGCGTCTCCTCGACTCCCCGACCGACGTTCCGCCGACTTATTCCATTACCGTTAAATCCCCGGAATTCTCGAACGCTCTCGAATCGAAGCCGGTGCATCGAGAGCGATATTGCTATCGGTAAGGATGCTTGGCAACTGCGAGGAACACTTCGATATCGAAACTCGCGCCGTGTTTTCTCGACGTACGTACGAAACATTCGACTGCGTCGCCTCTGTACATGGAGAAACGTTTGTAGTAACCATTCTCACAATCCATATGGTAAGTTTGAATTATTGCATAAGCGTGTAGATAATTACCATGAACATAGCAAGTGTAACAATACTTACAGTAAATATTGACATATTATATTATGGTACTGAACGTCATATGCAACGATAATTCAATCTCATCACATGGATTGTGAGAGTGGTTACCGCAAATTTTTCTTCGTGCCGTATCTCTAGACGAAAATACCACGGAAAAAAAAAATGATTTTGGAGTATTAGCGAAATTAGGTTTTGCTAAAAATTTCTTGCCACCACATGACAAAAATATTATCATATATTATCCGTGACATGTCCAATAATTGTAAAAATATCACTGTGATTGTAGTTTGATTTGCTATTATCGAACATATTTTTTCCTGTTATCGATAATATTTCCGCGATGGTAGCAAAAGGTTCCCAGAGCAAGACCGAGTTTTTCCAGGACTGGAAAATAATTTTTTTCCGTGTAGATTGTTTTTTAATCAAACTCGCAAAAACTTCTATTTAATTATCCTCTGAGACTCGACTCCGAAAAGTAAGAGGCTCGCGTAACTTTCCCGTCGAGTTGGGAGTAGGGTCGCTCCTGGAGCTCCTCCAGCGAAACAAGAGAAGGGGCGATTTCGCGGGCCGAGTCATCGAGCTGGGGAACGCGATATTCACTCTGTTCTCGAATTTTGAAAAATTTCTGACGACTCGCACGGGGCGATTATCGTTAAAGAGCGTTCCATCGCGTCGTGAGAACAATTTCTTTCCGCGCTCTCTCTCTCTCTCTCTCTCTCTCTCTTCCACATACGAACGAGTCGACGAAGCTTGCGTCGATTAAGGGAGCTTGCGGAGTCCTCTCACGCGGTTCTCTGGTCATGGTCATCTCTTTCCACTCCCATCCTCCGCTTCGCCATGAATTCCCAGGGGGCGGCGAGTTGTGATAAGAATTCATATTCCCGGGGAAATTACGCGCGACATGGCAAGAACGCCCGCGGCTTATCGCTATAGAGGATCTCTGCGAACAAAGTTAATTTTTTTTTGACGGCCGGGGAACGGTCCGGGAGGGCTTTCTTCCTCGCCGTTATAGCCGGACGCGTAAACGGGGGAGAAAACGGTTTTTCTCGCGACCCCTCTTATTTTCTCCGTCCGGAGAGTAAACGCAGCCCATTCCGTGAGGAAGGAAATCAGCGCAAAGATTTGCCCCGGAAACGCGTCCCTTGCGATTATTCCGCGCGCATTCTTTTATGCAGCCGCGGTACATTGAGATAAATAATTGCTGGTGCCAAACACGACGCCATTCCAGGACCAAGTAGTGGCTTTCTTCGCGTAAGAAAATATTGGATAGGCTCGAGCAATTATTGTTTTTTGCGCAGGAAGAATTTCTTATTCCAACGAAGGTATTCTTGAATCAAGAATATACTGAGAACACAATTTATTTATAAATCATAAATGTTTGTTTGAACATGGCGAAATAAACATTTTATCGGACAAAGTAAGTATTCGTTAACTGTTGAGATATTTATTTGGTACAATTATATCCATTTTAATAATTGACATATATTTTCTTATCCCGACGAAATATTTATTTCACCGTATTTTAAATTGCATTTATTAACCGTTAATGTTAAGAACTGTTCTCTCGCACTGAGAAAAATAATTTGGTCAATTTAACCGAAATCTTGGAGATGACGACCGAGCTCTTTGGTGAAATATGGATTCTTCATTTTTTTTTTTAGTTAAATTGACCACTTGCTGGTCAGAATAACTAAATATTTAGTCAGAATAACTGAATATTTGGTTCAACTGATCAGTATTTTGTTCGGAATAATTAAATACGTCTGACTAGACGCGTTTTGTCATTTTAAATAAATAATTTTTCTCAATGCCGTGTACATATGTATTCTTCCACCAAGAACCTGCATTCTTAAGAATGTTTAAGATCATCATATTCCTGATTCAAGAAATATTTTTTTCATACCAGCAATTATTTGCCTCGGTGTAAACCAACCCTCGGTGCCTGCTTGAAATACGCGACCGCGCATAACAGGAGGCGCGGTACGCAGCTTTCTCGGGTAAAGGTCGGCGGTGTCGAGCGTCCTTCAATCGGCGCGCTTAACAGGGCAGCCGCATTCGCGATCCGACGTAATGCCACTCATATACCGAGCCGCGCAGTTCTCCTCCCATCGCATCGGAGCTGTCGGACGTGACGTCAGCGTTCTAGTCGCACCACGCGCGCGGTAGGAAATTAAGGTCCGGTAAAATATTTGCAAGGCGTGGCCGGACGACCGCGGGGGCGCCTCGCCGACGGCCCCGACGTCTATTTCCAGCGTCATTACGACGATTACAACGCGTACAAACTTCGTTCTCGCCGGGAAGCATCCCCTTCCCCTCCCCTTGCCCTCCTTAACTCGTTCCCGCGAATATTTTCCTCTCCCTCGCCGCGGGGATTCCCACTCCGAGCCCTCTCTCTCCGCGCCGATTCCCCTCGGTGCTTCGTTAATTCCTCGAATTTCTGATTAGTCCGCGAGGGTTTCTCGCGCGTATTTCGCGAGCTCTCGAATTGTTCTTAATTAAAAAGAATTGTTTTCGTCCCGTCGACCGATGGTTTTTCTTCTCGTCGCGGTAAATTAACCCTCCCTGCGATTCCCCACCCCTGAAATTACAGGATTACACCTCGGAATATCCTCCGGTGAACGAAGGGTTCCCCCTCCTCTCGTCCTTGAATTTAGTCGAATGCGGAGGATCAGAGGGGCGTCGCCAACGCCGGTGTACGACTTAAAAGCGAAAGCCAAGGGCGAGCCTCGACGTTTGCCTCGTTTTTTTCTAACGTCTCGCACGCCACACGGCGTCGAATAATAACGTACTTTATCTCACTGCACTTTGAATATTTTTCCTCTTCCGGAAAAATTTATCCCAACTCCCCCGCATACGTCTCAATCCCCAATCAGCCCTCGCAAACCGGTGACGAGAATAACGCAACAAATCCGCTTACACGCACTGCGGATTTCCGCGCGTGGGGAGCGGCACAAATTGCGAGGTCGTTACAACGTTTCGCTCGCCGTGGCGGAAAGTTCAGCGCGATTCTCATTAGCGTCCGATGGCGATAATTAATCGCGCGCCGCGCGACTCCGCGCGTCGTCGTCGTCGTCGTCGTTTCTGGCGGCTCTCCGAGAGACAGGCCGGGCGGCGCCGGCGAGGATAATCAAAATCCTCGGCTCTCTCGTCGATTCAATTTCTCAGGGGAATAGCATTATCATTCCTCCCTCCTTCGCGGATCCTTCGAAATCACGCGCTCCTTTCTTTCCTTGTCAATCGGCGCCAAGAGTGGCCGACAACGACAGCTGAGCGGAGAGTCGAGGCGGGAGAGAAAAAGCAGAAAAGAGTAGAGCGGAATGCGCTATTGGGAGAGCGGCGGACGCGACGTGACGCGGGCTCCGCGCAGATATCCCGCTCCTTTCTCGGTCCGTCTCTCCCTTCGCTTCTTCTCCTCTCGTATAAGCCACCGGATTTATCGTCCTTAATCCGGGACGCCGCGTCCTCGGGCAACGATTCGCTCGGAATGCTCGCGCGGCGGTATAACGTAACTCTGTCCGCCCGAGCAGCACTGTTACCACTGCGCACGAGGTTGACTGCGGAACGCCTCCGCGTATCCCTCGTGGCAATTCGTTCGAACCACTCTGGACCTGGACGCGGGCCGCGGGGTGTCCGGCTTACGGATATCACTTCCGCGGTAGACCGCTCTAAATTGCGTAACGCGCGGAGAGCGAGAGAAGAGGAAAGAGTGCAGGAGAGACAGGAGGACGGGGAGCACTTTCGCTTTGCACCGAGCGCGCGTGAGATGGAAATGCATTTCGTTGGCGGGAAAACGAGGCGAGGCGCGAGAGCGTGGTGGTTTGCGCTTCGTCGAGCCGCTCTACTTTTACGTCGAACTAGGTGCAGGCAGCTTTGGGAGAGTACGGGTAAACAGAGAGGAATGCGGGAGCTGAGAAGTGCAGGGAATACGGAGAAGATGTGTATTGTAGAAAATTGATTTTCGTTTCCACGTGTTCGTTGTCGCGTAACGGTGTACAGCGCTGTCTCCCTAACTTTATCACTGTGCGACTTTCGTTTCCCCTGAATGCTCGACCTATGAGTATCGGGGAATTGTTCTCCTGGTATTTTCTCTGCGCATTGATACGCGATAGACGCTCTTTCTCTCTCACTTGAGTGCGAAAAGTCAGGGAGACAGCATTGTACCGATATATATTATGTAGACTGTAACAATTTTTATATTTTTAATATACTTTTATATAAAGCTTTTCTCCGATATTGTCACTATGAAAATTAATATATTTCCTTATGAAATTGCCTTTATAAATTTCATAACGGAGTACATTAATTTTCGTAATCACGTATTCGATAAGAGCTTTATATACAATTATATTAAATTGAATACAATTTTTGTTACAATGTATAGGTGTCTCCTTAGATCTAGCCTTTTATGTATTTTTTTTTTCAGATTCGACTTTCTCACTATTACGGAGCCGCTACTTTTGGAGCGAGCTCTAGCGTTCCATTGGCATCCCGCCTCGCATTGATTCGAACTGAAAGAAGGATGAAACTATACGTTACGCCTCGAATGCAACCCGGGCTCCGTGGGTAAATACGCTTCATCCCTTGATAAATGTATTCTCGGATGAAGGCATTACGGGGGTTGAAAAGCGGGTTAAGAAGGAGCGAAAGCGGGCGAGGGTGAAATCTGGTGAATAAGGATTCGTCGCTGACTTGGGATTTCGAGAGATTCAAAGGGGTCCAAATAATCACGAGATCTCGAATCGCGAGATCGTGTTTCCACAGTGGAGGAACCGAGTTTAACCTCGATCCTTTTATCCGCTCGTTATGATTTCTTCGTAGATTCGATATAGGTTTTTCGGTGGCGAAAAATAAGTGTCATTTTAAGCTCGTCTCGAATGCAATCGTTCGATATTGCATTTACCTCTGTACATACGCCGAGAAAAATAACTCGGTCAGTTTAACCAAAATCCTGGAGATGATGACCAAACTGTTTGGTGAAATATGGTTCCTCAATCAGTTTGATTAAAATGATCGATTTTTGGTCAGAATAACTAAACGTTTAGTTGGAATAACTAGACATTTGATTAGAATAATTTGATATTTGCTTCAACTGACCAGTATTTTGTCTAGAATAACTAAAAACGTTTAACTATAATAGATGCGTTTTGTGATCTTAACCTAATTACTCTTCTCAGTGTAAAAGCACGACGTCTCACCCAACAAATTCCGAATATTCTCGCGATGCGCGAGCCCCAATTATAAACTGTGCGATGGACGTCTCTTTATCGCGGGTGGGTAGGTAATTAGCACTCATAATTCCTTGCAGTAGGTATGTATACATATACATGCTCGACGGTCGATCAGCGCTCGCTTACCTGTGGCTCTATCGTCGTTGCGCAAATTCTCTCGCTCTTCTGAATAATCTGAAACAAAGAAAGGAGAGAGAGAGAGTTGTAGTTGCGTCAGATCCTGCATATTACGCGCGTGGAAAAGCGTGAATAGGACTCTGATGAGTCGTCGGACGGAGGCGGATGCGTTCGTTTATCTCGATATACCGAATGTTACGTTTCAGGTGCATCTGAGGATTTTTCCTATATATTTGCAGTGGAACGTGGTGCGGCGAGCGACGACTGACGAATAAAGCGTGTATTTCGAGTTGGATTGAAAATCATCTTTGCGTATTGGACGCTGCTCCGTGTACGCTGTTCGACGTGTTCGGCGCTACTGTGGAATTGCAGGATTTGTTACGTAAGGCTGCGTGTGCACATGCGCTGTAAAGTCGCATTGATGACGTTAGCGTATCGCTTGCCTCGGTGAGTCGTTTTTTCTAAATACTAGCCTGTGGCGTTGCGAGAGATAATTCGGTTAATTTTTCATATTCAACGGCAGACTTCGCACTCACACGGTTGAAGTATAATATCGCGGCGATGATTTATTCGTGACGTCGGAGGGTTGCTCTCGCTTCCGTTTCTATCTCATATTCGAGTCTGGCTCGAGCGTAGGTTTTATTTGTTTTCCACTCGATTCAAGCAGGATTACGTTCGGTTTGGTCCCGGATGCATAAATGTGCATTATAATACGCGTGGCACGGAATACATTGAGGTAATTTAAAACATTTTATCTTCGTAGAGGAATAAAATGAACATCGAAATCTCTGGATTCGAAGAAAATAATGTTCTCGTACATAAAATCACTGATATCTTATATTTCCTTTGAGATGTCGACCGATAAGCCGTGCTTTTCGTAATCAGCGCGAAAAAAATACGTAAGATGGGTTGGTCGTGCGGTCGATTCGATTTTTGCTAAAATATCAAGGGGCATTTTCAATTTTTTTTGACATTGTTTTCAATTTTTACAAAAATCGAAATTTTTAGAATCGGGTTCTCGACCACCCCACTCGACGTATTTTTTTCGCGCTGATTCTAAAAATCACAGATTCATTGGAGAGATCTTAATGGAACACCAAGATGTCGTCGATTTTCCGAGGAAAACCATAAGACCAATAGACAATAATCTTCGAGTTTCCGTAAAATATACGTCGTTGATTTTTAATTTACAGCGCTTATAACCGACTTCCACGATGTACGCATTAGACGAGTGACGCACGGTACATCTTCCGACACCGATACCCCGTCGCAGGGACGTGCAGCTTACGTCGAAATCCCTCGACGCGAGAAAACAAGTCGTAAAGTTAACGGAGTACATCGCACCGCGGGAGATAAAAGGAGTTGCATCTGGCGAGCAACGCGGTGCTTTGGAACGCGCTCGGTTAATTCCAGGCACGTACCTTCTAAACTACCCCGTCACCTCCAGGGTCGGCATCCGGGACGCGAGAGCGGGAACGGATGAGCCGAGCACCGCGGTTGATAGCGCGAGTATAGTAGGCGAACAGGGATGGAATGGGCGAGTCGTGACGCGCGGCGGAGAACTCGTCCCCATTGTCTGCGTCTCGCCTCGCGCGGGGGTTGCTCCTGTCAACCTCGGGAAGCAACCTAAATAGACTTCCGCGCACATCCGTGAGAAAACGCGAGATCTTATCGAACCAAATGATTTCGCAGCCTCCGCCGGTAACCCCTTTTCGTACGTATAAGGGAGGGGGGTGTGCACAGCGAGAAGTCGGAGTAGCTTCGCTCCGTAGACTAAGACAAATAATTACCAGTGCTGATAAAATATTTTCCTCGATCAAAAATGTGATATAATTCGAGGGCAAGCTATGCTTTCCTTCGTATATCCAGACGGAAAGATACTATATATTTTCTATATAGTCTATATGTGGTTTTGGCCATATATGGATTTATATATTATTTCTCTATATTAACCTTATAAGGACTATATATGGATTCAGATATTCGATAATCATATGGATTATATGTGTACAAAATATATACTTTTTTTACCGCCTGGGCAAGAAAATAATTGACATTCTCAAATACACCGAGAAAATAGTTTATTAATAGTTAATAATAATGTAGTCTCAAATACGACGGAGTAAATATTTCGTTAAGAAAATATACGTCAATTATTAAAATGTTTGTTTCATTCAAGCGGTTGCCTCTGAGGATCGAATTGTGCCAAATAAATATTGAAATAGTTAACAAATATTTATTTGGTCGAATAAAATGTTTAATTCGCCACACTTAAATAGACATTTGTTAACCACAAATGAACTGCTTTCTCGTTATGTTTTTTTCGTGCGGGAAGAATTTCTTGCTCCAACGAAGCTATTCCTGAACCAAGAATCTGTCTATATAAACATTCTCAAGATCACATGTTTTTGACTGAAGAAATACTTTTCCGACACGCACAATTATTCCTCCCTGAGTAGATTTCCCCGGCAGGTTTTACGAGTAACGCGTTCGAAGTCGTTCGGCCGACCGTGCGAGTTTCTTTTTTCGTCGTGATAATCAATATTTTTCTCCCCCCCTCTCTCCTTTTCTTTCTCTTTTTCCCCCTCGAGGGTAAATAAATAGCTCCTCCTTCTTTTTTCCCCTATCGGCGACCCTCCGCCGCTCGAGTTTTTCAAGTGCTAAAGCCTTTCCGAGTAATTTAAAACGAAGGCACGTCTCTTTTGTCAATCGAACTGTTTCCATCATTTCCATTCCCACGCCGAAGGGTGGTCCGTCCCTCTCCGCGTCGAGGGTTCGATTTCTCCGAGCATTCCACCCGCGGGCGTATCGCCGTGCGGCGGAATCGCTTTGCGTGGGTATTATGTTTCCCGTATTTGCGGAGGGCGGTGATTGTTTGTCGGGCACCCCCGCTACGGCAACGTCCCGTGTGTACAGGGGACGTACGGTGGTTCGTCGCGGTTCGAAAACCTTTTCCCCGTGAAAACCACGCGCCAGATGCGGTGTGATGAGATTAAAAGAAAACAGCGGTAAGACGGGAAGTTCGAGCGGGTTTTACGCGAGATACTTTGAGAGTTTTGGATTTATTTTTCTACTTAGGGGTCGCGTTAGAGTGTCTGGGTTTGAGCAATTACAATTTTACCGATAAAGGAATCTCTCGATGAATTTTTCAACGAAAATTGACAAAGAAGACCGTCGATAGGCCACTGTATCACTGTTTCCCCGTCCCATTTCAATGGAACTCTCAAAGTACGCAATTTTTATTGGAAACCGAAAGAATATCTACGGCATAACAACGTGGAATGTATAATATATTATGTCAATAGCAACGGAATATCGGCGAATTCGCGAAACGCGATGAAGCTCAAACAAAGAGGAAAAACGATTTCTCGGTTAATTCAGAATGCGAAATGAGCAGTCGCTACCAGAGGAATGTATGTACGGACGTATCACATATGCGCAATGAGCCTCTCCCAGCGCTATGACGGAATCAATATTTCAGCTGAGTCATCCGCCGATGCGTTGGATTCTGCTCGATATTCGCGAATTATTATTATAACGGCGCGATGGAGTGAGGCGGGGGGTGGGGGTGGAAGAACTTCGCTGAGAAATTACGAGCTTTCGATCGAGTGGGTGGACCATTCGATATCGGCCGGGGGGGGGGGGGGGGGTCGCCGTTACTCTCTCTGAAAATTACTGAAAGTTTTCCGAGCTCGTTAAGTTTCAGTGGACCGAGCGAATGATGCGCTCGATAAATATACGTCGCCTTGCATTTTCCGCCCACCTTTTGCATTTTAATGTCTACCTTGACGCAGCTGCCGTCGCATAGATATTGCCTGTTTACGACAGCGATGCGACGGGATTGACCGTTTACAGAGTAGTGTGTGCCGGTGTAGTGATGAGACTTTTTTAGGCGCGTCTCTCCTCTTTCTCACGATTTTGTATCACAATTACCCCACCGAGAAGACAGTTTATTAAAAATTAAGAAATGTAATTTAATATATATAGTGAAATAAATATCTCATTAGGATAAAAAGATGTATGTTAATTATTAAAAGTATTTATTTCATTCGAATGAGATTGTCTCAAAGGATTTAATTGTACCAAATAAATATCGTAATTGTTAATGAACATTTGCTTGATCCAATGAAATGTTTATTTTGCCATATTTAAGGAAACTTTTGTTAACTACAAATAAACTATTTTCCTGGTACTCGTTATTTACGAATCTTGTATCCGATTTGGTTAAATAGGTACTTTTTTTTTTTTGTTTCTGTCGAACGGTGAGTAGTTACTTGGCTCTGATAAGACATATGCACTGAGAAAAATAACTTGATCGATCAAACCAAAGTCCTGAAGATGGTGGCGAAACCGTTTGGTTAAATATAGATCCTTCATTTGTGTGTTTTTTTATACTGACCGGTTTTTGGTTAGAATAATTAAGCGTTTGATTAGAGGAATTAAACATTTGGTTATGGAATAACTTGATATTTAGCTCAACTGACCAATATTTCAGTTCGAATAAAACGTCAAATTAAATGAGTTTTGTTATTTTAAACTAATTATTATTCTGAGAATAGATAGAACGAGCTTTTTGCTTCTGTACAGGCCTCGCATCTCGGCTACATCTCCATCACCGGGTTATCCGGCAGTTCCCCGTATGAATTTCTAATTAACCGGAACAAGGCTCTGCGTAATTAACGACGAAATCCGCGATCCTCTCCCGACCCGCATAACTTCCGACCTCATTAAGCGAAATACGACCGCGGCGTGATTTATTCTATATTTCAGTTGTGAACGATCTTTTAAAAATATATCATATAAAAGAGAGAAATCGACGAATCGTCATTACTGCAACAATGCCGCACGAATTGCGATCAAAGTGCGGTCTCAAACCCGCTCGAGCAATTTTAACGATCCGGATGAATTCAGCGGTGGGCGAAACGCAAGAAATTCGAAGCTCGAAGATCGCGAGTTATTACGGTCAGAGCGGGAGTCGGACGCAGGTGTATCGCAACGGACGGAACTGCGAACGCGCGCGGAATTGCCGGGCGTGGGAGGGGTTGAATTCCTCGTTGGTCTTTGTTTTTTTTTTCACCCCGATAAATTCCCAAGCCGAATTCTCGGCATCGACGAGATCGTGGGACGAACGTTTCGCATCGCCGGTCAATTTCATCCCGCGTCCAGTTATTACGCAATGGTTATTTCGACGACTGTCGATACCCCCCCGAGAGAGCTCGTGACCCACTCGCCCCTGGAAAAGCGACCGGGGCGTTTCGCTATCGCTGCTTGTTTTTTTCCTCCGATCTCGACTTTCTGCTTTCCTCTCGTGCCGCCGTTTCGCGTTGGAAAGTACCCGCGTAATCCTTGCAGCGGAGCGCGTTATTCTCGAGCTCGTTTAGCCACTGTCAACCCGGATGGTTACGCGCTAGCGGGCATTTACGACAGCCATCTGCGCGAGAATGCGGCGAGATTGCGTGAGACAAAGGTTGAGTTCAAGCCGTTCTACACTGATCAAAAATGCAGTCAAACCAACCCCTGATGCTGTCAACTGATTCTCTTCTCTGGTTGGCTCGAATGATATTTTTATCGGGTCGATGAAGCGATGATCATTCGAGAGTCAAATAAAGAGGAGAGTCATTTGACGATATTTGATTGATCTGACGGCATTTTTTTTTATTAGTGCAGCGGTGCAAATCCGTTATATCATTTGCGATAAATTTTTGATTATATTTCAATTGGCGTACTTGTCTATTAGCGGTATATCTTCTATCGTCCGTGTCTAAAATACAATTAAAGTGCAATATGCACTTAAAAAAATGACGAAGCGAATTTAGTTTTTTCGACCAAAATACTAGTAACTTTAATTAAATGTTTAGTTACTCCAACGGCATGCCTTGTTATTCGAATCAGAAAATGGTCAGTTTATTCGAACAGATGTGGAGGCTCCATATTTCACCAAACGGTCTGGTTATGGTCTTCAAGATTTTTGATAAATTTATCAGGTTTTTTTCTCAGTGCACGCGTCATTTCATCAAAGACAGATCCGTACGCCACCTCTTCGGCACTCTACAGCACCCGGCCGAACAATCGCATCGATCCGCTCATTCGCGCGTCACTCGCACCGGTCCTGGCAAAAGGGGAGTGAATAGAAAGCTGCGGATGTGCATTTATCGACAGCTGTCGCGCGCGGTACGTCATCGGACTAGCTCGCGCGTTTCGCATTGAATCGCGCGCAAAAGGGTCGAGTGCCTTCGCGAGAGGAACAAACCTCTCGGCGATAAGACCAGCTAAATACTCGTGAACAGATACAGAAATAGTCTCACGCCCGAAAGAATATCGCGCGCGCGAAACGTCGACGGACTTGACAATTTCGGAAGTCACCTCCAAAAGGGCCTTTTATCTCGGCGTCGCAGCAGCCTCTCGCGCCCAGGTGCGAAGGTTGGAAAACTGGTGATTTTTTTACTTAGCGAAACTTTTGCATCGCCGCGTTGGATATACATACACTACTACTATATCACGTAGGACACATATATGTATATATATACCTAGGGGTAAATACGTGGGCGTGGTGCGTGCGAACGCGGTATTACTCGGTTCGATGGAGTTAACGAGTGGGATTACCATCGTACTTTGTTACTTATGACGTGACTTACGGGAGCTTTCCGTACGGTTGATCGCGCGTGATCCCTTTGAGAATATTTAAGCGGTCCTGCGCGAGGGGAAACCGTTATCCTTTCAGCGATACGCGCAGAGGGTGTACGAGATCGAAAATGTTGAAAGGTCCTTGCCGATAGTGGCCTCTTCGAACCCGATTATTTCGCCGAAGGGGGTAAACGGTGTATCTTTTTCTCGGGGAAAACACTCAACGACGTCGGATATTTTATTGCCCCGATGCGCTCGATCGCGGAGAACGATCGACTCCGAATTTGCGAGAAAGTTTGTTCGCTCTCCCCGAAGGTTTTACGACGCTCCACGTGTCGCCGTGAGATTTGTGAAGCGTTTCGGCGAAATTGTAGAGAGACGTCGTAAATATCTCAGGCTTCTCTGTCAAACGCTACTCTTCCGGGAAGACGTTGACAAGGGTATCGAATTTTCACGATCGACGAGCTTCGCCGTGTGTTGAGCAACGCGCGACGATGTTTAAGCGGATCCCATCTATTTCTCTCTCTTTCTCGCTCACAGAGTCCAACCTCGTTTTGCACGGTGCGTTTGTTTTCATATACACGAGAACTTTACGAGCGATTAAAGTTCTCGCGTCGTTCGTGCCTCTGAAAACAATTTTCCCGGAACTCCGCACGCGGGTGTGTTTACGATATTTGGCTGTTACTCGCTCCACGTCATATGTGTATCGTATGAGACTAAACTTTCTCGTCGGCAAAGAAACTTCAATTGTTATTATCGCATTATCTATGAGCTTTTGGCAATATCTATACAAATAATACTTTTTCAAAGATTACATTTTTGTCTAAAGTAAGGTCTTGTATCGATGTAGGTCAAAAGTTCATAGATAATGAGATAACAGTTGTTGAAGCTTATTCCTTCCTTCGAGTAAGTTTGGCCTTATTTGGGAATTTTTTTTTCCAGTGGTACTTTCATTGGTTTCCCTTTGAGCACCATAATCGACATTAATTTGTACTTTCTTTCGGTGTAGGGATTATTAATTAATCGGTGCGCTGGAATATAGCACTAAAATCTAACGTTCCTGGGACAAATTCGCATTACGATATACATATATCTGTACCTCAGAGCCGAATTATGTTAAGTCCAAATTTGTAGTTTTGAGATAATTCAGTTTAAAATACTTGATGGAATGTTTAGTATAATTCAACATATAAAACCCATTTTCGGCAAAAATGGACTTAACATAGTTTGGCTCTGTGGTACATACATATATGTATGTAAACCCTAATTATAAACAGGCTTCCTCTCACTTCTGCTCATCCGACCGAGTCCACACACGGTTTCGTTCTCGCCTACGCAGTCATATTTAACTACGACGCATATGGGCGTGATATGGAAAACTGCTGCGAGCTGTGCGATGGGGCGGGGTGGAAAATTTCTGCCCCGTAACTCAAAGTCCGTACGGCTGAACGTACACATCGCGGCTCCATATTTCACACCGGTAAATTCATCTCGGAGAAACAGGAGCGATCGTCCTCGCGATATTACGTCGCGCGTGCGCGAGTAAGGTTGAATATTAAAACATTTCGCGTGCAATGCCGACATAAATATTTCGAACTCCCGCGTGTGGCTCGAGAAACTCGGGACGAACTCCGGGGAAAATCGCGTCGCGGCGGAAATCGACGAAACGCCTTTTCCGGGAAATTTCCTCGGCGGTGCATAGTCGAATCCATTCCCGAGATGCGCTCCTCTCCCTCTCTCCTGTCTTTACAGAAGCCGCAGCTCCCCGATTCGCTTCATCGACGAACCGTCGAAGCGAGACTCGATCGATCTCATCGCCCCGTCTTCGTCCTCTGCTATCTACCGTCTCTTTGGCGCCGCTTCGGTTCCGAGATTCCGTGAGCGCGATGCGGTGTGCTCGCACTGCATGCGCACGGCGAGCGCGGCGAATCGAACGTGTAGCGAGCTTCGCGTATTTATTGGAAGTTCATCGAGATGCCGCGTATCCGCTTCGCGAGAAGGAATCTGATAACGGATCGCGATAGCCGTCATCCCTTTCGACTCTGAGAGTATATATATAGGTATGTAAATATACAATAGATCGCCTCGCGCGATATGGTTGGTAATTTTTAGCTACACTGAGAAAAAAAAATATCAAAAATTTTACTCTCTGTTAGAAGGATAATCTGAGTACGAAAGTTAAAACAGATCAAAAATTATCCTTACAGGGTATAAAATTTAACCTTCCTCAGGATAATTTTTGATCTATTTTACCTTTCGTACTTAGATCATCCTTCCAACAGAATAATTTTTAATCTTTTTTTTTTCTCAGTGTATGCGCGCGCGTGTGTTCGTCCGATTACATAATATTACGCCGGCCGCGAGGAGAGATTCGAATTTATATGGACGGATGAGAGGAATGCGCGTATGTCTATAGGGGGTGCGAATGAGGATTTATGGCTTCGGCCTTGTGCGGTGCGACTCGTCGATCGGATGCTGGTGTAACGGAAGTATTTCGATCGATAATGGCTGGGAAAATGTCCGGAGCTGGTTCTCTGTATAGCAATTAGAACGATATTTAATTGATCTCGCCCGTGAACTCTTGACCTACATTGGTACGGAGTACTCTTTTCGCGTGAAAATAATTTACACTGAGAAAAAAGTGGGCGGTAAAGCCAAACGCAATCGCAAGGTCGACTTTTCCTGGTTGCTAGGCACCATGTATTTATGGTCAGATAGATCATGGCTGCGGTCGAATTAATTTTTGTTGTGTAGTTATAGTAACGACGAGATTATGATAGCAATGCACCATGGTTGAATTAACCGCAAAAGTAGAACAATAATATTACTGCATTGTAGTATCAACTATAAAAAGAAGTTGGAGGCGTCAATGACCTGGTTGCAGGAATCCTGATCTCTTGTTACCGTAACCAGAATGTCACAGGTCAAAATAACTATGGAATTATGAAATGCTCAGTCTCTGACCAAACAGGTGGGGAGAGGATCCATATTTCGTCAATCGGTTTGGTTATGATTTCCAGGATTTTTGTTAGATTGACCAGGTTATTTTACACAGTGTGCATGTGTGTGTGTGCGTGGCACGAGATAACGCGTGTCCATGTGAAAAGTGGAATATACTCACACGAGCGAGACCATCTCGCGATACTCGTCATTTTACAGGGAAATTGAATTCCAGAGCTCGAAACGTCGGCGCGCGGGGGAGGCGGAAAGGGTTCGAGGGTACAATGGATATGGGCGTAAAAATGAAAATTGTTTTCCCATTTCAAATCTCCGCGGTGGAGGAGGGAATGGCAGAAGAAAAAACGAAAGGTAAAGGGGACGAAAGTGGTTTCGCAGCCCGTCAGGGGGAGAGAGAGAGAGTCGACGTTGGTTAAGATTCCGCGGGATGAGAAGGGAAGGGTCGACCCTTCGACCCCGTCAGGGGACGAAACAGTACAGGGGCTTATAAAATGTAGTTACGCGTCGCGTATCTCCGCCTTTCGGACTCCACCTCCGCTTTCACTCGTCTAAGTCTCGGGCTTTGGAATTGGGGGGATGACGATTCCTTCCGGACGGAATTTCAAACGGCCCTCGGTCCTCGCTTTATCGCGCGACTCGGGATTGACCTTTCCTAACGGCGGTTTCTCCAGTTTAGCGAAAGTTGGGCAATTGAAAGAAATGGATGAGAAGAAGAGGAAGTTTTTGTGGGAGAGGAAGTGACGGTGAAGTAAATATTTCGTCAGGACGAGAAAATATATGTTAATTATTATATTAAAACGTTTATTTAATTCAAATGGTTGTCTCAATGAACGTAATTGTGCTAAACAAATATCGTAATAGTTAACGAATATTTACTTGATTCAATAAAATGTTTGTTTCGCCATATTCGAGCAAACATTTATTAACTACGAATAAATTGTTTTCTCGATGCAGAGACGATGAACATTGAGAAAAATAACCTGGTCTAAATGACAAAATGCATCTGGTTAAACGAGTTTAATTATTCTAATCGAAATACTGGTCAGTTGAACCAAATATTTAGTTATCCTAATTACATTTCTAGTTATTCCACCAAAAAAATGTTCAGTTCAACCAAATAAACGGCGGATCCTTATTTCACCAAATGATGTGGTCATCGCCTCCAGGATTTTAGTTAAACTGATCGAGTTATTTTTCTCACTGAAGGATCGAACAAAGGAACGTCTTTGCCGAACGTTCAGCAGCGGACGATAACTCTCGCCGCGCGGCTGCAACTTTATCAACGGTCCTATGCGGTACTTTTCCGTTGACATTCGTGCTGCACGCGTCAACCCAGTTGCGCCAAAGCGTCCCGCCGAGGGAGCGAGTTCAGAGAGAATACATTTTAATTTTCTCGCGCCGACGACTCTGTTTCCATCCACGTCGGCCGAGATAACGAAGTTAAATTGCGCGAGCATTTTGGAGCGAAGGTTCCCCTCTATTTCAGAACGCGGGATCGCACCCCTCCTCTTAAGGCGGGAGGAATTAACGACCGACGGACGAGGGAAAGTGAGTAGAGTACCGTGCGTGCGGGTAAGTATAGATAAACCCTGATGGCGTTATCGAGTTCGGGAATATCGTGTTTATGCGGATATGGGGTTGTACGTGTCGGGGAGCACGGGAGGGTTTGATTCGGGTTCGGGATTGTATCTGCGATTTATTGATAAAAATTTAACGTCGGTTTGATTCCCGCAGAAATCGTAACACACAAGGGATTTTTAATAAGTACTGTAATCATGACAGGCAAACACGTATCAATTTTTTGCAAAACGTGGAGCTTTTAATATTTTCGCAAAAATCGAAATCTCTGGAACCGAGATTTCGATTACTCTGCTTTATGTATTTTCTTCGCGCTGATTACGAAAAGCTTGACCACTAGGTCGATATCTCAAAGAAAATATAAGATATCCGTGATTTTATGTATGAGAAAATTATTATATTGCCAAAAATCATCGATATCTCGGTGTTCTTTTAAGTTCTCCCCGATATATGTATGATTTTTGGAATTAGTGCGAAGAAAATATGTAAGATAGAATGGTCAAACGACCGATTCAAGAGGTTTCGATTTGTGCCAATTTCTTGCAATTTTTTACATTGTTCTCAAAAATCGAAGTTTCTAAAATCAAGCTCTCGATCATTTTTGCATACTAATTCCAAAAATCGTACACATATCGAGGAAATATCAATGGATCCCATATCTTGCGAAAGGTTGATTATACCATTTTCAAATTTACATAATCTACGTCTTTAATTTTGAGTTTCGAATGCTCAGCGAGTTCACGTTATCGCATAACGCGAGCGTGCGACGCGCGGAACATTTCCCGACGCGATGTACCCCATCACAAAGACGTGATTTACGTCAATAACTAAACCCTGTATCGGTTGCGTATCGCGCTAACGAAGCAACTCGAGACCCTCGACCCAATCTTCCTCCCTGCCGGAAGTGATTACCTCGAATATATACGGCGTGCTTCATTTTTATCAATCCCTTTCCACCCATTTTACCCCAACCACCCTTCGACTCGGTCCCGGCATTCCTTTCTTTTCGCCCCAATAGGAAGTCAGATTTCCTTCGGTCCTTTTTGCCCTTCGAGATGTATTTCGGGAAATCCTCGCGATCCACCTACGAGAGGCCGGGACGATCACCCGGAGGCGGACTCCATTATCAGTTCGAGCTTCCGTCGTAAACGCAGGGATCGCACAGGCTCTTCCGAGCCCTTCCTCCTTCGCGCGCAGGGGAGGGGGATACTTCTCGCATTATCGTTTCTCTAAATTACGCCGGGGTGGAGATAAAAATAAATTTCGCCACAACTCCGCCAGCATGTGCGGGAAATGCATCGCTTTTTCGTCACTTTTTTTCCTCCGCACTTTTATGTGCACTGTAAAAAAGAATTGTATTGAATTTCATACAATTTTGTATGAAGCTTTTATCCAATACGTGGTTATGAAAATTAATACACTCTTTGTTATGAAATTTATAAGGGCAATTTCACGAGACAATATATTATTTTTCACAATTACGGAGTATATTAATTTTAATAATCACGTATTTTGGAGAGGAACTTCATGTATGAGTATATTAAAATGTAAATTTTTTTTACAGTGTGCTCGGATGAAAGTGTGTACTCGTAACAGAGTTACGAAGCAGGTGTTCGGTGAGCGTTACACGGAGTCGTAATTACGCGATGGACCAAAATCGATTCTGGAAACGAACGGATCAGCGCGTGCGGTATCTCCCGCGAGCACTCAACCTCACTCCACCGTTGCAATCCCTGATTCGCAGTCGGTTATCATACTCAAAGCCAGTTCGTCGGCTGCGGTGAGAGATGCGTCGTCGAAGCGAGATCACTCTGAAGGGATGAGACCCCGTACACGGAGGCAAAGGATTGGTAATGTTTAGAGTGAATCCCTGGCTCCTCGAGGTGAAACATTGAATTATTTAGTGGGCACCGCGTACTTTTTACAGTTAATTGCAGTATAAATCCATAAACACCCGACACAAATTATTAACAGATGATTGGTAAATGTTACCGTATAAAATGATGTTTATACCATTGCGAACTGTAAAAAGTACGCTGTAGTTTATTAAAAACTTCAATGTATCACCTCGAAGAGCCCTGTTATTTGGATACTTGGAAATTTCATGTATTTTCCCATGATTTTTTCCCCGTGTAGCGAGAGAGAAAGGGTAGACAGACACCACACCGGGACCGGTCATCCGTGGCGAACCTCAGTCGACGTTATCGTTCTCGGGAAGCAATTTCGGTCGTCCGATCTGATTCGCACTGATACACATCTTCGTCGAATCGTATCCGTTAAAAAAAGCAGCGACGCGTGCCCCCCTGGGGGTTCTTTTTATTTCTTTCTCCTTCCAAGGAGATTCACGGCTGATTTATCTATCGAGATCGAGGGACGCGTATATCCTCACCGAGCGAGAAATTATCTGGACGATTTGTCGGCGAACGGCGATGGACGGTTCCCCGGCGATCGCGTTACATCAACGTCCCGTTATCGGGGAGATATTCGTCGTAGCTCGTCATCGTCATCGTTCCGCTCTCCTTCGTGTCTCGTTACCTCGTTGACCGATTATTCTCTCTCATGGATCCGGTATTCGTTCCCGATAAATTTGCATTTCGCGAGAACGAGGGGGAGAGAGAGGAAGGGTATTCTGCGAATTTATCTTCGACTGATTTCAACGCGACACGCTAACTCCGTTTTACGCCCTCGGCAGTTTCAGTTTCTCTCGCGGAGTCGCTGCACCGAAGAACTTTGGACTCGCTTGAAAGGCCGAGGACGAGTGTCGAGAAACACCCTTCGCCGTACTCCGCCCACGCGTAATGGGCCATCGTGTCCAGAGACTGACGACTGTAATGATGACAAACATCTCGCGGAGGCGAAACGAACGAGAACGACGCGGAGGAAGAGTTAATGGAAGACGGAGCGAGAGAGAGAGAGAGAGAGAGTGAGAACTCGTTAAAGAGAGCATTTTGGTGTTGGACCTCGAAACAAAAGGTTGAATGAGGCGTTGGAATTGCTCGGAATTGTCATTATCATCGCCGAAAGGGTTGATTGAGGTAAAGGGGTGAATTACGCCACTTGTGGAGGCCGGAAGTCATACAGGCGCCGTTTAGCCGGAAAGGTTTTTATTGTTGCACGAGCTTACGGTACTTTTGTCATTGCTGCGGGTATCCAACGCGAAATTCTATAGCGAACTTTGGAATTGATATTAAATATAATGATAAAAAGTGGCAGCAATGACGAAACAATTATTTTGTTGAGGACATTTTGTTTGATTCCATCAAAAGATTTTGTTATAATAATTTATAGGAATGCTTATAGTTCCGAATGCAAAATAGCTGTAATATGTTTTGTTACGCGATGTAAGAGTCATTTTGACCAGTTATTTTGACAGCGTAACAAAGTCTTTCGTTCATCGAAACAAATTTTTGCTCTGACAACAAAATAAAAGTTAAAAATTACTTTATTCCCAGAAGAAAGTAATTTTATTAATTCTATTTTGTTAAAATACGCATGTAATATTGTTATCTTGACAAAGCGACATACATATTTTGCTAGGATAGCAAAATGATTTTGATGGAATAACAAATGATTTCTTCACTGCGAAAAAACGATTTTAACATCAAAAGTCTTTGCTAATATATCAAAGAGCCTAACATAGGTTCTTTCTTTCTCGGTGTACAGAGGGCGATCGATTCCAGAGATTTGGATTTTCTGTAAAATTGTAGTGGGTGTCCCTTCGCATTTGTCGAGGAGAAAATTAATATTCCTCCCGTGTGTAACACGGCGATCCCCTCGTAGCGATGGCTGGAGCCAACGATAACGGGCGTTTCTCGTTTCACGACGACGGATCAGCGGGAGATCGTCCGCGGGGGTCAATTTCGGTGGCGAGAAAGCGCGAAGCAGATTATTCGGGAATAACCCAATATCGATAACTACCAATTCCAGCCACCCCCGTGCGATCGGGCAATCGCGTTATACCGTCGCGCGTATTCACTGGATCCCGTCGTATAGCTATATATACTGGATCGTCGTATAGTCGTATAGCTGCCCATCCGACGGTCAGCCGCTCCTTTCGATGAAATTTGATCACGTGGAAGGACGATAAATAAATCCTCCTCCGCGCGGTGATGGTAACCGCCAGCAGCAGCAGCAGCAGCGGCGGCCACCGCTCGCTCGCTCCACCGTAAAAGGAAAAACGGTCTCGTAAACCACGCGGGCCACGTCGACGTTTGCGGACACTTTGGAGAAAAACGGAAGACGGTTTCTTCCACCCACGGCCATTATGGAACACGAGGATCCACCTAGCTCGCCGTATGCAAGAAAATATGGCCGGAGAAACTTTGCGCATCCTCGTTTATAGTTCGGAAGGAGAGAGGGCGTAAAAAAAGGTGGGGCTGTAAATTTTGCGAATGCCGCAGGTACCCGCCCCGTGCGTTGGTCGACGTGAAATTACCCCTGGAGGAGGAGGGATACGTTATATCGGGGATAAATAGTCCCGTCATGCCGTTCGCGGTGAGTTTGGAACTCGCGCGCGCATTTGGCGCGTTGAATTTTGCATGCGATTTGAATCTCAACGGGGCCTCCATACATGCCGATCGAATTGTCATCGATCATCTCCGCGCGGACGCTTACGAATCTCGTTTCGTTCCGCAAATGATGCGATTTTCTGTGCGCGAGCTGGTGTAGCCGGATGGGGAAAGTTGGGATGAGAGTTGATACAGCGAGACAGGATCAGCTGCGCAGGATTTAGCGGGATGGAGCTCTTTGCCGTTATCCACGCACGCTAAATTATAGGTACTATATATAATCGAATCTTGATCGTGCCACGTTTCGTCTTATCCTTCTCCACTACTCTCGCGGCTTATTTCGTGTACTACTTTGATATATATATATAGACCCAAGTGTATATAATACGTTCGTGCGATGTAGCCGGGCGAGATGCGGGGATTTACTTTCTCGTGTCGTACTTGGAAGCTGAGCTTATTGCGGAAGGGAGGCTATAGAGAGAGGACAAACAGATGCTCGGCATTGTTTGCACTGATCCCGTCTAACGCTACGAGAGGGAATTGGCGGTGGTCGGCCATTGACCGTATGCAAATATGTCTTTGAATTTGGCTTACTTAATTTTTTTCAGCTCAAGGAGAATACGTGTATATCAAGCAAGGCTCGGCATAACTCAAATACAGGTACTTTATCTAAAGCGTTGTACGCAGAGTCGTTGTACTCTATCAAGGTTCATAATAACACCACACTGAGAAAAAAGCAACCAAAACACTGTACCAAGAAAACAATTTATTAAGTAGGTAGTTGATAAATATTTGTTTGAATATGGCGAAATAAACAGTTCATTGGGTCAAATAAATATTCGTTAACTATTATGATCATTCATTTGGCACAATTAGATCCTTTGAAGTAACCATTTGAATGAAAAACCAAGATTTTAATAATTAACATATATATTTGTTGTCCTAATAAAATATTTATTTCGTCGTATATCAAACTGCATTTATTAACTGTTCATAAATTGTCTTCTCGGTGTAGTAAGTTCAACCAAATATTTAGTTATTTTAACTGTACGTCTGGTTATTCCAATCAGAAAGTGATCAGTTTAACCAAACAGAAGGAAGATCCACATATCACCAGACGATTTGATTACGGTTTCCAGGATTTTGGTGAAATTGACCAGATATATTTTCACGGCGCAGAGTAATGCATTTTTCATTGGACGACAAAAAACGACGAGCCTGAGAATCGATAATAATTAAGGAGGCCAGCAGAGAGGCGTCCTAGCAGTTATTTCATACAGGCAACTGACGTCAATTAACTCCACGCACTCGACCTCACCCATTTTCCCCCTCAGAAGGACCGGCGAATGCCAGGCACGGAGGAAACCGTTCTTCTGAGAGGGTTAGAAGGCGGCGGAAGCGTTTTTAATCATCGAGCGGGCCGGCGTTACGCGACGAGCATGCGAAGCTGATCAATACCGGCCGATATATAGCGACGGGTAAAATAAGATTGAAAAAGCCGAGCACGCGGTGACCCGTAACCTTTATGAAATATAGCGACCGCTCTCCCCCCTCCCTCCTTTTTTTTCACGAAGCGCTCGAGGCGGCTTTAAAATTGCCGCGTATACGGAGAAGGCACCCCAGCGTTAATTCTGTACCTCTCGGAACGATAATAATAACAGGAGTCGAACGGTAGCGTCCAATTTCAATAGCGATTTTCCCGTTACCCGGGAGTCCTTCGTCGATATCGATACGGGATTTTCTCGTTATCCGCGGAAAGAGGTTTACCAAGTTCGGTCTCCTTTTGGTACTGCAATGTTTTGTTGTTCGTGCTGGAAGGATTAACTAACAATGAGAGGGGAATACACGTTTTTGACATTTATTTCTCTCTCCAGTTTCCGGAATGATATTTCTCCTCTCATTTCACCGTATTTTTCCTCGAATCTTCCGTTTCATACTTTGAAACCCTCCCTTTCAAGTAAAAAAATCGTCGTCAGTGACGAGTGAAACCATGCGAGTGCAATTTAAAAAAAATGTCCTCTTTTCATTTCCCATTTCATATTTACGCGTAAGATAAATTGAGTATTCGAGCGTCTCGCGTCTGATCGAATACCGAGATTTCTACTGGCTAGTGCCGCGCGAGACGGCCGATCAGCGAGGCACGTTTCTACTTAACGTTCGGTGCAGGCGTCGCCGTTCGGCTCGAAGTGCAACGGGAATCGCGCGGCTGACTAAGCGCGGTTCTTTACTACTGGTCGTACGTTCCTTCAACCGACGCGCTAACTGGCGCAGGAGCTATTCTTGCTCGTGGTCTATAGTCTCGCGCTATAGGTATATCGATTTGGAAAAGTCGCGTGATTCTGTACGGCGAAATGGAATTCTCCGATCCGAGATCGAACGTAAATCTCCTACCATTTCGTTCGACGCTCGATGAATATTCCACGGTATAGCGCGTCGCGCGCTGCAGCGGCCCGCAAATTTGTGGTGATCGGCCACGAGGACGTGACGCGGCGACCTCCGAGCACGCTCGACCGGCTATTCGCGGTTAAGCGGTAAGAATTACTGTAATAACGAGCCGGAGCACCGCGCTGCGCAGTGGTGATAACTTCAGCCGCGATTATTTCATAAACCGTGAACTTTGGCGCCGAATCGTAAGAGTACTTTTTTCAAGATCGCATCGTTATCTACAAAAACTCGTATACCGATATGACCGAGAAGTTCGCGGTTGCCGAGATAATCGTAATTGAATCGGTGGCCACCGCTGAGTATTCTCGATCATGGATCCACTCTTCGAAAATCAGCATCTCGCGCACGTACGACGCGTAATTCCAGCGTCGTCCGCTCCGAGCCTCCAGAGGCGAGACTGCCGGGTTAATTAAACGAGGGCGAGTGGCGTGGAACGCGGTAATTGACGTCAAATGTGTTCTCCTCTCGAGGAAGGTGGGTAAAAGAGGAGCGAGGCGCACTTGAAGATCTCGCGAATAGAATAGGCCGTCGAGTTCCTTTTTCGGGATACTTTTCGAATAAACGAAATTGAAATCGAGAACAATATTTCTCCTGTTTTCTCGAGGATACGTACGGGGAATTACGGAATCGACGATTTTTAATTAGCAACGCCTCCTTCGATGAAAATAATATGTACAGACCCAGATGGACAAGTGTACGTAAATTGTACAGCAATTTTAATTAGTATCAGCACATTAGATGCATCAAGGTCGTGCGTTTTATGAGTCATCATTAAGCAGGCTTGTTTGTATGATACCGAACTGATACAAATAAAATGCTGAACCTTTATTCGATACGTATGCGCACAATTTTTCGTAGATATGTTGGTTAAATAAATACAGCGGTTAATTTGAATTGCATAATGTAACTTTAACCATTTTTGGAGGAACAATTATTTTTTTAAACTCACGCGACTAAATAAACGTAGACTTCAAAACGATCAATTATATCGTAGTTTGTACGAACGTCGTGATGATCATACAAGTCTGTCTGTGGGAAGCTATTTCAATTCTCGCACGTTTCGTTCGTTCATTCGATTAGCGGGGTTCATTATTAGCCGCAAATCGCTCGTCCACTCGAAGTTACTTTCCCTACTCGAGGTTACTCTCGCGCTCCGCACTTTACGCCGCAATTACGCTGCGGTTCGTTATTAAGCGCGGATATATAACGCGCATTACGAGGCAAGCCCCGAAGTGCCCGCGTCGAATCCCAAGCGCTTACCGCGAGAGTTCGGTAAGACGAGGTCAAAGAGAGGGTGGCAACCTTACCCCGCACTTCGTTGCACCGCTGACTTTTACGACCCGTACAGTGGGAACATTACAGCGGACGTTGAGATATACGTTTTCTCTCTTCGCGACGTTAACTTCGCGGTAAGGCATCGGAGCCAGACGTGTGTATATCGCGCGCGCGCGCGCGCGCGGATGTATAGACTCCTCGAAATCTCTCCTTTCGTCGGCTTAGGTTGGAAACCGTCAATCACCAAATATAACTGGAAACTACCGAAAGTATTGTAGCAGTTTTGTGGCACAAAGAAAGAGTTTTGCGCCGCTACGGTTTATGAGGTGTGGCGAAAATAAGAATGGGGTTCCAGCTTGAGATTAGGTTGGAACCCGCCTGCGACCAAGATAAGCTGGATTATACTTATTGGTTTTTTTATTAATTTTTTTTTTTTTCGGTACGAGGCGGAACTTTTTTCCTGTGGCACAAAACAGCACAAAACTGGCGCAATGCTTTTAGTAATGTGCGGTTATATTTCGTGACTGGCGGGTTCCAACTTAATGGGGCCTTTTTCGCCGATCTCCTTTGACTGTACTCGCTTAAAGGTAAACATTACTTCAAACTCGGTTTCTCGCGCGCTACGGTTCGAAGATTATAGCTCTCGGCGCGGAGTTTTAAAGTTTCAAAGTGGAAATTCAAACTCGATCTCGGATGGCGAGTGTTTCAGAGGGGTGCAAGCTTGTGCGGTGTTTCGTAATAGCTAAGTTTTTCTGCGAGAATCTCATCGAGTATACCATATTTCGGTGTTAATCAAATAAAAAATAAGCGAATTCTCTAGTTTAAATATATGAATGTATAACGTAGAAAAGAGCGGAGAGGAAATGTCATATTATACGGAGATTATACATACGGCATCATTAATCAACCTTTGGATGCGTGTGTGAAAAATTTCACTCCTACACAAAAGTTGGGTCTCCCAGACCCGAATTCAAATTACACTATAAATTATATTTTGGTTTCAAAATTTCATGTTTTTTTAGCGAAGAAAATAATTGTATACATTACACATGCTATTTCATATTGAACTAAATATATGTATTTATCATCGGAAAATTAAAATAAACGTAAATCAATTACGAGTTAGGATAGACCGAGGCGAATCGGATCACATAAATATCTATATTTCTTAAATCGCGGTGAAAATGCTCGGGTGGAAAAGTTCTATATAATTTGTATATGGTCCATATGTGGATTTGGTCATATATGAATTCTCTATGATTTGCATATTAACCACATAAACTCTGTATTTGAATTTTTAAATATTTGTATAATCTATACCTATATGTATACTCCGTATATATATGGTTAACATAGAAATCATACATAATTTATATATGACCAAATTCACATATGGATCATATACAAGATATGTATACAAGAACTTTTCCGCCTGGATGAGCATTTCGATTGTTGGTATTGCTTCATTGAAATGGAACGACGTAATACAAACGAACCAAATGCTCATATTCACACTACTTAAAAAATATGGATCTGTAATCCAATTCGTCCTGTGATTTATATCGCCTCGTTCTACCCGTCGCGGGTCCCGCAGACCCGATCTACGCGACTCCAATTTCTTCGTCACTTTCCCCGATAAAAAAATGCAGCCCTAAACGAGACTCACCAGAAAAAAGGACGCGTCCCGCGGATCCTTCGGCTTCCCACCGCTGCTTCGCCTTCCTCGCCGATTCACATCGCACTCCGAATTTCACACCCCGAGATCGGCCCGCGGGCGACCTCGAATTTAACCCGCGCGACGCGGTTTCCGGCGGAAGCGCGTCCTCGCGAACTCACGCGGCTCTCCCGCGCCGCTATCCCCGGATTCACAGTACGTACTCGAACCTGAAAAGCCAATGCGATCGCCGGCTCAAATCGCGGAAATTCATTTTCGCCCGTTCGCAATCTTCCGCGCGCGTTCGCGCGTCGCCCGCCTCATCCCCTGCGGCTCTCTCTATCTAATCGCGTTTCTATTCGCTCGCGTCGCATCGGCAGGCACGTCCGGCGTTAATCGAATCGCTCGCGTGTCGCGCGGCCGCGGAGGACGTGCGGCTGCATCGACGGTGTCGTATGTAGGGGCGATTGAAAAGCGAGTCATCCCCGCGGAGGGGACGGTAGTCACCCTCGCGATCGAGTGGTACGGAGGTTCGCTACTCACTCTTCAATCGCTCCGCGTATCTTCTTTTTTTCGATATCGTTGCATTCGCCCGGGCGTCGCGCGCGCGCGCGGCCTATTCGTTCGAGCGAGCAGGCGAGACTGATACGAGCCCGAGCCGTCGAGGCGCTCCTCGGTGTTCGGAGTCGACGCGCGAGAATAAAAATCGCGGAGGATTCGTGTACATAGATGGGAAATACTCGCGCGTGGTATAGTCGTTATTGAGGTTGTCATTTGTTCTCCAACTATCCGCATTGCCGGTGCGAGGGGAATGAACATTCTTAGCTTTTCATGGAAAATTATATCGATGAATTTTTGTACAGGGCTACCAGAAGTACGAGGGAATTAGAGAAAGATTGCTCGGTTCTGCTGTAAAAATTGGAAGAAGTGTAAATGCGGGATAGGCGCCTCGGTTGATGAGAAAGTTCAAAATTGATTATCTTGAAATGGACTAAAGGTATCGGAAAAAGGTTTAAATAAAAAATGTTCCTCTAGATTTTTACTGTAAAAAAGTTACTTTGCATTTTTCACATATCTCTACTGTGTATTGAGATAAATGCGATCAAAGTTAAATAGCAACCTATATAGGCGTTTGCTTCACTTTAACCTTATATCTTTTGCGATCGATTTATGTGAAAAAGTTGGTTCGCGATGGTACTCAGTGGTACGTACAGTTGGAATATTGCACGCGAAATTATGGTCTTTGGGTAATCGCATCGTTACGTGACGAAAAGGATAATTCCGACCCGACACGACTGCTCCTTATTCCTCGTATCAGGGTGTAAAAGTGGGATTAGATATTCCAGTCTCTGATTGACTTTGAACGCGGTTATCTCGAGACGCAGTGGAGATATATGAAAAATGCCAAATAGCTTTTTTATAGTAAAAATATAGATGAACATTTTTTATTTAAACTTTTTTTCGATATCTGCAATCAATTTTGAGATAATCGACTTTGAAATTGCTCTTCAAACGAACTCACTCCACTTTTATCCTACGTGACGAATTTAATTCGTAATTATCGATTAGGAAGCAGGATTCTATTCACAGCCTCCAAATAGGTATATCTCGAAATTAACGGAACGACGAAATACTGGATACACGTTTCGTTTTCGTCCCGCGGCGATAATTATCGTCCCTCGCGCAATTCCAGTGCCCGCTCGATGGCGAGGGGAGGATCCGGTCCATCCTCTCCATCGGATTCCAATTTCATCGAATTCCGATTCGATCGCGAAACACGGCAGTCGAGAGCGTTTGGATGATTTAATCCTAATGTCCCGTACTATTTGCGATTAGAGCGAACTTCAAGGGCTCCGGGAACGCGAATTACGAAGTCATTCCGCGCGTGTAGGATTGGCCGGAAGGGTTAATTTTACGGAGCACCCCCCGTACTCGAGGCTCTGTATACTTGGAAGTTTCAGGAGTGCGTATGAAAGTTACGTTCGAGCTTGATTTATCGATAACTGATCGAGTTCTCTATTAGTTCTCGAAGGAACTTCCCGTCTGGAGCGAAGCACTCCGTCTTCGAGGTATCACCGGAGAAAATAAACTGGAGCCGTCATATCCGGAGAACAAGTGGGTCGTAAGTAATGTCGACGGGAGGGATCGAAACGGACGATTAGATATCGTGAAACACACTTTGCTCGCGTCACTTTTAGGTATCAGTAATTCGTTAAAATTATCCAAACGCATTCAATTATAAAACTCAAATCTCTCATCTTTCCTTTTTCCTTCAACTTCACGGCAGGAAGTCGATCACTATCTTTCTTCGACGCACTATTTAATTTCTTTTATCCGATCACTGTTTCGTTCACTGCAAACGATCGTATAATCAAAGCAATTAAACAAAATCTAATTTCAAATATTTTCAAAAATCATAATACCATATCCTTTCGTACCGCGCTACGTATACTCGCGTAAATATACCGATATATATTATCGTGTATATATTTTATTCCCACACCGATATTCTTACAACGCGCGTCCTCCCGTTTAAGCGGAATTTTTTTACGAGTCCCGCGATAATTAATATTCATCAGAAGCCACTCCACGGGTTCCCGAGTCCCTCGTATTGTTTTTTTTTTCACGACAGACGTACGTACACAAATGGAAATTTTATCGGTGGTGGAGGATTTTATGGAAGGGGTTCTAAACGGAGGAGGGGGCTGCTTGCCGCGTACCTCGTATACATGTATATATATATGTGTGTATAAGATCGTGCCACGCGGATCAGCGTCGCGACGCAAGTATTGCGTCGGTGGTCGGGTCGGTACTGCGAGCTTGCGGGTGCCCCGGCGTCCCTTGCCGCCATTGACCCACCCCCCCGCCAACAGGTTCCTCTCCGCTCTCCCCATCCTTGATCCACCCCTGTCCGTTGGACCCCTCGGGGCATCTCTCGCAGATACGGCGGCGGGGGGCACGGGGGAAGACGCTCACGTGTTGCTCCGGCGGAATCGAGGTATATCGACACGGGACTCTCGAGTTCCCGATCGCATCCGGCCCCCTCCACTTTTCCGCATCCCTGCCATTCTTCCATTCGCCGCACGATTCCCTCGGGATTCGCGGATCCGCTCGCTCCTGCATCGTACATGGAAAAAAATGATTCCACAGTCTCGGCAAAACTAGGTTACGATGAGAACTTTTTGCTGTTGCGAGAAAAATGTCATCCGTGGCGGCGAAAGATATGTCCACCGATAGAGTAAAAAATATTTGCCGAGAGGTCGAAATTGCAACCCTACTTTGGTGCTTTTAATACTCCATTCGGATCATCCACCGACCAATAAGCTCCTGAGATTTTAAACCTAAAGTTAGTGAAATGTTCACTAATGTACTATTTTAGGCTCAACACAGGATTTCAATGCAATGAAAAGTCGACCTACTGTAAGCCTAAACTTTTGACTCATGGAGATCAAACATTTGTACTGAAAAAAAATTTTGCTGGGATTGTAGCTACATTTGCTATTATTGTACGCATCTTTTGCCGCTACAGACGATAATTTTGTCACGATGACTGCGAATAGTTCCCAAGAAGACTTAGTTTTGCTGGGACTCCGAAATCATTTTTTGTTCCGTGTACGAGCACTGCATATTGGGAATCTACTTTTTTTGTTTACAGCATCGATTCGATTGATATTTCTCGACCGGGTGACGAGAAAACGAAGAAACAACACAAAGAGGCCGGGCGACGGCGCTCGTGCTTTTTTCACCCCGATGTCTGCTTCCGATCTGCTCGACAGGAGCAGGCGTACCGACAACGGTATACGACGATCGATGCGCGCGGGTCAAGTACGCGCGGTTTCGTTGGAATACATATGTATGCGCGGGGCTATAAATAATCGCATGTCGAGAACCTCCGAGGCGGGCTTATCTGCTCTCGAACACACAGCACAACGCACAGGAGGGAATTTCGGTTGGAATGTATAGCACGCACTTGCAACGCGTGCGTAAGGATACTCACGAGCGAGTTTCGTTGAGGGTCGAATCGACTTCGCACGTGTCGATCGTTATTTCGCTCGGCTTCGACGTCCACGTTCCGCGGAAAAAAGTACATATATCGTCGGTCTTATCACGTAAGGGCGTATCTCAGTTTTGATGATTTCTCAGGAGAGCGATTTAAAATATTTTACGATTTTTCATTGCGAATAATTCCTGCAATTATTTGTATAGCTTGGTGATTTTTTTATGTCTAAAATTATCCGCTCGAATGCCTTTTAAAAATCACACGTATGGGTCTATCCTAAGTTAGGCCTGTACGTGAGATTTAAATCTTGATTATTTTGAGATACGCGACGAAAAAAAATATACGGGGAATATAGGAAAAGTATACAATGTTGAGGTATGCCGGGTCGTGAGATAAAAATAGAAGGCTTAAGCAACCTATTGGCGGTCTTAACTCAATTTTCAAATTTTCCGAGATACGCCCTTACGCGATAAGACCGACGATATGCATCGCGAGACGGACGGAGCGGTACTCCCCCATCCGCGCGAAGACGTCGTCGACGTCAGAAACGACGTACGCATTGAAAAGGTAAAAATAGAATTACGTTCTACGAGAATACATCGCTCCGTGCGCAGCCGATTTTTTTCCGAGACTTCCCCGCGGATCGATTTAGCAGCGGCCGCCCCGAGAGTCAAATCTCAACCCCGTTCTCCCCTTATTCCGTCCATCGACGCAAATTCGCCGGCAATAACACCGGAGCCGCCCGATTAAATCCACGAGCGGGCTTATCTCCGCGCGGGCGATCGATTTGCAGGCGAGCGCACACGCGATACGCGCCCACCCTTTCGACTTTTCACTCCGAGCGGAATAATCTCGCCCCTTTATCGGTCGCGCACCACGCGGTCTCGCGGAGACGACCGGGCGGGCGTCTGGGCGCGGGTCCGAGGATCGATTCTCCCGGGGCCGTTCACCCCCTGCGAGACCTGCAGGTGCAGTCGTACCGCCGCGGAAAGTTACGCGTCTGCTTCGCCCCGTTCGACCGCGGTGGGCGCGCGGGTGGAAGGTCGAGTGGCGCATTACGGAGCGAAATTACGGAAGAATGGATCGATGCGAAAAAAAATGTGTATTTTCTTCGTACACCGGAAAACAAAATTTACCTACTTGATCGAAATAAACGTATTTTTTAATAGTTCTGAAAGCACATTTATGCGATTGGAATGAGTATCGGATTGGACGGGTATAAATATTGTCGATTTAATTGAATATTATTTGGATCAAATCGATATTCATTTGAATCGAATAAATGTGCTCTCATAGGACTATTCGAAAGCACGTTTATTTCGATCGAGCAAATTTTTTGCTCAGTATACTTATTAATTACTCTTATTACACCGATGAAAAAGTATCGTTGAATCGACCAAATGTCGTCAATCGACTTTCCTCTACTTAACCCGAATGATATTTTTATCGAGTCGATACAGTGATGATTGACTCGATTAAAATATCATTCGAGTCAACTGGAGGAGAGTCGGTTGGCAACATTTGATTGGCTTATACTTACCTACATTTTTTTATTAGTGTGGAGGTATTAAATATTTATTCGATTCGCGTGGATTTTCGTTTAGAATCAGAATATTTCTTCTACTATAGCACAGTGGAAGAGAAATAATTTCTAGTGTCGAAAAAATGTCTCTTGAAACAAGAACGTATAAGCTTACAAATTTTTAAGAAAATAAATTCTAGATCGAAGAATATATATTCTAGATTCAAGAGTACCGGCGTGGCAACAAGGCATTCTATCTGCGCAAAAAAAAATAATTATTCGAGCCTATCAAATATTTTCTCGCACGAAGAAGACCATAACTTCATTCTGAAATTGTATTACGGTTTTTTTTACAGCACGTTTTTTTAAAACCAGCAATTATTCATCTCAGTGCACAATTTCTATACCGCGACCTCGTTTGACTATATCTCATTTTTTTTAATAGACAGCGAGACGTATACGATGCAAAAAATCAGTAAGAAGTACAGAGCAAAACTTCGCCATCTAATATTACTCGTACAAATCAGAATCGTGTCGGGATCGACCCCGAATTCCACGCTCGCCGTTCCTCGATCTCCCTCAACGTCGTCGATGATGCCGAATCGAACTTTTGGCGCCTGAAAAATATTAAATTACAGACAGACCCACGGAGGTGCTGCCGAGAGCAACGAAGTTTCCACGTCCCCGCGATTTCGCCTCTTTTCACCCCTTCGTCTTTCAGCATCTTCGACGCCCCACCGTGCCACTCCAAAAATTGTCGCGACCCCTCGACGCGACCGCCGACAGCTAGTGAATCGAGAGCTGCCGCATATTAAATCCAATTAAACGCGACTCGCCGGTATACATGCGATCTCCGGTTTCGGAACACTCGCGACGCTGTAGAGGGTCCGCTATTTGCTCCGCCGGTTAAAGCACTCCGGAATTTGTGGCGTCGTAAATGTCTGGCGAATGGTGGTGGCGGAGACGGGGGCGGCTGTGATTTGCATCCCTCAATTTCTCTCTCCCTCTCTCTCTCTCTCTCTAGCCTCTCTTTTGTTGGTCTAGCTCGCTCTATTACTTACGTTATCTCTAATTCACTCGTTCGCTTTCTTAGTTACTTTCTTGGTTATCTAGTATCTTACTTATCATACTTTACTCTTTGTTAGTTTAATCATTTTTGCACTGTATACTTTTATTTACCTTATTTCGTTAGTCTAGCCCGTTCTATTATTTACTTTATCTCTTATTCGCTCGTTCACTCTTTTAGTTGCTTTCTTCGATATTTGCTTGTTCTGACCTTTTGCGTGCTCTTAGAGGGCCTCTGCGGTCCTAGAGCAGAATAAACGCTTCTTCTTCTTCTTCTCTCTTTATCTCTCGTCGCTGCAGCGGAGATGACAGGGAGCGGTCCTCCGGGGAATTCTTTTCCTGGAAGGGAATGTCGAGATATAGAGATCTAGTGGAACTCTCTTCCGAAAGGGGTGTCGAACTTATGCGAGGGCAGAGAGGAGGGTCGTTATAGTCCCTGGGTAATTCGATGACGCTAAAGATAGAAATAATATTGTTAGACCCTTCCCGCTATCCCCCCTCCTCTTCGCGAGGCTCGAGTGGAGAACGAAGCAAGTGGCGGTCCATTCGCTATCGTCATCCGCGAACTTGAACCCCGCGATTCAACGTCGGGGCGCGCGCGGCTCTCGACAATTGTCATACCTCGCGAGACAATATCTTCTAATTACGAATTCACTCTCCATTCCGGCTCCGACGCACCTGGGACCCCGCTGCGTAACGGTGCTACGCGCACCGGCGCCAGGATTAATAAATTATCGTTGCGTTAATGACCGGGTGTAATTTATCGCCTCCACGGGAGGACTCCGCGCGTCAGTCGCGACGACTGAATACGGGATCCTCTCCGCGCGACACACGGAAAAAAATTAATTTGCAGTCTTGGCAAAACTAGCTTTCGTTGAGAACATTTCGCCGTCATGACAAATATATTATTTGCGGCGGCAAGAGATACGTTCATTGATAACAAATTTTGCTGCGATCACGGTGAATTTTTTTTTTTTTTCGGTAAAAATAATCGCCATCCCAGCAAATATTTGCATTACTATTGGACGTATTTTTTGCCGCAACGGATAATATTTTTGTCACGACGGTAAAAAGTTCTCGGCAAAACCTAGTTTTGCTGAGACTGTAAAATTACTTTTTTTTTCTGCGCATCACTTCGCCAATTTAACATGCAGAGAGAATGTTTATTCGCGAGGGATGTATCGTTGGAGCTGTGGGTGCATCCCTTCGTCCGGCGGGAAGGCATAATTCGAAGAAAGGCGAATTTCTCGATCGCGCGACTTTTCGAGGCGGACGCATTCGGGTCGTGCGGTTGAAAGAGGAGGAAAAAAGTCAATCGTTCTCACGTCGCATTACGGTTTCAGACGGAGGGTTCGCGAAGGGTCCAAACGTGAGAAGGGTTCGCGACTATGGCATACGTATAGACGTACGTTTCGCGCTCCTGAAATACTTTTAAAGTTTACGTCGAATTATTTACGAAATGTAACGGCGTCGATAAATATCAGCGCGCGAATTGAAAGTATTCTTTGGTTCCCTAAAGCCTATAAGTCCTCTTCGCTTCGTTCTCTGGACGACGTATAAATTGTACCACACTGCAACAAAAACTTGTATTTGTAATATATTTCTATATAAAGCGTTTTTCCAATATGTTATTATGGAAAATAATTAATATGCACCGTATTTACGAAAATTAATATATTTCCTTGTGAAATTACCCTTATCAATTTCACAACGGAGTACATTAATTTTCATAATCACATAATGGATAAAAGCTTTACGCACGACTGTGTTAAATTTAATACAATTTTTTTACAGTGCAGCTCGATGCATCCGGGAAAAGCTCGCACCTGGAATCCGAGCGATGCGCCGCGTCGTTTGCGTCCCATCCTGTCGTTACATTCGCCATTTTCATTCGCCATCAACTTTGCCTCTATCGCCACGATTCACGTGGTTTTCCGATTGCGCGTTTACAGCCGCGATGTGGCATCATCGCGATCGGTACTCGGAAGATGCGTTCGTCGCGTTTAACAGACGACGGAAAAGGGTGGATTTTTCGGTCATAGATATCGAGAAAGAAGTCGTTCGGTTGAATGGAATCGAATTAAATATGTTTTATATGCATTTTGATCGACAGAATTCAAGACTACTCTTTCCAAGTAAAATTTGTCTTCGCTTCGATCGCACGGTTTGTCGAAGGAACTGAAAATTGAATTTTTCTCTCGCGACAGATCGACTTAATTGACCGGAGCGATTTATCTTTCACTGGCTTTCCATTTATTTCCACAGGGGTCCTTTCAATTTCATCCGGAGAGCTCTTTCTATACCGCCAACGCGTCTCGCTCCCACGATTTTCACGATTTGTCCCTCCCGCTGTCTCGGTTAGACGAATTTTTATATAGCGAGAAAAGTGGAGAAATAAAAGAGGGGAAAAGAGAGAAAGAGAAAGGCAGAGAAACGTACGTCCTCTCCGGAGAATAAAAGGGATGCGCAGTGGCATTCAATTTCCGTTAATCTCTAAGCGGTAAAATTATTGAAGGTAAATTGCGCGCGATTACAACGGCACACGAAGAGAAGAGTATATTAATCGCTGTTATATCAGACAATTTGACATTTTCGGGAAAGTATTGCGTTCATTGCTCTACTGTATGACGGTAATTGAAATACATAGAGAAAAAGAATTAGTTGGATCTATTAAAAATTATTTGCGGGGTCGCAAGTATAATAATGATCAATTCATATTAATACAATTTTTTAATGCATCAATTAGATATCTCTTCCTTACGATCATATGGAATAGTATGTGATTGCAAGGAGGAAATATCAAATTAATATGAAGAAAGATTTAATTAGTGGAAATAAATAATTACTCGCGACCCCCCGCAAGTAATTTTGAGTAGATCCAATTAATTATTTGTCTCTGTGTACGTTTAAGTTCATTAGAAGTATCTCAACTGTTGTCACACAGAGCGAATCAACGAATGTAATACTTTCCCCAAAATGTCATATCTATTATATTATCTAGTATAACAATGATTCTCCGTGCAGCGTCGACCAATGGTCTCTTTTGCACGAGTCGATGTAATTTTCGAATGGAAGCTTTTACCGCGATGGAGATTGTCGTAGGATGCATTCAAAAAAGCGTACGAGGGTGGTAAAACAAGATTCGACTCTTTTACGCATCCCCTACCATTTCGCCCCGTTTATTTATGGGATCTCGTGGAATAATATCGAAGAAAAATCCGGAGGGTCACGAGAGAAAAGTGTCCACCGATCGTTTCGGCGTTAAAGTTCGACGGGAGCGTCAATCCGGGTTATGGTATGCTCGAATTTCGTGATATCGATTTCCACCCTAGCAACTGGAGCTTGACCCTTGACGCATGCCCAGAGTGGCGCAACATGGCGGACGTCGTAAGCTCGAGCCACGTTCCGAGTTGTTCACGCGGATTTCCGAAATAAGTGCAAAGTGGTTATATTGGCAAGTCAAGATGCATCGAACCGGCCGAGTCTAGGGGGTGGAGCGCGAACGCATCATGCGAGCCGGTCGTCGTGGTGTCGTCGTACTCTTCCTCGTCCTCGCAATCGTCACTTTCTCTCATGGTAAAAATGTATTAATATCATTCAGAACAAAATTACGCGACCCTAAGAAAATCCTGTGCTTTCGAAAAATAAATATAATCGCATTTTTCTCCTTTAATTATGGCTCGACTCGACAATTATTGTCGTACTCTCATCATTCGTCAATTCCACGAATGATCTTTAGATCGCACGCGGATATCCTGGGAGGGCCTAGGGTCCCTAGGAAACATCCAGCGTGATACTTAAGTCGTCCTTGATACTCGTAGGACAGCTGATGTCGAAGGAGCATCGCACCCACGCGGCTTCCGAACGTGCAAATGAATTGTCGTGTTACAACTGCGACACGATTAACGACGGCGAGCGATGCGTCGATCTGGCTGGAAACAGCAGCTCTCTCATTCAGAAGTGCAAGGATGATAAACGAATATGTATTGTACGAGGACACGAATTGATCAACGGATCCTTAACTGATAGCGTGGACGCGTTGGGTGCAATTTGACAGCTCGAAATTGTACGTCATTTTCCAGGTGAAACGGGTTTCGTATACTACCAGCACGGAGAATTCGACATCCGTACCGATGGTATGGTCCATGGAGAGGAATTGTACCAACAAGTGTGAACCGGGTTGCATAATCATTGGGGAACGCACGAAACTCTACGTTTGCACAGCCTGCTGCGAGAAGCCGCTGTGTAACACCGGAAAAGGCACCGCGGCCGAGTTGACGACGAAGAATGTCGGTTTTATTCTGGCACTGATACTGCAGGCTGTCCTGACCATCATCGTGTATCCGTCGTGACGTTACTAATAAAGTCGATTCTCTCTTATCATCCGTTTCACTTTTCGTCTCGCTACGTCTACTTCTTCTTCCTCCCCTTTCGCTATCTCCTGAGATAAACATTACTATATTATTGATAATCGATTATGGTAAATGTATATTGTATCGTTAATAATTTTGCGCGCATCAGAACATCTCTCGCTCCTCGTAAAGTCATCCGAGTGAGTGATTTTCATATATTGGATCTATGAATACGCGCTACACACTGAGAGAAATAATTGCCAGTGTGAACAAATTTCGAAACATGAAAATATGATCTTGCGAATTTTTAAGAATACAGATTCTTATATAGTTGGTGAATATATATATTCTTGATTCAAGAGTATCTTCGTTGGAACGAGTTATTCGGTATTTGCATAAAAAAATATTCTTTTTTTTTTTAAATTCAATTTGTAATCTCTACACGTATTCAGTATCACTCGAAGAAGAAAATCTTCGAAAAAATAATCATTCGCTGAGTTATAAGTGTGTTTCTCTCTACAAGATTGTGACGTCATCGAAAAGCCTGAGAGACGCATTTACGTCGAGTAACGAGTGCGACAGAAATAGTCTTACAAGACGATGACGTAGCTGCATTTCTAAACATCGTTTTCTAGCTCAAATAATGTTGAAAATGAAATATGAAAAAATACGAGGCAAATGATTATTTCCAAATTTTTCGAATCTGCTAAAAAAAATTAGTGAGAAGACCAAATTCTCCGCAAGAAAAAAAATAATTACTCGAGCCTATCAAATATTTTCCTGCACGAAGAAAACCGTCGGTTGATTCTGGAATTACGTGTTGCTCTTAATCGAAGAAGACATTTTTCAGCACCAGCAATTATCTCTCTCGGTTTAAGTTCAGGAAAAACTAATTATTTCAGATTGGAATACCTGGAAAAAAGTCAGGTAATCTTATTTTTAGGTTTTATTAGACACCGTAACTTTTTATATCTCGTTTCTCTCATCCGAGCTATTAACACGCATCCGCGTAAGCGCTTCCGTTCGAAGAAAGCAATCCATTACGACGCTTCTTCTCAACGTTCTCACCTCGCCGACGAGCAGTCGCAATCGCCAGAAGTGGAGGGGAAATTATTTCGTCGTAAAATTTACGAGGGTGCTCGCGATGTGCATAATTGCAACGCGAGGCCGTGGACAGAGTCACCGTGACGAGAAAAAGTCACAACACCGCGCAGTTTGCTGCTTTCATTCGAAAAGACGGTGCGCCGATCGCACAGTCGAAATGACCCAGTCCACAAATCTCGGGCGCCTCGCACTCTTAACGTTCCTCCAATTCGGCGCGCGCGAGATACCAGTGGACGACGATCTCGTTCTCTGCTCCACCAGGGTCGTCAACGAGCTGCGCGGTGACGTGAGCTCGATCACCGTGGTTTCTTCAAATAATTCACAGCTCACCTCGGAGATCATCTCGAGGTTCTTCGGCCAGGAATCCTTCTTATCGCTGATCTACATCGACCTGGACCCTTCCAACGAGAAGATCATACCCCCGACGAGGGAATTTTGCCTGGTCGTGGTCGCTTCCGAAAGCGAGTTTCTCGGGGCATTGGGTCGACTCGACGGGGGTCTGTACCACGAGAAGTGCGTGGTGTCGCTGAACTTCCGCAAGGACAAGATGATCGAGTACGTGTCGTTCACGTTGGCGAGGGCATGGAAAGACGGCGCCATGCGGAGCGTCTTCTTCGTCGTTCCCACCCAGGAGACGACTCGCGTCCTCGTGATGCCGCCCAAAGGAGCGCTGAGGTGCTCCGGAGGCAGGATGCTGGAGCCGGCGTACTGTCAGGCCGGGGAGTTCGTCATGGAATTGCCGAGCTTGACGCCCACCGTCGACCAGCTGGAGGGCTGCAAAAAGTCGGAACCCGTTGCGAAGCCTAAAAAGGAGAAGGTGAGGAAGGTGACCTATGGTCCGAAATACGCAGCTTTGGAAAAAAGCGCGTCGCGCATCTTCGACTTCAGCGCCGTGTCCGCAAACGACGACCTCGTCTTCTGCTCCACAATGGCCATCGACGAGTTGAGAGGAAACGACACGCTGATAAACGTCTACTCCAGCAGTGACTCCAGGCTGACGTCGAAGATCGTCTCTCATCTCAACAATCGGGAGCCTCCCATAGCGGTGACGATCGTGAGCCGCGACATTTCCGACGAGATCTTACTGTCGCAAGACACGGACTTTTGCATCGTCGTGGTGACTTCCGAGGACGTTCTTCTTCACGCGCTGAAGGGGCTTTACGAGAAGTATATTCACGATGTTTGCGTGGTGTGTCTGGATTTCGAAAGGAGCGACATCGCCCAACGTCTGTCGACGATCGTCAACGCGGTATGGGCCCGAGGCCTCTTGAAGAATGTGATATTCGTCGTTCCCGCTCAAGACCGGACGCTCATCGTGGGCACGCCCCCTTATCACCCCGAGAACTGCACCCAGGGCGAGTTGGTGAAGTTGGCCCACTGCCGATCCGGTCGTTACGTCCAAAAGGTGGACAAATTGTGGTCGAACAAGGTCGACCTGGCCGGATGCGAGCTGACGCTCGCGATTCAACCGAAGACACTACCCTTGGTGGAAACGGAGAGCAACGATCCCAAGGGAATGTTGGGTAAATTCATCGACACCGCGGCTTCTCGCTTAAACTTTACACCGCGTTATCGATGGTCGCTCTCACTGAATGGCGTAATGGAACACTATTTGGAGAGTACTTTACACGCGTCCATATCTTATTTACCCTTCACAACGGACCGGACAAAGTTGAATGAATATATATTAAAGTATCGCTGGAACTATCAATTGGGCACATCAGCCGTCTGCTGGATGGTTCCTCGCAGATATGGGTTTTCCATCTGGCGCTATCTTTTGATTCCCTTCGATATGCGAGCCTTCATCTCGATGGGTGCCATGTTCACCTGCGTGATTATTTTTGTCGTCTTGGACAGGGGCATCGATCGCATCGGATTTTTACTGAAGATGTTCGGTCTCTTTCTTGGGATCGGCGTGGGAAGATTGCCGAGAAAGAGGTGGATCAGGGTCATGCTATTCGTTTGCATGATACCATTTTACATACTGGTCCAGTCGTACATGGCGTCCCTTACCGGATACCTCTCAAGCGATTCGTCATACGGTCAGGTCAATGATGTGGAGGAGATGATCGCTTCTAATTTTGATTTCGTATGCATGAAAGAATACAAGAAGGAATCTTGCTATATACATAAATTCGAACCAGACAATTTGGAGGCGAAGATCATGTGTGAACGTTGTCGGGTTTTCGATGATGATCACTTGTTGTGGCAATATTATGACAATCTATTTAATACTGGAAAGCACAATAATACCGCGACTCTGGTCATTGAAGATCTTATGAAGTACTATCACGGACTTTCAGACACTCATATTATCTATAACGAGTGTATCAGTTATTTCAAAACGCTATACGTCAGACCGGGTGTATTATTCGCCGCGAACTTGCAGAAAATATACAAAACACTGTTCGAAACTGGTATTATTAAATACTGGATTAATTTGTACACCGTTTCGAAGCGCGATGAATTACCGTCGGAAGAAGCAAACTTTATGAGGCGGAACCAGCTCAAGTATATCGTTATTGGTTTGATATTAGGATGGGCGATTAGTTTCTTAGTTTTCATCGGAGAATTGATAGTAGGTCGAAGACAGAGGCAGAGGCAGGTGCAGATGCAGATGCAGAGACAGATGCTGAGGCAGAGGCAGGTACAGAGGCAGAGGCAGTTGCAGAGGCAGATGCAATAGATTACATCCAAAGAATGAACTTATTGAACTTTTCTCGTTTTCCTCGAACAAGCCCGACCCTCGAAGCCGGAGGATGGCGTTACAGAGATGGAAAGTTATTCAATGCACTCCACGTCATTCGCGGTACCGCGAAGTAAAAGCACTCGCAATAATTAGTCCCGCGTGTATACCACAATGTACTCGTATAACACTGCCTAATACACGAATGTTCCGCTTTATTGATCGTTATTGCGAAGCTGCACCGTTGTTGATTTTTCAAGCGCAGAGAGACAGAGATGTGCGATAAAGTTAAAAAATTGTCAAGCGCGAAATAAACGAAGAAAACCAGTCCCTCGAGTGTTTTTATTAATCCAATCGCGATTTCCCTTCATCTCTTCCCACCGGATCTCGTCGATCCCAAAAGCTTCGACCTTGACTCGAATTGCTTCGCATCACCCGAGGCCTTCGATGAAAAAAATTGGACCACTTGATCTCTCCTCCCGTTAATCTCGAGTACAAGTGTATCGAATATCTCTTCAACCTCTTCTTCGAGTGCTCCCCCCGCTTTAATCGCCTTCCACTACCGGGCTTCGTCCGACGAACCGCGTTCTCCATCGAAAAACCCGATCGAACCTCCGACTTTTCAGGGTCGCCGGACGGAAGTCGATTCTCGACGACGCTGACCGCGTCGAGTGCCGAGTCCGTGAACACTGACCGCTCTGTAGGGACACTCTCGAGTGTCGCATAAAGCCGCCATTATTAGAGCTCGGTATACGCGCCGAGCGGCGTGCACGCGTCTCTTTTACAACGAGATGAACAGGGACGGGCGGATGACGAGTGCCGAAGGAGCGAAGGAGACGCTGACGAGAGGAGGAGGAGGAGAGAGAGAGAGAGATCGACGCGTTCGCCGAACGTGGAGCGCCCAGCGTCGCCTCGGGCCGTGTATATTCGTGCACTCCAAGTATATCCACATGGCTTGCCCATGTGGCGGCCAGTTGCAGCGAGGCCGGCCACCGCGTCGAGTGCAGCTTCGCCTAATTAAATGACAATTAGTACCGCGCGACCGAGCACCGCGCGAAGCGACGACGCGGACGGGGTCTGTCGCGTTTTCAAAATTACGTAAGCCCGAGCCACCCCCCGCCCCTGCGGGGCTAGAGCTGGAAGAGGTGCTCTTCGGCGGTTCGAGGAATTCGTCAATTCGTGCGGCTCAGTTCGAAGTGCAGCGGACGCGAACGAATGCACTTGCGCGCAACGAACGCGACGTCGCGCGATGGGATTTTTTAAATAAATCGTGGCGACGCGCGCGGAGAAAAATGCGCGAGTGATAGTTGGAGATTGCTCAACCGAAATATTTATCGGTTTTGATTTCTTCCGGACTTTATCGACACTTCTCCTCGTCGACATGGCGTCGTCGAAGTTTCTACTTTTGTACTGCGCTGTACTGGGAGCGATAACGACTCTGGCCAGCGATCCTGGCGAATTTCGGAGTGTTCGTAACGGTGTTGTCGAGGAGCGTCGCGAGATCGTCTATCCAAGGATCATTTCTCGGGGAGATTCACGCCCCAGGAGAAGCGCCACCGACGAGGAAGTTCCTCTCCTCGTGTCCCTCAAGAATTGGACCCTCGAGACGAGAGCGAACGACAGATTATCGCTGTCCGCGAATTTTTCGACGCTTTGGGTGGGATCGAAAAAGGGTGACGCGAGTGCGGGCGAAAATCGAGAAGCGGGAAAGGGTGCTTTGATGGGGTGCGAGGCTCGTTACGGCTTTGTACGCGAGCTGGAGTCCGTCGTGGCCTTGACGATTTGCGGGGAGAGCGAGATTTACGGTCTGGTTCGCGTTGGACATCGGTCCTTCTTCGTCCAACCTCTGAACGGCGGTAAACACGTTCTCTACGAGTCGAAAAATTCGATTCCCTTCGAAAGTTCGGCGGAGAGAAAGGCGGAGAGGAAGAAGAAGAAAGGAAAGAACAAGGAGACCGAGTCGAACGAATCGAAATTATTTCATTCAATGAGCGATTTTGACAGATGGAGCGATATACTTGAAAGCAGCGACGATTCCTTTTTCCTCGATGATCTACCCTCGAAGAGAAGAAGAGGGCAACGCGAGACTTTCCCCTTCATCGATCGTAATCGCACCCTGCCGTCGGATTTCACCGGAAGAACGAATCTCCATCCGTATTCCGGTCCAGCTGCGGCCACCGTCAACGAAGAAGAGGAGCTTGCTCCGCGTACGATTCTGACGCTGGAGCGTATTCGCGACTACATCGAGCGGGTCCTGGCGCGCGACGGTGAACGGCAGGATTTGAATAAGACGAGGGAAAAGGAAATTTCGGCGAAGGCCTCGGGACACGAGTCGAAATACGAGGGCGCGATCGAGGAGGAAGATTTGAATGTGAAATTGGCGGAGGGCGGCTCTTCGAGAAGTTCGTTGTCAGAGGGGACGAAGAGGTGGAAGCGGAGGGGGGAGGGCCACAAACGAGCGAAACGAGATTTGATGATCTGCAATACGAAGGAGTTCTATAATCTGACGGGAGATATGATTGATGTCGTGGGTGAGAAGGAAGAAAGGGGAGGAACGGGTGGGCGGACGGGGGAAGGGGAGCTGGATGAAAATCTACCGTTCGAAGGGGATTCTGAGCATATTGGATATTTCTTTGATCGAGCGTGGGAGAGGGATAAATTGCCCAGTAAGTTGGAGGCACGAAGAGCGGGACGACGTTGGGAGTTAAGCTCGGACTGTGAAAATGGCTTTGGAGAAAAAGCTCCGTTCGGAAATCTGTGCTCGTAATGTGCAGCGATTTCATTCTCGAGGACTTTTATATCTCTATGCGCAGCTTGTTAGACGTATTTTTGTCATGTCGAGCTTCTAGGCGGAAAAATTCTATATATTTTGTACATAATTCATATGTGGATTTGGTCGTAAGTGGATTATGTATGATTTTTATATTAATCGAATACAAACTATGTATTATAGAAACATTAAACAATTTATGTACAGTATTTATATGGTTAATATAGAAATCATGTATCATATGAAGCCAAACTTAGTCGCCAGGAAAGAAATTTTAATTACTGTTATCTCATTAGTCATTATCTATGAGCTTGTGGCTGATATTTATGCAATACTTTTATGAAGATTACATTTTTATCTGTAACAAAGTCTTACATCGATGTAGGTTAATTAGTTAATCGTGATTGAAGTTCCCCTTTTCCGGCGAGTAAGTTTAGCCTCATATAGTATAATCCATATATGACCAAATCCACACATGTGGACGATATACAAAATATCATATATATGTATAATAGAACTTTTCTGCCTGAGTCAAAGAGAGACGCCGAGATAAATATTTCGAATTTTGAGGAAATAGAATTTTCTCTTAGTCATTTTTCAAGGTGTACGTTATTCCACATGATATTTGAATATAACATTAGGTTTTTCATTTTATTCATTACGTTTGTGACATTTTCATTTGTGTACGTACAGAGAAAAAATCCTCGATAAAAGAGGCACCCCCACGATGGCTGGAAATAGGAATAGCCGCGGATTATTCCGTCGTCGATTTTCACGGTGCACGAGTTCAGCAGTACGTCCTGGCGCTGCTGAATATCGTAAGTACGTCTCAATGAGACTCGTCTCCTTTAATTTCCGCGCGTAGACAACGCACAACATTCCAGGGCTCTGCACTGCAATCTCTCCTTCGTAGAAGATTTTAACGATCTTCCCCCCGAGTAGCACTTAACGCGGTAACTCGACGGAGAGTTTGCGAGTGCAAATTGACAATCCAATTAGAACGTCGCTCGTCCCTAAAATTCCTGAACGATCAACATTTTAGTTTATCCCCGAACGCCTCCTCGTTTGGCACGGTTGAGTAGCGCGATGCCCGGCACGAGAAACGCAAAGCCCTGGCCCTATAATAACGTTAATAGAGTAGTTAAGCAATAACCCAAGTTGAGTTAATTAAGACGGGAGAGGGCACGAGATAATTACCGACTCGCGTGCCTTCGAGGGCTCGACAAGTTTGTTCGCTCGAAGCCCCTTCTCGGACTTGAGGCCAGAAATGTTGTGCTTTACGGGATGAGATGATGAGGGGGAGAGAGGGAGGCTGTAGACGGAGAGTCGGAGAGGATAAAATTGCACGCTCTAATGGTGGTTCTTGTCTAGGTCAGCGCGATTTACAAGGATCCCTCCCTGGAATCGAACATGAAGCTGGTCATCGTGAGGATGATCTTCTTTGCTGAAAAGAAAGACGGTATGGTAGGTGTCACACTGTTCGGTCTTATAAATAGCACTCGAAAAACAAAGACAAACAATTATTTTAAAGCGTTTTAGGTCAGAGAGTATATATATTTTTTATTTTAATATTTACACAGCGATTATTAAATCATTCTAATTATTTCTTCGGTAAATCTTAATTCGAACGACAGGTTCGCAAGGGAAACGCCAGACGATCCTTGGAGAACGTAAACAGGTGGAACCGGCGTCTGCTCTCCTCCTCCGAAGAGAGCCACGACGTAGCGGTTTGGCTCACGCGTCTGGACATCGGCGGACCCTCGGGGTACGCGCCCGTATCCGGAGCTTGCGATCCGGCCAGGTCCTGTGCTTTGAATCGAGACGAAGGCCTCACCAGCGCTTTCATCATCGCCCACGAAGTGGCCCACATGTACATGAATTATGTATATCTAGAGCTTTCAGTTTAAAAGCATCTCGCGTCGACGAGGAATCAAAAATTCATACGAATTTTTTTCGAATCGAATAACCGACGCAGTCTGGGGTTGACGCACGATGGGGACGAGCAAGCGGGGAATAAGTGCGGTAACGAAGCAGCTCTGGGAAGCGTTATGGCGCCCATGGTTGCTGCAACTTTCCACCGCTTCCACTGGTCAGCTTGCTCGAGGAGGGAGTTCCACCGGAGAGCAGAGTGAGAGCTAAATATGACTATATTTTTTCTTGGTGTAGATATTTGAATATATAAAACACTTTGAATTCGCAGTCATTGGTCCTGTCTTCTGAACCGACCGGAAGGTGATAACGCGACACACTTGAAGGCCACGATACAAGAGACCTTCACGATGGACGAGCAGTGTCGTATGGAATTCGGGGAAGGGTAGGTGTGCGTTATCAGTGAAAGCCAAACGCAGTACTTATTTTCCGCGATGAAAAATGCTGTTAACGAAAGATAATAAAAAAATCTAAACGATTACACCACGAATCACCTGATTTTAGATACGAACTCTGCCGCAGCTTCGACCTACCAGAACCGTGCTCTCACCTGTGGTGCGGACATACGAACTCGTCACAGATTTGCAAGACGAAGAAGGGGCCACCTTTGGAAGGAACTTCGTGCGGCGAGGATAAGGTGATCTGTTGCTGAAAAAATGTTCTATCATCGACCTGACGGCATCTTATTTTTAGAATGCATTTATTTATTGCATATCAAAACTAGTGGTGCATCAATGGTTATTGCGAGACGGTTGACCGCGAGCGATTCGGCCTTGGACCCGTGATACACAATGCCAGAGACGGAGGCTGGAGCGCCTGGAGTGACTGGGGCAAGTGTTCTAGAACCTGCGACACTGGCGTGCAGTTCAGGTCGAGAAAATGTAACGAACCTGCGTGAGTATTTTCGGGTGTCGAGTGAATTTCGAGGTATAAAGGAGGTGAAGATTCGAAAAGAGTTAGGGGAGAAATGAAGAGTGAAGGGAAGAAACAAGGAATATCACAAATCTTTGAAATCTGATTCTTTTGGTTTTTTTTGTATTTTGTACCCGTTGTAATTTCTTTTGGTAAATAAATCTCAAAAACATACACCACCTAGTGTTTTTAAATCAATATTATAAATCAATAATAGAAGTTGTCTTGAAAATACGAAGCTGTTAAAACTAAAACTTCATTTTTCTCTGCATAGGATATTCCCTGTTTTTTCCCTTCACCCTTCAAATACAATCCCGGCTTTGCAGACCGGCGTACGGTGGTGCGCCTTGCGAGGGTAAACCTGAAGAGTTCAGGGTCTGTCGTCTGTCCGAGTGCACGATCCAGGTTGATGTCAGAGAGCATCAGTGCTCGAGACTCGTCGCCTTGATGGGCTTCAAGGAGACTTCCGTCAGATATAACGTGACTTGGTTACCCTACGAGCCGGACCAGGAGAACCTGAAGTGCCAACTGGCTTGCAGAGGTAAGCAGACGGGTGAAGTGTTCTTCAGCGGTGAAAATCTCATCGATGGAACACCTTGTTCCTACGGAAGCACCGATATCTGCATTCAGGCAAGTCTCTGAGTGGTTATCACATTACTTTTGTCTATATCTGACGATGAGACTGACGAAGGACACGTTTTGATTTCAGGGTAAGTGCAGGCAGATGGGTTGTGATAACACGTTGGGCTCCGAAAAGCGTCAGGATAATTGCGGCGTTTGCGGGGGTGATAATTCTAGCTGCAACGACGTCACCCATAAGTTCCAGAAGAAATTGCGCCGAGGTGATGATCGAAATTGTCATCTAACCGAGAAAAGTTGATATTTCAGTACGTAGATTAATTTCTTGTTCAACGATTGGTTGCTCCAGCCGTGACGCGAGTGGCAGTGATACCCAGAGGAGCCTACAATATCAGGGTGGATGTGACTGTCATTCATACGCCAGCTCTCTATAGGGACAGTGTAACCATAGCCATCAGAGACAGGAAAAGACGACGTAACGACGTCACGAGCTTCGATTCTCATGGAAAAGGTCAGATTCTGATCGTGGAAGGAGCTGCCTTTCGACCTCAGAAGTTGGATAATACTTATACCACGTGGGCTAGAGGGCCTGTTTTCGCAGAGATTATCGTCTCGGTATGTCTAGGTCGTAGTTAAGGTCTTGTGACAGTTTTGTTATAAGTTGACTACAAGTTTTCGTACGTTTCGCTATAAAACAGAATTTTTCCCTGCAGTGTATTTCGTTGTATGATTTTTTATTTCTCTCCTTCATAGTTAGCTGTACCAATGGAAGCGGTGAAGGGTCAGGGCACCATAGTCTCGGTTCTCTCGAGGTACAGCGTAGACCAAAAGGATCCGAGTGTCACTGGTGAACGATACAGCTGGTTGCCAGGAGGTTGGGGCCCCTGCTCGGTCAGCTGCGGTGGGGGGACGCGTCAGAAGACGCTTGCTTGCAAGGAAGAGTCCACTGGTAGGATCGTGCCCAAGAAGAAGTGTCCTCTGAGTTTGAAACCACTGCAGGAAACCGAGAAGTGCAACGCTTTCAGGTGAAAATCTCATTTTCCGTCTCTGTAAACGCTTTCTCGTCTCATACGGTTACGTATGCTCAGCTGCCATTTCAAGTGGCTCGAAGGACCTTGGGAGGGTTGCACGAGAACCTGCGGAACCGAGGGAACGCAGCGCAGGCAGCTCTACTGCGTTCACTCCTCCTTCAATGCCACTTTGCTGACGAGGGAGAACGAATTATCGGTCTTCGGGAATATGGTACCACCTTCGCGTTGCGATCGCAGTCCTCACAGCGAGAGAGAGTGCAACAGGACGCCCTGTCCGGGTCACTGGCTCTTCACGGACTGGTCCTCGGTAAGTTCTGCGACTTCGTCTCGACGCTATAACTCATTTCGCATTTGTTCGCAGTGTTCTCAGAGTTGCGGCAGGGGGGTGCAATCGCGGATGGCTCGATGCGTGCCACCGCGAGGAGAGGAGACTCTCTTCGAGTGCGCCGGTACCTTCGCTCCGGACGAGCTCAGATTCTGCCGCGGATCGGGAACGAAGGGTGGCTCGTGCTGGAGACCGTGTCGCGGCGATCGTAGTCAGTACTGCGCTTTGAAGATTCTGAAGAAGTACTGCGAGGTTCCTGGATACAGGAGAAGATGCTGCGATAGTTGTAATGAGAGTGCGTGACCGGAAAGTATTATACTATTCGCGATGGAGTTTCTGCATTATAAGAAAATGTCTCCGGGTGATTCTCAGTGACTATATACCTATGCTCCGAAAAAAGAAGAAGAGAACTCTTGTAGGACAGACGAAGAGGTAAGCTCTTCTTGCGGATGAATGCCGTCCTCTCTAAAAGGACGAGGAAATTTAAGCGACGTCGATAACTGCCCTGAAAGAAAGAACGAGTGTGGCGAAGTAGTAATAGACTAGGGTTTATTTGTAGCTGAAGTGTACAATGCATAGTGACATCGTTAGTGGCTAATTAACGCAATACGATAGGATCGAAGTTTAACGATACGGTACGCGGTACACGTCGCAGTACGACAGACACTGTGTGCAGAGCCTTCAAACGGGACGAGCTGAAGTATCCGCGCAAAGAGAAATACATCCGCGGAGACGTCCGTCCATCCTCCGCGCGGAATTCGAGACGAACGAGAAGCGACTGAGGGATGCGAGGCCTCGAGAATTGCCGATGAAAATGAACTCGAAGCATTGTGAAACATCGATTGTACATTCGTGTAAATAATTATTGCAGATACATACTCGATGTACGTGACATTAAACTCTCTTGTACGACTTGTCTGCCTTTCTTCGCTTCTCCTTCCCCTTCCCTTTCGCGCTGAGTAACATACATTTTTGGTTCAGCGATACACCACCTATGTAATATTTGGTGATGCGTGACGTGCATGATGTACACGTTTTTTTTTATTGGCTTTGTTATACATAGTAATTCTCGACACGCTCGTGTGTGATATCAGTATCAGATATGTAATTGCAGGTCGGTCAGGTGTCTGTGTGTATTGACTTTGCATGCCGAGAAAAATAGTTCGATTCGGATAAATTCTTGTCTTTTTGCGCTAATAGCGCGTCTGACAAATAATTTATTCGACTCGAATGAATATCGATTTGATTTAAATAAGCAACGTGACGAACGTGAAACTCTAAATCAAAATAATTTTCATACACCGTTTATTGAATACCGCTCAAAAATGTATTTGAATTAAATATATTTTTCTCGGTTCGCCAATTTCTTTTTTTGTTCAACTTTTGCGTGTGTACAAGCTGGACACACTACTGACTAGAGAGCTCGTGTCCGCAGGTTTAATAGGCGCGAAACTTTGCGTCAACAAGGAGAATTCGACGGTTATTCCGCAACTTGAAATAATGCCCTTGTATGTAATTATGTTCACTTACACGCGAACTTCTCGTTATGGATGCCCGCACGCGTCACCGTCAGTGATTTCGTTTTGCGTATCACCGCGAGAGAGTTCATGCGTGTAGGATGATAGCCGATTCGTCGTCAAGGACCTTCGTTGATTAATTAATTTTCACGGGATTCGCGAGTCGAGATTAGAGTAGGCTGACGAGTGTGACTTCTGTAATGTTTTCGTATGTTCTACATATAATATTTATGTAGATATATATATATATATATATATAGTTTGTGTATATGTATATTATACTAATTTCATATAACGTCATAGGCTCTTATATATCTCGTATATATATAGTATCTGTATATATATAATATATATTCGTATGTATAATTCTAGGTATAAATAATGTTTACAAAAATATGAATTTTGGGAAGGCAAACTTTCAATCATAATGATACAGAGTGTCTCAAGTAGGTAGGTAATCGGTGAAGAGAGGAACGACGTTTAGTGTGGGAAGTGAATTTCTTTTTGAGTCTCAAAATCACTCCGGGGAGAGCGATCCTGTTTTATTTTTGGATTCGGCAACAATCGTCGAATTTATCTTCAACGCTAAGCCGTCACGGACTTGGGAGTGGGACGCGAGGATCACATTCTTCTCGTCCGAGGAAAGTAAACCTGAATTCACGGGATTTTCGGAGGGGGGAATTTTCGAGCGTCTTCGTCTACATTCATTTTTACCGTTAAAAACTCTGCAACGGGTGTCTTCGTCGCTAGTAGCAGGCTCACGAGTAATGGACGCGTTTCAAGGACTCTCGGGAGATAGGCCAATGTTTCTTTTTCATCGCGACGATCGAACTCATCCCTCTCGCTCTAATCGAGGTCCTTTTGAACCACAATCACATTATCAATTCGATCAGAGCGTACAGCGAAGTCGTACGAACTGCGGAGAGGGAACGAGAGAAACTCTCGCAATTTCTCCGTCTCGACGGTGTGGCTCGTCCTCTTAGGATATATATACTCGCAACGCGATAACTCCGTATCAATAAATTACTAATTGTTATTATACACTACTTACAGTGCGTTATGCTCTAGGAAAAAAAAACCTTACACGTTATTTTTGGTAGATGCAACGGTTACACGAGTGTGTCGTCGTTAATTATTATTTGTGGCTCTTCTTTCTTTTTCTCTTTTCATTTTCATTGAGTGTCCGTGCGCATGCGTGTGGCTGTTATCGTTATACTAGCGATAATCAGTGTGACCACGTGTTCGAAGGAAGACTGTCATCGTTTTCGATTCTTTCTCTCTCGTCATCTATGCCAGAGCCGTCGAGGTCCGTGAAAAGGTACGCGTATGTATTCCTACGCCTGTGATTTCATTTACGTTCGGTTTTTAATGGCTACGACGATCAACTATTCAAGTGCTTCGCAATAATGGTTTCATGATTTATGGCCGAGAGAGAGCGAAGGACTCTCTTTCTCTTGATGCAAAGTACACAGGACTTCGACGACGCTGGACAATGGCGACTCGGCGAGCGAGCCGCGCTGTTTTCACCGGAAAAGGCGTTCGTCTCACGACCTCCTCGCTCGTACGAGGCCCCGAGACCTCGACCTCTCTCACAATCGCTCGACGTAGTTACCGGGGAAGGTGCCGAAGTATCCGGTGCGTTGGCTGGAGCCGACGTACCATCCGTCGTCGCACTTCTCCATCACGTACACCGTGTCTCCCTCCTTGAGTTCCAACTCATCCTCGTTCTGCGGTCTGTAGTTGTACAGAGCGCGATAGCTGAAGAAGACGAGAAAATTACTTGACGGCGTTTCCCGCGGCGTGTTGCCATCGCGATGGAGAGGATCCGCAGAACACGAGAGCCCCGTTCCTTAATTAACACTAGAACTACCGCAGGCAGTTGATTTGACGAGTTTTATTCAGAGTTCCATTCAACCTCGATTACTTCGTAACCCGTAAGGTTTTTGTCAAAATTGGTAGAATACTTTTTTGTAGAGCATATTTCGGTCTACAAATAATTCTAGAGCAGTGTGGACGACAAATCCACGGATAACGAGATAATCACCCGCCAAAACGACCGTCTTATAACGGGCGACCATTCGGTAGTTCCCTCAGTTTGGTTGCTCAACGGTAAAGTAACGCGTTAATGCGATGCAGTTTGTACGAAGAAGTTGAAACGTGCAATTAACATGCGTTACTCGTAACGCACGAGTGCGATGCGTTCGCTGAGAATTCTTGCACGCTGTTCGCGTATCACGAGCATATCTGGAAGATCTACTTACGGTACAGGCTCGGAGTGGGTGTCGATGTGCAGCGTCTCGTTGACGGGAGCCACGTGCAGTTTGCTCCCTCCCGTTCGTGGCTGAGAATGACGAAGAGGAAGATGAGAATGATCGAAGAAATCGAGTATCTCGAGTCGGTTTATTATCGCAGTCGATGAAGGATAAACTGCGCGCTTACCAGTGAATTATAGTGGGGCTGTGTTGTGTTTACATTGCTCGACATCGATGGCGTGTAGTGATGGGCTCCCATGCTCATCTTTCCCCCAGCCGTGCCGTTGGACAAGAGGCTATGGGCTGCCGGGGAGGCGACTGGTTTGTTTTGGATCGGGGTTTCTGAAATGTGGTTGGAAAATGTCTTATCTCGAGACCATTGAGCGATCTCGTGGAGTATGTGCCCTCGGGAAGTCGATGACGATGAAGTGGAGAAAGGGACAACCGGTGATAATAGAGAAAAGAAGAATAAGTTCCGGAGTATATCGTCCAGTTGTACTCACGAGACGAATGACGTTTATCGAGGAGAAGAATTTAGAAAGAGCGATCTGCGGTCTAGGCTATTCTATTTTTAAGAACGACTTTGAACCCTACAGAAGAGAGAACTGCGTGAGTATCGATTTTCGACGGTAAAGAGTGAAGCCGAGATAAGACGGAAGATGGTGTCGGGTGTGCATTCTTCGTTGGTGGATCTCTTACCTGCGCGTTGGCCCGGTTCCGTGATGACATCGACGTAGGAGATCGGGAATATTCCTTTCCTGTTTCCGATTCGGCCTTCGTACCAGTTTTCGTCGACTCTTCGCGTCAAAACGACGCTCTCGCCTGGAGGAGGAATACGACAACAATGTATCGACCACGAAATTACTAAATGGCAATAAAAATCTTGACATTTTTCACGCGTTTCTTCAGAAGTTACCTTTTATCAAAGAGAGCTCCAGATTTGTCTGAGCCATAAAATTGAATTTCGCTCGGGCTTGCCCCTCGTGTGGCTTCTTCGGCATCGTTCTGACGCCATCGTAGGGGAGAATCTGCAATTGGAAACACGGAAGCGTCGTCATAGTCATCATAGCCCCGAGCACCTCGCAGCTTAATTTCTTCATTCACTTTTCTCTCACCTCGACATAGTTGAAGGGGAAGAGTCCAATCATTGCATTGTGTTCCCCTTCGTACCAATTCTTATCGACCTGACGGCGCACGAAGATGATGTCACCCCGACGGAAGGTCAGTTCCCTGGAGGACTGTCCGACGAAGTTGTACAACGCTCTGGCAACGAGACGCGGCTCCGGAGTCTGATCCAGCGATCTGCTTCTGTGGCTGAGATCGTCGATGAAGTCGTCATATCGATTCAGCGGTATGGGAGACTTCTGAGAGGGTCTGCAACACGAGGAAGTCGAGTTTGGAAATGAGAAAGTTGCTGAGTTACGGAGGTTAAGGCGACGGATGGAAGCTGGATATATCATCGTCGATTGACGGAATGCAGACCGAAAGTTTCGACATTTTGATCTTTGGCTTTTAGCCCCCCCTTAAGATTTTCCCAAAAATACAAATTTCTGTTATTGAACTCTCAACCATTCTATCTGATGTATTTTTTCGCGTTGATTTCGAAGATCATAATTTTATTCGGTTAATCTTGGAAAAAAACACTGAGAAATCAATGACTTGTTTTTTCGTACACAAAATCAACAATATCATATACTTTCTTTAGGATATCGACCTAGTAACCATGATTTTTGTAATGAGCAAAAATCATGGCAAAATGTCAAGGAGAGGAATTCCTATCCTTTCTGATAACGACTTTCCCGGTCGATGCACCGTCGAGAGTGACTCGTGATAACGCGGCGTAAGCATTCGCACGCTGCGTATAGGCGTGGCACGGTACAACGATTCGCTCATTCGCTTTCCAAGAAGCGAGTTTGCGAGCGAATAGCGAGATAACGTGGACCTGATGTCACGCTGGATCTCTTCACACGTGTCTCGCTTAGCTGCAGTTTCTCTCGGCGTCACGACGACGGAATAACGTTTCTCCACGAAGTTCCGCACACGTGCGGGAGATCGTCGAGCGTGACGACGCGATTCTCGCGTGACATAACATCGCCGGTATGCGGCGTTGCACTAATTCCCGATGCGCGAAACTCGAGCTTTGCAACGGTAACTGAATTAACAATAAACATCGCCGGGAAGAGTTACAAATTTTCCATCCATCGTAACAAAATATTCTTATTAACATTTTACTGTCGACTCATCTTCGCGTAAAGTGCAAGCGAATGTTTGTCAGTGGTATTACACCGTAAGTACACGGCCTGCAATGCGTAGGCGAAAGTGAAAACGGTCGTCGCCGAGTCTCGGAAGAGCGTCTTCGCGTTCCGGCCGATGAGCAACGGCGAGTGACGGACAGCGGAGGCGTTTTAAGCGATGGTTCGGAGTTCGATGCTTTGTTCGAAGCGCCTCCATGAATATCTACGCAATATAGTGCTGATGTGCGACGTGTTACGACATTTCGTACTTCGTAATAGGCTGTCTTACGGTGTATCCCCTTTGTTCGAAGTTGATGCAGGTTATATCTACGAGCGATAATTACCAAATACGAGGTACAGAGAAAGTTATATTTCCTTGTCGAAATATTTATCGTAAGAGATCTTGCAAAATTCTGCAACTTTCGTTTATCTGACTTTATTTTATCAAGATTATTCATTACGAAGGATTTTCACGATGAACTAAATATCAAAAATATTTCTATCAGTAGGTAGTGATAAATCTCCACTTTTGAGGGTAGTTTTCATCTCGACACCAAATCCCTTCGTTGCTTCAAATCGTCGAACACAGCTCGGTATCGAGTCTGGCATCGCGCCAATGAACTTTCCGCGCGGAAAGTATCCGCGAGTGCATCGCGAAAGTTACAGCCGGCGTCGAACCGTTTCCGTCGATTTTCGCGAACCTCTTAACGTACCTGATTTTCTCGCCAAAGTCTCTCGAATCGTCGAACGAGATAGCGTCTTTCGTACCGCGTTTCCGCCCACTCCGACGGAGAAGTAAAGAGCTTTTTCCCTTCGATTTTCCCTCGTCACGGTAAATACCTTGCCATCTCGAGTCCAAACATTTACTCGATACAGCGTAAGCAAACAACGAAACGTGCGACGAATACAACATATAAGCTCCTCTTTCGCGAGAAAATATTATCCCACAAAACGTCGATTTCATATCGAAAGCTTCCGATCGACGCTTCCAACGAAGCCGCGACACGTATATTTGTCGTACACCGAGAGAAATAATTGTTGGTGTCAAAAAAATATTTTCTTCAATCAAAAATATGACATTATATAATTCCAGGATCAGGCTGTGATTTTCTTCGTGCAAGAAAATATTTGATAGGCTCGAATAATTGTTTTTCTTTTCGCGCAGAAGGAATTTTTTATTCCAAGGAAGATATTCTTGAATCAACATAGAAAAAAAAACCAGTAATTTTTATTGCTTCATCCAGTAGGCGCTGAGACTAGAGCTAGTTTTCAAGAATTTGCACGGAGAAGACTGTTTACAAATTTCTTTAACTACTGTAAAAATTCTTGAAAGTAAACTCGAGTCTCAGCGTTACTGGATGAAGCAGCAAAAAATTGCTGTTTTCTTTCCGCGTCGATCAAAAACTATACGATATATTCTCGATCCAAGAGTACCCCCCTTCGTTGGATTAAGAATTCCTATTTACAGTTGTAAACAGTGCACAGAACAGTCACTTCCGTACAAATTCTTGAAAATGTGCTCGAGTCTCAGCGCTGCTGAATGATGCGATAAAAATCGCCGGTTTTTTTTCCGCGAAGAATCTGTATCCTTAAAAATTCGCAAGGCCATATATTCTTGATTCAACACATATTTTTTTTCACCAGCAATTATTGCTCCCGATGTAGGTACCGATAAAACAATCCGAACCAGGGGTACTCACAGCAAGTTGTCCGTGTGACGCCGCGAGTCGATGTCGTGCAGCTCCTGGAGGTACTTGCGCCGCCGCTCCTCCTGGTAGACGCGCCGCATGTTTTCGGCGCTCCTGCGCGCGAGCTCTTCCTCGCTCAGCGATTCCTTGGCCTCTGTGCGCACCGGCGAGCGATAGTGAATCGTCACCTCGCCCTCCACATACCGCCTCGGCGATTCTGTTCGAGAAAACAAGGCGCGACGGATGAGAGAGCGCCTCCTCGATCGTTTCCGAGGGAAAACTCGGCGGGATGTCTCGCGAAGCGTGAAGAAGAGGAAAGACGCGCGGCGAGACGAGTTATCATCGGTAGGGATACGAAGCGGGTGAGGACCACGCGACGTCGTCGTCGTACGGGTATATTCGCGTTGGTTCTTTCTCTCTTTTTTGTTGTCGCAAACTCGAGCGCGTGTGTGAAACGGGATATCGTGGGTGTCCTTCTCGCACTTTCTCGAGTGTCGCTCGCGTCCGCTGGAGTCGAATTTCCGGCATTGCAGGAAATGCAATCTGTCGGGGCTTACGGTATTTTGGTGGGGGGAGGGAGAGGAAGATATCGCTGAAGAGCTGCAGCAGCTGGAGCAGTGGTACGGTTCGTCGTGCGTTTACCGCCGTAATCTCTTGATCTAAATCAGTGAAAAATCACTTACATCCAGTGAATAGAAGGTTACTGAAATCACAGTAACTTTATATTCACTGGAATCTGCAGAAATTTCCATTAATTTGGAATTATAAATCAATTAAAAAATCAATTAATTTGTAATTATACAGGAAATTTCAATCAAATTTTAATCCAGTGAATCGAAGGTTACTGGAATTAGAAGTAACCTTACATTCACTGGATTTCAGTGCCTGTACACTGATTCTTAGCTATTTTTACTGATTCAGATTAGGAGAGCATACACTGAGAGAAATAATTGCTAGTGTCAACAAACTGTGTCTTGAATCAAGAACATAATATGATTTTACGAATTTTTAAGAATAGAGATTTTTGGTCGAAGAATATATATTTTTGACTCAAGAATATTTTTGTCGGAAGAAGAAATTATTCCATCTGTGGGAAAAAAATAATTACTCGCGAGCCTATCAATTATTTTCTTGTGTGAAGAAAACCACGGCTTGAGCCTGGAATCGTATCATGTTTTTGATCGAAGAGAACACTTTTTGACACCAGCAATTATTTCTCTCAGTGTAGGTTTCCGGTAAAGAGACTAAAGATCGCAGATAACTCGTAGGTGGCGGAAGAAGTTTCCCCGAATGCAGTGCGCGTGAAGGAATATTGTGTAAACTGAAAGGCGAGCGCTGTACAACAGCGTTAGGTCGTTTTCTCTTATCTCTTGACGAAGTCTTTCTTTTCGCCGCTGCAGCGCTATAAACGAAGCGATCTTCGATCTCGAAGTCAGTGCGACCTACATTTTTCCGTACAGCATTTCAACCTAACACATCAGTGGATTATTAATTATCATTTACGTAAAAATGCTGTTGTACACTGATTTGTACACTGAGAAAAGAATTTGCTTGACCGAGATGAACGAGTTTTTGGCTAAGTGCTAAGAGCACATTTATTCGATTCGAATGATTACCGATTTGATACAAATAATATTCAATTAAATCAATAATATTTATATACATTCAATAGATATTCATTCTAATCGGGGGGATAAATGTGGTCTTAAACCCTTCAAAGAAAAATGTTTAATTGATTCGACTACATTTTTTTCTCAATGTATAGAAATTGAAGGACGAAGCGTCAGCTTCGAGTAAAATAAAACGAGAAAGAATGATAAAGTTTGCCCAACGAGAGACTCGATCAACGGGCGATCAGCTCGACCGCCTCCGCAGGATATACGCCGCAATCGACGAAACACTCGCGCGCGTATTCTAGAAATCGAGATCGTCGGAGCGTCTCGGCGTGCAGTTTTCATTTCGCGGTTTACGAGAATCGTTAGAAGCGTCGTCGTTATCGATATCGTCATCGTAAGCCTCGCTGTTATTATCGCCATTATCTAAAGTATACGAAGGATCATTTTGTAAGGTGAGATCCCGAACGACTAACGATGTCCTCGTTAAAATCGAAGAAGGGGTCCTCGAGCATGTTGCCTGATTAATTAAATACGCGAACGAGTGTGTACATATCAACACATAATGAGTTTGCTCGCTCTTAGAAGCCATTGCGGTTTATAATTGGCAGGAATTTTTCGAATCGATCGCCCAAAATCGGTGGGAAATTTTCCAAAGTTTAATCGAAGCGCTGCGAGTACGTAAGATTCTGATTATTTTTACTGTCGCGTATTTAGTGGATTAATTGAGAATATTCCGGAAACACCATCTATGGCCTTGAGCGATTCCATCCGCAATTACCGACCGGGGAAACTCACGCTGGAAGGAGCGATACAGCGCCGAGAAATTAATTGCCAGCGAGAGAGGCGGGCTCGAAGGAGAATTTCGCTCGACGAGCCAGCGTAAAAGTGTGTCGACTCTTACATTCCGATTTCGGATTCGCCAAGTCGCGCCTCGACGCCCGAAGGCGGTGATGTATAAATTTAACGACGGCGAAGAACGTATAATTCATTTTCTCTCGAATAAAAGTCATTTTTTTTTGACAGTCGTACCAGAATAATAAATAAAAAATCGAGCGAAATAGTCCGGATAGACCCCGAAAATCTAATTCGACATTTGCAACGACAGTTGTCGGTGTCGGAGAACGAGACGATCAATCGAAGACATCGTATGTGGTATATACGAAGTCGACGCGTGCAGCGTCTATGTACATCGTTTATCGTGGACAAATTGGGGCCACTTGAGCAAATATCAACTCGCCCGACGATTCGTCGGAATTGGACGGGCGTCGAGAGACGTTCGTTCGCGTTTCTCGGACTCGGACGCGCTTCATACACTGAGAGAAGTAATTGCTATAGTGCGAAGAGAATGTTTCTGGTATCAAGAACATATGAGCTTACAAATTTTTAAGAATACAGATCCTTGATCGAAAAATATATATTCTTGATTCGAGAATATCGTCGTGGGGACGAGAAATTCTTTCTGTGCTGTTAAAAATTTCTGTTTTGAATTCATAAATTGTGTTGGAAGCTTTTAACAAATACAAAAGTAGTAGTAAAACTACCAACGATTTGACGCGAATACACAAATTCCATAAGGAATGTATGGGAAAATCACGATGCGATGAATATTGTAGAATCGCAATAAGATATCGTAACATCGCAATATGTATCGTAAATTCCCAATTTTTTTTTTAATTCCACAAACACTTTTGTGAATTTAATCGACAAATGTGTTGGGAGCTTTTAACGACTTCTAACAGTGCGCGCAAAAAAAATAATTACTCGCGAGCCTATCGAATATTTTCTTGCACGAAGAAAACATTGGCTCGATCCCGAAATTATATCATGTTTTTGATCGAAGAAAACATTTTTTGGCATCGGCAATTATTTCTCTCAGCGTATATCGACGTAACGTGCGGACGAGCTTCTTTCGATTCATACTGAGGGAAAAAGTCTAGTTGAATACGATCCTAACAGAGAAATTTATCTGAGATAAGTAAAAATTTATTCAGATAAATAAAAAAGTCTATCTGAATTGAATAAAACTTTTGCATATCTTTTTATTTAGGTAACTCAAATAGACTTTTGTTCAATGCGAATAAAGTCCTCTCTATTCATCTCAAATACATTTTTTTATCAGGTTCGTATTGAACTACACCATTTAGCCCTGGATGCAGCGCCGTTACGTTGAGCAGGCCGATTTCATTATCCGCTTGGCGCGCAACTCGTCGTACCCGCCCGCGCCGAATGCCCCCGGAAGAAGGAATCCCCTGGAAACGCGTAATCGGGTGAAAAGGAATTGGATCGCCAACGCGAGAGAGTGACCCACTTTTTCCCCTTCCGGCGCTCGCGGGTCGAACTCTTGCGTCGTTCGCCGCGCGGAAGTCGCGGGGCTTCTCGCATCGGACGGTTTTGCGGGGAGCGGGATTATTCCGCAGGATGATTTGGTCTGGCCGGTGAGCCTCGCGAGAGCATACCTTCGCGCGGCTACGTATACTTCCTCTTTACACGGAAATCGCGCGCGCGCGCGGATTCAAATAATAGCCGTGACTCGCGCGGGTGTGTTGCATAATAAATTATGCCGCTTTGGTATAAAATTACGCTCTTACGACACGCGGCGAGCGGCGAGAAGGAGAGCGAGATCCGACGCAGAAGTGGTCGTGGTTTGCGAGAGTGTTTACATTTACGTCGAAATACGTTTGAATTCGGAAATGTCGAAACTCACGCGCGACGACTTCCGGTATACGCGTGTCGGTTCGATGGAATAAACCAACTCGACGACGTAATGCTTCATCTTTAACACTAGATTTACGTGGGCGACGGGTGACTTATTCAGAGTGCCATTCAAAATCGATTATCTAGTAACCTATGAAGTTTCGGTCTAAATTGGTGCAATACTTTTTTGTAGCTTATATTCCGCTGTACAAAAAAGGTATAGGAGCATGGGTCAAAATGTCACGGATAACGAGACAATTATCCGCCGAAATGACCATTTTAGAACGTCGCAACCGTCCGTATAAAGTTTAATATCAACGCGAGATCGATTTTAATCGATATTAATTGGAACGCGCTACGTCATTTCCGTGAATTTGTATTTGCACGAAATAAATCACTGACGCGTATTGATCTCGCGCGAATTGCGAAACGTTCCGTACAAACAAATCCGATTGCAAGGCGATGTAATTCACTACAAAATCCGTATACGTAATTGCAGCCATCGCGTGATTTCGTGGCGCGCAAAGTATTTGACAAATTTCACATCGAAAGTATCAACACGGGCCGTTAAAATGTATTCTCTGAAAAATTACCGCACGAGAATCGCACGTAGCACGGATTAAACGCGCCACCGCGCGGAGCGGAACTCCCGCGCTGCGACGTAGCAGGTGAATAGCGCGCGCGCGCGCGCCTGCACGGCAAGCGGACGATGCGGGGCGTCCGTAAACAAACGATCGTGAGAAGAGTTTCGTACCGTGACGCGACGCGCCTCGACGCTGTGCCGGGAGGCGTCGATGGGGCGGAGGAGCGATTTCTCTGCGTCGAGTCCGACGAGTGGAAGAGAAACGACGAGCGATCGACGCGAGATAAAGAAGAAACACGCGTGCCGAGGATATCGGTGATTGCTGGTCCACATCTGTCACCGCGCGCGGCGATGATACGACTGATACGACGCGAGATGCGGCGCGCCACGCGCGTAGTATCGCCAGTGAGAGTGAGGAAAATATGTGGAGAGAGGTAGGAAGAGAGAAAGAGAGAGGGAGAGAGAGAGAGAGAGAGAGAGAGAGTGAGTGACGCGTGCGCAGATTCCCCCGGAACGCGCACACGGACGCGAACTCTGTGTTGCGTCGGTTACGAGCACGAGCGTGGTACAGCCTCCGTGGAGTGCAGTAAGGTCAGCCGTCGCCAGCTCAGCTGCTCTTGCGAATGACGGCGTTCGTTGGCGCGCAAATACTCGGGCGTACGCTGAGAGAAATAATTGCTCGTGTTGAAAAAATATTTCTTGAATGAAGAACTCCCGGGATCATACGGATTCTGTTGCTGGTGACTTTTCAAAATGTTATATTTAAACAAACCAATCAATGAATCATTGATTAGTCAGGACAAACGCCGCTATAGCTAATGAAAGTATGAGATTTAATTGTTCATTGGTCGGTGCGTTTAAAAATTACATTACATGAAAAGTCCCTGGGAGAACGTATGATTTTACAAATTTTTAAGAATACGGATTTTTGATCGAAGAATATGTATTATTGATCTAAGAAATCGTCGCAGGGACAGGACATTCTTTTTGCGCTGTTAAACATTTCTGTTTTGAATTCACAAATCGTGTTGGAAGCTTTAGACAAACACAAAAGTGTTGTAAAACTACTAACAATTCGCGTATATGCATCGTAAATTCCTAATTGTTTTTGAATTTCACAATTAGTTTTGTAAATTTAATTCACAAATGCGTTGGAAGCTTTTAATAACTCGTGCAAAAGAACAATTACTCGAGCCTATCAACCATTTTCTTACCTGAAGAAAACCTTGGCTCGATTCTGAAATTACATCATGTGTTCGAGGAAATATTATTTTGAAGATGACATTTTTTGGCACCAGCAATTAGTTCTCTCAGTATAGCGATTAAACGATAAAGACGGCGAGGAAGATTATAGTGACGATGTTTACGAATGGGAACGGCTCTGTGTTTTAAAAATACTTTACGATTTTAATATGAACAGGATGTATAGCGTCGATTTCTCGATGGAAATATCTCATCGCTGCGGTTTTAAAATTCTTCGAGCATACATATATGAGCAATTATCATATTTGTTATCGTGACTCCAAGCTAAGCGGAAAATTCACTCGACAAAGTCGTAAAACCGCAGCAAAACGATTTGCTCCTCGACTTCTGCAATTTTACGAACAACGAGGCTTTGGTACCGGCGAAGAGTTAGCGCGAAGTGATCCAACTTGATTAACGGCACGGGTGTACCTGCCGATTGTCGAACGTACTCGTTCGTTTCACCGTTGCGATATTCGACGAGGCGACTGGTAAATTATGCAAATATACAGTGTAAATGTGTGTGTACTGACTGTACGGGATCGGCCCGTAGACGAAGGGAAGCGTGGTTCCGGTGCCCGGTGTAAGTCTACCGGTGGATTTCCGGTGATCCGACAGAGGACTGGTCGCGCTGCTGTTCGATGCACTGTCAGAGCTACCGAGCCGTGAAGAGTGCGCGGCCGCGCCGAGGTGCGTCGCGTTCGGGTCCGTCGTGGAGTTCGTCAAATTGTTCACCAGTTGCGGCGACTGAAGCTCGCTGACGCTGACCTTCGTTAGGTCGGCTTGCGACTTGTTCGGAAGCTTGCTTCGTATCGAAGCACCATCTTCGAAAGTCCTCGTCGAGGAGGGCCTCGAAAGGTTCGAGGACAGTTCCATCAAGTTTGCACTGCTCTTCAGCAACGATTCCGTCCGTCTCGACGAGTCTTCGAGGCTCTCTCGCGCAGACTGTCGATCGTTCTCGATCGTCGTCGACTCGGCCCTCGAGGGCAGATCGTGATTGCGCAGAACGGAGACGTCCACCGCGTAATTCTTCAGCACCTTCCTCTCGAACTCATCGTGATAATCCGAGTTCACCTCGCGGATCTTGGATAGATCAAGCGGGGGTGGTATCTTCCTCTCGCATTTTCTCGAATTCAGCAGCTTCTTCGACTCCTTGTCCGAGTCGGAGAGGTTGACGTAGGTCGCGACTTTTCGCTCTTCGGGTTCCTCGAGAAGGTGCACCTTCATCGATCGAGGAGTCGAAGAGGCGGTTTCTTCGTCCCTGCCGCAGTTCAGATCGACGTTCGACCTGAAGTCCCTGGACAATCCGCCGGTACCGCTTCCACCGGACAGATCGACCGTGGAACCGTTCACCGAGAGGCGAGCGATCGAACCCGAAGAGCCGCGCGCTCGGTCGAGCACCGCGAGGTTCGGCAGCGATTTTCGGAAACACGTCGATCTCGAGATCTGTCTCGTTCCGCGCGACGCGAACGGCTCGTCGCGCTGCTGGTAAACGGCGAGGCGATGGTCGGTGGTCGTCGGGGCGTAACCACGATCTTCGGCGGGTCGAGAGTGAATGCGGGAAGTCGTCTTTCGATTTTCTATCTCGGACTCGAAACGGTCCAGCAGCTTCAGACCTTCGGACTCGGGCTGGTAATTCGTGTAAGCCGAGGTCGTCGAACCGAGCCCTTGACCTCGCGCTGACCCCTCGCTTCCGGGAACCTCGGCGGCCTCGCCGACGGACAAATTCAACGCGGCTCCGCAGCGCTGCGCCGTCTCGCGATTCCGAAGGGGCCGATCGTCCCTTCCGAGCTTTTTTAGCGGGAAGCTGACACTTGTATTTTCGGTATTACTCGACGGCACCGAGATCCGAGATCTGATCTCGGACTTCGGCGGGCAGTCGGTTCGAAATTCCGTGTCATCTTTGCTCCGTTCGTCTCGATGTTCAACTTGTCTCGTCGAACCGAGAATTACAGTATCACTCTTCTCGTAATCATCGATGACCTCGAGCCGCCGTTCGGCCGAGGGACGACCTTCCGACGGATTCCCAAAATTCGCGTCACTTTCGAGATTCTCATCGAAGCGAAAGGGGTTCGAAAAATTGTCCCGCTTCTTCGGGGCGGCGTATTTCGCGTTCTCGCTCCTCTGCAACGCGTTCGCCAGGCTCTGTCCGTCTTCCGGTGGCTCGGGGGTGTTTCCGAAGTCGGCTTGAGACTTCCTGTCGTTGATGCTGCTGTTTCCCGATTGATTGCTCTGGCTCGTAACGGTCTCCGTGCTTCCGAATCCCGTTCCATTTCGCTTGAGCGTGTCGAGGCTCTTGTTTCTGCTCGCCAAGTTATCCACGGAGCCCCCTCGAAGAGGACCCTGAAGATCGCCGGCCCGACGATCGCCTCCGGGCATATCGGCGAAGAACTGACGCCTCAGGTGGCGATTGTGCTCGAATATCTCGTGAAGTCTTTCCCTGCTTCCGCGGTATCCCGGTTCCTCGCTCTTCGCTTGTTCGACGCCGCTGTTGACCTTGGCGGCGCTCCATCGGTTCCGCGGATCCGAGTAGTAATTCCTTCGCTGCGTTTCCCGCTTCTCGTTCGGAGCTCTTCTGTATTCTTCGGCTTCGTTTTTAGGTTGAAAACGACCCTCGTTCCTTTCCTGAAGACCCTGTCGATCGTTCGCTTCGCGATATTTCGAATTATCGATCGAATTGCTGTAGAAATTATTCGGTTCCTTGGGTCGCGGAGGCTCTTCTACTTCTCCCCCGCCATAAAACGGATTCCGACCATCTTCTCTCGCTGGTCGATTCCGAAAATACTCGTTCTCCACGTAGGGTTGATCATCGCGAATCAAATACGAGCTGTTCCTCAAATTATAATCGTTCCGCTCCCGAAGTCTCGTCCTCTCCTTCTCCTCCTCCTCCTTCTCCTTCGTTCTCGAAAGCGACTCCTGATTATTATCCGTCCGAATCCCTCGATCCCGATGACCGTTCTCGTAGTAATAATCGGTGGGACTACTCGCGGTCTTCCCGCGCGAGTTATAATCAAACTCCTCGTAATTATTATTGCCGAAGTACTTCCTCTCGAATTCGGTCTTCGGCTTCCAGCTCCACCGCTCCTCCTTCCCCGAGGAGCTCCCCTCGTAACGACCGTCCGAGTAATAATTGTTGCGCGCCATCGGCGAGGAGGGGGGGATCGACGGCTCGTCGCCGATGATGCGAGCGTAAACGAGGTCCGTTCTCTGCGGTTCCGGCATGGATCGCCGGTGGAAGAGGTGCCTCCTGAAGTCCCCGTTGTCCCGGGCGTTCCTCAGCCTCACGCAGGTGGCTCGAGGGTAAATTCTCTCGAGGTCGTTAATGTCGGAGGCGAGGCTGGTCCATTGGGCGCTGTGCTCGAGGTCGTCGACGCGGGACAGACGAGCAGGGGAGATCCTCTGGGTCGAGAGGACGCGCTCCATCTTCGTGGTTGTGATTGAGTCGGTTCACGATGTCCGCAATGATTAATTTCGTCGTTGCACTTTTTTCAAGTTCGAATGTACATTGTTGTAATTCGTCAGATCGGCGAAGAGTCACTGGCTGAAAGTAGATTAAACGACGTCTTTCTCACGAGTCACGTGATGTCGATTTTTACAGCACTTTCGAAGACTTCGGAACGAAAGGGATTCGAAAGACGACCGAGTCTCACCGACCGATTCGAAAGACTCGCGCGATTTCTACCTATCGAACGGCTCCCGTCTTCAGCATCGTCTTCGGCATCGTCTTCAGGGTCCGATTTTCATCGCGAAACGTAGATACGACTTTCCCGCGCGCGTTTCGCCGGACGATTCGCTCTGCTCCTTCGCGAGGAGGACTGAGCGAAGGTAAGCGACACGGGGGACGTGCTTTGATTTGAAAACGGGTTTCGAGTCGCAGCGCTGAAGACGCCGCAGCGATGCCCCGAAGAGGCGCGCGTCGCCTCACGATCGCTCGAGCAGCGGCACTGGTCAACTTCTTCTCCGGAACGCTCTCGAAAGGCCCAGGAACTCCGAGACAATGCCCCTGCCCCAGGATCGCCACGCTGGTTACGTTACGATGCTAACTCATTCACGGAGAATGGAGGTTCTCATCCACGTCACGCTGTCTGGCTTCCAGATCGCCTATCGGAAGAGTTTAACGCAGGGGATAAGGAGCGTCGTCGTTTGGACGCACGATGAGCGAAATCTCTACACTAGTGGCGAAGTCGGACGCGTTCTAATCTAATTATTTGCATCTAAAATGCCGTATACGAAATAATAAATTGTCTTATCTGCAATGCCCTTTTGTTTTAAATTTTAGTCGAGAAAATGAATACCGAGATACGGTATAAGTACACGGAGGAAAAGAATTAGTTGGATCTACTGAAAATTATAGCAATGAATATTCATCAATCATTATTAATTATATAATATCAATTATTTGTTTAAATCATTGAAATCTTTTAATACGTCAATTAAATATCTTTTTCTTACAATATTAGGTATATCGAATAGTAATAAATTACTTGCGACCCCGCAAGTAATTTTTAGTAGATCCAACTAATTCTTTTTCTCTGTCCATTCAAGTATTACTGAAAATACAGGCTCTTTCGATTCTCGAGATTCAAACCATTTTTAACAGTGTAAGCACTCCAAGAAATGAGATTCCTCGTTCGCGCTGCGCCGATGAATTTTGGAGAATTTTTTTGTCCGACGCGAAATACGCCTCTCTATTACGTATTTCTGTTCCATGCAAAGGAATCGTGTACCGCGCGGACCTCTTTGGCGTATCGGCGGGTAGAGCTCGAGGTCGAATTTGATTGAAGGTTCCTCCTTTCGCGGAAGAGGGGGGAGGGAGCGAGAGAAACTGCGGAGATGCGGATGTACACATCGTGTGTGTATATATATATTTGTTGTGCTTCGAGAAACGTGACTCGGTGGAAGCAACGAGATAATCGCGTAGGAATAAAAAGAAGGACGGAGCGAGAGAGAGAGAGAGAGAGAAAAGACGAGAGAGTGGAAAAGAATTGGATTAGCTTCTCGCGAGAGCCGCGCGACTAATGGATTCACGTCGCCGTCTCTTCATCTCGATCCCAACGAGGAAGACGAATGTACCGAGTACAATGCGGCCGGGAAGCCACTGATAATGAGATTGTCCCACTCTCCCAGTGTGAAATGGAGGCGGGAGTAAGCGATATCGCGTGCCGAGAATTTATTCGTAGCGCGTCGAATCAAAAAAACTGGCTGTTCGGCTCTGCCCTCGTTTATCCGAATGAGGAACTTGCATGAAATTTTTTTTTCCTTGAAAATTTTACTGAACGAAGCTATCGTGTTATAAAAACTAGGGAGCACTGTATTTTTTTAATAATATGTAACTATATTGGAGAAAAAGAATTAATTAATCGTGCCTCAAACGCCTAAACCACGCCCCGACCTAGAATGCAGTATGATTGGCCTAGACGCTTTTACTGTTGCGTGACGTCACACATTGCTTCTCGCTGTGTGCGCGGCTCTTTCAAACGCTATAATTTTAACTCAAATTTGTGAAGGTATCCGACATGTTAACACCGTAAGTTTATATACCGTTGAAATTGTAATTTTTTACTATATTTTTTAAGCCAATAAAAAAATCATGCAAGTTCCTCATTGGCGGCGAAAGGGTGGAATCGACTTTTTTCTACGTCGGTACGCGTGTTCCGGGCTCGCGTATGACGACAAATATTTTCCTCGTCGCGTACACCACCGGCGGCCGAATTTCGACATATTTTTTTTTTTTCGAGCTAAGCGCGCGATTTCCTGAAACACTCGGAGGTAAAACAAAATTCCAAAAATTTCATCGAATTCTCTCGCGCGCGCGTCGTTTGGAATAATTTCCGGAAAACTCTCTCGTCCCCCGCATATAAATTCACTGCTTCCGCTATACCGGAGCAAATTCTACCCAGGCGCGCGATAATTCCCGCGGCGCGCGGGAAGAAAGAAACGCGTTTTCTCCGTTTATATACACTCTCCAGAAAAAGAAAACTCTCATTCTCTGAGAACCGTGCGCTAACGAGTCTTTCTCTCGTACGCGCGCGCTATCGATGGGGATCGACCATTCAATTCTAATGAAGCGAAGGTCTTCGAAGGTGGCGCGATATGGGGCAGATTTCCATGCAAATATGGGACGAACGAGATGTTCGTCGAGGCATGGAAGAAAAAGGAGAAGGAAAGCGATTTATTTCAGAATAAAAAATGTGGGAAATGTCTCGTTTCAAATAGGTGTAAACGAGAAAACTAAGAAAAATCTATAACGGAGAAAATTAATCGCTTACACACCGAGAAAAGTTGATTTATAGTCAATATGCACTTTTTAAAATCGTGTTTCTCATATATAATACTTTTGTATAAAGCTTTTTCAACGTGTGATTATGAAAATTAATAAACTCTATAACTATGAAAATTAATATATTATAATTTTTTATGAAACTCTCTACCTTTATAAATTTCATATCAGCGCGTATTAATTTTCATAATCACGTATTGCATAAAAGCTTTGTGCACAATTATAATAAATTTAATAGCAATTTTTTTTACAGTGTACATATACTTGATAATGGCGAAAAAAAAATATTTCTTTGAGCCGACAAAATATCCGTTACCTATTACTCTACTCCCGTTTGAATGAAAAAGACACTCTAATAATTAACATATATTTATTCAGCCCAATGATACATTTCTGTCGCCATAATCAAGCGTATACATTTATTAACTGCAAATAAACTCCTCTCTCGGTGCACGAGGATCCCCGAAAATAACTAGTAAGAAATCGGTGAGCGGGAAAGAAAGGAAAGTGAGAGGAGTCGCGCCCGATGGCGATCGTTAATTTCGGGCAGTGCGCGAACGAGGAAAAAGATTCGCCTTCCGGGAACGAATCGGTGGTCGAGACTTTCCAACTCGTCGACGCGCGCGTGCAGCGAAGCCACGGGCGCTCCTCGTCAACTCGACGCGCTGCGGCTTTTATTCCGCGTTGACGCCACGACGAGACGGAAGTGACGCGATTCGACGGCGCGGAATCGTCGGGCAAATTTCTCGAAATCGCGAACGAGGAAAAATGCCGGTTTGTTCGAAGAACGCGCAATACAGGACGCGTTACGGCGGCGCGGAAATGAGAAAGCGCCGAAGGGAAGTTCGATGAAGCCGAGAAACGCGACTTTTCTCGTTTCTTTCGGGCGACGACCGCTTCAGATCGAAGGGGAAAGAAATTCGGCTCTCCGACGGGAAGACGCCGAGGCACGACGCGATTACGCGACGTTCCCTTCGACCGGCGATTTTTACATAAGGCGCCTGTCGGCCCGTCGACGAGAGAGAGAGAGATGGAAAATTGCCAGGTCTTGGAAAATACGTACACTGAGAGAAGAGTTTATTTGTAGTTGATAAATGTATAGTTGATCGTGTCCAAAGACATATTTCGTTGGGCCAAGTAAATATATGTTAATTATTATTAGAATATCCCTTTCATTTAAACAGAAATAGAGTAACAGCTGATAATATTTACTTGGCCCAAAAAAATATTTCTTTCGCCATAATCAAGTATACGTACCCATATTAAGTATAAATAAACTAATTTATCAGTGCACGGAAATAAGACATACGAGCGTCGTGCACTGTGCTTTGTGCATCGAGCGAAAATAAAGTACGTCAAAAAAGTAAGTCAAAACGAATGCACAGAAGCTTTTCGATAGGAGAAACGTACACGGAAAAAAATGATTTTGCAGTTCCAGCAAAACTAAGTCTTATTGAGAGCTTTTTGCAGTGATGACAATATTATTATCTGCTGCAGCAAACGATACGTCCAATAATAGCAATTATAACTGCTATCGCAGTGCAATTTTTTTTCGCTGTAAATGTGTTTGCTCACTCAGCAAATATTTTTACTATCATTGGACATATCTTTACAATCACGGACGATATTTTTGTCACGATAGCAAAAAGTTCTCAGCAAAACCTAGTTTCGCTAAGACTGTAAAATAATGTTTCCCTCTGTGCCTGATATCGACCAGTCTCAAGATCGTCCAAGAAAAAAAACCGCGTCCTTCGAATCCCTCGAAATCGATCCAAAGACGACTTCGTCTCCTCGAATTCTTACGCTCAAATTCCACGAGGGCCGATACACGTACAGTTAATATCATAACTGTATCGACGTACGCATTTAACCGTGAAAAGCGTCGGCTGCACGTACACACGCGTTCCGCGCGATGTTTTATCACCCAACGTTGCGTCACCGACTCGATAACATTCCACTTATTTTTCCTCCCATCGCGACACAAGTGTAATAATAGTCGCCACTTTATAAAAAGCACCGCACTATATATAAATTTATTCTCCAAGAAATTTCACCGCCGATCGCGAGAGACGTGTCACGTTATTCTCCATCATACACAGGTCGCCCTTCGCGTTTCACTCCTAGCCACCACTTTTCTCTCCCCCGTCCTCCCTGTTCGCGCGCGCGCGCGCGCGCGTCCGCGAAATAACGCGCCGTTTCCGAATCGCGAGCGAGCCTCTCAGCGCGCACTCACGAAGTGCCGCGGCCGCCCGCACGTACGTAGGTCGGACACTCAAGACAGCGACCGCACGGCGCTCTCGCTCCACTTTTAACTCGAGGCGTACCGCGGAGTCGCGACGCGACGCGATGCACGGGACTACAACAAACACGAAACGCTTTGTTTCTCCGAGGCGCCGGGAACGAGCGACGGGGTGGGGGAGCGAGGAAGGGGCAGAAGAAGGGAGATAAAAGACCGAGACTCTCGGGAGACGGTATGTATCGCCAGGGGGGCACTCTTCGGCTCTCACCGGGCGATCGGCTTCCAGAACCGTCGCGGCGCTCCCGTCCCGCCGTAATAACTCAGCGCGCGTCAATTATCGCGCGAGATTAGATAACAGAGCTCCCCTGGCCGACTCGTCTCATCCTGTGTACGGTACGAGGTATCGACGCCCGGCACTTAACTCTTCGATATCGACGCGGATCCGGCGCCCATATTAAAAAATTGGATTTTAACACTGTTAATCTCACCGGAACTATTTGTAAAACTCATCTAGAACAGTAGAACTCTTCCGGAGGTACCCAGAACTCTAGTCGGTTAATCTATTTTTCAAAAATGAACGTGCGTATGCAGTGTGAACAGTTTTTGCAGTAAAGTCAATTTTATGAGGTTTTTATCGTATAAGTTTATCCACTAAAATTACTATATACGCGATTGATACGATTAAAAATTTACTATATATTTGATTTAAATTTACCACGAAACGACTCTAAATGTACGAAAATCGAAGCATCTTTCCAGCAAAAACTGTAAAATGCAAAACTCTTTTCGAAAATAACAAATAATTCATGGTGCTTCGTATCATTGCGCTTGACGTGCAATTTTATAATATTTTTGTACAGAAAATGTATAGCAAAATTTACGAATCCTTTTAACAGTGCGGAATACACGTTTCGCCGCCCGAGAGGTGAAAGCGTCCCCGGCGAGATAAACGCGAGATTTGGAGGCCGCGGTAACAGTGGGCGTCGCTCGTTTCGTTTTTGAGGCTCGCCGAAAGCGAGGCGAGCCGGCGAATTGCGAGCGCGCCGCCGATGTCAAGGCTGAACGCGCCTCGACGGCGGCGGCGCGGCTGGTTGCACGTAATTACGTAACGGGAAGATAACTGTGTCGTTACTTCGCCGCCGCCGATCGTTACCTACTTCGGCCCGCGGCGAGGCATCGGTATTGTTACTGGCGATTGGTTTTCTGTAGCGTGTGTAGCGCGTACGAGAAATGGTGCATTATGCATGCGGCGTGTCTCTGATATATTTCAGAATGCGGAGAAGATGCAGTTGAGTGGTTTTACGGTTGATAATGCGGTGATTTAAGAGAAACCGGGAATACGTTAGCGAAGACTTGTCGAGCGTGGAGAGAGGAAGCGTGTTTTGGTCGATGTCGGCTACCGATCCGGGCAATTTAAATTGCGATCGTCTTGTTAGCCGTGAACTTTAGACTGTATACGTATAGAGTGTAACGATTTATCGAAGGTTGCGTTTCGATTTGTGTATAAAAGTGTTCGATGCCGATATAAGTAAAAATGTCCAAATGTCGAGATGAGCGAGATACTTTTTTTTAGAAACAAGCGGAGTAAATACGTTACGAATATTTAGTTACGAATATGTGGAGTATATTAAGAAATAAGAAAAAAGAGAGCAACGAGCGTCGTTACACCGCGGTACTTTTCCTGAGCGAATGGGAGGACAATGGAGCCTTTTGTTTGGGACGTTTCCTTTTCCGTAGCGCTGCATCCAGAGAAATAATTGCTGGTGTCAAAAAAAAAATTCTCCAACCAAGAACACTTGACCTTAATAAATTTTAAGAACACAGATTTCCGGTCGAAGAATACCTATGTACTCTTTATATTCAACAACACCTTCGTTGGAACGAGAAATTCTTTCTGCGCGAAAAAAAAAATTATTCGCGCCTATCAAATATTTTCTAGCACGAAGAAAACCATGGCTTGATCCTGGAATTATATAATGTCTCGGATTGAAGAAAATATTTTTTTTGGCATCAGCAATTATTTCTCTCAGTGCAGTGGTAGTTTGTCTAGGCGCCCGAGTCATGGAGGAGCTCGACGGTCACAGTCCCCGACGCCTAGACTGTTTAACGTCATCGCGCTGGGTGGCTGGCGCCTGCAGAGGCCTAGGGACCATAGATTTATGGTTGCTATGTCTCGGTTGCGACTGGCCGATGCATGGACGATGCATTGACGAGGGTTGCAACCGGCCGATGCATAGAAGGTGCATCGACGACGTGGCAGCGTGGAGGACATTTCGTTTATTGGTTTGGCTTCGAGGAGTTGAGATCGCTCTCCATACGCATAAATATATGTATGTATCGCTTGTTCATTTGATTATATACTCGTGTGTACTCGTGTGGTTTTTGCTCTTGTCGCGTTCATTTGTACGACTGGAAATCTGGTATCAATATAAACCGAGTGCGTAAAAATGACGATAAAGCACTTCGCATATAGGTATCGCACGTTTGCGAGAAGACTGTCATAACTCAAAATTAGAATTGTCCCTAGCAACGACTTTAAAAGTTGAATTATTATATTATACGAGCGTTATAACCATTTGCTGCCAGATTATGATAATTATTATAGAATTTTCATGATAATTATCATAATTTCGCAGCAAATGGTCAGCGCCCGTGTAATATAATAATTCAACTTTGAAAGTCGTCGCTTTGGACAATTCTAATTTTCAGTTATGACAGTCTTCTCGCAAATTCTCCATTCGATCATCCTCGGTCTTCCTCTCCATTCGAAGCACCTACGCAGCCGCATTCGCGCGGCAGCTGCGGTCCAAAGTCACGCGAGTGTGCGAACCGCAACAAACGCTCCGCTGCAAGCGCGTCCCGGTAATGAAGAGTCACGTTTATTTCGGACGATGACTGCGTATAGGAGAACGTGTGATATCTCGTGTTTATACCGCCTCGTCGTCATTGCTCTTGAATACGCGACATTGACATAACCGATCGTGTCGATCTGCTTTTTAAATAATTCATTGAGTAGGCTCTGCTTATCGTTTCATCAGCGGATTCTCGTAGCGGAAAAATGTACGCGGCTTATATTTCCCTCATCTTTCTTTCTTCATGCGGCATGAAATTTCATGCGACAATCACGTGAACCAGTAAGGTAATTAATAAGTAATTAAAGTAAACTATCTCAATAGCAGGAAACGTCTTATTGTTAGTAACCGGACATATCTGAATATAATTCAAATGATTGAAGGAGATAAAAAGAAACGAACAGTAGAAAGGAAATCTTCAATAAATCAATGACGTACACAGGAAGGATTTACCAGTAAGAACCCTGAATAAAATTTGCTCTATGATTTTTTATAATTGTCCGGATATTGAGCTTAGCCGTCCGGCTATTGGTACAGTCACCTTGAACCTTCTTAATTGAAGCTGTCGTCTCTGATATCAATATTCAAAGAGATTGTGACGTTCGTTTAATACATCTCCATGTACTCAGCCGCAATGAGACTATGGATATGTGTAACCGTCGTGTCAAATGAAGAACGTTGCACGCCCCGCGATTTTTGGTTCTCGTTATTCAACCCCGAAGACGCATCGACGTTTGAGCGTATCAGGGATGGTTATATTAGTTCCAGAACTTCGTTCCAGCGGTGATCCCGATGGAGCTACGTCATCCCCGAGGTTATATTAGTTCCCGAACTCCGTTTTAACGGGACGAGCGGCGTCGCACGTGGAAGGGTTACGAGCGTGTAAGGTGCCTGCGCGCGGTCGAGCCAGAAATTGCAGGCATCTCGTATACGCGCGATGTAATTTCCGGTGAATTACCGAGTACCAGAGCTTGCGCGGTTAGCTTTACCAGGGAGCGATTGACTGTCGATGGAAGATTGTGCTCCGTTTCTTTTTATTTTTTACAGTGAACGATGAATATGGAGTCGTGCATATTGTTCGAATTGTACACGGAGAAAAAGAATTAGTTGGATCTATTGAAAATTATTTGCCCGGTCGCAAGTAATTATTTATTTGCATCAAAGAAATCTTTTAATACACCGCGATTAAGATATTTCTTCCGTACAGTCATGCGGAATAGTATGTGATTTTGAGGAAGAAATATCTGATTAATATATATATATATATATGAAAAAAAAAGATTGCACTGATGCAAATAAGTAATTATTTTCAACCCCGCAAGTAGAGATCCGACTGATTCTTTTTTTTCCGTGTCGAGGGAAGTCGAAGAATTTTCTCATCAAGTAAGTACACATGCTGAGATTTATGCTTCCGAAAATACAAAACATGCTCGACTCGCAAATGCTGGTGGTTGCACGGCACTCGATGCCCTAACGGCACCACAATCATACGCAACATAAATCATGCTTCCCGCTAAATGGTCGGAAAGAGTTTCTAAGAAAGTCGACCACTTCCTCCGCCATCGGGGAAGGACGAGCCGTGCGTTTAAAAACGTTCCACCCGGCGGATACGTACCGGGACATCGTCAGGTTGTTAGGTGACACTCGTAAAAAAAAAAAGTTGACGTTATTCTCGCCTCGACGGTTAAGAACCGATAGAAAGAAACACGGGGAAAAGGTGAGAGGTACAGAAGAAGTAGTTCGAGAAGAGGGAAGAGATCACGGCGAAGAAAATGTAGCAACGATCGTATAAGCATTACCTTGGCGGTCGCCTCTGTAGTGTGGAGCTTTTGGTGGCGGCGGAGGTGCGTTCGAGTACTCTATAATTTCAGCCAAACAAAATGAAAATAATAATTAGCCGCTCTCTAAGGTAATTCTTTCTCTCTCTTTCTCTCTCTCTCTCTAGAAGTAACGAGACAAATAAAGCGTTCGCTCCGATGAAAGAACGAACGAGATCTACTGGTCCAGTCGCTCTCTACTCCGCGCCTCTTCTACATCGCGATCGTCTATCGATATTGGCGCTGCTCGTTCGTAGCTGTGCGTCGGCTCGCACGTGACTTTCCGCTCCAAGGAGGACGCGGCCCGCGCGGCGACATAGCTACAGTCCGCGTCGTCGTCGTCGTCGTCGGTCTCGCCTAACCTCCTCCTTGGGCACGTGCTCGCGACGCGCCCTCGTAACGCGAGGAATTCATATGGAAGCCGGACCTTCGAAGGTGACCGTGGGTCTGGCCGTGTAGGTCGGTATGGGCGGCCACCACGGCTTGATCTCCCGATGAACCGTCGGCGGTGGCGGCTGGTACCTGTACCTCGGTCTGTGCTTGCTGGGATCGAAAGGCTGATTCGCGAAGACGTCGGTGGGTTGCTTCAAGATCGAGGACGGTCGTCTCGGTCGTATCGGCGAGGACGAGGTGGCGCGCGGCTTGTCGTACCTCCTCCTCCCGTCCGCCTCCTCGCTTCGTGACGGCCTCGCGCCCGCGCGCGAACCCGGTTCCCGGCGGTCCAGTTCCGGCGAGGACAGGGAACGCGCGTTATCGCCGCGGCTAGGATACTTGTGCGCAACCCACTGACCGGCCAGATACGGCGCTACGTCCCGAAGTTCGTGCACGTTCGGTGCCGATGTGAACATCTCACCTAGGATCGACATCCCGTGCCGCGGGTCCCGCTCGAACTTTTTGCGCGCGCGGCCCACCGGCCTCCTCGCCGCCAGCTCCCTCGTCTCCGTCCTCAGCTCGGAGGGAGCGCTCGCGTGACGCGGCGCGGCCTCTTTCAGCTCGGCCAGCTTGCTTATCACGTTGATGCGCGGCATGCCGAGGTCCTCGAGTCTCAGCGGCACTCGGGGGATGGGCGGCGAGGTTCCCCGCCTCCTGGCGCGTCCCCGGACGGGCTCGTACTTGCGCCGGAGCCAGCCCACGTCGGAGACGACCTCTTGCGCCTTGACGATCGGCTCGGCCTCCTCCTCCGCCGCGGTCCTCTTCAGGAGGTTCCTCGTCAGCTCCGGATCGCTCTGGAACCGCTTCGGGGTCACGACGATCCTGGCCCTCTCGCCGGACAGCTCCTCGAGACTCTCGAACTTTGCCCTCAGTCGCCCGACCGTTCCGCTCCGCGCCAGCTTCAGGTAGGCCCTCCAGTATCGCTCCGGATCCGGCGAGCTGCCGCGCCGCCACAGGCTCTCCGAGCTGCACGACGAGTCGGACGGTGCGCGAGCCGGACTCGCGCTCTGCGCCCTCTCGCGGGAGCGCGCGTACAGGTGGCGCGCGCTGAACGTCTCCGGCGAGGCGTGTGGGCTCAGTCGAGGCGAGATCGAGCGCGGCCGCGATCCGCAGAAGGGCAGGCTCGAGTACTTGGCCAATTCGGTCTCGCCGAAGAGCTCCTTCAGGTCGGCGAAACTCTGCGACGAGGATAACTTGTCCTTGGGCTTCCTCGGCGGTAGACCCGCCGCGGTCCTTTCCGGGGCTACCCGGTGCTCCATGCTCTCGTAGAACTCGACTTTTCGCGGCACGTCTTCGGCGCTGCCCTGGTGAATGACCGTTCTCACCGAAGTCTCGGAACTCTCCGTGTTGCTGTCCAATTCGCTGGCGGAAGCCGTCCTCGACATCTTGACGATGCTCCCTTCGGGTGTGGCGCGAGGCGACTTCGCCGACCACCGCTCCAGGACGTTCTCCACTTTCCGCTTACTCGCGAACGTCTCGTCGTTCGGCGTGAGCACCAGCAAAAAATCACTCTTGCTCTCCTTCGACCTCGCGGCGCTCTCCTCCGACATTTCCAGCGAGTAGCACGTGCGAGGCGACGTTTCCGTCACGCTCGGCGTGGCGGTGGTCTTCGCGGCCGCCGCGGCGATGGCCCCGCGCGTTTCCCGCGGCGCGACGGACGCCGAAGACCTCCTCTTGATCGCTTTGTCGAGCACTTCCTTGCTCAGGGTCAGCGAGAGTCGCTTCTTCTCCAGTTCCGTCATCGGCGGGACCACCGATCTGTCCGACTGAGACCTCTCGATGCTCCGGCCGCGACTGATGGAGCCGCTTCTCTTCAGGGGCGAGTCCAGGTGACTGCGCCGTCTGTCGACGTCCTCCGCCGTCTTGCAGATGTCCGGAGTCACCATCGAGTGGCATCGCACGTGGAGACCCTTCTTGTCCTCCTGGGCGGGGTCACCGAACTCTTCCCGAGGCGGTGGTACGACGATCTCGTAGTCCGACCTCGCGGTCGGCTTCGGCCTGGCGTTGTCGCTTCCGTAGATCTCGTTCAACTGGTTCTTCAGGGCGTTCACTTGCTCTATCGAGAGGCTGCTCCAGAATTTCTTGCTGCCGCCCAGACTCCTCTGGAGGGACGAGTGTATCGATCTCTCCGAATCCGAAGAAGCCGCTCTTCGCTGCATCGTGTTGGCCACGCTCACCACGGAGTTTCCGCGCCAGAGGGGCTTGTAGACGTCCTTCTTCGAGGATATATCGCGACGTCGGGACGACTCCAACTCGCTCTCCTCCCTCTCGAGCTTACGAAAATGCTCGCGAATATTTTCCACGGATTTTTCCTTGCATCTCAGCCCCGAATCGCCCCGCCACTTGAACTGCTCCGCCTCCTTGGGTCTGAAGAGAAAGTCCTTCTCCTTCTGCGCGTTTCTCAACTTCCCGTAGAGCACCTCTAGTTCTCGCTCGGCTCGCTCCCTCGACCTCACCTCTTTCCAGCGATCGAAGTCGATGATCTCCTCGTTCTTCAGCCTCGGACGTAGGTCGCCGCTCGAGGCCGTCCTCTCCAACTCGCCCATCCTCTCCAAGCTGGCGTAGAAGTCGTGCAGGTCTCTGTATCTCTTCGATTTCCTCTTGCAGTGCAGCATCTCCAATACGTACTGCTGATACTCCTCCCGGTCGACCTGGGACAGGTTCAGCGTGCTCGTGCTCTTCAGCGACGCGGTCGAACCGAAGACGCCGATCTCGCGTTGTTCCGCCTCGCCCGCGCTTCGGGCTCTCGCTTTCCTTATCATCGTGGCTCCCGGGACGTCCTGCTGTCTCAGGCTCTGTATTCGACGGCAAGCCGGCGATCGGACGGGCGAGGGTGACGCGGGACGCGGTGGTGGATACTCGGGACTCTTCACCTGCGCGTCCTCCTGCAGAACCTTCAAGGGCGGCTCGCTGAGACTTCTCTCCTTGTACAGGCGGTCGTGAGCGACGTCGGGACTTCTTCCGCGAAAAGAAGAGACGGAGCCGAACTCCGCGGGGTAATCGTCAACGCTGAGAAGGCTGTCGAACTTGCCGATCTTCTGAAACATCGATCTCCCCGGCCAGCTGACGCCGTAGGGGCTGGAACACCTGGAAGAGACGCTCTCGCGCTCCCAATTCTTGAATTTCGAATTGGACACCGGTCGCTTGCTCGACAGGTAAATATTCAGCGTCCCCAGGGACGGCTCGGACTTGAAGTTCTCGTTGCTCAGTTCCTGGAACATCTTCGCCCTCTCGAGAACCGAAGACTTCCTGAGGACGCTGCTCTGAGAGGGCGTCGGCGACGATATGTTCCTCAAGAAGAGATTCTGGAAGAAAGCGTCGGACTTCATCGCCTCCTGGTGCCCCTTCAGCTCCGCCACCGTCGGACTGGGAGATTTCACTTCCACGTTGAGTTTCTTCAGCTCTTTGGCGACTTCCGTTCCCGCCGCCTTTCCCAGCGCCTTCTTACACTTCTTCTTCTCGACTTCTGCTTTCTTCCCGTTGGTTGAATTCTTTTTTTTCGACGACTCGACGCACTTCTCTTTCCGAATTTTCCTTTTGTCGTTCTTCTTGTCCTTGTCGTCGGGACTTATACTGATCGTCTCCGGTTTCTTCGGCGGCGATTTAACGATGGTTTGTGGTCTCTCTCTTGGCCTCTTCCGCCTGTTGACCTCGCCGAGAATGTCGGCGCTGAAGGTCGAGCTCGAACGCAACGGTTCTCCGCCGATGCTCCTCAGCTTCTCGAGCGGCTTCGACGATGTCGTCTTCGGCTTCGCGCTTTCCGCCGGTTCCGCGAAGGTCGTCGTCGTCCTTCGATTCATCAAGGGGGATGAGGCGGCGGAGGAGATCTTCGATCCCGGAGCTCTCGAGGTGCTGGACGTTTCCGTCGTTCTTCGAAGAAGCTCGCGACCCTTCGACGATATCGCCACGGTGACTTTCAAGGACTTGTCCTCTGGATTCTTCTGCTTGCCGCTGGCGGCCGAGGAGTACAACGTCGTCGAGCTCTTCACGACGGTTCCGCAAGGCAGTACCCTGGTCTGCCCGTCCTTGGCGTCCCTCTCCTTCTGCCTCTGCATGACCTTTCGTACTTCGACGGGCGACGCCAACTCGGACGGTCTCTTCAACCTCTTGCAGGGCTCCTCCTGGTCCCTCCTCACCCGATGCGCCCTCGCCAGGTCCTCCCTCGCCGCGGTCGTCGCGACCCTCGCGCGACCGCCGTGATGACAAGTCCTCTCCGGCGAGTACAACCTGTCGATCGTCGATTCCCTCGAGCTCGCGGAAACCGGGCTCTTCGACGGCACCCGCTTAACCGCCTGTGGCTTCTCCGCCGGCGATTTCCTCGCTTCCAGAACCCTCGGAGTCCTGGAGACCGGGCTCGCGGACGTGGAAACCCGAGTCCTCGGTCGCTCGGGACTCAGCGCGACGTTCTTACCCTCGGAGAGGCTTCTGGAGAGACACGGCTCGAACCTTCCGCTCGGAAAGTCCGCGGTAACGGTCGAGGACAGCCTGGTCCTCGAGGTGCTGGGACTCGACGACAGCGTTCGCGTGATCCTCAGTCGTTGAGCGTCTTCGCGGTCCTTCCGATGCTTCTCCAACCTACGGGACAACCTGTCACCGAGGAACCTGATGTTCGACACGCTGTCCGCCGCGAAGCACTTCTCGTGACGGGGATTGGACGCGTGGGGGTTCCCGGTGACGTGCATCTTCGAGTAGAGCCTCAAGGTCGAGTTGTTCCGGGAGGATCGCCTCCTCGGTGGCGACGGCGCACCGCGGGACGACGGCGACACCACTCGGGAAGGTGGTCTTCCGGGTGGCGGCGAGGACAGTCGCGAAGGCGTCGAGTGCGATCGGCCGTGCGCGAGTCGCTCTTCCGTCTCCACCCTCGCGGAGCCGGTCTGCCTGAACGGCGAGGTGGTCAGGGAGGGCGCGGTTCTTTTGTACCGCGCGAAAATCATCGCCGTGGACGAGGACGCGGCCGAGAGGTGAGACGCGATCGGTTCCCTCGTCTTGTGAACGCGAATCCGCGTGAGGGTCGGCGAGATCGGAAAGTACTCGATCTCCGAGTCGTCTGTGGACAGATCATCCAGTTTGCCGGGCGTTAGAGTCGCGTCACCGCGCCTCCTCGAGTTCGCCCTCGAACGGCGGGCCCCTTTCACCAAGGCAAGGCGATGATTAAGGCGCGTGGAGCGCGTGCCGACGTTGAGGATAGCTTTCACATAGTCGTGACGACAAGCGTTGATCTCTTCTTGAGGTGCACGCAGCGGCGGTGGTGATATAGTAATTATCGTGAGAAAATTCAAACGAGAAAATTTGCGGCACCAATATCGGCGGGTATTCAGAGGAGAGAGAGAGAGAGAGATAGAGAGAGAGCGTGCTGATAACTGTTGTTATGAGAATTCTAAAAAGTCACACTCGTTAACGGGTCAAAATCATACGCCAAGCGATAACGCGATGTTGAAATCCGAGGCACGTGCTGAGGATGCTGATACTCATGCTGAATTGGGTGCGTCGAATTAAGTATTCAGATTTTTATAAAGTAATTCTCTCGGAAGGTTCGATCGTTCTTTTGATCCTTTCCACATTGAAGTTCGTCAATCGAAATAGAAACTTCTCGATTTTGATATAATACACCCGGAGTAGTAAAAGGGAAAGTGGTAGGTACTTCTATACCCTTCAAGTTTCCTGGCATCTACCGAAATTGTCATTCCTATATTCAACGATACGTCATTCCGGCTTTTACGTCGACCACTCGAAACTCGAAGCGTTAAACGTATAGCTAGCAGCTGTTGTTGTTTTTTTTAGTAAACGCAAGGCAGAACAAAGTTAATCTCGTTAAGTCATACGTCGAGAGCGTTAGAGATTAATCGGGAATTCATACGAGAACCATACGCTTGAAGACATCGCACGGACATGCATCGCTTCCGGATTAGTGCCGTAAATCCCGGATTAATCATGAGACGACCGATGAGAAATGCGACGTGTGTTACGTGTAATAAAAGTGTACGAAGGGGAGGGAATCGATTCGAAAGAAAATCTACGGGTGTTCCGTGACAAAGTCTTCCGTGAGTGCGTCTACTGGGCCGAACCGTAACAGTGTAGACGAAGCGAAAAACGAACGAAGAAAAAAGAAATCAAATATCATCTCAAATAGTGTCACTTACCCTTCGGACGTTCCGGGGCTGGTTTGCGGAGGCCGTGGAGGGGTACGTCGCCACCCCGCTGCACGGTTTTGTAGGCCAATCTCTGCTCCAGAGGGCTCAGCGGGTTCACGTCGTCGCGTCTTCGGAAGACCAGCGTCGAGTCGCTTTCGTAGCCGGACTCTTTCAGGGCTCTTGTGGGGACAGAGAAAATTTCTGTGATTGATTGAAAATATTACACTGAGAGAGGAATAATTGGTAGTGTCCAAAAAATATGTATTGAATTAAGAACATATGACTTTACAAATTTTTAAGAATACAGATTCTAGGTTGAAGAATATATATTCTTGATTCAAGAATATCTTCGTCGAAAGAAGAAATTATTTCTACGCAAACAAAAACAATAACTCGAGCCTATCGAATATTTTCTCGCACGAAGAAAATCACGGCTTGATCCTGGAATTATATCCTGTTTTAGATCGAAGAAACATTTTGTTGGCATCAGCAATTATTCATCTCGGTGTACGATAATAAAAGTTCGCGATTAGGTGCGCGGTGAATATCGAAATCGACGGAATACATGAAATGCTTTGACATTGTTTACTTACTGCGACATGTACGGCTTCGCGGTGTGTGCGTTGCGCTGGTCGAAAGGCTGCAATTTGGAGAACACAATTTGTCAGCGGCACGTTTCGCAAATGTAATTTTCGCGCGCGCGCGCGGTGGATGTTGAGGAAAAAAGTACTTCTAACGGCAAATAGACATGCACTCGCAATCGGGAGCGGAGTGCATGGAAGCGGCGCGCCGTGATTTATCAGCTGAAGCCGACACCAATTGGCCGAAGCTCGTAAGTTGGCCGGGGGTCAAGTACGTCGCAAACAATTTCAGCGCACGTTCCGTCGGTATTGATTTACGGGAGACATGCCGCGCGAAACAGGCTGGAATCGGGTTAGGGGTGCAGGGGTGCATAGCAAGTCGATGGGGTAGCGAGCGGAAGAAGAAGAAGAACGAGCAACAACGATTGATAGTAACAATCAACATCGATATACGGAAGAAATTTGGATAGAATGGGATCGGATGCGAAACTGCAGACTCAATCAACGACGGAAGAAAAGAGATCGATGAAAGTACATAGGAAGCAGAAGAAGAAGAAGAAGAAGAAAAAGAAGAAGAAAGAGAACGTAGAGAGAGAGGGTGGAAGAGAGAGACGGAGCGACAAAGCCAACGTTCTCCGGACACAACTCTAAAGCACGAAACGATTAGCCGTTATATCGACTCCATCTGCCGCGTTACCGACCGATCTTTCGATCAGCGCGCTACGCTAACGTCGTCGTGTCACGCGAGAATCCCTCAACAGCCCAGAAGACAGAAAAGTATACAGAAAGAGGCAAAGAAGAAGAGAAAGAGCCTCGGCAGATGCACGGAGAACGGAAACGGTTCTGCCTCGAACAGACAAAAAAAAAGATAGAAAGTGCATATCGTGCCCAATAAATGAATAATAATCATCGATCGTGCACTCTACACGAGACGTATGTATCCTCAAACTTTCGTCTCCCTATTTCGTTCACGACAGTCGTGTCTAACCCGTGAAGGCGTTGCAGTCTGGGCAGAAGTAGAAGGTGGTAGTATCAGTGGTAGTGGTGGCGGTGGTGGCGGTGGAGGTATGATATGATTGGTGCTGGAAGAAGAAGAAGAAGAGGTAGAAGAAAGTGGAATGCGGTGGTGATGATGGCGGTGGTGGTGCTGATGGCGATGATCGCGGGTGCTCGACGGCAGGAGCGATCGATCCTCGAGTCCAGTCTTCGAGGTCGACCGCCGGAAGTAGCGATCCGGCAGGACGAAGCTCCTCGACTTTCCCTCGGGCATGCTGCAGCGATCTCTTATGCGTTTGTCGCGCTCCGCGGGCAACGTGCACTCGACGACGCACACGTCGCGACGCCGGGAAGCGAGCCTCGGCTCGCTCTTCGGGGTGTGGAGTTCGGGCTCGCTAAGAAGAAGACGGGTGCCCGTGGCGGTGGCGACGCTGGACGCTTCGAAGGGCGATCGAAGGGGCTGATCGAAGCGCGGGCAGCCTCCTTCGCGCCACCCTCCCGCACCCCCGTCCTCGGGGGCGGTTTCGGGCGAGCCGGGGACAATTTCGGGGCATTTCGAGCGACTGGTCGCTCGCGGGGCTCTTACACTGTGACGGCTGTCCGGTCTGTAGGAGAGGCTGAGGGCGCGCGTCGACTGCGAGAGTTGACGCCTCTCTTCCAGCTCCGCGAGACGACCCCGAGGAGAAGCCGCACGACCTCCGTTCTCCGCCTGCCACTGCGCACGGCGTTGGACCCGCAACCAGCAGTGCACGAGAGAGCGGACGCGACACAGACACCGAGACACATTGATCACACGATATTAGGATGTACGATTGTAGGAGCGAGAGAGAATGCGCGTGAATAAATTGCACAGAGAGAAAAAAAGGTAAATCTGACTAAATTGGCGTTTACGGGCGGGGGAAGGCCGATCGAGTTACTCGAATTCAATAATTTGGCGGTGATGATTTGAAATTGTTTGACGCAAATTTTGTTTATAAGCTCTGGTCAAGTCTGGTAAATTTATTAGTTCGAGTAACTGAGTCTGCGTTTCCACCATGTCCGTGGCTATTAATTTATTCAAAGCTGTTATATTTTTTTCTCAGTGTACAAGTACGACGCACGGAGGAAGAGATAACCGCGCGATTGAAATAAATATCGACTGAATAATTCGCACTCATCTGGACGAAATCGTGCATTCATCCGAATCCCGTAAATATTTTGTCGTAACTCTTCCGGAGGACATGTTTATTCGGATCTCTTCCTCTGTGTAGAGACGTGCGTACAAAAAATGCGATAGACACAGAACGAGAGTGTCGAGGCGAGACACTCGGCTGGAATTTTGAAAACGGCTGATATGAGCGGAGTATCATCGAGGTGGGCGTGTCGACTGGAGAAAAACTGCGGATATGTGTGTGGAGGAGCTCAAAGGAACAGAGAAGCAGTGACGTGAGGGTCTTTTCGCGCGTGTGTCGCATCTCTACGAATACAGATGCTCTACAGTTTTTTTAACGATGCATGTGTGACGACATGTACGTATGTGATGAGAAAGTGCGACAAGAGTGAGAGAGACAGAGAGATAGAGAGAGAGAGCGAGAAACACAGACCAACGAGTCAATATCCGTGAAACGACAACGAGAGACGATATGTGCTCTTGATTATTGGATGTGAGTTTAAAGCCAATTAATCGACGTGTGTTATTACCAAAATACGGAAGACTATCGGAGGTGTGAGAAACGGCGCAACGGAGCGCCGATCGACGGCCGATCGAACACCGCCTGTACGTCAATTCGGTTCGACGCCACCCTTCGAGATCACGGCCACGCCGCACATGTCATCTCGTCCGTCGCGGCTCGGCTCGCGTGACGCGACAGTTTGATCGCGCGGAAGTGGCGTTCCCGTACAGCGACGCTCGACGCCAGGCGGCTGCTTCGCTCGGGCGAGAAGAGTGTGCGCGATCGGTACCCTTCGGTCGCACACACGATTCGATGACGCATACGGAAGAAAAGGATTTTGCAGTCTTGGCAAACCTAGGTTTTGCTGAGAACTTTTTGCTACCACGACAAAAGTATTATATTAGGGGAGAGTTGCCTATATTGAACCGGTACTTAAATTGAACCTCCTGGCTATTTTAAGTAAATGAGCATTTCCACGTCATCTATCAGTAGAAACTCAAACCTTAGTACCGGTCAGTAGGCGTACTACTAGTAATAATTGTTCAATTGAATAATTTTTCCGAACATAAAATCGCTGATATCTCACATTTCCTTTGAGATGTGGACCTGATAATCATGATTTTCGGAGAAACAGCGTAAAAAAATACATCGGATAAAAAAAAAATACATCGCGAAAAATTGAAAAAATATCAAATTTTTTCAATCAAACTCTCGACCACCCCATTTGATGTATTTTTTCACGCTGATTCCGAAAATGGCAGATATATTGACGATATCTCAGAGGAAATATAAGATATCGGTGATTTCATGTATCAGAAAATGATTTTTTTTCGCGGAAAATCATCGATATTTCGGTCTTCCTTTGAGATATCCTCAATATATATATAATTTTCGTAATCAGCGTGAAAAAAGACATAAGATAGGATGGTCGAGAGTTCGATTCCAGAAATTTCGATTTTTGTCAAAATCTTAAGGCATATACTCACGATTTTGACAAAAATCGAAATCTCTGGAATCGAACTCTCGACCATCCTATCTTATGTATTTTTTCACGCTGATTCCGAAAATGGCGGATATATTGACGATATCTCAAAGGAAATATAAGATATCGGTGATTTCATGTACCAGAAAATGATTTTTTCGCGGAAAATCATCGATACTTCGGTCTTCCTTTGAGATATCCGCAATATATATATAATTTTCGTAATCAGCGTGAAAAAATACATAAGATAGGATGGTCGAGAGTTCGATTCTAGAAATTTCGATTTTTGTCAAAATCTTAAGGCATATACTCACGATTTTGACAAAAATCGAAATCTCTGGAATCGAACTCTCGACCATCCTATCTTATGTATTTTTTCACGCTGATTCCGAAAAGTGCGGATATATTGACGATATCTCAAAGGAAATATAAGATATCGGTGATTTCATGTATCAGAAAATGATTTTTTTCGCGGAAAATCATCGATATTTCGATCTTCCTTTGAGATATCCGCAATATATATATAATTTTCGTAATCAGCGCGAAAAAATACATAAGATAGGATGGTCGAGAGTTCGATTCCAGAAATTTCGATTTTTGTCAAAATCTTAAGGCATATACTCACGATTTTGACAAAAATCGAAATCTCTGGAATCGAACTCTCGACCATCCTATCTTATGTATTTTTTCACGCTGATTCCGAAAATGGCGGATATATTGACGATATCTCAAAGGAAATATAAGATATCGGTGATTTCATGTACCAGAAAATGATTTTTTTCGCGGAAAATCATCGATATATCGGTCTTCCTTTAAGATATCCTCAATATATATATATTTTCGTAATCAGCGTGAAAAAAGACATAAGATAGGATGGTCGAGAGTTCGATTCCAGAAATTTCGATTTTTGTCAAAATCTTAAGGCATATTTACTCACGATTTTGACAAAAACCGAAATCTCTGGAATCGAACTCTCGACCATCCTATCTTATGTCTTTTTTCACGCTGATTACGAAAATTATATATATATTGAGGATATCTTAAAGGAAGACCGAAATATCGATGATTTTCCGCGAAAAAAATCATTTTCTGGTACATGAAATGATCGATATCTTATATTTCCTTTGAGATTTCGTCAATATATCTGCCATTTTCGGAATCAGCGTACAAAAATACATCAAATAGGGTGGTCGAGAGTTTGATTGAAAAAATTTGATATTTTTTCAATTTTTCGCGACATATTTTTTTTATCTAATGTATTTTTGTACGCTGTTTTCGAAAATCATAATTATCAGGTTCATATCTCAAAGAAAATGTGAGATCAGCGATTTTATGTTCGGAAAAATTATTCAATTGAAAAAAATTATTATTAGTAGTATGCCTACTGACCGGTACTAAAAGGTTTGAATTTCTACTGATAGATGACGTGGAAATGCTCATTTACTTAAAATAGCCAGGAGGTTCAATTTAGGTACCGGTTCAATATAGGCAACTCTCCCCTATCTGTTGCAGTTGAATGCATATCCGCGCGCGATAATGGCAAATGTAATGCGGCGTTTACAGGCTGCCACTGCCGCTGCCACTCGCGCTGCCCACTTCCCTGCCCACTTCCCTGCCCTAAATATTTTTACGGCAGCCCCGTTTACAGGCTGCCGCTGCCGCTGCCACTCGCGCTATTCACTTCCCTGCTAGACCTACGGCCAAGTGGCAAATAAGTTACCTCATCGGGATACAAGATTTGAGTTTTTATAGTAAAAGTACCACATATATGTAGCAAAAACCGACCGTCTGCCGGGGCTTAATGGTCAATTTCTCAAAATTTGTTTACTTCTACGGCTACGCACCTAGTGGAGCGGAGAGCAAAGCAGCGATGAAAGCGGAGAACAAAGCGGCGAATACAAACCTGTACTTTCTTATTGGAACACGTATAGTGGAGCGCAGAGCAATACGCCAATAGTCGAGCAAAGCAAAGCGTTCAAGCATGTTTATTTTCGCCGCTCTCATCGCGGCGAGCGCAAGGCGCCGCGACCCTGCTCTCCAATTTCAGGACCCTCACGGCGGGACACTGGTCGCGGCCGATGTGTCTCGGAAAGCGCGAGGTGATGCCTCGATCCTATTCTCCAATTTCGGGAGCCTCGCGGGAGGGCACGAGCACTATCCTTGGACAAGTGCAGAACGGCTATATACTCAGCCCATGCACTTCGTACCTGAATTAAGTTTCCCCGGTTGTCTATCGACTAAATTCGTCATTCGGTTTTTGGCGACACAGTTTTGTCCACGCCTTTATTCAAAAACTATTTCATATAATAGAAGGAATTGAACATATATTTCATATATGTTATGCAACAATGGGGTTGTATCGGTGATACCCCATCAGCATTTCTAGTTCGTTTCCCACACGTACAATCAACCCCCCGCGACGATAGGGATTACTTAGTCGTCAATTGACCGTCCTTGATACCTGAGTCCGGCACGCTAAGTAGGCGCATGATGCAAATGGGTTAGCCGATTCGGTATTCGCGTTCTGGCGATGCCTCTTCAAATGGGCACTGCGGGAGACAATTTACGACGATCCTGCCAGTCCTTTGACTGCCGCTCCAAATACCGCCACCGAAGGGATGTGCGGCAGCGGCAGCGGCAGTGGGCATGAGCAGCGCGAGTGACCCGTTTACAGACTCGCGCTGCTCACTTCCCTGCCCTATTTCCTGCTCACTGCCGCAGATTTTCGAAGGCAGCTTGCCGGCAGTGCCAGCGGCAGTGGGCATGAGCAGCGCGAGTGACCCGTTTACAGACTCGCGCTGCCCACTTCCCTGCCCACTTCCCTGCTCACTGCCGCGGCAGTGAGCAGCCTGTAAACGCAGCATAACTGCAGTCGCAGTGAAAATTTTTTCGATGTAAATATTTGTCATCCCTGTGAATATTTTTACTATTATTCGAAATGTCTTTTGTCCCCAGAGATTTTTTAAAATTTTAGGTACTTCGCCGTCATTGTCATAGTTATTATTTGTGAGTATTACTATGTATTCTTGGTTTTCGGGTGGTAACCATGTTCGGAATTACTAATTTGTCGACGTTTCGCAAACATTGCAGTTCGCTTCATCAGGGCTTCATCAGTATCAGAAGGTCATCAGCTCTGATGAAGAAAACTGCAATGTTTGCGAATAATTTTGGATGCGATCACCACCCGGAAGCCAAGAGTAGTAATACTCATAACTAGGTACAAGATGATATGTTTGTCATGATAGTAAAATATTCTCGGAAAAGCCCAGTTTTTGCTGAGACTGCAGAATCAGTTTTTTTCCGTATAGCTCCGATCAACGTCGCGCGCGTTTTCTTCGACGGGGGAAGCGAGAGATACGGCGGGCCTTAATTAATTACGCAGAGTATAAAAATGGCGTACCCCGTCAAAAATGTCCATGACCTCGTCCCACCACTAGAAAAATAGAATTAAACACTGCGTTATGCCAGGCGTGTGTTCCAACGGGTTACGTACGGGTAGATACGAATATTATTTTTGATGCGAATATCGATAATAAAACATAATCGGGCAAGGGTCTGCGTTATCGGCTGTATTTTCCATCCGGAGTGACCCGGCACCAATTTTTTCGTCCCGCACCCCGAATTACGGTAGAGTTACACCGAGAAAAATTTATAGGTCGCACACAGCAAAAAGTATAGCTACGATAGCTATACTTTAAGAATAAATAAGGTTTACCAAACAGTACAGGTGATACAGTAATGCAAAATAGTAACAAGAGAGCGATAGGTACGTATTGCTGAAATAACTATATGTATAGCTGAAATAGAAATACGTACCTATTGTGCTAAGAGATAAGTAGAACTTATTCTTACATTAATAAACTACTAGCATTGCCGTGCAACCTATAAAATTATTCTCAGTTGCGTACGAGAGCTATTAGAGATAGAATTTCAGCTCGGATGGAGAATAGAGCGACGACGAAAAGAAGAGAAACGAACGAGGAGTTTTCTACAAGCAGCGCTACTGAAGCTTAATATAAAACGTAACCCATCGACGAGGTACTCGAAGTCGTCGATCGGTGCGGTGTTATAGAACAACGACGTACCACAAATTATATAGATAAATGCACTTTGGAAGAGGCAAACAATTCGCACTGTGCGTATCGTCGCGTCGACGTGAAACAAAGGTTTAATTAATGCAGAAATATGCTTTGAGTCTTGCGATTCGTGGTTTACCTTCCTCTTTGTCCAAGTGATGCGCGTCGGCTAGAAGCAAAGCCATTTCACACTATGACGGTTTGTGGTAGTGTTCGAAGCTTTTTATACCTACCATTATTATTCGCAGTTCGCGCAAGACGCTCGGTTAATTTTGACCGATCGACGTCGCGGATTAATCGCCACGATGCGATGGGCCCGCAACGAAGACGAGGCAAACGTGCCGACTGATCGCGGTCGAGTTGGTTGGACGATCTTTTTTATCGTGCAACATACGTAATCGCTACATTGAGAGAAATAATTGCCGGCGTCAAAAAAATGTTTTCTTCGGTGAAAAAGAATGACTCGACTCAATGAGATAATTCCAAGATCAAGACATGGTTTTTTTTGTGTGCAAGTAAATATTTGCTAGGCTCAACTAATTTTTTTTTGCTAAGTTTTTGATTCAAGAATATATATAATATTTTTCGATTAAGAATCTGTATTCTTAAACATTTGTAAGATCATAATGTTCTTGATTCAAGACATACTTTTCGGACACCAGCAATTATTTCTCCCATTGTCACTGCATACACACTCGAACGAATAGTTTCTACTTCGAATTTCTACAATCGCAATGTCTTTGAAACTCGAGACGCTTCTGTAAAATCGGGTTGACGCCAAACTGACTGTTTAAATTGCGAAAAAGAAACGTCGACGTCAACGTTTCGATCAACCGTTCGTGAATCTTCACCTAGGAAGGCGAGAGAGATAATTTATGATGAAATCACAGCTCAAGGACGACTAATTTCTCTTTGATTCGATTGATTGTGAGGGATCTGGAGGAATGCGGAAGACTACTTTGACTTCTAAGCTCTGTCGGAATATTTTTCTTTTAATCATTCGCATTCACGTACCTCTTTGGTTTCCTTATCGGCTATCGACGATCTGCCGGGCTCGTAATCCTCGATTCGTCCGGGCTGGTTTTTGTACACGTCCGGTGAGTACTTCAAGGGACCAGCCCTGAAAGCGATTTCGTAAAGCGTCAAGGACGCGAAGGACATTTGTACCCCGATTCCGATACTCTCTAACTCACTTCCTGGGTACCGTCGAGCTGGAGTAGTCATTTTCCTTGTTGCGAATGCGTCTGCGATTGTCGAGAGTCGCGGATTTGTCCGCGTAGCCGCGCGGCTCCGGTTCGCTGAGATAACCGCTGCTACTGCCGAATCCGTATCTGGCCCCTGAAAAAAGAGAGAAACGGAATTCTTTAGACGCGTATTTTCCATCGCGGAGTCGAACGGTAACTTCGTATCTCGAGTAATTCGGTTAATCGAAACGAAAAATTCTACATACAGCTTGTAAAAAGTGTTAGGACCAACATTGACACATTTTTTAAGTGTTACGTCGAAGCGCTTTGATCGCTGTTCGAAGTGGTACGGTCAAAGCTATTATCGCGTCTGATGACTGCCTAAGGAAGTCTTCGCACGCAAAGCGATTAGAAGTGAAGTGCCACTTTCGTGCTGTTATTTAAAAAAAATTAATAAATAGGCAATTGCCGCTCGATGTGACACTATATACAATTCCTTCGGTGATAGAAAAAAAAATAAAAGGCCCGTGTTTTGACGAAACGATGAAATCAAACCTGGAAGAAGAGTAGGTATACGAGTTTCGTTGGTACACACTGAGAGGAAAAATGGTAAATTCAATTAAATCTGCGTTTACGGGTGGGAGAATGTAGAATTAATTGCTCCGACTAATGGTTACAACGATTAACGGCTATTTGAAGGACTGTGGTCCATTCGAGTCAATTATTAGTCTAAATTAACTAATCTGTATTCACCCACTCATAACCGCTGATTTAGTCAAATTTACTACATTTTTCTCCCAGTGTAGGTACACCGCGAAAAAGAGGAAACGGAAAACTATTTGACTTTCGGAAGCTTCCTGCGGGACATTGCTGCAAGTCAGTTGCGAGTCTTGCACCGGATATATTGCAGCAGTATTCAGTATCCAGTCTTGTAAAATTTTTCCACAAGGATGCTGAAATTCCGTCACGCGAAAGCTTGCGCAAAAAAAATACAAGTTGCTCACATTAGATTTTTTCGCAAGATTGCTAAAATTCTGACACACGGTAACTTGTGCAAGAAAAATTGCAAATTTGTTGAAAGAGGCTTTCATGAGACTACAGGATAAATTGTTTACGCAGATAACTCGCAGCAGACTTTGGTTACCAGGGATATTAGGTAACGATGTCGCATTACCGATCAGCAGCGATTAAGAATCGCTCTATCGTTATTTCAACGCACGAGGGAGCAGCGGGTTAAAACAAACGGTGAACGCATTATCGGATTACACAACGAATCCGGTGACACTGATACAATGTACACGTATATTTACAGCATCTATATATTATACATTCGAGTAGGTAGGTATATTCCAGCAGCTCCTCTCAACGAAATCGTAGACCCGTCGATTTCTATGACAATATTAGTCCTGAGTTAAACACACGTTAGTCTAACCATAAAATTAGTTCAATGCGGCACAACGACAAGAAGAAAAGAGACGATCTCAATCGCGGCGTATCGAGATATTCACCTCTGCGCGGCTTGTAGCGGATCGTAACGTAGTCCTCTGAAATTGAAGAATTTTTGTCAGTCGTCCGGCTTCGTTAATCACGAGACACGCTTCGATTCGACGAGGTGATATTAATGTCACGAAATCTCCGCATCGATGATACGTCGTACGGATAATTAAGGCATCGCGGGTGAGTGAAAACCACATGAAGTTAGGATTATCGTCGATGAACTCTCGCGCGCGCGCAAGCCCTGACGACGAGCCAGGAAGTTAACGCTGAGCTGCGAAACGCGCGAAAGCCGAGCACTGACCGTCTTTGTCGGCGCGATGCAACGAGTCGTACATTTTCTTGTACCACTTCGCCTGGTTGTTCTCCTTGACTTCCTGCAAAGTCAGTGCGTCGAGGTGAGTCTGCAGATTTATTCTCGTTGGCGATGCGCGTCGGAGCCATCGCGTTCGACGCACGGATATCACGTACCGATCGTAGGACGAGAGGGATACCCTCTTTGGTGATCGGACCGATTCCAGGGAACTGTCTCGGTCCCAGATCGGCCATCTTCTTCGGCGGCTCGTTTTCAGTTTCCGGCTCGCTCTCGTACTCCTTCTTCACGGTGTAGACTGACATGGGTCGAATTCGTAAGGGTTCAGCACTGCTCTCTTTTTCATTTCGCACTCGCGAGTGGGGGTGGTTCGTCGTACGCGTCGCGCTTACGTGGAATAAATAAATAAAACGACAAGCGCGCTCACTCACTTATTTCTCCAGGACTGATCAACGGCCTCTCGTCGTTCCGGACGCGCACGTCATTGCCGCTTTCGTCCAAGTAGGCCGCCCCTCTTGGCAATTGTCCCTCTGCGAACGTAAAACGACGTTGGCGAGGTGTAATACTCCGATTTCGCAGCTTCTCGATCGAGGCTGAACTCACCCCTCGCCTTCTGCAACAGGGTGATCGTGGGATTCTGAGCTCTGGGCAGTCGCGGAGCCCCGGCAGCAAGGGTGTTCAACCCCTGGGAGGGCGCGGAGTGCGAGTTGACGATCCTAGAATTGATGGTCTCGGACACCACGTACGACGCCTCCTTCTTTTCGCCTTCGCCTTCCCAAGGCGGAGGCGCGTCCTCCGTGGAACTCTGCGAAGGAGGGATGATTGTTTAGAGTTGCATTGCGGTCGGGCGATGCGTTGATTTACACCGCGACAGTCGCTTATATTGCAATTATTATACTTTTAACATTGATATTCAATTATTTGTAGATCGAAATGTAATCTTCAAGACAGTAGATAAATACCAAATTGGTTCAAACATTTCTGGATAATGAAGTAATCGACTGCGCGATTAATTTGTAGATGTCGAATGCTCGGAAGATCATGGTGCGTAATTAAATCGACTAAAAGGATGAGACAAAAAATATAAAATCACTGTTATGTTATACTCCATTTAAGATGTCGACTTAATTATTGTGATTTTCATTATCAGCGCAAAAGAATATATGAGACAGGGTAGTCGAGCGATTTTTGGCGAAATGTCAAGGGCTATTTTTCAATTTCTCGCAAGAATCGAAGTCTTCAGTTCGAAGTAACGAATTTTCCTAACACCTCGAATATCGATCGCGAGACGAAGTAAATAAATGAAGCAATAAATTAATTTAAGTTCTCTAATTCGACCCTGATTTTTCATAAAATTCCCTAGCACCGCTAGAGATCGTGTAAAATAAACTAGGATCGAGACGACAGTCTCACCTGCGACTGAGGTTTGTTTTTGCGGCTCAGAACGGGACTCTCGAACTGCACGGGACGAAACTCCTTGCGCTCGGCGACGGGGCTGGGTCCTGCGCTGTTGGGGGTCCAGACCGGGGGAATCCCCGCATCTTTGTCGGAGTCCTTTCCGCGATCGGGACTCGGCTGTTTCGGCGGTGGAGGTGGCTCGCTGCCGGGTGACCAGACTCCTGTCGACAGGCGCGGCGCGAAGGACTTTGCGTTATTTATTTGCATCTCACGCCGTTACTTTTTGGCCCATCGAAGCGTTTCGCGGGCGAATATTGGATCAGCGCTGAGTCGATAGTAGCATGCCACTCGCACGTGGGAAAGATAGATTAAAGAAACGTTTTGGAGTTTCTCATCATTTCCGAAAACTTCGAACGTCAAAAAGCTGAAATTTCGGATCTTTCCCAAAGTTAATGACCCTGAAGTCGGGTTCGAAGCTCGCGAGAGTTAGTGCGGATATCACGATGCCGTGAAATGCGATTAACCCTCCGTGGTCACGCGTACGCACAATTCCGCGATGGTCACACATGGGTCAAGTGTGTGACCAACTGATTTTTCAGTAATATAGCCACATAAACAACAGCTGTCTAATTTAGACCAACAAATTACGGAACATTCTTCAAACATTGTGGAATATCAAATCACCGTGTCTGCGTAAAAAATGAAAAATGACGATATATTCAAAGACGATCGTGAATATGTAGATGCGTGAAAAATGAAGTGTCATAGATTTTTTATTTTTCGAGTTTTCTTAATAAAGTCAACGGATGATTCTCACAAGACATGGTACCCTGAAGCGGTTAATAGTTCTATAGGTCACGTTTCAAAAACGTTTTTTTCCGAAGTCCGAAGAAGGTTCGCAGTACGAGTTTCAAGAAGAAGCTATTTATTCCGAGATCTGACGAAGGTCTAGTTATGATTGCAAAAAAAAAGTAGTCAGCCTCGGTGACCGCAGAGGGTCAATTGAGAACCTCGGGGAATAAATCGGCCCCCGGAAGGTGCAGGTGCAGCGATTTCGAGACACTCGTTTGGCTCGGCATGAATTCGTTTCGGAGACGGCGGAAACTTGGCTCGCTCTCGCGAACTTTATTACATAAAGGATCGGAGGGGTTTCCTGGCAGGTTTCCTCTCTTTTCCCTGCATTAGTCACACCGGCCGGTCGCCACCCGGCGGTGGACGCATAAATTTGTCCACGTGCTGCCAAAACGTGGCTATATATCGGGCCGTTGGTTCGTCCCTTGTCGAGAGTTGGACGTTATTACCACACGACTCTCGCTGGTCGCGTTTCTCGTCGTCCCACCAGCGGCGCGCGAAACTCGATACGCGTGAATCTATCGTTTCTGGGAGCTTTAACAAAGCGGCGCGTGGGAGTGTACATGTGGAAGGGGAGGGGCGAGATTAGGAAGAGGATGAAGAAAGAGGCTTTTCATTTGTTTTTATCGCTCGCTCTGGCCGCATCACTCTCTCTCGAGTGGAATCGTTCTAATCCTTTAGGAATAAATAGAAATGTTTACAGAATTCCATTTCGTGTTTATTTTACAGTTAAAGATATAGTCCTATTCTGTTATTTCATTTTTTTTAATTAAATTTGTATAATCCATGAATATCAAATGATCTAGAAAAATTCTTTCCTGCAAATTCATTTAATCACACCGATGTGAATCACATTCAACCAGAATTATATTTTTAATTTGCATGTGCTATTTTACGATCAATTCCTAGAAAATTAAGTGGAGCATTTGCTTTGATAATATTACTTATAATTTTAATAATTTTACCATTTTATAATTTCGGAAAATAAAAAAATTAGTAAACTATTCTGGATTTATCTTTCATTTCTTTCATTAGGTACTCAAGCGTTGAAATGCGTGGGGACACATTTTTGAAAAAACAGAATAACGATTTTCCACCTGCCGCTTCTTCGCTTTATTACGTTCCCGTAGGGTGTCGCGTTTTCTCGCGCCAGAAGCGAGTAAACCGGAAGCTTTCTTTAATAATTACCAGAGCGACGAGGTTACTCGATTAAGCCAGCACCGCGACGCGACAGTTTACGACTCGACCGCGGCGTCTGGTGAAGGTGGAGGAGTGTCGGGGCTCTTTACCGTATCACGATGACTGAAATGAGAACGCTGTACGCGCGCCGTGATACCGCAGCGAATGAGAATTGATGGTTTCACAGCAGTTTTTCAGTGTATCGTTTTCTTTGGCGCGTAATTCATCGACGAATTCAATTTTGTATTTCAGGGCACGGATGACTGTAACGACTGTGTGATGTCGGAGCTGACAGCCGGAGCTGAAGACAGCCAGTAGGAGTGGCCCGATAAATGTATCTACATACGTCCGTCGCTTTAACGTTCCTCGGGACGCTGAGGCTAGCAGCCCCGGAGCCGTAAGACTCGGTATTACTTATCAGTTCATTATCTATTCTAGAATGATCCTCCTTGATACACGAAGAAAAAGGATTATTAATTTTTACAGTGAATTCTAGTAACAGGGCTTCCCGAGGTGAAATATTGAATTTTTGTTATAGACACAACGTACTTTTTACAGCTTGTTGTAATAGCCGACACATATTAACGAGAGATTGGTTAATTTTACTGCATAAATTGATATTTATACTATTACGAACTGAAAAAAGTACTCTGCGACTACACGATACAATACGTATATCGTGCATGTAAATTTTTTGTAGATACAGCTATATTACGTATACGTATATAGTGATGAAAAATATACGTATACAATTTATAAAGTATATGAACATTATAGGGGTATGTATAATATACATACATGCATTTTAAATTTTCGTTTCAATATTTAGAGAAAATTTGAAATGTATTATATATTGTACGTATAATGTGTGTACGTATTTCACGTATACAGATAATAAACGTATAGTATACGTAAATAAGCCGGTCATTTAGCTCTATTTTCTACATTAATTTCATGTACAATTACGCATACCATACGTAAGTGTGTCATGTGGCCGGTCTATTAAAAATTTCAATGTTTCACCTTGAGGAGCTCTGTAACAGGAATAACGGTAAAAATTTATGGATTTTCCCATGATTTCTTATCAATCCTTTTTCTCCGCGTATATTTCCCGTTGACGAAATCGCAAAAATGTCCAGGCAAAAGCAAAACAACCATGCAACGAGGTCTGGTTAAGGTTAAAGAGTGCTAAGGTTTATGCGTAGCATAAAAATAGGTATATCGGTTTAAATCCTAGAAATATGTATATATAATATATAACACACAAGGGGGACGATACGAAAATATCGAAGCATCGTGACTTCCCCTGGACACGATATAAGGAAGACTCCGATTTTCAAAACGTGTACGGGGTTTACCTGGTTTCACCGAGGAGGCCTTAAACGTGGGCGCAAACATGTTCTCTGCAAACACCAAAGATCTCATTTAATGGAATCGAGATGTTCCTCATTTTTTCGATAATTTTCCGTCTAATTTACGCGGAGTCCCAGGAAGATTCTCTCATCGTCGTTTCCCCGCGGCGCCGAATTTATCTCGATTTCACGCGGCGGAAATTCGGTTTTCTCACAAATTTGTTTTTATTGGAGAGATTCGAAAAATTGAGACAAAATTATTTCCCCGTATTCTTCATTTTTCATTTCCGACCTTATTTGGACTGAAAAACGACATTTATAAATGCAGCTGGGTTATCGTGTTGTGAGCCTATCTCTCTCGCACTCGTTGCTCGGTATAAGTGCGTCTCTTTTGGGTTTCAATGACGTCACAGACATAAATATGCATTTATAACTCGGCGAATAATTATTTTTTTCGGAGATTTTCTCTCTCGCGTGATATTCAATATACATGCGGATTATGAATTGAGCTTAAAAATAAGAACATTTTTTTACGAGAAAACCGAATTACGTTCGAGAAGTGGAGAATTTTCACGGAAGAGGGGTGGACGAAGGTGGCGGCTCGTCGTTCCGCGGGGACACTGACCGAAAATCGGCGACAGGACAGCCATGTCGAGGGAAAACTGAAATCCTCCGTGGCGCGGAGCGAACTCTTCCGCGCCCGATGACGCTAACGAAGCGGCTCCTCCGCTCGGTCGGGTTATCCGTCACTTTTCCGACTCCTCTTCTCGTTACGTACGTCACGTTCGTCGTTACGGCGAGTGAGGAGCTCGAAGACTCGTTAGCGACTGACGGCAAAAAAAAAACAACGCGAGTCGAAAGCCGAATTTCGTCGGGTGGAACGACGAAGTTGTCGAACGCGAGAGGAAAGGTATAAGGAGGGCGAGAAAAAGAGGGGATAAAGTGTAGTTCGATAAGTGAGTTTGAAACGAGCATCGGATAATTTTGTCGCACGATGAGAAGGATATATAAACTCGACGCGTATAGCCTATGAATTTTTGTTGCCACCACGAAATCTATCGATCAGTCCCGGTCGAAATTTCAGATCTACCCTTTTAGGCTTATAGTAAGTCGATTTTCCATTGTATTGAAATCCTATGCTGAGCCTAAAACGGTCCTTTAGTAAACATTTAACCAACTTTAGGTTCAAAATAGGAGCTTATAGGCTGAGTAGGTCTAATGGTAGGTCGAATGGAATATCAAAAGCGTCAAAGTACGGATAAAATTTCGACTCGGGATCAATAAATTGCACTCGTCGACGAGGAGAGAGGATATCGCTTTGGAGAACGCGACGAGTAGAGACGGGGCGAAGAGGTCCGAAGTTCCCGCGGTCAACCCGACAACTGACGCGAATCGCGTCCGGGAAAACTCGCGAAAAGGGTCGAGCCGAAAGACTTCCCCCGCAATTTTCCGCGAGAGAAAAGACGAAGCCGCGAGTAGCCCCTTTGCCGACCTTTCGGCTCATTAATAAGAAAGCGGGCGCGATGAGACGCGCGACGAGGAAAGACGAGATGCACGGATTTCAAAGGAAAGACGAGAGAGCCGCGTCAATTTCCCACCGACGCTGACCGGCCTCCTTGCAGCGCGCGATCCCCGGCCTTTCACTCGTCTCAACACCGTCGCTTTGCCTCTATTCGCGCGATTCCCAGAATAGATCGCACGTATAGCGTAGTAGCGTCGACCCTGCAGCGGTGCACGTTGCGCGGCGGATGTAAACACGCGTTTTACCTCGCGTTCGATTTCGCCTCGACGACGTGCGCGCGCGGGGTAAAGCGGTGGGTACTCGAATTCGGATAACTTTAACCCGTGGGATCGTTTGAACGTTACGCAATCAAGCGTCGGGAGACCTCGGGCTCGAGTTGGCCCTCGTGTGCTGGCGATAAGCGCGACGATGAGGGGCCTTCCGATGTGTACTTCTGTCGAAACGAATGCGCGGTGGAGTACCTAATATTCGAAAGCAAAACTTTATCCCGTCCCGACGACTCTTACTTTCTTCCAAATCCAACCGTAACATCTCCTATTTTTACCGTAACCCGTTTCCGCGATATATATAACGAGGGCAACGTGCCAGAAGGGCGCATAAACAGACGCTCCGTTCTCCGAGACACCTGAGTTTTCAAATTCGCGATTATCTCCCCGTCCGTCAACCTCAGGCCTGCGACGCTGTAATACTTTTTTGTTGCACACACTTCGCTCTTCAAAAAAGTCTTGTACCGTTTCGAGCTGCGAGCGACCGGCAACGAGATAATCGCCGTTGAACTTCGAACGCGTCCACGCCGACTGGAAATCTCGATATCTCCGCCCTTCTGGCATGATGCCCTCGATATATATATATTTTTTTTTCACGCGAATGAAAAGAAGGACGAGAAAAATCGGCAGAACCACGAGGGCGGCGGAATCGGCGAACGCGATACGAAAATAGCGAAAGGCAAAAGTACTTCCCGCCTCGAAATCGTCTCCGTTCGACCGCGTCTCCGCCGCTCCATCGTCGCGCCACGCGTCGATGAGCCGTAACACGATCCCCTTACATAACGTAACGTGGAACAGAGGCGGACGCGGGAGATGTTGGTTTTGGTAATGGAGTTGCCTCCCTGCCAAGATTTCTCACGCGCTTTTGATCTTTCCAGCGCGATTTCGTGCGGCAGGCCGCGCGGGTGCTCCATTAGCGAGTTATCGAGAGATCGGCCTCGCTCGCTCCTCTCGCGCGGGAGACTCGTTAAGTTGTTTTTCGCGGAGGCGAGTCGCTACATTGATTTTGTAACTCGTTAAACCTCCGATGACAAATTTTGGTATCGTTGCGCGTGCTTCTTGAAGTGCGAGAAAAAAATATGCGCTGCGATACCGAAAGTTGTTTTTAGAACTTTAATAAATTATGGAATCTTTCTACACTGAGAGAAATAATTGCTGGTGTTAAAAAAATATATTGAACCAAGAAAATACGATCTTGAACATTTTTCAGAACATGTAGATATACGGAGGAAAAGGATTTGTAAAAAATCATGGGAAGACCCATGAATTTTTGGTTTTACACCGGTATATTTTTTTCTATGAAAAAATTCAAAGTTTCACCTCGAGGAACCCTGTTACTGGGATCCACTGAAAAAATTACTGATCATTTTTTTCTGCGTATATATTCTTGATTCAAGGATTCCTGCACGAAAAAAAAAAACCAATTACTCGAGCCTATCACACTTTTTTGCACGAAGAAAATGATGGCTCAATCCTAGGATTATATCATGTTTCTGACTGAAGAAAATATTTTTTTGGCACCAGTAATTATTTCGCTCGGTGAATTGCCGAGCTTCCTCATACCGACGTTTAAGTTGCGTGTAGCGCGACGAGTTTTCCATGATTGTTAGAAATATTTTACAATTTTAGAAACACGAAACACCTGACGATCGAGTGCAGCATAGCAGCTTGACAACCGATAGCTAGAGTCTCATCGAGTAGAGGAACCAGCGAGTCGATTCGTGGGAGGGTGACGACGCTTCCGTACGCACAATCTTACTTGCTCCCGTAAATTATTTAGCACGATCGATCAGCCTTTCGCGCGAGTAGGTGGACTGTTACGCGGCGAACGTCGAACTCGGTTGTCGCGTGGGAAGATATCGCACGTCCGACGCGCGAGATCTACCATTCTCTCAGGACGTGAAGGACGATCCCGCGATCGCTACAATGTCACGCGATAATCCTACATCAAAATCGACTGTCCCTCGTCGACATTGAAATGCGACTCTGCGAAATTCTCGTTCGAGTCGCAAGCCCCCGCGGAAACATTGTAAACGTGTATCGACGAATAAATTAGCCCCGACGCGGGAACTCGACGAGCCGCGGAGAACTTTCTTCCGGAACTTTCAACGGGACAACCTGTTGAGCGCGATCACCGCGTCGCAACTCGCTGCGACGCTCGCGTCGGTTCATTTTTTTATCTCATCTTCCACCCTTTCGGACACTCACTCTTCTCCAACATGGCGATTACCGCGTACCGCACGAGCGCACCGCGAGAGGTATATCCTTCGACCTTCTCACCACCGTTTCCGGAACTACGGCGAGTTTTCGAGCTCCCGAGGCATAACGCGGGACGCGGCCTTCGCGGAAGGTGCACGAGCGCGCGAGCGGCGGAGCCGGACTGGGGGCGTCGCGGCGCTGAAAACTCGTCGCCGTCCCCGACGACGTATAAACGGCCAGCACGACGCGTACGTCTGCCAACCTGTCGCCGGAAGACGGACAAAAGCGGCTTTCGACGGTGGTTCGTCCGTCGGGGGGAGGATCGGCGGGGCGGGAAAGAAGGAATGGGAAAAAAGTAAAACGAGAAAAAACAGATAATTTTGTGTCGGTTCTAACGACGGCAGTAGTGGTGATGGAATATTTATGTCGCGGAAATGTCGTGTCGGAAAAGTGTATCGATATGTTACTTCGGGTCCCAAGGGATGCGCCAGACGATGTTGTCTTTTTCGATTGGATGTTAATTGGCCTTGAAAGCACTATTTTTTCGGAGCTTTAAATATTTTTCCAATTCGGGAAATGTTCGTATAACTGTAGTATGCGCGGTATTACAGCCTATTTTGTGTGTGTTTGAAAATTACGGCAGACCTTCCTCGGTGGGCGCGGCGGTACCTATTAATTTTCGTTGCACAGCGTTATCAGGACCCCAAAGGAGGCGAGAAGGAGCGAGCAAGGTGGAGACCGCACCATATTACACGCGGCAGGACTGTTATAATCGGAGTTGCAAACGTTAGTTCTCGCGTGTAGATTTAACAGTCTCCTCACAGAGAAAAAAAAAATGAGTTGGATCTACTAAAAATTACTTGCGGTGTCGCAAATAATTATTTATTTACCTTATTTTGATCTCTTTTCATTTTAATTACATATTTCTTCTTTGCAATCACATACTATTCCACGTGATTGTAAGGAAGAGATATCTAATTATTGATGTATTAAAAAGTTTCATTGATATAAATTGATAATTACTTGCGACCCCGCATTAATTTTCAGTAGATCCCTCTGATTCTTTTTCTCTGTGGAGATATGGAGCCGTCATTGTAACGCGAAGCCCTCATTACCGGGAGAAATTAGGAAACTTTTTTTGCCATTTAATTCCCGCGATAATGGGGAAAGTAACTGACGCGAGCAGCGGAAAGCTCTTATACCGAAGCGCTTTGGCGGAGCGCGAAGAGGAATGTTAAAGATACCAAAAGGAATAATTGCTAAGAATATAATGATCTCAAAAAATTTTTAAGAATACAGATTCTTGGTCGAAGAATATATATTCTTGATTTAAGACTACTTTTGTTGCAACAATAAATTTTTCCTGCGCGAAAGAAGCGATTACTCAAGCCTATTAAATATTTTCTCGTACGAAGGAAACCACTGCCTGGTTCTAGAATGATGTCACGTTTTTGATTCGAGAAAACATTTTTTTGGTACCAACAATTATTTCTCCCAGTGTAATTACATGTGATGTTACGCAATCTCATCGCAAGATCCCATACGAGTGTCTTTAATTATTTCGATATATTGCATATTTGAAATCGTAGCTTCGACATCCTTTCCATAAAAACTAGCTTCAATATTTGTTCACATACCTACATCACGAGTAAAATACGATTAATGAAACTTAGCCATTGCACACGCATCGCAATCATCGTTCGATAACGAGGGATAACATTGAAGTGAAAAATACAAACCTGTGCGGAGTTCCTCGCGAGAGCATGCCCTCTCCTACGTTCGATTTTTTAAGCCGATCGAAATCTCTCCCCGTCGATCGAACGCACCGGAAAGGGAATGCTCCACGGAGGGAGAAAAGCTCGTTGTATTGCGCATCCATCGGTTATCGAGGCGGGAAAACGAAACAGACTCGAGTCGAGCTGTTCGGGCCAAAGCAACGAATTAGTAACGCACCTTCGCCAAGCAGAAACCCCTTGCCGATTTTCAAAGCCGTGTCAATCTCGCGCAGCAGACCAGTCGCATTGCCTGTTCTTCCAGCTGCAATTCCATAGCCACTTCCGTTAACGAAAAAAAGGCATGCCCAAGTGCAAAAATAATATCTACCAAGCGCTTCGCGATACTGTCAAGGACCAGGCTATCATGATGTTGGTGCTGGATGAAGGAGGAAGAGGAGGGAAGCGAGATATGGAAGTCCTGATGGAGCTCGAACTCTGAATTTTATCGATTATCGATTCCTCCAGAATTATTTGAAAGATAAACCTGATGAAATCTGCGAAACGGATTCAAATTTCGTTTTTACTCGGTAAGTATATAGGATGGACAATAAAATATAAAATACCAATAGTCTTTTTTCAAAGAATCGTGCAGTAATATTTAAATTTATCAAAATTTATCAAGCAAATTTTATTCGCGCTCTCCAGCGAAATCATCCGAGAAATTCCATTGATGGTTTCACAACGCGAAACGGAAGTCTGGCCGAGGAGCGAGAATAGAACGATGATTCAACTCTTTCCCGCTGATATTTCCCTCTTAACTCGGTTTACTACGGCGAGTGTTTTCGTGGCTGTTACGCGCCTTCTTGAATTTGCAAGTAGTACATCGTATAATTCATACAACCCGCATACCCATACATACAGTATGAAACGCTTTGTACTTTCTAAAAAGCTTTCGCAGTTGCCTCCCATAAGTGCAGCGTGATGAATTATAGCTGCGCCTAACGCAAGGCAACCGCTAACTAATATTTAATGCGAAACACGAAGCGCATCGTTTCTTATATTTTCAATTTTTTTCTGAATTAATAATTCATTAAAATTCGATTCGATAAAATTTCGGATAAAATTTAATAAGAACCCATGTGTTCGAGAGTGTTACAGGTGCATCGCATTAGACGGGACACAAGGAATCCCTTATGTAAACGCAGTCGACAGAGATGCAGCAGAGCACAGAAAGAGGAACGGCTACACATCTAGGATCTCCGATCGATCGATCGCACCCGATCTCGTCACAGCGTCGCGCGCGACGTTCGTCCACTCCCCCCACCCCCCTCTTCGACCATTCAATTCGGCCGGTCTCGGCGTCGGGGTGTTGCAACGGTTAGAAATAGCCGAAAACAAGACGGTGGTCCCGTTGCGTGGTGGGACGCGGTGACGTCCATCTACTGGCCTATTTTTCGCCGCGGGACTAAATTTAGTTCGCCCGTTATGAATCAGCACCGGTGCCCCGTTGCCGTGTGACTTCGGTTCCGAGGGAAAATAAACCGCGCGATGGAGAACCACAGTGGAACCCGGTGCAGAGCCGACGATCGTGCGCGTAGGGTCTCCGGCGGCGATCTGCGCTGGAAAAGCGGTTGGTGGGGGGGAACGAGGTTTATTTTGCTTCCGTCGTTGGTCCGTTCGCCTCGTCTATACGCTTTTCTGGCGATCGAGCAGGGCTCTCCCACCGGGAAGAAGCGGGAGGTGGTCCGAGCGTTCCGGACTCCGTGAGTGGAGGGACGCGATCGAAGATGCGACGCGAAACGCGACTGGGTCGTTGTTGCGCCGCGGCGCGGCGGCGAGATTCGCAGCGCGGTGTAGTACCACCGGCTGCGCACTCTGGATGACGAATGATTGTGTTTCTTTTTTCGTACGGCGCAGCGTGAGATAAAGAACGGAAGGGAGGAGGAGGGGAGCGATCGGAGTTGACCGAGGGGGCACACACGTAATGTTATTTCCAGGCGGATACGTTAACACCATCGTGGGTCCGCCGACGTCTCACACATGCTCACAGCCAAGTCGTCGCCACATACAGCAACTTCTTCCGCCTCGTTCCGTCAACATCCATCAGCCCTCGCGGGGAGGAGCGGGGGGGGGGGGGGGGGGGTGCTGTGCGACCCGTCACGTTACGGCGGCCTGCCGCCAGATGGCACCGAACCTCTCGGCCCTCGACTCCGCGGCTACCGGCCCACGGCTCTCGGCTTCTCGTTAGTGGTCCGACGACGGGCAAGTTACAATATAAGACCGCAACTGCCCGTCTCTCACGGAGGACCACAGAGCGTCTAAGGCAGGAGCCGGCCTAGCTTTACCGACGAGTCCACAGGCCGACTCCGGGACGAAACGCTCCGCCGATTAGATGGCGACCACATCTTTTCGCCAAATTGGTGACCCCGACGTGATGAATTCGCAATTTTTTGAAACCGCGAACACTATTTGTTGTAAACTTTTGTCTCTCCTGACAAATTCGATCTGCGCAGAGTGTGCGAATCGTAGTACTTAAAAGTTCTGTTGGTCTTTGGATCAGGATTACAGGATCGGATATACCTACAGGACTTGGGTGCATTCGGGTAGACAAACACTGAATCCTTCGCTCCAATTCCGTCATATTTATTCAGCGAGCCACACGAAAACGATACACACCGTACGAGGTCGACAGGACCATCTTTCAGCACGCTATCCGTTCCTCGGAGGAGCAATGACCAACGATTGGAATACACGCCCGAGGAATGTCAAAAATCCCGCGAAACAAGGAAATTTTGCAGAGAAAAGACATCCCGAAAGTTTCTTCCGCCGCGGCCAGGAATAATATCGGAGGGAGCGCGACTTTATTGCCCCTGATTGCTTCCGACGCGGAACGCCGAAGAAGTGACAGGAAGCCGGTGGCAGCTTTGACAAGGCGCCGCCGAAGCAGAAACACGTGAGGTCATTAAGACGACGACGACAACGACGTTCAGCGACGACTACTTAAGTTGGCCGTTGCTCCCGCTTCGCTTCTCGTCTTCGGAAGTGGAATTCGGTGCGTGCAACTGATGCCGAGAGTGCAACGAGAGAAAGGGTTCGTCTAATTAGGAATCTCCAGTATCATTAACCCTCACTGATCCAGTGATTTTTCCGTCGAGAGTTACATTCGACTCGAACATCGCACCGAGAGAAATAATTGCTGATGCCAAAAAAATGTTTTCTTCAATCAAAAATATAATTATTCTAGGACCAAGCTTCGGTTTTCTTCGCGCAAAAAAATTGTTTGACAGGTTCGAGTAATAATTTTTTTTTCGTGCTGGAAGAATTTCTTATTCCAACGAACGTATTTTCGAATCAAGAATATGTATTCTTCGACCTAGAATCTGTATTCTCAAAAATGTTTAAGATCATGTGCTTTTAGTTGAAGAAATATTTTGCTGGCACTGGCAATGATTATTTCTCTCAGAGTAGAGAGAGTTAATTTATCACCCAACAGTGAAACAACGTCAGTTCCAGTTTACGAGGTCGATAAAAATTTCATGCGTACCCTTTTCTCTCGAGTAGCTTTCCCTCCCTCACACACATTGGTTAGGCCACAAAAATACAACGACATCGTCACACTTCGTTAGTACACGAGCAACAGGACCAACCTACACTCGCGTGTACACGTGCCAATCGAGTCTCTTGGGTTAGTGCGGTACGTTGTTAATGTTAACAACGACAAAACGTACCGACCTCATCGCGTTGTATCATCGTTACGTTCCCTCGTAGCCGAAGAGCGCGAGCAAGAGAGAGAACGCGAGCACGATAGCGCCAGCAATCGAACACGACGAAAAGCACACACGGAGCGATCTCACGCGGCACAACCTCCTACTTCGACGTGACTCACCGTCCCCGTCGTCGTCATCGTCGTCGTTGAACTCGGCCGAGAGCTTTAAGAATTCCTGCAGGTGTTTCGGTAGCCGTTTGGCGTCTTTGATCTCCATACCGTCGATGAGGCACTTGGCTTCGCGATCTTCCCGCTCCTTCTCCTCCTCCTCCTCCTCCTCCTCCTCGTCATCTCGAGCTTTCTCGGTACCGCTGCTCGCGGCGTCCATCTCGGACTCGCTCGAGTCGAGCTTGATGCCGAATTTGTTCATTCTGTTTCTCGCCTTCTCGATGAACTCCTTCTCCATCTTGTTCATGTTCGCCGCGCTGTCGGAGCTCTTGTCGAGCTCCTTGTGCGAGGTGATCTTGATGACCTTGTGCTGCTTCCTCTCTTCTCTCTCCTGCACCTTGTGAACGTACTCGTTGTACATCTTCTGACGAAAGACCTCGCCGTTCGTGGCGATCGCCGATGAGGTCGACCTCGGTCTCTCTATCCTGACGCCCTTGGTCGGGTCCGCGTCGACTCTGTGCGCTATGTCGCCGTTTCTCGAGATGACGTACCTTTCCTCCCGTTTCTCGTGGCTCGTCGACTCCTCCTGCTTCACTCCGTTTCGATCGGAGACCCTCTGGGAAACCTCGCGAAAGCCATCCTTCTTCACCAGTTCGGAGTCACCCTCGTCGGTGAAGTTCTTCGATTCCTCGTGCCAACTGTCCTTGTCGGTGTAGCTCTCGTCATCTCTCGAGACGGATCTCGCGCGCCAGGAGTCGTGGGATTTCTCGTCGGGAGGTCTTCGAGCCGGGATCGTCGTTCGCTCGTCGAAGGGCAAGGGTCTGTCGCGATAGGGTGGCACGCCGATGACGCTGTGAGGTCTCTGTCGCTCCGCTTGTTCGGTGACCGCTTTGTCGCGAGACCTCTTCTCCTCCTCCTCCTCCGCTAGGATCACATCCTTGAGCTGACCCTCCAGCGCCTCTATGTACTTGAGCTGCTTGTCGAAATACTCCTGCGGCAGGGAATACCGCCTGCGATCACCCATGGTGACCCTCATGTCCGTCTGCAATTGCTTCAAGTTGTCCATTATCTCCCCCGCGGTCACTAGCTTCGCTTCCTCGAGGTCGTCGCGGTACCTCCTCGGTTGCAGATGATTGCGGGGCGGCCTCTTGTCGAAGATGCTCGTGGTGTCGATGCACGATCTGTCAACGACCACCGGTTTCTTCGCCTTCGGTGGCACCTCGGGCCGATCGTTGATCAGAGCCGGATTGATGATGTGCTTCGCGTCGACTTTCCGCTGCACTGTCACCTTCCTCGGCTCGGGTATGCATCGAGACTTATCGATAATGGCGCTGTTGACGGAAATCGGACTCTTGCCGTACGGCGTCGAGCTTCTACCGGGTGTCTCGGGCGTATCGCCCGAACGGTCGATGAGGGCGCTATTGATGTAATGATCGTGATCGATCGATCTCCTGAAATTCGTCGTCTCCGTCGACTCGAATCCCTCCCTCTTCAAGTTTCTCGTTGAGCTTCTGTCGATGATTCTCCTTCGATCGTTCCTGCCGCTCTCCGCGCAACCACCGACTGAAAGGTCGTTCCCGCCCTGCGTTTGGTTATTCGCCCCGGAGCGCTTATCGGCGCTCTCGCGTTTATTCGCGCTCGATTGATCTATTAATAAGTTCCCGGCACCAGCGGCCCTCGCATTAGACCCGCCATCGACCGAATTACGCCTCGCCAGGTTCAACCAGTCCGACAGTCGAGTGACCCTCAGACGATCTTGACTCTCCTCCAGAGAAGGCACCCTCTTCATGGCCTGTCGAGCGGATACCCCGTTCGCGGCGGTAGCGGTACCGGCGTGCCTCATCTTGTAGAAGTCATAGATGGCGTCTCTGTCGCGCTCGACAACGCTCGGTCGCTGCGTACTGCCCGCGGCAACATCCGAATTCTCTTTAATAATTTCTAAGAGTCTATTGCCGGGACAAGGAATGTGCCAATCCCCACTCCAACGACCACCCGAGCGACCACCCACACCACCGATATCGCTCTCGCTGCCGGATCCGTCCGAGCCGCGCACTTCGACGCGGTACTTGTGAACGGAGGCGTCCTGACGTTGCTCGGGCTCGTGGTAGCCGCGTCTCTCGAGGAACTTCCTGTGCAGGTCCAGGAGCTTATCGGCGTCCGCCGGGACTTTGCTCTCCTGCTGGGAGGGCGAGAGGCAGACTAAAAGACGCGGATCCTCGACGGTGGGAACGCCCATCCAGGTGTCTTGCGATTTCTGACAGCGCTGCATCTCTTCCGACGTCTTCGTCTCGCTGCTGGAGGAGTACGAGGAGACTTTGCGAATCGTCGTCTCTTCGCGACTCAGCTGACTCGTGATGATTTTCTCCGAAACAGTGGTGCTTCCGGTGGTGGTGTCAGCTGGTAGCTCTCGGCTATCAGGAGGACGCTCTCGCTGACGTTGATCGTCGCTGTTCGACGCCGAGTTATTCGGCGGCTCTTCGTTTACACCGCGTGTGTTTAACGGTTTCCCGGCTGATTCAGCTCGACTGTTAACGGACTCCTGAATAGTTTGAAGGTTCTTGAAGATGTTAAACTTGGGAAGCGTTATTTCGTTGATCACTTGAAGGCCGTAGGGCATGGACAGGATCCTCTTGATGCAGAGGTCCTTCAGTAAATTGGGTTGTCTCTCCGATTTCGTCGTCGAATCCTTCTCTGAAGGATTCGCGGGTTTCTCCAGTTCCTGCCTTTCCAGCGGAACGTAATAAAGATCTTCTATGGGCGAATAAGGAATCGGCGGGGGGGTTTCTTGATCCTCGTTTTCTTCCTTCGACAGATCCTTGAGTAAATTGAGCCTGCGTTTCGGCTGAGGGGATTCCTTGGTTTTGCCGTCCTTCGCGTTGTCTTCCGCTGTCGCCTCGATGTCCACCAACGATGAACGAGTAGGATTATACTTGGCAGTGCTGAGCGACGCTGTGCTGCTGGGCGAGGAGTCCTGTCGTTGAAAATCCGTAGGACTCACGGCGTTCGTCGTGCACTCCGCTTCTGTCCGGTCGTCGGGCGAGTCGTTCGCCGCCACGCCGGACTCGTCGGTGCCGCCTCTAGCACCTGAAGAACTGGTGCATACCTCGTCGGAGGTCTGCGTCTTCTCGCAATCGTTCGACACCACTTCGGTGCGGCTATTTTTAACTCGCAGCTGCGAACTGCGCTTCTCCTCCGTGTTTTGCCGATGCTCCAGGTTGTATCGGGTCTCCTCGGGACCGTCCGATCGCGGCTCTACTATCTTCGCGTCCAACGTCGCCGATTTCTCTTCGCGTTTCTCACTGAACTGTCGCACCGATTTATCGCGCTCGCCCTCGGAGAAGATCTTCGTGTCGTGACTCTCCTCGTTCACCAGCTGCTCGCTGCGGCTCTCCTCCTTCCTGAAGCCGTTCCTCGTCTCGCTGCTGCTCCAGGTCTCCCTGGAGAACTCCTTGATCTCGCAGTGTTTGGATACCGCACTCGTCGGCCCGTTCACCGCACGACTACTCTCTGTCACGTCGCGCGACCACGTTGGCGCCGAATCCCCCCAAGGAGTGGACTTGACGAATTTTTCAGCCACCTCGTTAAGAGGCTCATGCGCTATTTCAAGGCTCGCGTCATTGCCGAGCGTGGCGGTACTCCTCTCGGCGTTGCGTAACTCATCGGTGTTGTCACTTTCGGTGGAAGCGTGCGAGCTCGGAGACACGAGGTCGTCGACTATTTCTCTGATATTGGGGGGCAGTTGGGCGAGGTCGAAGCCGGATACGATGTTCTGGACGTCTTGGGAGGTGGTGTCGTGTCGCGATAGGACCGCGAGGAGGGTCTTCACGAAGTCAACCGTATCCTGTTCGGTTTTCACGTTCGATTCGCATATGTGGACCTTGCGCTCGGTATTTACGGGGGGCGGCGGAAGGGGTGGGGGTGAAGGAAGCGGTTCCACCGCTCGCCAACTTTGCGGTCTTCTCGCCGCGAAGTCGACGTTCTCGTAAACGGGGCTCGACCTTGCGTCGTCGTCGGTGGAAGCGCCTGGAGGCGGTGGACGTTCCGGGGGGTAATAAGTGGACTCGATTCCGACCGCGCCGTTCGTGGCATTGCCGCCCGGGGGTGGGGGACGTTCCGGGAGGTCGTAGATCTCCTGAACATCGGCGAAGTGAACGGTTTTGCCGCGAACTGGAGGAGCTGGAGCTGTCGCGGATACCTTCGGGCCGATGTGTGCGTGATTTGGAGGAGGCGGCACCTCCGGAAGGTCACTCGCGTAATCTATTTCCGGTGGAGTGGGTGGGCGGAACGACTCGGAGTCGCTACTGAAACTGGACGACCTCTTCGGGGGTGGCGGAGGATGTTGCCAGTCGTCGGGAAGGTAACCGTTGATATTATTGCACGTTGGATTCTTCGAGGAGTCGATATTCAGCGGACACTCCTGCCGATGATCTTCGACTCGTTCTTCCTCGTGGAATTTTAAACTCGAACAGTCTTCCGGTTCGTGCAGATTTTCTCGCTTCACCTCCTGAACCACTGGCAATTCCCTCAGGGAGGCTGTAACTCTCGTTACGCGCGTCTCGACGCCGACTTCTTTATTTGCAAGCGAAGCTGCTTCTCCGTCGTTGTTTTTCTTCAATATCGAATGCGGTCGACCTTCCAAAGTCTCGGATTCCGCGACGATGGATTGCGCAGTTTGCTCCTCCGTGTCTTCTTCGGAATTATGTCTTCCCCTTACGTTTCGTCCCTCTCTTCGATACTTGCTGATCTCTTCGTTGATGAAATCCCTGATGTGCTGTTCGTCATCCTCCGAGAGCTTTTCACCCTCTTCCTGGATGATATCGAGGAACCTGTTAGCCGCCTGCGTCTGCGAGAAGTAAGACTCCAGAATGGCCCTCTTCTTCGCCTTCCTGTTGGCCGCATTGCCGGAGGCGCGTTCTTTTTCCGCCTTCTGACACTCGTCTCTCGCCTCCTCCGGAGACGAGGGTAGTTTTAGTCCCTCGATGAAGGTCCTCAGCTTCATCTCGACTTCCTTCGACATGGGCGCTTCGGGTTTCACCGATTCCTTGTCCTTCGACACCGCCGATTCATCGTTATTTTCGGCTTTAGCCATTTCCCGCTCTTCAGGAGCAGATTCCTCCTCTTCGACAACCTCTTCGGAAATAATTTCTTCAGCTCCGACCTTCTCTTCGGATGCATCGCAGTTCCGTTCGACACTCGAACGTTCCTCGGCTTCGTCTTCTTCGACGATCGTCTCTTCGATAGTTTTCGGCTTTAACTTGGCGTAGTACTGCTCGAGATTTGAGTGCTCCTCGACCTTCTCCTCTTCGGGGTCCTTCTCGAGTACCACCAGCTCACCGTCCGGTTCCTTCTCCACGTCGGATTCCGCCTCGACGACGACGACGACTCTGCTATTGTCGGGCTCGACGTCGCTGTCGCTCACCTCGTGAATATCCAAACTGTTGTCCTTCTTCAGAAGTGTCAGGGCGAACTTCTGATCCCCCAGTGTCTTCACCTTCGAGGACACCGTGGTGGAGAGTGGTTCGAGAGGTTCTATCACAGTCACGTTAGCGTCAGTCTCTTTCTCCTTCGTCAGACTGGTCTCCAAGATCCCCACCCCGGGGATGTGATCGATCTTCGCCTCGCAGGGCAGATTGCAGATGGTAGTGATCTCGCAGATCCTCGTCTCGGTCTTCACCGCCTTCTTTTCGATCCTGAACTTGTTCCTCGGCCTCGTCAGAGGACGACTCGCGTTCGCGTGGCTCCCCGCGTCGTTCTCCTCCGAGTCCACGTGTTCCGTGGTCACTTTAACCGCGTTGCCGTTAACCCTAGCCTCGGTGCAGGCTTCGCATGAGTTCTCCTCCTGCGCGTCGCCGCCATCCGGGGCGTCGGTCGCGCTACTCTCGTCGTTAGATTCGTTCGTCGTGGGAACGGTCGCTCCGTTCTCCTCGGCCACCGCCGACGGTTGGTACCGTTTCCGGTTCCGATTGCGGCGCGTTCGCCGGTTCCGCGAGCCGTGCGGCATCCTGGTGCAACTGTCTTCGGCGTCGGTCGCGTAGTCCAACGAGTCGTAACGGTACTCGAATCCTATCAGGTAGATCGCGAAAGTGTGTGAAGGGGGGATATCGGCGTCGCCGCACACGAGATGCCGAAACTCGGGGCGGTATACACTGGTGGCACACGCAACACACGCACACACGCATAACGGGGTGACCTTCGGGGTGTTCGTGCTTTCGCAGCGTCGGGAATTATCGATCTCGATGGGAATTCCTGTACGAGTTGTTACGCATTCGAAAGGGGGAATCGTTCAATCCCAGCGGAAGCTTTCCGGTGCATCGACGCACCGCGGAAGATCGTTCGATATCGCACGAATAAGGGCGGATCAGCATTCGCGGTTACTCCGCGAAAGTAGTTCCGACGGTGGGAGAAACTCGACGTGGGGACGTCGTATTTCGGTCACTGATCGAAGACTCGACGGATCGACGGGTGAGTCGGGTTCCGGGGAGGGCGTTTCGGGGGGTTTGGATTCAACGAATAGTTCCGCGTGACGCTGTACCGCTGCGGAAAAGACCACCACGCAACGCTCCCGCGCGTATCGCCCCGCGACGAGCGAAACATTCTTTCATAATCGACCGACTCGGCGCCTCGTCCACCGCAGGCTCTGCGCGGTGTATCGCTCCCAAGCGATACAAGTGGCTTATGCGGAGGAATCGCGAGATTCGGTAGCCCTCTCGTGGTTGAACCTCGCACGTTATATTCGACGGCACCTCCCCCGGGCGTCCCTGGTTAAAACGGGAGCGCGTCGGGTCGGTAAAGGCGCGGAGCGACGGAGGATACGCGATCTCGGCACCACCGACGGACGGAGAGACGCGCCGGGCAACGCTGTGATGGTATCGAGTTCGAGGGACGATTTCGGCGAGAGATAAATTGTACCGAGGAAACAATTTATTTGTAGGTGATAAGTGTTCGCTTGAATACGGCGAAATAAATATTTCGTTGAATCAAGTAAATATTTGCTAACTATTGCAATATTTATTTGGCACAATTTGATCCTCCGAGACAACCATTTGAATAAAATAAACATTTCAATAGTTAACATGTATTTTCTCGTCTTGATAAGCGAACTTAATTTTTTCCAGAAGAGCAACTAGAATTTTTGTCATAACTTTCTCCGTAATCTGAATGAAAATCATAAAGTGAAGGCACTTTTCAAATATAAATGGACCGAAATTATTTCCTGAAATCATAATAACCACCGTGCAAGGGTAACGAAATCGGAAAATAATTTTATTACTGGTAGCGGACAATCCGATAAACGACGGCGGCCATATTATTATAATAACAATATTTTTATTAATTTGAGCTGTAGCCTAAACCGATTCTATTTCAAGAGATGTAGTATGGCGCGTAGATTTCGAAAAATATATATATTACACTTCGCGAAAATGAGTAATTCCGGAGAAAACCCGGTGAAACACATTTTTCAAACATAGTGATAATTTTCCGTAAGCAACATTGGTTGGAAAATGTTGAACTGTATGGGACTCTTGCAATTGGAGAAAAGCTAGCTCCAAAGCCCGCTCAACGAAGTATTTTATTTCGCCGTATCAAAAATAACATTTATTAACTGCTGATAATTATCTGTTCTCTCGGTGTGATGCGTTTCGGTGGAGAGAAAAAGTATCGAAGCAACGTAAAATCTACAGCTCCACCTGTGTCCATGCAGAAACCCTCATGCCCCATCAAATCCAGGAAAAGTCCAGGAAAAAGAAGAACAACAGCCTTTGTTTGTCCGATCTACAGCTAAGTATGTACACCAGAGTATATCGATCTCCCGGCGCGGAGAGACCCGTAACACTCACCTCTCGCCGCCTCGTTCGCCCCGCTTCCCGGAGAACTCTTCAGACCACCGTTCTGATTGGCGTATGCGCTCTTCTCGTGCCTCGTGTCATCTGCAACCATCAACACCGGGATCCAGTTAGAAGTCGTCAATTCGCCGAAGAGAGTCGGTCTCGTCGGTATTAGTCACGCTTCGCGAAAGAGCGTCGTAACGAGCGACGTTTGGGATCGAACGACGGTGTTGGTACCCGACGCGGTTTTCGCGTAATACGAGGAGTTATTTACGGAGTCGAACGCGGGACGAGTAGGAAAGGCGCCAGGAGAGATCGCGCGTCGGGATGACGGATGCGATCGAACTCCCGATACATTTAATCGGGTCGCTTTGGACAAATTGATCGAATCGATCGATTTATTACCGATCCAACCGATTTATTACCGATCCGACCGATTATTATCGTCGATTTATTCGACTTCAGCCGGAGTTACGTTTATATTCGTTTTCATTCACCTACGTCGGCCAGCACCGTTTCGAGAAAGCGTCACCGATCCTCGTCACTCCTATAGTCAGTCCTCCGGTCACTAGATCACTCCCGCGGCATAGCACTCGACGCACCGTCGAATCAGCGGTCCCTCCCGGAGGGCCCCTAAGAAGTCCGAATCGCGAGTACAAACTGACGGTGCACGAGGCTCGCGCCTCCCGTGGTACCACGATCGAATCCCTCTTTCATCCCTCCTCTTCCGTTCTACTACTACGACACAATCACACATGCCCGCGCGTGACCATCCCTCCTCCCTCTCGTACTCGAGCCTCGTGCACACCGTATATCACTTCCCGAGCGCAACTTCCTTCCGAGTGTACAATGCGCGGCGCGCATAACCCCGGCGTGTGTGTACGACCGACACACATGCTAGGGTTACACGCTCGTCACCCCTCCGCGACCTCCGACACTCCTACTCCCCCTCCGGTGGTCCCTCTCGTTACGTCACTACGCGGGCAATCATATGTAACGCACGATGCCCACAACGCGGCGCGCGGCGAATCTATTCGATGGGATGTGTGTCGCTCGTTTCTCTCTTTCCTCTCCGCTTTTCCCGTTCACAGATCGCTGAGCTCGGTGTGGCCCGCGGCTACGCACGGGCGATTCGTATAGGCGGACCTCTGGTCACACGCGGGTTGGGTATACGTATATAGGTAGGTTCTCGGTGTTGGTTTTAATTGGCCACGCGAGGCGTTCGGGATATCGAGTTGTTTGATGAGCTTTTTTGAGCGTCGATGTCGAGTGAAAAATTCTAACTGCGTATGTCGATTTTTGTTTTAAACAGGAGACTGGTCACACACGAAGGTTGGGTATAGGTATAGGTAGGTTCTCCATTTTCTTTTTATTTAATTGATTGGGCGAGCCGTTCGAGAGATCGAATTGTTTGACGAGAATTTTTTAGCATGTGTAAAAATTGAAAGAGGAGATTTTGATCACACGAGGGTTGGGTATACAAGTAGGTTCTCGGATTTCTTTTTTAATTGGCCGCGTGAGCCGCTTGGGAGATTGAATTATTTGAGGACAATTTTTGTGGGCATTCATGTTGACTTAAAAATTCAAGTTGTGACGATTTTTTTTTTGAAAAGAGGAGTCTCGTCACACGCGGGTTGAGTTTGTAGGTAGGTTATCAGTTTTCTTTTTATTTAATTGGCCGCGTGAGGTGTTCAGGAGATCGAATTGTTCGAGGAGAATTTTTGGACGTTTGATGTTGAGTGAAGAATTCAAATTGTGTCAATTTTTTAGAAAAGAGGAGATTTTAGTCACATGGGTTTAGTAGGTTCTCGGTTCTCTTTTGATTGGCCGCGCGATGCGTTCGGGAGATTTGCATCAGTTCGCATTGATATTTTTACGAACCGCACGCAGCTGTTCCCGACGAGCGAACGCTTCGGCTCGCTTAATCAAGAACAAGTGCGCGACTCTCTAGTTGGTTCCGCCCACTCGAGACTTCACGAGGGCGCGCATGCCCGCATACGACCCTCCAGCCGTGCGATAATAGTCGTGTGTCGGGAGTTCGCCAACTTTGACGACGATTCGAATATATTTATCGTACGACCCGCGGAGTGTCGAAGAAAATTTGTAAAAAAAATCATTCCATCTCCATCTACGTCCAAAAAAAAAATTCTAGGTATACAAATATGGATCAAAAGTTCGCGGAAGGCGCGATGACAACGTTCGCGGCGAGTTCAACTCCGAATCCCAATCCGCTCCGATGTCATTCCCACGTCGCCTCATTCGATTTCGCTTTCTACGCCGCGGAGAGAAAATTAAAACGAATCTCGCGCGAGAGAGTATCTGGACGCGTTCAGCAACGCCCCGATCCGGTAAACAAGATTTATCGCCCTGGCCAATAGATCGCTCGCAGGACGCCATAGAAATCGGCACATAATCGAATCCCACTATAGCGGCGCGGAATATGGAGGTGGAAGGTTGAGCGCGGCGCGGAAGACGTGGCTTGCGGAAGCGAGCGGGGCTCGGCCGCTGCAGCCCATGACACCGCACCCATGCAACGCATTAACGCGTCATGTTCACGTTCCCGTCCGTTTCGCCGTTGGCTATCTACATCGATTCTTCCTCGAATCGATGGGCATCCATCAACGTTTACCAGTGGCGCGCTGGCTGGCTGGCTGGCCTGCAACGGTGACGTTGACGTGAGCGCAGCACGCGACAATGTCCGTCGTCTACAATAGCGCGTCGATCCCTGTTGGGCGTCTGTTCGGAATTGGGCCACCGATCTCCCGCGATTCGTGCCTAATCACGCAAAGCTCTCCCGCGGCCGAGGTGAATTTTCCACGGCGAATCGAATTTTTGATTAGGGATGAAGCGGAGTGCGGCGGGGTCGTTAATCTTTGGTAGATGAAAAATTTCTTTTATGAATTTTCGATATTTCACACTGTACAACAAATGTGTACACTGAGATAAAAATGCAGGAGATTTAACTAAATCGACAGTTATGGGTGGGGAATGTCGATTTAGTCTGTTGGATTAATGATTGATTTGAATGGAGTGCAGCTTGTTTCCTTCAAACAGACGTTAATCGCTATAACTAAATTTATTAGTTGAAGCAAATAATTCTGCATTCCCCCAACTGTAAACGCCGATTTAATTGAATATATAATTTTTTTCTCAGTGTAATTTTAATATATTTTTATGTAAAGCTTCTTTCCAATACGTGATTATGAAAATTTAATATATTTCCTTGTGAAATTGCCCTTATAAATTTCATAATGGAGTACATTGAGTTTTATAATTGCGTATTGGATACAAATTTCATATATATTCAATTTAATACCCTTCTTTTACAGTGCATCTCTCGGAAAATTTCTTTAGACTACGAAGTGCAGTGGGGATTTAAATTTCTTATTTCCTTTGAATTAATCTCAACGTTTCACTAAAGAAATTACCACTTCGAGCAATCTTTCGAGCATTCAACTCGGCTTCCAATTAGTTCGCAGTCTATCTTACTTTCTACTTATTTTACTAGGAACGTGAATCATGGAATGAATTTTAATTAGACTGCAGCGACTCGATCGATTGGCTACGTAGCACCAGGAGTTTGAGTTCTATACGAACGTTCGAACTATGTTGAAAGTAGTAGCCGGTGTTGTAGTAGGCAATAAGTTTTGGTAGATGAGGGAGTGTTGATAAAGAAATGTAATTAGATAAAAAAAAAATGTCAATTTTTCTGACGAAATAAAAATTTCTCTTGCGTAAAATTGCCGATATCTCATATTTCCTTCGAGATGTCGACCAAATAATCATGATTTTCGTGACCAACGCGATAATAATCAGTAAGATATTTTGTGCAAAATGCCGAGGATATTTTTTCAATTTCTCGCAAAACTCAAAATCTCTGGAATCGAATTCTTGACCATTCTGATCGATGTATTTTTTTCATGCTGATTCCGAAATTGACAGACTTATCGGATACATTTCAAAGGAACATCAAGAGATACCGATGATTTTATGTAAAACAAAATTCTTATATTTCCTTTCAGATATCAATCTGATAATCGTGATTTTCATAATCAACGCGAAAAAAATACGTAAGATATTTTGGGCAAAATGTCACCCTTTGATATTTATTCAATTTTTCGCAAGACTCAAGATCTCTGAAATCGAGTTCTCGATCATCCTGGTCGATGCGTTTTTTCATGCTAATTTCGAAAGCAACAGACTTATTGGGCAAATTTCAAAGGAATATCGAGATACCGACGATTTCATGTAAAAAACTTGTCTCATATTTCTCTCGAGATATCGATATAACGACCGTGCTACATCGGATAACGCATCTATTCGAAATAGCAACGTCCGACATGGCTGATAAGATTAGCGGATGAAAAGTGCAGCATATCGCCGCAGTGTGTCCAAAAGAAACGAAACGACCGGACTGGGAAACAAGCTTCTTTCCTATAGCAAGTTTAAGCCGTAGCGGAGCTACTCTACCGAAAAAGGAACAATTTCCTGTCGAACAGCGGTCGGCTTCAACGGCGGGGATCGTTATTTCCGGAATGGCATTGTCCCGCAGAGGATGCGATATAACGCGGTGAGTCTCCGCAGGCAGGACGGTTTGACGAGTTTAATGCTCTGCGCTATGGAACTGATACGGTATTTCGGGAGCATTTTGCCCTTCGATCGATAACCGTCCTTTTCCAGAGAATCGTTGCGTTGACGTCAATTTAATTAATCGACGCTATCGTTAATTCATCCCTGACAAAGTTGCAGTTCCACTAAGAGACTCGGTCAATAATTGATTTTGGGAGCTAATTAAGCGTACCGTCCAATAATCCGACATCTATCGACGAATCGGAAGCTCTCTCGAGAAGTCCAAAGTTAATTTCGTTCTCCACGCTCGGCGATCTCCTTCGGGCCAGACTTTCGTTCAGATTCTCGGCCTCCTGCTGTACTATCTTCAGGGTCTCCACCACGACCTGCTCCTCCACGAGATCCAGATTCCTCGTCCGGGTATTTTCATCCGTCGAATTCTTCGGGTCCTCCTCTTCCGTCAAATTGAAACGCACCACCTTCGGCTCCCTCCTGGTCGCCGGAGAACCGTCCCGACTACCGTCGGGTTTCTTCAGGATCGGCTCTCGGTTGAACAGATTGATCATGGCCTGCTCGATCTTCATGTGCTCCTGGATGATCGCGTCCAGCGGCTCCAAGCAGAACTTATCGCGGTCCAGCGGCAGCGGTGACTTCCCCTCTTCGGGGTGTCGCGGCACGTTGCTCGGCTCCTCCGGGCTCGGCCGATCGCGGGAAGCGGGAAACTTGCGCTCTTCGGGGATGGCCACGGTGTTCATTCGCTTGAAATCCAGGGTGTTGAGTTTGTTCTCGAAGTTCTGCCGAGTCTCGGTGGTCCTGAAGCAAGCCGGCGGATCGATGAAGAATTTCAGGGCCTCCAGGTGCTCGCGGTACTCGCGTTCGAGTTCGGCGGAGTTGCCGGACTCGCTCTTCATCGATCTTCGCTCGTCGCGAGCGCGTATCCGTTCGATCTGCTCCAGAGACAGAGGCTCCGGGTGAAATTTGCCGTTCGTCGTCGCAGAGGAGCCCCTCCTCCCGAGTCTCCTCGCGCTCGAATCGTCGGAATCGCTGGACCCCTCCTCCTCGATCCTCATTCTCCTCTCCTTCAGGAGGTCCCGCTTCTTCACCTTGTGCCGGGTCTCCACCCTCGTCCTGGGCCTGGATCTTCTCGCGGTCCACGAGGCGCTCAGGGCGCGCAGGACCCCGGGGATTCGCGATCCGCCGCTCTTCTGCTTCTGGGGTGGCCGCAGATCGGGGCGCTTCGTCATCACGAGGGGATTGGTCGTCTCCGGGGAGTCGCGGCGGCGCGACGGTCCTGCCTCGTCGCCTACCGCCGCGGAGAGACACTGGGAGCAGGTGAGGAGCTTCATCCCTTTCGTTGCGGTCGAAGGGACGTCTCGAAGAATTGGCGCCTCTCGGTCGTCGTTTCTCGTAAGGAGCTCACGGATGAAACTCGTTGGATTTCTCGAAGATCTCTCTCACCGGAATGTGGGACGTTTTAGTATCGGTATACTAAAAAATATACGAGTACTTTCACGCGACACCGATCGACTTTGTCACGTACACGTTCTTGAATCGCTTCCGCCTGGCAACGATGAGCGAAAGATCGCTCCTCTCTTATCGCAGCCGAAGCGCGACCCCGAAGGAACAACACGGAGACCGATTCACTTCGAACATCGAGACGAATCGACGACGCGACGCTTCCCGCGATTCCACCACCTCGAGAACTTCCTCCACTTCCGTCCGGACCCCGTGGTCATCTTTCGACGCAAGATTTTTCACTCGCAGATCTACTTCGCCGCGCGCACTCGTCGCGATCTCACCGCGCACCACTCGTCGTACGGCGTCCCCGACGAGCCGTCGCGCCGGTTCAAGAAGACGAGACGACGCGCGGTCGTCGAAAAGCTCGATAGCGAACCGTTCCGTCTCGCAAGACGTAGGGCACCTAAGTGGAGGGCGCGCCCGCGGCCCGGTCTACCCACCGGCGTCTGCGGGCATAAGTTAAACGTACGCACCGCGGCGTGACGCTACGGCAATTTCGCCCGAAGAGACAGTCGGGAGCGGGAGTCGCTGATTGGTAAACGGAATTGCGCTTGAAGAAGGCAGGTATACGAAACGGAGTAGCCGCGGCGCGGTGTAATTTGGTAATTTCAGGCGTGTGGGCGGGGGCTCGCTACTCGCGGCCGCTAACGACGTGTGCCTTATTAGGTCGGGGACGCGCCTTGAATCGACGCCGGCCGATCGCGAGAAATCGAGACGGGAGACACGCGTTTGACGCGCGCGGCGTCGATCTCGAACGGGACGCGTTTGAGGTTCTACAGATCGATGCGGACGTCGGGTTGTATTTCAGAACAGGCATCACAGCCAAACATGCAGACTGATCCAAATTCTGTGGCTCAGAGCCAAACTATGTTAAGTCCAAAAAAGTAGTTTTGAGATAATTGAGTTTAAATTATTTTTTCCTGTTTCGTTGCACATAACTTAAGTCACTTAAATTGCAAAACGTTCAAATTTAAAACCCAGGGTTATTCATGTCGACTTTATGTGGAATGTTTAGTATAACTTAACATATAAAACCCATTTTCGGCAAAAATGAACTTGATATAGTTTGGCTACTAACGATTTTTTTACACATCTGTAATTTGGAATAGTGTACCTAGGGAAGGTACACTGAGAGAAATAATTGCTGGTGCCAAACAAATATTTCCTTCAATGAAAAACATGATACAGTTTCAGGACCATGTCATGGTTTTCTTCGCGAGGGAAAATATTTGATAGGCTCGAGTAATTGTTTCTTTTTGCGCGGGAAAAATTTCTCGTTTCCACGACGACATTCTTGAATCGAGAATATATACATATATTCTTCGATCGAGAATCTGCATTTAAAAAAATTTTTAAGACTACATTTTCTTGATTGAAAACAATTTTTGTTGACGCTAGTAGTTATTTCTCGCAGTGCACTATATGTCAATGATAAGTAGGCTTAATGATGATTAATTCGGGTTTGAATAAGACACCGATTCGTTACCGCTGAGTGTCCGTTTCCTTGATTCGCTATGCCGATTCCCGCTGTACCTACAGCATCCCGTTCGTCGAAGAGAGTGACGTGTACATCCTGTATCCATGTGTATATTATATTATTTATACGCTATTAGACGGCGCAACAGGCTTCCGAAAGCGAGAGCGATACAGCTCGAGAGATAAATCTAATTAGATAGAGGCGAGCGTTACGAAATTATGATTAATTATGCGCTGGAGAGGGGAATTAAATCTTCGATGGACCTCCCACGCACTCGCTCGTTATCCGCGGAATGCCCACTCGTCGTCGTTTCGGTCAAATCGACGCGCTGCTGTGTAAAGTACCTATTCATGGTATACAGAAAAAATATGTAATTAAATCAACTAAATGTTATTAATTGACTCTCCTCTAGTCGACTCGAATGATGTTTTGATTGTATCGATGAAGCAATAACCGATTCGATAAAAGTATCATTCGAGTCCGTAGAAACTACAAAGCTCGTGATAAATTTCGGGAAAAGGTCAATTTATCGTTACGATAACTACAATTTTAGTAAAAAGAATAGCAACGCTTGGAACTTCTGCAGATTTTACTATAACTTTTACTAAAATAATTGTAGTTATCGTAAAGATAAATTGGCCTTGTTTCGAAATTTACCACGAACTTTGCAAATGCTACGATTTTTTGTTTCCGCGTGGTTAATTCAACTACATCGTTTATTAGTGCTTCGGCAGTCCTTTCTATTCACGAGTCCTCCATAAATTCTCGATCGAACGGACAAATTTGTCTTCTGGTCCGCAAATAATTTATCCGCTATTCAATTCAATTGACGCGTAAAATTAATTAGCGCAATTTCAGATGTTCCAGAGTTAGACACCGCGTTAAATAAACCACGCCTGAGCGTCAATCGTCAATTAACAATAAGTAGAGAGCAGCGATCCTGCTAAACCCATCGAGTCGATACGTTATTAATGCCTTCTCGATATCCGCTCGGGGAACGTCTCTGAAATATATATCCATTCCGGATATACATTTCGAATTCCACAGCGGAGCGAAGACGTCGACGTCGGCAGTGCGCGCTCGAATAAATATCGGTTTTCCATTAGATTAGCGGCTCTCCCAGAGCAGATCGGAGCTTCGAGCTTCGGGATTATTCGTCGCCCGGCCTAATGAATTGAAGCGAGGTACCGAAGTGACCGAAGGATTCTTGACTCCTTGATTAAATAGGCGTTAATCGGAACGAGAGGGAAAGAGAGGAGGTAACCGGTGGAATAACGCGAAATCGCTCGGAAAGTTTCCGACGACGGCGAGGAACGACGAGATGGAAAGATAAAAAAATCGCGCAAGAAGAAAATACGCTCACCAGTCCCGTTGCTCTTTGGTTCCGTAGATATGATTGTCGTGTTCGAGGTGGTCTTGGTGGTCGTTCCTGCGACAGCGAGAAAGTCGGTTTTATCTTGGAAAATAAGAGGAGAAAAGATATTTTTCGTGTTACTCTCTCCCGATGGAGAAAAGTCTATATAGGCACGCGTCATACGCGTTATGCCGGGACGAGACACTCACTTTTAAGAGTCTCCGTGGAAGTGTTCTCCTGAAGGCTGCTCTTGTAGATGCGTCTCTTGGGCGAACCGACGTTTTCCCTGGAAAAGGAAATTCGAGAATGAATTATACGGTTTTTTGTAATACGCTGGGGAAAAATATGGGTACTATCGATATATCGCGCACGCGGGCACCGAGAGGACGGTGCATTAATAGTTAATAAATGTAATTTTAAATACACATTTTTTTTCTCTCCATCGAAACGCATCACACCGAAGGAACGGATTATCAGCAGTTAATGAACGTAATTTTTGATACGGCGAAATAAGTATTTCGTCAGGCTGAGAAAGTGTATGTCAATTATTAAAATATTGTATTCATTTCATTCAAGCGAAAGAAACATTTTAATCGTGCCAAATAAATATCGTGATGGTTAACGAATATTTCCTTGACCCGATAAAATGTTTATTTCGCCATATTCATACAAACATTTATTAACTACAAGTAAACTGCTTTCTTCATTAACCTCTTCACGTCCTTGACCACATATGTGGACGTTTAGTTTTCCACAATTATAGCCACCGTCAATAGTAAATAGAACGAAAACCCGACAACGACTTACTCACCACAGAATACCCCGATCAGAAAAGCAAAAAAATTTCCATTAATATAAAATAAATAAATCGCAAAAGAAAAAAAAACATTGTCATCTTTTCCTCGCCACAAAAAAAATCGTCCCTGAAGAGGTTAATGAGTGTTTCGAGAAGAATTAACTTCTTATATAAGTTCCGTCACCACTTCCACGTCTTGCGAGCATCCCCGCAGATGGGGATGCTCGTAATCGGCGACTCAGCGTCGTTCCGTTCCCTTTTCGATTAGCCCGCCGCTAAATTATACACGTAGAACGCCGGTTAGCGAACCGTGACGATCAGGGAGGGGGTTGGTTCGACCGCCTTTTTCGCGCGAAGGTGAATAATACACGTCGCTACGCCGCGTGCGCCTAATTCTCCCGCGCTCTTCGATGGGCTCGTCTGGCGTGTGCACGGAGAAAACGGTTTATTAATAGATAATAAATTTCATCTCAAATACGACGAGATAAATATGTCAGAGCAAGAAAGTAAATGTTAATTGTCAAAATATTTATTTCACTCAAACGGTTGCCTCGGAGGATCAAGTTGTGCGAAATATTAGAAATATCGTAATAGTGAAATATTTACTTGGCCCAGCAAAAGTTTTATTTCGCCATATTCAAACAAATATTTATCAACTAGTACAAATAAATTGTTTTCTCGACACGTGAACGACACGATCTTCGTATACGAGATCGAGAAAATTTCCCCATCCCGTTTCCATAGCGCCTGAAATGAATACCGCGGCGAGTACCTGATCACTGAAAAAACGGTTTATTTATAATTGATAAATGTTTATTTAAATATGACGACATAAACATTTTATCGGAGCAAACAAATCTTCGTTAATTGTTACAACATTTCTTCGGCACCTCAATTTGATCCTTCGAGGCAAACGTTCGAGCGAAATAAACATTTTAATAATTAACATATACTTTCTCGTTCGAAATATTTATCTCGTCGTATTTGAAGTCACATTTATTAACTACTAATAAACTCTTTTCTCAATGCTACACATTTGGCGGAAACCCAGCCGCGCGCGATGTAGGTGCGCGCCGGCAGCGCACCTCGCGCGCGAACCGCGGCGAATCGAGAGGAAGAAAACAGGCGTCGAAACGAGGCTCGCGCGATTCGTCGCGCGACTCCGATCCGATACGTCCGTTGAAGCGTCGCGCCGTACACAAAATATAGGAGGAGGCGGGAGTACAATTGATCGAGCGCGCCGGAAAATGCGAACGGATAGGTACAGGTTGGATACACACGGGGCGCTCCCCTGTGACGTCACGTGACCCCGCTGTCCACCGTCCGTTGCCGTGCTTCCTGTCCCAATCAGTCCGGGCTCTCTCACTATGTGCGACAGTTTTATGCGTGCTTCTGCATCATCCCCCCCTCCCCGGCCCTGCGCCACCCTCGCCCGTAACGACCGAACTCGTGATATGGCTCGAACTATCGAGCGGGAGAGCGTTTCGACCGCGACGGGGAGAAAAATGACGATTGGTGTGAACGAGAGAGGGAAAAAGAGGAAGGCAGGAGGGGATGGTCTTTTCAAGACTATCGAACTCGATCGAGGTTGATTTTATTTTGCAATTTTTCGAGGTGGACTTTAAAGTATTATTTTATTATTGGTGAATTTATATATGAAACTCTCTACGCTGAGAAAAATAACTTGGTTAAAGTGGCAAAAAGCATATGATTAAACGAGTCTAGTTATATTATTATAACCAAACTACTAGTGAATTGAATTAAATATTTAGTTATTCCACAACTACATATTTAGTAACTCTAACTACATATCTATAGTAATTTTAATCAGAAAATTATCGGTTTGACCAAACAGGTGGGGGATTCATAGTACATCGAACGGTTTAATTGTGGTCTCCAGGATTTTGTTGAACTTGACTGGGTTATCCTTCTCAGTGTACGGAAAGAGAATGAGCAGTACCAATTGGCATCAGATCGATTCCCGCTTAAAATTACTCGTAAGCTCCGCGTAATGTTACGCACTCATTTAAAATCTGTAATTCGTATAAAAAATCATACCGAATATTAATTATCATTCGTCGACACGACTCTGGCATCTGGTGTCGTATCGAGGGCGAATCGAATTCGATGATACGCGCGCTTTCGGGGCGAAGGCAATAATAGCGGCGAAGAAGGAGGGGGGCGGAGGGTGTACCGCTGCGATTATTCAGTCGTGTGATGCGTATACACACGTATACAAAGAGGCGCAGGCGCGTGTACACGAGCGCGCGATGTATGTAACGATAGCGTGACCGATACGAGCTATCCAACTTGTCGGGAACAACCAGAGTATAGCGGAGCGTTGCCGCGCAAAATTGAGGAGTCTTGCTTTAGCGATATATATGCTCTATATTTTTTTATCAATTACAGCGAAGGAAAAAAATTCAATGAATCGTATTTTTTTTCCATGGGAAAAGGAACTAATTATAAAAGAGGAGAAGGGGTGCGAAGCGAAAGACATTAAAAAGAGTGAAATATCGACTCACTGATTGAGTCCGAGCGTGAGATGGTCGCCCGCGTTCCGCAAGAGCGCGTGGGCCTCGCTGTTGGTCAGCTCGCGAGTGCTCCTCCCGTTGATGCTGCTGATGAGATCGCCTTCTCTCACCCCCTGCTGTGTCGCTTTGCTTCCCGGATTTACCTGAAACGTCGATTCAAGAGATGTCGCTCAAACGTTCCTTTTTTTCTCGTTGCCGCTCTTCGTGTAAACTTAACATTTCAATTCGAATTCGATCGCAATTGCGGCTCGATCTCTTCATCTACGAAATGGGAAATCGAGAAACGAGCAACCGTGAGGTAAAAGTGGAACGGATGCCCCGCAGCAGAGATGTGTGAAAAATGTGGGTAATCTTTTTCATAGTAAAAATGTAGATAAGTATTTTTTGTTAAACATTTTTTTGCGATATCTGCAATTGATTTCAAGATAATTGATTTGGAAACTCGTTCTTCAACCAGGACGTCTACACTGAGACAAAAATAAACTTGACCGAAATAAACGTGCCTTTGGATAGTCCCAAGACCCTATTTATTCGATTTAAATGAATATCGATTTGATTCAAATAACACCTAATTAATTCAATAATCTAATATTTGCGTCCAACCAATATTCATTTAAATCGAATAAACATGCTCTCGGGACTATTCAAAGGCACGTTTATTTCGATCAAGTAAATTTTTCTCTCAGTGTACTTCACTTTTATCCTACGACTCCGAGGTATCGTACGCGCGATGATAAAGAGTCTGATAAACAATCCAGACGAGCCTTCCCTCGCGTTACATCCGCTTTATTTACGTTCCTGCTCGATATTGCCGGCGGGTACCATGCATCGGCCCGTACAGACGCGGAGGGTGTGGACGGCCTCGGCGAGCGCCGCGGACGGTTGCCTGCCGGCAGGCGCCGCAAGGCCGGCTCCGCAGTCGCGCGCCGTGATTTACAGCGCGGCCACGGCGCATTCGAACTCCGCGGAGCGGCCGTAAAAATGGAAATGAAAAACGGCGTTAATTTCGCCGCTTAAATCCTCACCGTCACGCCGCGCCTCCGTCCGGCCGGCGAGCAAAACTTCAGCATGCCTCCCCGCGCCGCGGAAAAAATCCGGTAGACTTCGCGATGCCGCACGCAGGGCACGTTGCAGCGCTGCGCTGCGATTCTCCTCCCCTCTTTACGAGGAGAATTTTTTTCGAATCGCGAGACTGGGAGCGAAGGCGGCTTCCGAGATGTACGAGGAGGTGAGGAGGATGCGGCGTGCGTTCGCTATTCGCACGTGCGCGGATCTTTCTGTCAGGCCTTTGTCCGATTGTAATGAGTACGTGGATGATATATGTGGAAGGAAGAGGAGGAGGGGGGGGGGGGGGGAGCGCGCGATCCCTTATCCCTTACAGAAATATATCGTGCGCGTTGACGCTACCAAAAAATACCATCGAGATGAAATACATCGCGTTTGCCCGGTTGATTGTGGCCGCGCCGACCTGATTCGAGCAAGAGGATGATGGACGTTTCGTCGGAGAGGTCTTGACGGAGGTCACTGATTAGATGGTAACCTTTCGCGGAGATATCAGTCTCTCTTTATCTTTCTCTCTCTCTGTGAAATATCACTGAGTTGAAAGACTCGAGAGGAGAAATCGGTAACGAATTTAGGATGAAATTCACTTATACACCCGCTGCGATGCACTGCACGGATCTAATGATTAAAAAAAATCCAAACACTCTCTAAAGGACGAACGAAGGTATCGATCACGCAGGCTCGACTACTCGTCTTCCTCTATCCGATATCCTTGTTTCGCGTTATCACAGCCCTCCGCGCTTCACCATTTCTCCGGGGAAATTTTTCAAGGCAACGACGCAACGACTCAATTTCACTCGCCGCTCCATTTTCCACCCCGCGCCCCCTCCCCGCGACTCCACCGGTAATAACTTTTCCTCGAAACGCAGTCGCGCCGCTCAACTTCCCGCGTGTTTCGCGTGACGTTCCCCGCGGCGCGTCGGGGAGAGAATAACGAAGAGAAATGTAGAGAAGGGGGAGGGACAATAGCAACGATTCGCGCGCACTTCAATTAGCGACCGGCCAGAGACGAGGCGACGACGGCGACGCGGAGTAGCGCGCCGCGTTGTTCGGCGTCTAAGAGGAAAGAGAGAACTGGGCTCCTTCTTGGACGGCACGAGGCTGCGGGGTGCATCCCGTCACGTCGCATCGCATCGCACCGCATCGGCGCCAACCTGCGTGGCCGGCACGACACGCGAGTCTCTCCCTCTTCGGCTGACCTTCCTCCGCCGCGCGCGCCCCGCGCGTCCTTCGCTTTCCGCCAGCGGTGTAACGATGCGCGGGGGTGAAAAGGGAGGGCGAGCGGGGGTTGGCTATATGAGAAAAGGGAAGGGATCCTTCGAATTCATCGACTGAAAGCAGGTCGCGGCGCTGATCCGCCATGGAGCAGCCTTCGAGAAGGTCGGACGTAACTTTTGGGGGGTGTGGGGATTATAGTCTCGTTGTAAATCACGAAGAGGACGGGGAGTAGTGTAGGGAGGGAAGGGGGAGGAGTGGAATTGATCGTTTATTCGCTTCGTGTCAAGGAGAGCGAGCGTGAGAAGGTGAAGATGAAGATGATGAAGAAGAAGACGAAGATGAAGATGAAGACGAAGAAGAAGACGAAGAAGAAGATGAAGAAGAAGATGAAGAAGAAGACGAAGAAGAAGAAGAAAATGAAGGGGACGAAGAAGAAGTCAAAGAAATAGAAGAAAGAGGAAGGAGAGAGAGAGAGATCAATTATTTTCTCGCGACGATTCTCCTTCGTCTGGTTTTTTTATACGCTAACATTCGAAGGGTGATGTGCCTAACGAAGCGCGTTTTACTACGTCCCACCGCGTGACTTTGCAGGGGAACTGCTCTCCCTACTCCATCCCTCCCCGGGGGAAATAATTATGAACCCGGTGCGAGGGTGACACGGCGATTTCTCGGCGCTACTTTTTCTTTCCCCAAAAAGAGGAAAGAATCTCGCGACGCCAGCGAGGCGCGAAGGGACTCGATGAAGATTAGGAGGGAGAGGGACGCGGGGGTGTTTATTGCGAGGAAAATCGCTTCGATTTTCCACCCCGTCGATCGCGACGCTTCGAAGGGTCAATCGACCGGGACTCTGGAAATGTCGCCTGGAATCAACTGCGCAGTTTTTTTGGACTTCTCGGAAAGTTTAATATTCGGACCTTTTGTTTTGCAAAAAAAAATTGTGCAAGGGTTGGAAATTTCGGAGCGACACTTTGGCTGTGCTATCAAACGAAATCGCGAAGCGATTTTTGGAGACTATTCGAAATCGCCGTTTCGACTTTTCACTATTTCCTCATGTTTGGCAAAACCTTTTATACCGCGTCGCGGGCGAATCTTCCGGAGGAGGAAACGTTCGGTGAAACGACGCGATCGAAGCGCGGATCTTCCCGAGACTGACCATCGCGACGTCCCCACCCCTTTCCGCTTCGTCCTTCCACGACCACTCGCATCCTCCGCGTTCCTTTAGGGGTGAAACTATCCTCCCTCGCTTCCTTCTCCACCCCTCCGACGCTCCTCGTTAAACGGCTATCGGGTCCTCTATCACTTTCCCCTATGGACATCGCGCGCGCTCGAGAGACGGTTTTCCGCGACGCTCGTCGATCTTCCTCCGGAAGATAAGTGGTTATAGTTCGACACTTTCCCGTACCAGCGGAGAAGTGACAATGGTCTATGAAAAACGACACGGGAAACTTCATGCGTTGCAAATGTGCGAATTGGGCTTTAATTTCGTTACGCTCGACTTGTTTCTTTAAACAATGAGAAAAGAAGTGGTTCTGACAACTATTTTCGACTAAACTGCTCCAGTTTTGTGATAAGCGACAGTTCTATATTATAGTTATCGCAACAATTTTTTTGTCCCGGTAACTAAACATAGTTACAATTATAAAAACTGCTACTAATTACCAAACCTGAGCAGTTGAGTCCAAAATAGTCGTCACAACCACATCTATCTACTTCTTTCAGAGTGTATCCGTGATTTAATTCGGTTTCCGGATCGACACTGGCTGCGCGCTCTTGCCGCAACGCGAGCCGGAGTATATGTGACCACCTGGCGGCTCTCGCGCGGACTCCACTTGGTTATCATTCCACTCGTAACGGCGCGAGGTGGTCGTAGAAATCCTCGCGCGTCTCCTCCTACCTTCGCTCTTTCTCTCTCGACGCTCCCCCTCCCTCACGTGCGCTTCGCGGTAAGAATTCTTCTCGATTTTCCCGCGACGAGGAGTTCTCTTACCGGATCTCGAAATTCCACTCGAGTCGCGCCGAGTTCGTTCTACGGCCTCTGCAAGCGGCGCGGCGATTCTTACTTCATTTCGGATCGTCGCGGGGAGACAATCGGGAACTTTCGGGGATTTCTCTCTGTCCGTGAAAAGGCGGAGGTGTCCCTCGAACCGCACTCTGCAGATGGCGAGTATATCACGAGGACGATTTCGCGGGGGCGATTATAACGAGGAAACTTTCGAGAGGGATGAAAAATGCGAGAACGGGGTTAATTAATAGCAGGGAACTTGAAGAATCTCGTTTTTTTTTCGATGAGCGAGCTTTTACAATGATTATGGAAAATTGATTGCACGTTTTCTTCAAGAGCTCGTCAAACTGTTGCGCGAGGATATCGTAATAGGAGATGCAAGTGCAATTAAGTCCTGAGTGTCGATCGAGGGTCCGAGTGAGGCGATATCGTCGCGATTATTCGATACAAATCACGTTCAACTGAGAATTCGACGACGAGAACACGTAGGCGAGGAGAAAGTCCAGATAGACAAATGTACGAAAATTGTACAGCGACTTTAGGTACAAAGTACTGGCACATCCGATGCATCAAGTTTGTGCACTTTCTGAGTAGTCATTGAGCAAGCATATTTGTGTCATCAAATGTTTTCAAAATAATACAAAAAGAAATGCTAAGCATGTGCTCAATATAAGCGCAATTTTTTATAAACATACGATTATAAAATATAATAAATATTACATAAATAATTATGTTCTATAGATACAGCGATTAGTTTGAATCACACTTTGATGTAAATTTAACAATTTTCTTTAAGAATAATTATTCGTTCAAATTCATGCGACAAAATAAACATAAACTTCAGAAGGAATTATTCTAGTTTTTATGAATGTCGTGATGATTATACAAGCCTATCTGGGAAGTAATGTCGAGAGTGGCGAAGCAGGGCTCGCGGAGAGCATTTTCGCGTCACGCCTCAAGGGAAAATTGGGCGGAGAGCTTTTTGTGCCCTAATTATAATTCAGAAGCCCTCGTGATTTTTCCAACCGCGTTTTGGGTCTATGAATGAGAAGCCGCGATACGATATATACATACATATATCGTATGCGGACGACCACTTATTGTTAGATGCATTTGCCCGGCTTCGGAAACACGGAGTCACCGCGGTGTAGGCCCTACTTATCGGTCGTCGTTCCGTTTTTCGAACGTCGCGACGCAAGGACAAATTGCTCGACACGTTCGCCTGCTAGCGTCGGACGCGTCGATAGCCCCCTACCTAAACGTTGCAAGTGGTAACAGCGATCAGGAGCCATCGAGAGACGTCCGTCCAGTACTCGATTTTCCCCTACACAGCGTGGCATCGCGCTCCCGTAATATAACGGTAGGTACTGTGTACCGCCGCGCGCGTGGTGCCGGTCGGCACTAAATTAACGAGATAGCCATTTTTGCCGCGGACAGGTGCGCCTGAACGGCTCGGCTGTCGGTACTGCAGGTAACCAATGGTAGGTATCGGAGCGCGGAAGCTGGCGCAGACCGCGGAGAGATTTTTCCATTGACGGTAAAGCCGTGGAGAACGAAATTTCGTCGCGCGCGAGGAAACAGTACGGAATTAATTTTTTTTTGGCGATCGATTTTCATTTCTAGGAGGACGTTTTCAATATTTTTTTTGGCAAAGCTCGAAAAAGCTACGCGTATACATAACATACTTTCGTTCAGCCCTGTGTGTTTTTCTTTCCGTTCGTAATTCACGCACCGCAAATAATTATGTCGTAAATCGCCGTCGATCGGATTAATGTAGAAAATAGAACAAACACGGGGGCAATTCTCTCCCTTCGGGTTCTTGCTAACACTACACTGAGAAAAAAAAATTGGTTGGATCGATTTCGTTGGTTCGAATTATCTCAAACAATTAAATATTTTCTTAATGTATATAATTGTGTTCAATCCAATATCCGTTCGTTCGCAACTAATATATGCTTAATCACTCTGAGTACACTGCAAAACAAAAATTACTTCATTCAACCACGGTGAGGTTCAATACGGCGAACCTAACGTTATACCCAATTGTTTCAAGTAGACATTTACTTGTTTTAACTTTAAATTGGTTGCCTTAACTCCACATATTTGTCCTTACAGTCTTATGACATTGAAACGCACACCATGAGGTTCGCCGCATTCAATTTCACCGTGGTTGAACGAAGCAAACTTTTTTCAGTGTAGATATTTAGTTACTACAACTTTTCGTTATATATTTAGTCCGCCACATATTACGATTTTTGTGCAGTTGAAACAGTGAAGTATTTTTTTAGTAATTAATATTTACTCACATCGATTATATATGCTTACACTTGCTGCGAATAAACGAGCATCGAATTGAATACAATTTCCTTAACTCAAACGAATGTGCCATCGTTTCGACTAATATAAACCAACTGAATATTTCAACTCAATTTTTTTCTCAGTGTATACGAAGTCGACAGAGAACACCCACACCAGCTCGATCGCGGGAGCGACTTTTTTTTTTCCCGCCGCTACTCTCGCTCTATAAAACGGCCATTTCGCACCCGGTCTAATCGATAGAGCGATTACGCCCCGTTACGCTATTAGCGGACGCCAAATAGGGACGAAACGATGGCTCGTTACCGCGCCGCATCTGGAAAACGTCCCTTTCGACGCCGCGCAGTATAATAGCTCTACGCGTCGCGCGTACTTCGAGGAACGGGTGTCTCCGCACCGTAGAATCGAAATGCATTCGTCGTTATCGCGAGACGAGAATGTTCGCTCCAAGATTTCTTGTCTAAAATAAAAAATAGTGTTTCAACGCGAGATTGCATTCGAAGATACCGGAAGAGAGTTGCTCTTTAATTTTCCGAGGTGACTTCATTTGAGGAGCAGACTTTCTAAAGTGCAATTTGTCCATTCGCAGTTTGTCCTATAACCGCTAACAGTTTATCTACGACTGATGGACATAATGCAGTTTGTTTGTCTAGGACATTTTCAGACGCTTATATAGATGTAAAGAGATGCATTTAGGTGGTCCATATAAACACAACTTGTAAAGGAACTTGAAAATATTCGTATGTTGGCAAAAATCGAAAAAATGGATAAACTGAACTTAAAAAGTCTGCTCCTCATTTGACCTCGAGTTGGAGCAGAATTTTTTTCCCCCCTTTGCAATATTTATCTCGATCGTTTCCGTTTCACCCGCGTGGACCACTCCGCGGCGCGAATTGACGAATAGCCGGGAATCGAGACAATTCTCGCCTCTTTCGCCACGGTCTCTCCGCACCCACGAACCGCGGCCTCCTATTCGTCACGGGGTGCGATAATGACGCGCGGCTAACCTCGCGCGCTCGTCATCATCTTCGCTTCACCGACGGGCGCGGCGCGCGGCGCCGTCCCCTGGAAGTTCGCCCCGGGCGGTTCGACATTCTTCCAGACATTTCTACGTCGTCCCTCTCCCGCCGGTCGTTTTTTACCCGGAGATCTAGGGGTTATAATAACGATAATAAATTGGCTCCGTCTCGGAGCCTCTGTCATTTGACGAGCAGATGTAAGGGTCGGGTCGATTATGCGTCAAGTTGATGCGACGCCGTTGTACGCAGGGGATTGAGTTAAGACTGCACTTGGAAAAATAACTCAATTAAAATGACAAAACGTATTTGATTAAATATATTTAGTTATTCTCTAACCAAATAACTAGTAATTTGAACCAAGTATATAATTATTCTAACTACATATTTCGTTACTTTAACCAGAAAATGTTCAGTTTAACCAAACAGATAGAGAATCAATATTTCGTCGCACCTAGGGAAAAGATTTGGTTGAAAGGAATCTGATAGAAAAATTTATTTGAGATGAATAGAAAACTATTCACATCGAACAAAAGTCTATTTGAATTGGACAGATATTCTACTACGTTCGTACTCGATTAGAAATATATGCAAAAGATTTCTCTCTAATTCAAATGGACTTTTGTGTGTTCAATGTATTATAAATTCCTATCTATCTGAAATAAATCATTCCATCAGGTTCGTATTCAACTAGATCTTTCTCCTCAGTGCAACCAGCCAGGTTATGATTTCCAGGATTTCGGTCAGATCGATCAGTTTATTTTTCTCAGTGCGCGATAAAAAATATAACGACGAACGATACGACTTCGTCCAGTCTTCCCACTGAATTTATTCGAGGAGAAATAAAATAGGGAGGGACGAGAACGCGTTCGTGAAATCATCAAACGCGCACGACACGCCGTCGCGGAAAGATATAACACGCGCGAGAGGAGGAAGGCGGAAGAGCGTCGCTCTCTCGCGAGTCGAGCTTCTGAATTTCATCTCCCTTTCCTCCCCGCGTATCGGAACCGCCGCGCGCGAACGCTCGGCATACTTGGCACGTAGTTAAGCTCGTCCGAGCCTCGCCCGACGGAGAGACGGTCCGTGTAGAAGGCCGCGGAGGGAGAGGAAGATGCGGTGGAAGGAACGTAATGGAAAGGGAGAAGAGACACTCGAGAGTAGGAGTCGGTAGTCCCCAAAACCGCAACGGTTCCGCGTATAGTACAGGGCGTTGACCTCTCCCCTTTGATTCATCATTTTCGTTACACGCGATTTTCCTAAAGGTAGTGTCAGATACGGCTACTTTTGAGGCGCAGCGGATTAAAATTACTGCACGCAACCAGACTGCAATCGCAAAGTTGCAGGTTGCATGGGTGTTCACACTTGCAGCAGTTCAAGTTGCGTAGTTCTTTAACACTAGACCTACCGCAACCGGTCAATTTGACCGGTGTCTTATTCAGAGTTCCATTCAACCTCAATTATTTCGTAACCCGTGAGATTTTTGTCAAAATTGGTAGAATACTTTTTTGTAGAGCACATTTCGGTCTACAAAAAAGTTCTATAGCAGTGCGGACGACAAATCCACGGATAACGAGATAATCACCCGCCAAAACGACCGTCTTATAAAGCGCGACCATTCGGTAGTTCTAGTGTTAATCTGCTGCGCAGCAAAAGTAGCCGTGTCTGACACTACCTTAAGTTCCTCGGTTTGTGAGGGGTGCAGGTCCTTCAGACCTGGACTCGACCGGCGAAATTCGTTTCCGAACTTTCTCCGAACAAGTCCTCGCGCGCGGGGAAAGTCAACGCGTCGACGTCAAAGAAGCGAATATCGGAGTTCGACTTCCCGAAAAGTCCCCTTCCGGAGTTTCTTCGCCACTTTGGAGGGAAAAAAGGACCTCCGTGAATTCCAATAACTTATCTCATTAGCTTCACAAACGAAGGAGTCATAGTGATTTGAAAAATAGGGGTAGTCAGAGTTGCGTTTCGATTTTTTTGATTAGAATGCTGGTGGCCACCCTCGGAGTGCTGCAAGAGATTCTTACATTTTGTGGTGGCTCTTTAAGGAAGGAACTTACGGGGACTTGATTTCTGGAAATTATCAACTTTGCCCCCCATATCTTTAAATTCGTTTTTTCTTGGCAGTTACGAGCCAGCACTTTTTCTAAAAACGATTGACCACTTCGGCACTCTTAGGGGAGCTGTCGGAACTCTTAATACTTTTTCCAAATTTTTTCAAACGGGGGGCCAACTTCACAGAGATGAGAAAGGGACACGGAGAAATATAGGGGCGTCCGCTTAATTTACTCTTTCGCGCGGCCTCGCCCGCATTACTCTTCGTCGGGGCTAACGTTGTCAAGGTCCGCGCGTCGAGTGGGATATATAACCCCGCGCGGGTCGCTTTAAGTAATGGGGTGGATCGTCGTCGACTTTAACGGAAAGGAGAACGGAGAGAGTCGGGAGAAGGAGGAGCCGGTTGCATAGCGAGCTGTGTGTGTGAGCGGAATAAAAAGGCTACCGCTATATAATGGCCGCGCTATAGCTCCCGCCGCCCCTGTGGCGAGAGGGAAATATAACGACTCGATAGCACAGTCGTAAAAAGGGCGGGTAACGTGAGCCGAAAGCCGATTTGTCGGCGACACGGAGCGCTTCTCCGCACATATCATGCATTCGCCGGATATTCGCGTCTGAGTGTGAGGGGAAGAAGTTGGTATCGGAGGGGGTGGAGGGGCGGCGGACGATTGGGTGTGGGTCTGATCGATCTAATTCGGTGGTCCCCGTCGAGCGAACAGTCGATCGAATAGAGCGAGAATTTTGGATGAAAATAAGGACCTACATTGAATGAAATTAATTGTTGATACGTTGATAAATGTAGGAATGAAAAAAATGAAGGTGAAAGAAGTTAAACTCTCCTGTTGTACCGATTGTGCTAAGTGCCTGTATAGAAAGATACAGTAGGATAGATTTGGCAGAAAAATTAATACCTATTAATGAATGAAATATCATAATAACAAAATTGAAGTAAAATAACTTAAGAATAATAGGTATAGTGATAGAAGTAAAGATAATGAGAATGAAAATGATAGCAAGAGATGATAATTATGGTGGTATAATAATGGTGAATGAATAGTTAGGGAAAAGTAATGCTAGCCCTCTGAGAAAGCAGCCAACAGAGAAGGTTTTTCCTGAAGGCAGGTGCCGAAGTCGACACCCTAATAGCAAGGGAAAGAGAGTTCCAGAGAGAGAGAGAGGGTGGGGGGGGAGAGGAATCTTGAGACTGAAAATCTCGCTCCTCCGAAACCGCACGACACGTCAGCGGCGGTAACTGACGACATCGCGCGCTCCGAGTCCGGGTGCAGGTGCCTGCGCTTTCCTCCGGGTGAGCATGTGTGAGTCGGTGTGGCTGTTGGCTCCGCGAGATGCGGCGGACAGAGGGTGGGGGAGGTAGCGAGGGAGAAGCAGAGAAAGGAAGCTAGCTGCACTCTACGTGAAATGCATTATGCATCGGGCCGGTTCCACCCGTCCAGGCCGATACCTGCTGCGCGCGGAGGGCTTTAATTAAAACAAAGACGAGAAAGATAATCAACCGCGTGTACAGGCACCTTGTGGATCGTTGAAAAGGAAAGGCCGACGCTCGAATGTTGTGTTGAATTCTTTCGACGGCGAATCGACCGGAATAGCAGAAGCCTCGTAGAGGACATGGTCACGTGACCCGTTAGAATCCCACACCGGTGTATCCCGGCGGTCCGCGCGTCGAAACCGAGGACCGGTTATTTTATCTCGTGTCCTGACAATAGTCTCTAACAACGTGGGGAATAGAAGGAGACGGAAGAGGAGGAGGAGGAGGAGGTGGAGGTTTCATGCCAATGAAACGGAACGAGGAGCACGCGAGGCAAAGCCAAGTACGTACGATAAGTCGCTATACGTCCTAATCTGGTAATGGTTCCCGCGCGTAAACTCGTGTCGGATTGGCGGAGAACCACCGGCGTACGGATAAATCAACCGGAACAATACCGAGGGACGGAGATTCTCGTCGCGGACTCCACGCAATCCCATATCCGACGAGCACGCGATTAGGGGTGCTCTCGCGCGGAAACCCCTCGACGAGAGGTACTTTGGAACTTGCCAGCCGAGTCTGCGATCGAATTGACGCGCAAACGGGAGGAGAGATCGCGCGAGAAGCGGTTTTGGAAGAGGCGTCGATATTGGTGATGTCTGATGTACTGAGAAAAAATGTACTCGAGTCAATTAAACGTATTCCTGGATAGTCCAAAAAGCACATTTATTCCACCAGAATGAATATCGATTGAACCTATATACTTAAATATTATTCGGATCGAATAAATGCGCTATCAAGACTATCCGAAAACAAGTTTATTTCGATCAAGCACATTTTTTTCTAAGTGTACATTTCATTGGTAATCGACGTGGAGGCGTGATTTATTTAATGTGGCATCACGTAACGCCTAGTAATATACAAAAATACAGGTATGCGCATTAGAAAATATAAAAATGTTACTGAAAGTTGAGGATACATATTTATCGTTGACCAGAAGCAAATCCTTCTCGCCGGAATATTACGGAAGAAAGTCGTGTCGTCGCGGCGAACCATTTAATAAAAACCGGAAAAAATATTTTAAAAATTACTGGTGATCGCGTCGAATTTGATAGCTGTCTGCTTACAAGCATCAGATTTAGAGCAGTCGCCGTGTAGCGAAGCGCCAATGTCGATTTCCAATACGCGCTCTCCAATTTTGACGCCCCTCTTAACGTGAATTGCCCACATGCGGAACGCCACGCTTTATAAAATTCGGAGTAAGTGTTTACAGCGAAGTGTATCACCTCGTGTTATTCGTACGAAAATTGAATTGCAAAACGCACTGTATATCGCCCCGACACTTTCGCGTATACTTAACGATCGACCCCGAGAACGAAGAACTTCCCAAAGCTCCTCCAGGATTTCAACGATTCGCTATAGCACTGCACCGAACACGATTCGTTCGCACTTCTGCGCGTTCGTTTCGACGTCTGACTTGGTTGCGCGACGCACCAGGCTGGGGCCTATCGGAGGTGGTCATTCGATACGCGCACGCCCCTCGTTGAGTTCAATCGCTGGTAAAAATGTTATTCTCGGAGGTTCCACGTCGTCGAGGAGATATGGATTCGAATGTTTTTAGCTTCACCAAAAGGTGATCTGCTTCGAAATGAAACAAGCGGCAATAAATCCGTTTACGTATCAACGCTGCGCATTCCAATTTATCTCGTTGGAATTGCGCGTACATTGAAAAACAAAATTTGCTTCATTCAACCATCGGTGAAGTTGAATACAACGAAGCTCACGGTGCAATCGTTTCAACGGTATAAGAGTGTAAGGAAAAATAAATGGAGTCGAAGCAGCTAAATTGAAGTTTAAACAAGTGAATATCTACTTGAAGCAATCACACCGTGAGGTTCGCCGCATTCAATCTCATCGATGGTTGAATGAAGCAATTTTTTTTCGGCGTATACGCATGGAGAAAAATAACCCAGTCAATCAAGCCAAAATCCCGGAGAAAATAACCAAATCATTTGGTGAAATAATGGACCGTCCATCTGTTTGGTCAGACTGACCATTTTCTGATTAGAATAATTAGACGTGTAGGAATTGCTAAATATAATATAGTAATATAGTACAATTAAATAAAATATTTGGTTGAACTTACCACACGGAGAAAAGTTTATTAACAGCTAATAAATGTAATTTCAAATACGGTAAAATAAATATTTCGTTAGGGCAAAGGAAATATAGGTTAATTACTAAAGTTCTTATTTCATTCAAATGGTTACCTCGAAGGGGACCAAATTGTACAAACTAAATATTATAAATGGTTAACGAATATTTATTCGATCCGATGAAATATTTATTTCGCCATATTCAAGCAAACCTTTATTAGCTACGAATAAACTGTTTCCTCGGTGTAGTATTTTGGTAAGAATAACTTGACTCGTTTAACCGGATGTGTTTTGAAATTTGAACTAAGTACGTTATTTTTCTCAGCGCGCTTTTATAAATATATTTTCAGAAGCCTAATTCATTATTCGATCATTGCGTCCTTCTTTGACCAAAAAATTCCACCCGGAACATCATTCACGGAGAAAAAGGATTAGTAATTTTTACAGTAAATCCCAGTAAAAGGTCTACTCGGGAGGTGAAACAGCGTACTTTTCACAGTTCGTAACAGTGTACAAAAAAACTAATTTATACGGTAAATTTTAACACTCTTTCGTTAATATCTGGTGCATATTACACTTTACTGTACAAACTGATGTTTATACTGTTGCGAACTGTAGAGCCCTGTTACTGGGAGATTCACTGTAAAATTTACCAATCCTTTTTCTCCGTGTTGCATAAAGAAGCGTGATGTACGTCCCTCTTTACCGCAAGCGGCAGGAGCCGAGGTTTCCTTAAATCCGGACAAATGTGCAGTCGCGCACCTCCTTCTCCGGGAACACACGTGCAGTGAGACACACCACCACGCGTCCGTCGATCCGAGGGATTTCCTCCGGCTCGGTCGCCCTCCGGGGCGGAGAGGGGTGAATTCCTTTTCATCGATTCTCGATGAAGCGCGCGCGCGCCCCGCCGCTCGCCCGTGCATACTTTAACGTCAGTTTTACGCTTTCCAGCGCTCCCTCGTGTTCGACATCCCCCCACTTCGCTCCTCTTCCTCTTCCGTTTCCGCGGGCTCCTCGCGGCGCCCACCACTGAAAACCGCGCGTATACGGGACCGGATGCTTTTACCCCGCCTACACCTCGTTTCTTGCATTTCCATCGCGCGGCGACAACCGACGGATTTATCGGCGAGTGTGAGCGGCGTACGGAGCGCCGTCCGTCTTCCGTTCGCGTTTGGAGGGAGAGGAGGAGAGAGTCTCACGCACGTGCGATGCGCGGCTTTCCCTCTTCTTCGCGAGTAAGATCGCCGGGGTGGTGTACCGGGCGGAGATCGGGTCACGGTTTACGGGGGACGCGAGAACCGGGTGCAAGCGCACGGCCAGACGGAATCGCCGGTGAAGCGTTTTCGAAGTGTATATGCAGTTCCTTCGTGGAACTCGGTCGCGCGAGGGTGTAAAAATAGCGACGTCTCGCTCTCGGGAAAGCTGCCTCTCTCTCTCTCTCTCTCTCTCCCTCTCTCCGGACGCGTTTCTTCCTCTTGGAATGAAATATTCGTGCGTCGTCTCGAAACGGAGTTACGTTTACGGATGCTCCTCATCTTCGTTATTTCGTTCGCTTGAATTCCTTTGATTCGGAAGCTCCCCTCCCTTTTGACGCGGTAGTACTTGGGTACGTTGCGAAGACTCGATGACGAATTTCTAATCATCTCGTTTTCTCTTTTCACTCGTATCTTTCCCGTTTAAACAATTCGAATATCGCGGAAGCTCGAGTGTACATTTCAAAATTCTCGAAGAACAGGAGCGTATACAGTGTGCGCCGAGTCGACGCGATTTCTTCGCGCTCAACTGACCGTCGTCGAACTCAACTCGAGTTCCGTTTATCGCGCGAAGCACGTGTCGTCGCGACGTTATACAATTCAATGATATCGGTTGCGCGCTGAGGTTACCGTGAAATAGAGGATGAGCTAAGAAAGCGCGCTTAAAAATAACCGAGTGCGCGCGTGCGTCTCTCCGCGACTGTACCGCTGAGCTCTCGTTCGACGCGGCAGCGCTATTGGCCCCGCGTGTATCGTTTTCGCAAAGATATTTATTTGTTTACCGAAACGCGCGGATTCGAGGTTTCGCGAAATATATACAGGGGGGAATTTTCGAGCGAGGGGAGGACTTTTTCCTGTGACTTTCATTGTTTTTTTCGGACCAAGGGGTTCCCTTCTCCGAACGATTGCAATCGAGGAAAAATATCTACCCGTTGATAACGATTAATCGGTGCGATTATTCTACGCTCTATGGGAATGCGTATTACGGAGGGAACGATTTTCTCTTCGCTTCACAACGTATACTCATTTACGTAATCGATCTGCCCCTGTCCCACTCCAGCGAAATTTATACTTCACTCGAGTTTATTTCGGTCTCTTGCTCTTATTTTTTCTCTCCCGCCTTCGTAATATATTATGCCGAGGTGTCGTGCCAGAACGGCGTCGAGAACTTCCGCTCGATAAAGACGTGCAGGTAATAGGAGAAAAGTCGGGTACCACACACTGGACACTCTTTGATAACCCCTTATCATCGTTACCATGTGACAATCAGGTGCTGTCGAAGCGTTCGATTCTTCTCTTTGTATTTATTCGCAAACCTTTAATTTACGTCGATATCACGTTACCACGCTGAACAAAAACTCGGTCAATCTAACAAAAATCCTGGAGATGACGACCAAACTGTTTGGTAAAATATGGATTTTTCATTTGTTTGGTTAAATTGGCCTAAATTTTAGTTAGAATAACTAAACCTTACGTTGAAATAACTAGACATTTGGTTAGAATAATTAAATAGTTGGTTCGACTGACCAATATTTTGATCGAAATAACTAAGCGCTTTTAACTACATGCGTTTTGTCATTTTAACCCAATTATTTTTCTCGGTACATCTTCGAGAAATTCTTCCGCCGCCTCGTACGACAAAAAGGATATCTTTCCCTCGGGACATACATTTCATCGTAACGAATTTCCCGACGATCTTTCACGCGATAACCAGAGGAACTACGATGCCAACTCCTATTAGCAAACCACACCTCCGCCATTTCCTATAATTTAAAACCCACCCCCTCCACGGTGCCAGGTCGTTCGAGAAATGAGAAGCTTCTTCCAAGAAATCGGGAACGCTGCTCCGATGCTCTCCCCCCCCGGAAGGCGGCGTACGGCGTCGAATTATCGTTTGTTTATTAGACGGCGAGTCGTCGTATACATCGCGGTTCCGGCCGCGACAACGTAAGCGCTTTGCGGGGGAGCTTCGAGAGAAGCCTCGCCTATACCCGGGAACGGAGAGGCTGACGCGACGCAAAAAAAAAATACGTTGTAACTCCATTATTTCTCGGCCCCGCGACACGCGAGAGTCCCGGGGGAGTAGAGAGAGAAAGAAAGAGAGAGAGTTGCTATGGGTAGCGATGCCCGGAAAAAAATTCGGTGTTCGAGACGCGCGCCTACTCTTTCTTCCACACGGGTTCACGGGAGCGGAGGGTGGAGCCGGGGCGAGGGAAGGGGTCTTATATTTTTTTTTTCGCTCGAGAGAACGGAAGTCGACTGCCGTCAGCGACGTTGAACGAACGCGGAGAAAGGGCGGGGAAAGGGAAGCGTCCAATTTTTCTACGGCGGACCTACGCGCGCGTATGTATGTATTTATGTGTGTACAGGCACCTCGCATTCCGCGCTCGACGAGTGAAGCGGGGGGGGGGGGGGGGGGGGAGTAAACACGGCCGGGGATTGTTTTTCATTTCTTCGTAGCTACAGTTTTCTCGTCGTTTCCGAAAGAGACGAATTTTCCGACGGAGTTCGTCGTATTCGAACAAACGAAGTTTTCCGAGTCTGACTCCGAAAGGGATTTTCCACTCGACGAGCAATTCGCTAGGTTGATTTTGCGAAATTGTCGAATGACCGGATTCGATTATTCGTGTAAGTTTTCTCTCGGTCAATTCAAATTGATTGGGATATCTGAAAATCTTGTTAATGGAATCTCGAAAACGACGCGAAAGTCTGATCGATCGAATTTTCTTCGAAGAGAAACACCTTACTCACCCAAATGCACTCGTTTACCCCGGCTGCGGTTTATCACGGAGTTTAATTCACGCAAAGTCGTAAAAGCTCAATTCCCGCGACGCATTTTCGAATTCGCTCCTCCGTCACCGATTTTCCTCGAAATTTCCCGTCGAAAAACTCGGCCTCGCGCGATCGACGGGCCGCGAATGTCGAGGATTTTTTCACCGTCTCCCTTCGGCGCCGAGATGGTCGACCACTGTACTGCGAGTTCTCCGCGCGGCGACCGGCTGCCAAGAGGCAGCGGCCAGTGCCTAGGACAATATTAGAATCACATGTATCGCGCGGTGCTCTCGACCCGACTGCAACTTGTGGACGGGCCGCGTCCGTTTGGGCGCGATAGCCGTGGAGCTCTTCCGAAGTAAATTCGAAATAGGGGGAATGAAGAGCAGAAAGAGAACACGTCTAGTTGTTCCGATAAAGACGATCGAGATGTGCTCGAGAAAAAAGACACCGAAGAGACGTACACTGAGAAAAATAATTAGGTTAAAATGACAAAACGCATCTATTGTAGTTTGACGTGTTTAGTTTTGTGGCTTGGATGAAAAAGGGCCTAAGTTCAAAAATTAAGACCCGAGAAGAATTTGATTAAAGTTGATTTTTTTTAATGTCATTAAGTAAGACGCTTTGTACAATAAATGAAAGAAATGTTGTACATATAAGATAGAGACTTGGGACCTTTTTCATTAAAAAGATCTGGTCGAAATTAGTGAGATAAACCCTAAAATTCATCTTTGAGAAAATCGCCCTTTAGGCCCTTTTTCATCCAAGCCACAGAGTTATTCTCACCAAAATATTAGTAGGTTGAATCAAATATTTCGTTACTCTGACTATACATGTTTAGTAGTTCTAGCTACACGTCTAGTTATTCTAACCAGAAAATGGTCAGTCTGACCAAATAGGTAGAGGGATCCATATATTTCACCAAACGATTTGGTTATTCCATATCTTCAGGATTTTGGTTTGATTGACCAGTGTACACTGAAAAAAATAATTAGGTTTAAATGACAAAACGCATCTGGTTAAACGTGTTGAGTTATTTTAATCAAAACACTGGTCGGTTATTTTAACCAAATATTTAATTACTCCAACGAAATGTTTAGTTATTTTAATTAATCGTTTAGTCGTCCTAACTAAAAATTAATCAGTCCAAGCAAAAAGATAAAAGAATCCATATTTCACAAAACGGTTTGGTCATCATCTCCAGGATTTTGGTTAGATTGACCAAGTTATTTTTCGCAGTGTACGAACGATTGACGAAAGGTCAAATTACATCCCGTGTCGCATACGCACTTAACACCGTAAAAATTCCATCGCGGTAGGTAAGTATCGACGTCGCTCCTGTATACTCGCATACAATACAATGTATACGTAACGTCATTAACGCGGTGTTCGTTGAAACCGTTGCCAAAGAGGCGGTTGCGGATTATAGGTCAAGAACCTATTATACACGTACGCACCCAGCGTGCGCCGCACGCGGCTCGTTAGCGCACGGGCGTAAACGTCAGAGCACTCGTGGCGTGTGCGACTTTGTATTACGAAAGGGTGCAGCGCTCTCGCGGCGTCGCGTCTAGGAATTTCTGACCAGCGCTGGTATCGGCGCGGAGCTCCGAAATCCCATTCAAGGCGAATGGCCGGTGGGAGAGTGCCGTGAATGGTGCGATTAGAATTAGAATGGCCTTAATAACGGTTTTCGGGTCGGTCGTTCGACACGCGCTATCCCATCGAAGCGTGACCGCTCCCAGGAGGACTTTCTTCTTTCCCTCTCTCTTTCTCTCTCTGTCTCGGAGCGCTTAAATAAATATCTCCTCTTTCTCTCCTCGGATTCTCCCTTACACCTCGCGAGTCTCTCGTGGACCTGCTCGTTTATCGCGCGGTTGAGAGGAACGCCACTTCCCGCGCGCGCGTGTCCCTTTCTCCTGTCCTCCGGCTTCATTCCTCTTTCCCTATTCAGAGGGGGAGAAGGGTGACGCGAGTGGAATCGTAATTAGTAGGTGCACGGGGGATACGGAGGGGTCTTATACGATACGTATAGAGTTGAACCTCCCTCGAGGTCACACTCAAACAAATTTGGCCACAACTAGAAAATTATAGTAATTGCGGTGATAATTTTCTTCGCAATAGCAAGAATTCTTGCTACGCTAGCAATATTTTTCTAGTTGTGTCTCAGGCAGCAAGAAATATAGCTGAATTAGCTAAATACTTTTTTCAGCGCACGACGCGTGTCTGGAGACATTTTTTCGATTTTGCCAAAACCACCGTCAGAGTACCTATGTACATAAAATCGCTGGTATCTTATATTCCCATCTCGTTATCGATCCAATGACTACGAATAATAATCGTCGGAATCGGTGCGATAAGACGCACCGATTCGAATTATCGCGCGATCGATACCAGACGTTTTAATTTTCCACGAGATATTCCGAGGTACGTATGCTCCACATTGTGTATATAAAAAAGAACGAACATAGACGTAGACACCGTCCCTCGCCCACGAGATAACGAGGATTTACTACTTACATTTTCGTCATCGTGCGCAGACACGTATCTATATGAATCACCGATGCGAAAGGAATTCCAACCGGACCGGCGATACACTCGAACTAGATTGCGAGTAATTTTGCGTAATGGACGTCATGGGCGTGGCACGGATATGGTCCAATATTACAGCTATCAGCGGCACTCTATATGTTGATTCGTGCAGTCGTACCTTCGGATACATTCGAGTCGTGATCGAGTTTCGTTAAAACGCGTCTAATTGCAGAAACGCATCGTGCCGAAGGCTCGCGTGCAGGGGTGGCCTTGAAGGCTCGGCTGTGCAACAAATATGTACGTATAGGTATGTATCGGCACGAGGATACCGCGAAACGTGCGAGCGCGTCGACTGTACCATGCGAGGCTAAACTCATTCGCCAGGAAAGAAACTTCAATCACTGTTATTTCACAACCCATGAGCTTTTGGCTCATATTTGTATAATACTTTTTTGAAGATCGCATTTTTATCTACGATAAAGTTTTACGTCAATATAGGCCAAAAATCCATTGATAACGAGATAATAATGATTGAAGCTTTTTTCCTGGCGAGTAAGTTTAGCCTCACGTGGTATATGTATGTACGAGCAGTTATGTCGATGGCATGCAGGGTCGAAAGTATGTACCTATATGCGTGCTGTGTACGCGTCGATCCGGACGCACGGAATTAATTAGCGACGATCGCGCGCTGCACTTGACATTAATTCTCGCGCCAGCGCGATATGGCCGCGTTTGACAGGGTTCAAACATTTTGTATCGGCGTTGCGGCGTCGAGATGGCGAGAGTTCAATGTACCCACGGGATTTATGTATACACGTACGCGCACGCGTCGTGTATCCACGAGACGACGTGCTCTTGTACGGGAATACTCTGCGTTCCGCGCTTATCGGAACGAGAAGAATTCACGTATGAGGAGATAATTGTATTAAAAGCTTCGTAAAATTTTCATTAAAGCATTGTTATGCATGGAAGAAGGATAAGTAATTAATGTCGAGAATTCTCGTATGAGGAAATAATTGTATTAAAAGCTTCGTAAAATTTTCATCAAAGCATTGTTAGGCATGGAAGAAGGATAAGTAATTAATGTCGGCTTGATTTCCGATTAATTAACGTCCGAGCATCCACTGAGAGAAAGTATCGATTGACTCAACTGAATTATCAGTTAACGCGAAGTCGTCCCAACTTCGCGTCGCATCATATCATGTATGATCATATATAATTAGATACGATTACATATATTTAGATCTGAACAAAGTTGACAATTTTTCATCCGATTTTATCAAATCTTATCCGGTCCTATATAATGAATTTCGAGTCTGATTGTATTCAATTATATATGCTCACATATGATTATATATAACTACTTTTTCCCGGGATATTAAGAAAAATTCGGTTATAGATTGACTACAAACTTTTGACCACATGGTGCAGTTGCAAATACAACAATTTTTTCTTCAATGCAAGTCCTTTTAGTATTTATTTCAGAGTCTTTCTTATACGTACAGTGTTTTATATTCTCATTCATAAGCACTTTATCGAGTCACTTGATCTCTCTTTGGACATAATCAGACGCTTTCTTCCGAAGTGAATGGCACGGTATAATAGACACTCGCTCTCTCGTGACTGCGAGTGATGCAATTCACACGTCACGTGCGTGTACCGCGCCATTCCCACTGAATTTACAGTATCAATTCTTCTCTCGCTCGCGACTGCTCCTCTTTACGACGGTCAGTCCGCGTTGCGCGACGCGTGTATACCTATATACAATCGACGTAACAGCCCACCTCTGTTTATCGCGTATCCACGTACAACGATACGCGAAACGCCGTGGAAGTCACGTCTCGGCGCCTCGAATGTCGATCTTTTCCGGTGCAAACGAGACGCGCTTTGTCGCGCGCTTATTCCACCGATCCAATTACCCCGCCGTGTGGGTCGGTTCGTGTAATGAGAGCGCGACCGTACGCGTCTGATCCTTCTATCATCCTATAATAAATACAATAAAGCCTCGAATTTCGAAAATACGGCGGAGCGAAGTTGTACACCTAATACGTCTTCTCCCCCCTCCCCCCCCTTCTCACTCATTCTCTTCGTTTCTGCCTGCACCGAGAAAAAAATCTTGGTCAATTTCATCAAAATCTATACATATAAAAGAAGATTGACTGATTCATCAACGCGCTGAGCCAAAATCGCTGAAATTAATATAACTACATGAAATTTAGACAGTAGGTTTCTTTTGTGACGTAAGCACTCACTGAGAAAGCATTTTACGAAAATCTTCCCCTGAGGTGAAAAAATATGGGATGTAAGTGCATGAAAATCTCTTATTTTTGAACTTTGATCTAGGAAAATTGGCATTTGGCCCTTCGGTTAGAAATGAAGAAAGACGTGTTTCAGGATTTTTGGAGGTTTATCCCTTAAGGGGGCTGTGAATAGGGGATGAAGATTTGTATGCGAATGTCTTCCTACCTACTTATTTCGAAAATCTATTCCTGAATACGATGATCAAACCATTTGGTGACAAATGAATCCTCCATTCGTTCAGTTAAACTGACTTTGGCTAAAATAATTAAACGTTTGGTCGGAGTAACTAAATATTTCGTCAGAGAATAACTAGATATTTCATTCAACCGACCAGTATTTTGGCCAGAATGACTGAACGCGTTCAACTAGACGCGTCTCGTCATTTTAACCTGATTATTTTTTCTCAATACGTACAGCAGACCTCGAAGAACAACACTGATACTTTTACCGCGCCGTCAAAATTAATTACGCTCTTCCAACCGCCCCTTATACACACCCTCCGCGTGCAGAGAAACGCCCGAGAGCCAACCCCGCGAAAACAAACATCACTCCGCTAATTCACCCGCGGCTTTCTCATCCCCCAAATGAATACGCACGCGTGATCAAGCGTCGGAGGGACGTACAGAGTTTCGCGCCGTAGGGTGAAAATCGACGGCGGGAATTTCTCACGCGATCAACCAGGGCGTGTAGCAATAACTTTGAGTGCGTTTGCACAGCCTCGAGGGGGAAGGAGCTCGGCTGGAAGACGCGAGGGGTTGCGGGGGAGGGGCGACGCGTGACACACGCGCACGCGGGGAAGCGCAACCACCGACACCGCTGACGATAACGCCGGAAATGCGACTGCGGGGTGCAGACAAACCTTGTTGCGGTAAGTGCTCGGCAGGCAGGCCCACTGCGCGTAACTCATGTGCACCATGTCGTCGTTACGGGGAGTTTCGGCGGGCGAGACTCGAAACTGCACCATTCGACGCGTCGATTGGGCCCCTCTGGTTTTCCCGCTTCGTTGGACCGATGTTTCGAGCGATTTTTAATAGCTGCGGTTTCACTTCTACTCGCGCACTACACCGACGCGATGAAGAGAGAAATTGCGTACTGTACGCGTGTGCGTGTACGCGTGGGTCGATGGGCTTTTTAAAACGCCACTTAACAGCTTCCGCGAAGACGATGCGACAAATTGTCCCGGAGAATCGAGCCGATGGAGATAAAGGGTCAGACGCGTTGGTCAATTTAGAAGTCCCGTTCCTTTGTATCGAAAAAAAATTTATCGTATGTATTATATTTCGGTGAAACGATTCAATTCTACCGATCGATATTTCTTCTCGCACTCCGCGACGCGATCGTCGCGAGGGATACACGCGCTCTCAGCGACGCGGTTAGGTGCGTCCCGCCGCGGCGTTCGAACTGTCACTGTCAGCCGGTGAAAACGCTATCGCGATCGAGCCGCCAGAGGCCACAGTCCCTTCGCGCGCTCCGAAACGCGTTCGTGATATCGCAAGGCGACGCGGCGGGCCACTCGAGATCTCGCGCACCTTTACACTGTATATATACGTATGTATATTACTACTCGCCGGTGGTCGATCGCGAATTGTAATTTTGTTTTCGTCACTCGACACGCGCTCCGCGTGCGTCGTCCTGCGGCTTTCAACCGCCGATCCGCGCGCGGTTCGAAAATCTCTGCGGCGCGGGCGCCCGACACTCCGGGGCCCGAGCGGAGTAACAGCGAGACGGCTTGTTCTGGGCTGCGGCAAGTGGTACGGGACTGTCAGGGACGGACAGTGCGTTGGGTATCGGCGAAGGGAGGACGGACGGGGTGGGGTTAGTTCTCTTGTACGTCATTTCCCGCGAAAGCGAGGGCAGAGTGAAAAGTCCGATACTTTTTGAATTGGCGACTAGGTATGTGGAACGATAAATGAACAATTCATAAAAAGGAAAGAGTTTCATTTAAAAAGTATCGGATTTTTCACTCTGCCCTCGTAAATACTTGAGTTGAAATGTTAATATGTGAAGGGTACAGGAATAAAACAGGGAATGTGTCCACTTTTCGTCGAAAATTGGGTTTTCATCGCTAACTATAGTATTTTATGTGTACTTTTTGGTGGTAGGACTGTGTTACTGGAATAAAACGATAGATATCCACAGAAAATGCAAATAAAATATTGGTATACAGGCATAAAACAAGAGATCTCAAAGCTTAAAAAGCTCAATTTCTCAAGATTTTGTTTTTTTGACATTCCCTGTTTTATTCCTGTACCCTTTATGTACTCGGTTTGGATCCTCAAGCGGAAAAGTTCTATACCCATATTTTTTGCTCGTAGTCTATATATGTGGAATTGGCCATACACATGGACTATGTACAATTTCTATTATATATTAACCAGATACAGACTATATATGGATTATGTAAACATTCAAAAATCTATATACCTACAGTTCTTGTATGGTTAATATAGAAATCACATATAATCAACGTACGACCAAATCCACATACGGATTACATACAAAATATATAGAATTTTTCCGCCTGGGCCTTCAATGTTTACAAGTGCTAGTTTGAGCTTAAGCTTGGCGAAAGCGAGCAAATTGGCAACTTGCAGGTTTAAACTGATATTCAAATTAACCTACACTGAGAAAAATAACGTGGCTAAAATGACAGAACGCTTCTGGTTAGACGAGTCTAGTTATTCCGATCACAATACCAGTAAGTCGAACCAAATATCAAATTATTCTAACTGCGTATCTTAATACACTAAGAACAAATTTTTTTGATCGAAATAAACATGATTAGAGTACATTTATTTGATTCCAATGAATATCAATTTGATCCAAATAGTATTGAATGAAATAAATAATATTTATGTATATTCGTTCAATTGACATTCATTATGATCGAATAAATATGCGCTCACAAGACTATACAAAAATACGTTCATTTCGTTCAAGCAAATTTTTTTCTCAGTACAGTTATTCTAATCAGAAAATTATCAGTTAAACCGAACAGATGGAGAGAGAGGATCCGTATTTCACCAAACGGTTTGGTTATTGTCTCCAGGATTTTGATTCCATTGACCAGGTTATTTTTCTCAGCGTGGTATTAAAATTTCGACTCGGATATCGACTCGATTATCGAAGATATCGGGACGACTTTCCAGCGTCGAGGACGAATCACGAGTCCTTATACCTGTCTGATGCACGGGATATGAGTTACTCGAAGAAAAGAATTTATCGCGACGACTCGTACTTAGGATTGACGATTCCTCGCGCGTTTGGATGCGTCGTACGTGATTACGCGATAGTTACGATTGCACGTGACGGCTAGAGTGAAAAATCGTGTCGCGCGTCGCATGTAAAGAAGTGGAATAGAAACGGTCGAGAGACCTGTAACGGCGACGAGATACCGTTTGTCGTCCCTTTTTTTCGATAGAGTAAATCGAAGTGCGAATTCATCGTTGATTCGCCGCGACGCGACGTCGGGCGTCGCTTATCGATGTGACCTATCGGATGAGGTGGATTGTAGGAATTCCATCTTGATAGCGCTGGGCTCAATTCGCAAGTTCGCGTAGGTATTGGTTCGTGTCGAGAGAGATGGAAAGAGAGATCGAGAGAGTCTGTCGGGATGTTTCATATAAAATATTGCGAATGCGTCGTGACATATACATATATATATAAATTTCAAATAAAGATTCCAAATATGCTTAAAGTTTGTACAAAAACTGAAAAATTTCTGTAATTCTACTCTCGACAACATTATTTGATGTATTTTTTTCGTGCGGATTTAAAAAATCATCAATCTATTTAGGAAGTCTCAAAGGAACACCGAGATATCGACGGTTCTCTGATGTAAAAGAAATCGTATTTGTATAAAATCACTAATATTTTATATTTCCTTTGTGATGCCGAACGGATAACCGCACTTTTCGTAAACAGCATGAAGAAATATATGAGATAAGGTAGTCGAGCGATCGATTCTAGAGATACTGAATTTTGACATAATGTCATTTCTTCAAATTTTCCCACAAATCAATATCTCTGTAATCAGTCGCTGAACTACCCTATCCGATATATTATTTCGTGCTGATTCCGAAAATGACCACTTTATTCAGCAAATTTCAAAAAAAAAAACATCAAGATATTGATGATTTTTTATGAAAAAATAATTGTCATATATAAAATCACTGATATTTTTTTTATTTCCTTTGAGATATCGCCATAATAATCGTGCTTTTCATAATCAGCATGAAAAAAATACATGAGATAGAATGATCGAGCGATCAATTCTAGAGATTTCAATTCTTGGCAAAATGTCAGTGACAAAAGGTTTCGATAATGAAGTATAAAAAACATAATGTTCGAGATATCAAGGGTGCGATGAGATCGCGCGACGCCCCTGTCGCATCGTTCTATGTAAATAGTAAGTGCAGCGCAGCTATGCTCTACGTTATGCGGGCGTAAGTGAGCGAGAGAGTCTGAAAGGGGCTAACGTAGCCGGGGGGGAATGCATGGCCAAGTGTGTGACTCACCGACTTATCGAATGACCAATGTACTAAACTGGCTCCGAGGCCCGTCTAGCACGAAGAATTTAGGCTGGTAAATACAAGCGGAGCGAGAGAATAAAACAACACTGGCTTTTGACACGAGATGAGGTCGCACTCGCGTGGTCCGTTCAGGCGTGACACGCGCACCAAAGAAATATGTACTTCTCTTTTAATTTCCCGTCACAGCCGAGAGAGGACATGCTGTTCATATTTTTTAAATATGACATGTAAATCAAAAAGGAGAAATTACACTCCAATAATTGCTAAATTTAAAATCGGCTTCATTCGTACAAAATATCGAATTTAAGAATGTTTTCTAAACATAAGAGAAATTGTTTTCTTTCAATTTTCTTTCACAGCGAGAGAGGAGATGCTGCCTATATTATTTTAAATATGACATGCAGATAAAAAATGAGAACTTGCACTCCGATATTGCTAAATTTGAAGTCGACTTCACTCGTTCAAAATTTCGAATTTAAACATTTTTCCTGTACGTAAAAGAAATAGTTCTCTTTCAATTTTCTTTCACGGCGGGAGAGGAGATGTTCTTCATATTTTTTTTAAATATAACATGTATTGTAAATCAAAAAGGAGAACTTGCACTCCAATATTGCTAAATTTGAAATCGACTTCACTCGTCCAAAATATCGAATTTAAGAATTTCCCCCCTTTATAACGTTTACGTAATACCACCCACACGATTAATCCGATTAACGTTGCCCTTTTCAAAGCCAATGAGATATTTCTAACAACCAACAGAGGTAATACGATATCAGCGGCGCAGTACCGGCGACGTATTACGTGCTACAAATAAATATCTCGAATTATCGAGTTACGCTAAAATAGATACACGCACGCCAGCGACCTTGTCCTTATCGCTACACCTGAAACACTAGTGCCGTAAAGGTGTTATCGACACCGCGTCACTGATACCCGACAAAGCGAGACGCGGCCCGACCTCGCTTGGCACGCGAAAAATTGTGACGCTTTTATTTATTTTCTTACCAACAGCGCGTCGCAACGCTAACTATCCGTGGAATCGAGGACGACACGAATAACGTTACCATATAATTATGTACTGTCTTCGGGGACGTCTTTCACAAGACGTTTTGCCGCTATGATCGCCGCCGCGCATAAATACAAGGTGCGCGATACGTATCGCGCAAGAAAAGCGCTGCACGCGTGTAATTCTCGTAAAACGCGTATAAAACCACGGCATGTGCGGTCCACGGTAAGAAGTTTTTTATCTCGAGAAATACGAGCGACGTGTATAATATTCGCTGTTAAAGCGGTTAAGATCTCAGCACGCGTGGTTCGGAAGTAACGCGCGTCCACGCGTTGTATGGGATTTTTATTGAATTCCGCGGCGGATTCGTTATACCTTCGCGGCGACGGTCACACACACGACGGCTATAAGTAACGCCCATGCAGGGACGACCAAACATCTGTGGCTCCGCGCTACAGCTGCGCCTGGCGAGGCGTGGCCCGTTGTACGTGGGGCGAGACCGGTTGTCATTTCGCAGGCGCGAGCGTTTATTTTTTACAGCGGTGATAAATTAACGGCGACGTAGAAAATGTACTCGTCAGTTTATTGGAAGTGATCAAGGGTGGCGGATGTTAATTGTAAATTGAAGTTGGCCCCTCGCTCTCGATACTTTTTTATGATAACGACGGGTCAACTACTCATTATAATCGAAATTACTGCGGATCGTTCGAAAATTCCTTGAAATTCGATGCTTTCGCGTACTTGGAAGCTCTTGAGATCTCGTTTCGGCATATCTGCTCGCGATGCGGACCAGTTCGCGATTCGTACGCGAATGGGGAGAGGATTGAGCGCTCTGGAAATTCCTAAGGGGTATTTTTAACTCTCGAGCATTTCGTGTAAGTATGCCTGGTCCGCACTCGACGTGTCGAGAGGATTTGACCGGCGGAAGTTATCGAGCCGCGTGCACCTCTTCGCCCGTTTGCGTGGACAAAGTATAAGCGGGTACTCGTATCCGAAGATAAATAGATGCATATACGTTGCACGCTGGCAGACGTTGCAAGAACGTATACGAAGAACGCAGGTGGGGTTTATAATAATATACACGCGTCGAAGCCACCTGCAGCTTCCGTATAGCCAGTAACCGCAACGAAGGCGAGCGAGCGATTTCTGGACCGGACAACGGAGTCGTGGTCTAGCGCCGTGCCGCGGTAACTTCCACAGAGTAACCCCGTTTCTGATTTACGACAGCGTCGGGACGCTAGTCCGTTTATGAGGCGTTATGAGTTTCCATAGCCGCGGTGCTTTGTACAGCCACATAAGCTTTTACGACTAACGAGAGACAGCTATTTAATGGGGTTCTCTCTCTCTCTCTCTCTCTCTTTCATCTCCTTTGCTTTTGCGAGAAGATGCCGGGTATTTGTATTTAACTCGAAAGGATTCAATTTGCGACGGGTGATTCTTTGCAACTGAACTTCTCGAATCACTTTGACAATCGTCCTTTGATACGGGTTTAACACTAATTTTCAATTTGTATTGCAGATTCGAACAATTTGGACAGAATTATTTACCCCGTATTTTTTTATTCTTCATTTTCCATATTATAAAAGCGGAAAATGATATTTAGAAATGCAGCTACGTCGTCGTTTAGTAATATTTACTATCTCTCTCGCACTCGTTGCTTAACATACACAAGTGCGTTTCTCTGGTTTTTCGACGACGTCACAATCTTGTCGAGAGAAACGCACTTATAACTCTACGAATAATTATTTTTTTGGACAGTTTCTTTTTTCCTTTGTTATTGAATATGTACACGGATTATAAGTTACATTTAAAAATATGAATACTTTTTTTTTATGTTAAGACCGAATTCCCGTATAATCGTACGTGATTCTAATCGCAACGCGGTTATTAATTCGTCGCGTGAGCTCGAACGCGGAAAGGGGATGAACCCGTATAGTACACGTACAATGACAATGAGGAAAGCATCCAGGATCGCTGTGGTTCGGTAAATTCTGGTATACCGCCAGTACCACTTGTATATCAGCCGGTAGGTTGCACGTACGAGAATAAGTACCGCATAACTAACCGTATTACATGGAATTAACGACGGAGGAGTGCCTTGGTAACTCGCGTACCCGCGGCGGTGCACCGTTGCGCCGCGCTCCGTTTTCATCGTTTTCCCCTCTCCCGATGATAATGAATTTTCACGTCGACGAGGGAGATGATCTCTGGAAATTAACTTAGCGGCCGACGACTGCAATATTCCACCGTCGGTGTTGCCCCTTCAAAGCGTTTTTAGCTCTAAAATGAGAACTGGCTCATCGTCAATCCGATCGACACGTATTTTCCACACTGATAGAAATAATTGCTACTCAGAGAAAAAGAATTAGTTTGATCTACTGAAAAGTACTTGCGGGGTCACATGTAATAATTTATTCACAACAATGACATTTTTCAATTCATCTATTCGATATCTTTTCCTTACGATCATGTGGAATATTGTGTTATTGCAGGGAAGAAATATCAAATTAATATGGAGAAAGAGATTCAATTGATGCAAATAAATAATTACTCGCGACCCCACGGGTGATTTTCAATGGATCCTACTAATTCTTTTTCTCTGCATAATATTAAACATATTCATTGAATCAAGAGCACATGATCTTGAACATTTGTAAGAGAATACAAATTCTTGATCAATTATTTCTGTGCGAAATCACAGAAATTAATCATAATTTCTGTGCGAAAAGTAGAATTACTCGAGCTAATTAAATATTTTCTCGCACGATGAAAACCATCGCATAATTCTGAAGTTATATCATATTTTTCATTGAAGACAACATTTTTATGGTACCAGCAATTATTTCTCTAAGCACATTAGACCGCAAGCCCGCAAAAGCTCATTCGCCCCGTTCGACCGTTCATCCCGCAACCAATAAACTTTACAACTTCACCGCAACCCCGCGATGCGTGTAAAATGTAAAAGTTCGATCACTCTCCCGGGTAGCCAACCGACGCGGAAGACAGATACGACCCGCAGGCGTCCTACGTAGGACCGTACGGTCTTTGGAATCCGTCATCCGAGGATCCACAGTTCGGTCCAGCCTGAATAGCATTACCCGGCGAGGCGCTCCGCAGACGGACGGGCTCGGTATCTGCAAATTTAATGCTCCTGTGTGCGAGAGAAGAGCCCCGAGTATCCCCCGCACTGCTCTGATTTCCGATCGAAGTATTTCAACGCGAAGAAAGTCGCACGTCTCGTGAAAGCTTACCTGAATGCTCGCTCAGAGGCGGAGACGAAGTCGAGTACTGTATGTCGCGCGTAATAAATACTGATCTGATGGCTTCTCCTTTTTTTTTTAAATTTTTGTTAGAAATTGAGAAACAAAAAAAGGGGGGGGGGGTGAGTATCAGAATTTATGTCGCCGGATACCAGCAGTGTTTACGTACCATATGAGGCTAAACTTACTCACGATTTAAGTTTCTTTCCTCACGAGTAAGTTTAGCCTCACATGGGGTATACCGCGCGCCGCTAACTCGTGTAGGCCGTGTGGGCGTAACCCCTAACGACGAGTTCACGCGCTACTTGCGCACACAAACGAGCAATAACGGACGACAAGTGGCCACTCGCTTCGTGACATAATTTCGTAGCGCAACTATGAGGAGGTAATTGGAATCGACTGCCCACCTTACGAGGGGCTTGCATCGACAAAAACGCATCGCTTCGAATGTTTTTTAAAGGCTTCTTGAAAGGGAAGAAAAATTCCTGAAAGGGGACACCCGGATTTGAACCGGGGACCTGTCGATCTGCAGTCGAATGCTCTACCCCTGAGCTATATCACCCTACGTTAAAAAAAGAACAAATTTATGGCATTTATAGACATTGACAAATATTTTCACACTGAGAAAAAATTTGGTTTCGTCGAAATAAACATATTTTTCAATAGTCCTGAGAGCATATTTATTTGATCAGAACGAATATCGATTAAACGATTATAAATACTGTTGATTTAATTCAATATTATTTGAATCAAATCCATATATTCATTCGAGATCGAATAAATGTGCTCTTAGGACTGTCCAAAAGCGTGTTTATTTCGATCGAGCACATTTTTTTCTCAGTGCAATAGCTCAAGATTTCGTGTGACAAATTACGAACTTATTTCTAATCCAACATTTTTCCACCGACATTTTTTTCGTTTACTCGCTTCGAGAAACAAGTACCACACGCCTCTACCATGGTAACGGGCTTTTGGATTAGACGCGTCACGTTGTGACAATTTCGAAAGGTTTTCAAGATGCGAATCTGGATTCGATAGATTCGCGTAAAAATTCGTCGCGGTATCGAGTCGATCGACGGTGAGGATGGTGACGAAGAAGTTCTTAGGGGGGAGAAGGGTTCGCAGTTCGAGGGAAGTGTGCGGCCTCGTTGTGAACGCCTTGAGAAACTTGCGTGAGAGCAAGGGCTGCACCCTCAGCAAGATCGTCTGTTACATCTCGGCGACGCACCGTAAAACTGCCCCGAGACGACAGGTGAGCTTTAACGTATTCTAGGAAAAGAGAAATGTGCGGAAAAGATGGAAAAAAATTAAAGATAAAGTTAACCTTTCCCCCATTTTTAAACTCCTTGTATCACATTTAAAAAAAATCGTTAACGATGCAATCGACACCTGCTGTTATTCGCGCGAATTCGGTCTTTCCATAAAAAGATATTCATATTTTTTTAATTCAATTTGTAATCTTCATACATATTATTTTAATACCACACGAAAAATAAAATGTCCAAAAAAATAATTAGGTACTCGCTGAATTATAAGCGCATTTTTCTCTACAACGTTGTGACGTTATCGAAACGCAAGAGAGACGCACTTATGCCGAGCAACGAGTGTTACGAGAGATAAGCTTACAGCATATCGAAATAGTAGCATTTTTAAATGTCGTTTTGCAGCTTAAATAAGGTCGAAAATGAAAAATAAAGAAATACGGAGTAAATGTCTAAATTTTTTGAATCTGCTACAGAAACAAAATTATGAGAAAACCGAATTCGATCAGACTTCGAACTCCTCGAATTCCAGATAACCGCAGCGCTGCGACGAGGCGTCGAGTTCGGCATACTGAAGCGACGGAGGGACCGTTACTTTTTGAATTTTGGAGAAGAGGACCGTCCTGGGCCGACTGCCACCGGAAGTCGAACGACGAAGTCCAAGTCGGTCGCGCCGAAGAGGACGTTGCGCAAGAGACGACCCTTCGTCGCGGGTCGTCGGAATTTCCGAAAGACCTTCTCGAAGAAGGCGAAGGCGAGGAAGACGAATCCCGCGTCGACGAATTACACGCTGTCCGACATGTACTGCAATCCTTTTTTCAAGGCCTCCGCCGCATCCTCGGTTGGCTCGAATGAGGAAAAGTGCGACATGGAAGAAAGTGTAAAACTCGAAGAGGGTTCGGGAGGGGCTCAAGCTTGCGAAGCGTAGGAAATTGCAAGGATGCGGGAGATAGGGATGAAGAAAATTCAGGGAAAATTTCTTGCTTTCTCCGAGAAATACGAGATTTTGTCAAAAATTGAAATCTCTGGAATCGACAGTTCGACCAGCCTGTTTTATATATTTTTTCACGCTGATTACAGAAAGCACGTTTATTCGGTCGACATCTCAAAAGAAATATGAAATATTAGCGATGTTATGCACCAGACAATTTTTTGTTGACGGAAAATCATCGACATCTCGATATTCCTTTGAGATTTGCCGGATAAATCTGTTATTTTCGGAATCTGCGTGAAAAAAATACATTGAATAGGCTAGTCGAGAATTCATTTCCAGAGAAAAATATTAAGGGCATTTTTTTAATTTTTCGCAAAAATCGAAATCCCTCGAATCGCTCGCCAGACCACCCTATCTTGCACATTCTTTCGCGCTGATTACGAAGAGCATAATCAGTAGTTATATGAATCTCAAAGAAAACATAAGATATCGGAGATTTTATGAACGAAAAAGTTGATTTTTAAATAAACTCACAAATGCATCCCTGGTTTACCGCCGATATGCCGTTCTCTGATGCGAGTAATTCTCGAAGAGGTCGAAAAGAGAACTCCGAATAAAAGTGGAGAAATAAGAAGAACCAACCGAATCGGCGGAAGACTTTCGGTAGCAGTCGATATCGAAATACTTTAACTACAACTCGAGCCAATTTATGTATAACTTTCATTCCGGCTCGCTTTCCCGATACTTCGAAAGCAATTAGAAACTTGAATAAGAGGAAAATTGGCGGAGTGGAGGAAGACGGAGAGGAAGGAGAGCCCTGGGTCACTTCTTCGCGGCCATCGTCATCCGATGCGGTGACCCAGCGCCGGCTGCACGGACGCGCGCGACGCCAAGACACGAGGAATAGAAGACTTATCCGTCTTCCGCGTCGACGGCTGGCGGTCGATGTACCCCGGCGCGCCGCGGCGCTTCGAGACCTCGCGACTCGTTTCCCGATCGATGGTAATTACGCGCCTTTCGCCACCCCCGCTTTAACCGTCGACTGTTACGCGTTCGTACGTCCGCCCTGCCATTAGCGGCGAGAGTAGAAGAACGCGAGAGGAGGGGGATGTTCGCTTTCTTTGCCGGAAGAAAGTTCCGGCTCGAATGTTATCGCTCGGCACTTTTCCGTTGAGTCGCTCGTTTGGTACGCTGAGAGGTATAATTGCCAGTAGGTATTAAAAAATATTTATTCAGTTAAGAATAAACGATCTTACAAATTTAAAAAAATACAGATTCTTGATCGAAGAATATACATATTATATTCCTCACTATTGAGAATACCGTCGTGGGAATAAGACATTCTTTCTACGAAAAAAAAAATAGCTAGTCGAGGTTATCATATATTTTCTCGCACGAAGAAAACCATGGCTTGACCCTGAAATTATATAATTTTTTAAATTTTTTCTTCAATCACAACGATATTCTCGAATGAGGAATATATGTATTTGTATTCTTCGTTCAAGAATTTGTATTTTTTTTTAATTTGTAAGATCGTATATTCTTGATTGAAGAAAACATTTTTCTGGCACTAGCAATCATTTATCTCGTTCTAGTCGCTGGTAATGTTGACGTCGGATAATTTCTCCGTAAGATCGAGTTCCTAGGTTTTGCAGCGAATAACGGCAACGAGGTAATCGTACGTCAAGAATTATCCGCAGATTTGCGAGGAAATTGAAACGCTCCGTCGAGCGCAACGCGTTATGAAACTGGGAGCGATCTGGCGTCACGTGACGTCACTGCAGTCCCCGACGAATCCGAGAGTGGATCGCGGCGAGGGCGAAGGCGCACGCACGGCATGTATGTACGTAGGTGTTACGTAAGCGCGTTGCGGTAACTCGGCGAGTAGGTCCTCGACCGAGGTACGTTTGCGCGGTAATCGTGTCACGAAGCGACTTCCGCTGGAAAGCTGCCCGTTGACGCGACCGCGAAGGCTCTCGACCTTGGTCGACCTTCGCGGATGGCGAACAACGAGAAATGCCGCGGATGGATTATGTATTTGCAGAGGTATTAAATCGCTGCGCTGCACTGGCAGGTGCATTGTAGAAATAGAGTCGATTCGACGGCCGCTAAAAAAGTGATTCTTTCGTACGATTATAATAATATAGAGAATTCGTAATAATAATAATATAATATAGAAATAATTATAGAATAACTATAATAATTATAGAATAATAGAGAAAAAATTATTTCCATCATAATCCCCAATTTTCTCCGCAAAACACGATTAAATATTTGAAGGGGTTGACGGCTCGTTAAAAATTCAAAGCGAGAATCTGACTCTCGAGAGGCGAATGTTCGGGTAATCCGAGGAAAAACTGGGTTAAGCGCATTGAGAAAAACAACCTGGTTATTTTAACCAAAATCCTGAACACCATAACCAAACCGTTTGTTAAAATAACCCGAGGAAAAGAATTAATTGGATCTACTGAAAATTACCTTGCGGTGTAACGAGTAATTACTTATTTACGATAATTAAATTTGTTTTCATGTTAATTAAATATTTCTTCCTTACAATCATACGAAACAGTACGTGATTGCGAGTAAGAAATATTCAATTAATATGAGAAAAGATCAAATTAATAATAATTGACAGTACTTGACAATATGACTTGCGACCCTGCAAGTGATTTTTAGTAGATCCAACTAATTTTGTTTTCTTCGTGTATGGATCCTCCACCTATTTGGTTGAACTGACCATTTTCTGGTTTGAATAACTAAACGTATATGCAGTTGAAATTACTAAATATACAGTCAGAATAATTTGATATTAGGTTCAACTTACTAGTATTATTATTATTATTTCTTATTGTATGGCCTCTCGGTGTTTTACACTATTAATCGCCTCCTAATCCCCCTTGCATATAAGTCTGAAAAATATGAAAATAGAAAATTCTTAATAAACTTACTAGTATATTTTAGTTAAAATAACTTGACTCGTTTAACCAGATGCGTCGTGTCATTTTAACCAATTGCAAGTTATTTTTCTCAGTGCAGGTGACGAGCGAGTTCCTCTATCCGAGGTGGGATCGCTCGAGATCGATCTACCGTGGAGTGGCAAGGGCCAGACGCCGGGGTCAGCCGGTTTATCGAAAGATCACTCTCGACTCCGCTCGCGTCAGTGGTATCTACACGACGTCGCTTTATGAGCCAGACGTGTCGTCGGATCGGGTTGGGCTTGATTACATTGAAAACCGAGTGCAGCCAGACGTCGCACGATGCGCTCCCGTCGGCGCATCTGGGACACGTCGTCGACGCACGGCGTCACGTTCCACGGATTCCCTTCGAGAGAATTCGTCGAGTACGTGTCGACAGCGACAACGATCGAGCGCGTGGATCTGGTCTGGTGGGAAAAAATTCTCGCCTCCCGGAGATAAACAAAATTCGATACTCTTCCTTCTTATTAACACTGACGACACGCGCCTAATCTACGAAAATTCGTCTGAAATGAAAATCTTAAGGAGGTACCCTTCGATAATCGCGAAAAGATAATTCATTTCTGAACAATTGCCTCGAAGAAGTTTCTCCCACCGTTCGCTAAATTTACGGTGGGAAATTTACAAGTAGATCGTACCCGTTATCGTCGGACATTCCCTCAACAACAGCAACGCCTCGTGGCTTAAGGGATTATTATTAATTGGGGAGGGCTCGAATTGCAGCGCGTAATTCGCCCTTTCCCCTCCTCGTTGCTATCGCGACTGCAATCAATTATTCGTTACACGGAAAGGCGAGGGAAAGCGTGCCGACGGGTAATTTTATTAAAAGCTGCTCGGATGAGCGAAATCGCGATTTTTCGAAAGTTACGGTAGAAAAGTTTCCTGCGGTCGAAGGGCGGTGGGAAAACGTCGAGGCGGAGGTATAAGGATCGTTTCGAGTCATCCTCCCCTTCGCTTCAACCGCTATAGGGGATGATCGAGGAGTGAGTCGTCGCCTTTTGCACTTGGTTCCACGCGCGAGAGTGGTTATTTACTCTTTTCGATCGCCCTGTATACCTCTTGCCAGGCCTATCCCACCGCGAAAACGACAGCCGGAAGACAAATAAACGAGAAAAATATCCCTTCGTTCGGATCGCGTCGTGGGTGCGCCGTTTGCTGAGCATTTTCGTTATCACCGGGGTACAAACGAAGGCGTTCCCACTCGTATCGATTCCGTGCGAGCGAGGTGTGTATCTTTTATTTAAAAAAGAAATTTTAATGAATAATCGTAAAAAATTCGTCAACTGAAACCAAGGGCTTTTGAATTATAATTATAACAGTTTCAACCACCGAGTTTCCCTTTAATTAATTTCACATCAAAGCCGTAATTGCTTCTCAAAGTGGACCTGATAATACTTCGTCGCAGTTGCGATTACTGCGCGACTACTTACATATCAAAGGTGAGCATAAATATTGCAAAGCCATTAAGGAACAAGTTTAATACTCTGCTACTTATTCTCAAAGCGTTGAAGTTACAACGATGGATCGCTTTCCAGAGTTTCCAGACGCGGTTTGTCTTTCCACGGGTGGAGCGCCTTATCTTTAAGCGCTCGGAATATCGAAGACAATTAGCCGAGCTACGCGAAAGGCGCCCCGACGGAAATTTCCTTCCCACGTGCTACGATGACATTGACACTTCTGTGGGGCAGGTGAGAAGACAATAGGAACGTCGTGTCAAGGGAATTTCTCATCGTAGCGCATTATTAAAGCATTGTGCAACGGAGGACGACGATGATATTGAAGTATATTTAATGATACACCGTAATAAATGTTCGTCATACGATCGAACGATCCTCGAGGCATTTCTTCCTCGTCATTCTCTTCCCTCTTGTTTATTTTTTTGTTTCACAACGAACCCCGAGGAAAAAATAAGTTCGCACGAAGACCTTGTCGATTATAATATAGAAACGAGAAACCAGTGACGAAAATGCAATCAGAGCAGCGAGCGAACGTCGTCCGGCCCAGATTTTTGGCGCCAGGTACCAAAACAGAGAGAGAGAGACAGAGAAAAAAAGACTTATGTAGCCGCACGAGAAGGTCGCGTCGGTGCACATTGTCGCGTACGCCCGCGCGACCAGCGGACAAGACAACGCCTAGCATTCGTTGCGTCTATTTCAGTGGATCGGGTACCGTCATCGCCAGACTTAGCGGCGGGGCACACGTCGGTGCGATTATCATAACCGCCGCCCTGCGCTCCGAAATAGAACGGGCGAACAAATAAATATCGACGCGATTGGTGCCCCCCCCCCTCATCGACGATCCCGACGCATCGATCGGTTATTTCCGGTGCTACTCGCGATATCGGGGTCCGGAAGGTATTCCACGCGTCGGAATCATCGCGTGATTATGTACGTGACGGATCTGCGTTACGTGACACGCTGCATCTCATATTTACGAGCATATGAATATAGCGAGACTTTTCCCTCTCGTTTCCGAGGAATTTCCCTCGGAATTCGAATGGCTCCCGGGTTGACCGGTACCGCAGTGGCGTGGAGGTATAACGATGCAGTGGGCGATGAATCGCGCGTCTGACTGTGCCGGCTATTACTACTGTCGTTGGAACTGCCGCGCGGAAAGACTTCGGCGCCGGTGCCGCACTGAGGAAAAAGGTCTAATTGAATACGAACCTAATAGAAAAATGGTAGAACCTGGTAGAACATTTATCCATTATAATTCAAATTTTGTTCGATGTGAATAAATTCCCATTCATCTCAAATAAGTTTTTCCATTAGGTTCGTATTCAACCAGACCCTTTTTTCTGGGTGCATCTGGAAGCGTCAGCTATCGAACGTGTCGAATGGGGTTTTCGCTATAAAATTATAATATAATCGCGTAAGAATAAAACTAGCAGGCTTTTACACTTCGTTATTTATCTCCCTTTCGTGGGAATTATCTTCGCGACTCCAGCTTTTCTTCTTCGAGAAATTCGCGCGGAAAATCTTTGATATCTCTATAGGAGACTTTTATAAGTCTCGCGGTCGGCTTTTGAAAAATATATCCGAGCATGTGGCGGCATACGTGACGCGTGTGCGGGTAAACTTAATATCGACGTAGAGAGACGAGACGACGTCGTGTATTTACTTATGTAAGTGAAGCACATCCCGAATGGATTTCTCCTCCCACACAAACCGCGAGGATTTTACTCGGAATTCGAGGGGCTCTCTCGCTGCGCCAGAAAACTGACAGAGGAGAGCAGGCGTCGCGGTGTATCGATTATCGGAGGCGCGCTCCGCGCTATTGAAATCCCCTCCTTGATACGTTTATGCAGCGAGTACAGTGCAGTGGCGGCGGTGAGCGAAGATGAGCGATGCGTTTTAAGCTTCGGTTTAAAAAATCGCCGCTGACATTTTCGAAAGGGGTGGAAGTATATAGGAGTGTTTACGAGTATTTGTTCACCGTAAAAATATGCAATGAAAAATATTTTTAGGCGTCTTTTTGCGATACGGTATTTTTTGCGCAAAAATTCGTCCACTCGCGATTACTTTCCGCCCGAGATAGTACGCGATGATTTCTCGTTATTTCCGCACAGCGCGGAGTCACTTGCCTCGAGGCTTCGACCCCGATGAAAAGCAAGCGGAGCATTCTTCATTCTTCCGCTACGAAATATTTTAAAGAATACGCGGATGTATTTTTTGTGCACTTTGAACATCGGCTTGCATACCTATCGCAGGTATAAAAATGGATGTTGGGGTTTGGAATATGAAGCAGAGTCAGAGAAGCACAGGAAAGCTACGCTTCGAGTTTGACACAATCCTCGTGATATCCACGAATTTTTACAATTAAGGGCCAATTATTGTGCTTTGATAGAAATAATTGCTGGTGCCAAAAAAAATATATATTTTCTTCAATCAAAAATATGATACAACTCCAGCATCAAGCCATGGCTTTCTCACAAAGTTTTGGGCGATACCCCCAAAGTTTTGGACGATAATGCCGAGTCGAGTCGACGCGACACGTTTTAGACTCCCTGTTCTTGCATGATTGATGCCAAAGATTACGAGCCGTTCGCTTCCGCGGAACTCGCCGTATTCATTAATAATAATTAACTGTCGAAACGCTCTATAGATAAGCCGTTCGCAACTTGTAGAGGCCCTGAAAACGACGTCGCGAATACGAAATTTCGTCGACTCATCGGGATCGAACATCGATTTCATTCATCGACGCGTCTGCTAAGTCAATTGATCGTTGTTAGCAGTGGCAGAGGTTAACGTAGTGGTCGTACGTGTCACCAGGGCGATTACGAGTATGATTCAACTTGGAAAAGAGTACCCGTATCGGCATTCCTACGGTCAATATTGTATCGCGTATTTCTTTGCATCTCGTATTAATTATGATGGAAGCCAGGTGATGTGAAAAGAATTAAGTAAAGCACTGTGGTTGAGTGGGTTATTTATAATAACGTTAAATTTCATCGGTTAATATTCTCTCTATCACTATCTCCCTCCCTCCCTGCGTTTATTATTCTTAAGTTTATTTTTGTTATTGCGTTATTTCTATTGTTTTCGTTAATTTTACTGCTGTATCTCTTTTCTACTGTATCTCTTTCTGTACAGGCGCTTAGAGAGCCCGCCCTAGTGCCATAATAAAGCTTCTTCTTCTTCTTCTTCTTCCCTCTCCCCTCTCTTTCGCTTTTTACAAAATTATTCAAAAAAATCTCTTCGTATCATCGTTCTCTCTCTATGGCCCGATATTATATCCCACATTTTTTGCATCTCTCTATCACATTCACATTTATTTCTACAAATTCTACTTCCATATTATTACGATAACGTAAAATTTCACCGGATAATACTGCAATACTCCCTCCCTCTCTTCCGCTCTTTACAAAATTACTCGAAAAGTCTCTCCTCTCGTTCACCTGTGAAACTATCACGGCGTGAGTCACACGACGTGTACGCGTCGCGCGCTTCCGCCAGAGTAACCTGCAAACGCGACTGTTTCCCCGAGACTCAGCCCCCTCCCCAACGTTTTCCGCGTTCACCGGACCGTATCGCGCACTTCCCTCGCGTACTTGAGGGCGAGCGAGTAAATTCGTCTCTCTCCCTCTCCCCGCGGAAACGCCAGTTGAGTGGTACATTTATGAAGGGGGTAATAAAGCGAAGGTGGGCTCCCTCCCTCGACTCTAGAGCGTAGAGAGAGAAAGAGTGGGGAATGCGAGAAGGAGGAATCTATATTCGCGCGTGTACCGTTATTTCATGAAACGCTATTTTCACTGGTGAGGTGTCGTCGGGTTTATTCGCCGAGGCGGATTTGTGCGCGTTGACACGTTATTGTGCACAGCGCTCGTTCGACAGCGACGCTGTCACTTCTCCCTCCCTTTCCCTCGTCCTCGTCGTTCATTCAACGAATTCGCGCGACAACGGTTGCGCAACGGCTCGCGTGTCGCTGTTAATCGAGGCCCGGCGTCACCGTCGCGATATGCGAGGCATTTCGAGTGTTCTCGAAGCGGGATCTCGGAAATTTGCGAATGCTAACGACAGTCGCTCGCCGGCCGAGTCGACGACCTCGGGTGGAATCGCGACTAGGACTTTGAGAATCCATTAAATTCGCGGTCGACGGACTCGGTTCGTCGAGCTTTAATGATATTCCGGGCTGACAGCCCGAGGAATATCGGCGAGTAGCCGTTGCGCGGAGATCGAAAGTGGGCGTGGTCGGATTTCGTGAAATTTTAGCTCGCCAGCTGATGATAGTGGCATTTTTTTTCAAAGGTGGATAGACCCAGAAAAAAGTTTATTTGAATACGAATCTAGTAGAAACATTTATTCGCAATAAATAAGGAATTTATTTGCGATAAACAAATAGAAGAGTTTGAAGTAAATAAACGTTCTACGATATACACAAACATTTGTTTCATCTAAATAAATCTGTTTCATATTTTGAAAAATTCGTATTTGTGAATAATAAACTACCTGATATAAGTTCGTATTAAAAAAAACTGTTCTCTGAGCGTAAAATTTCGAGGGACGCGAGGAGAGCAAATGTCGGGACTGGAGTAAGAAGTTTCCGTTAGCGGAAAGTATCGAAACGCTCGTCTATAGCGTGGATGTTCTCGATATTGGTTCGAGGGAAGAGTCGTTCAGGAGAAATCCCCAGCGGAGTTCTTGGAGATTTTTCTCGTCGATTCTCGGCGCGTTCGAGCATTGCATCCAGTCTCGCGACACGTGACCTGTGATCTCCGACGGTCTCTACTCCATCTTCGGGATCAACTTTCCCGGTCGAGAAAACTTTTGGCGGTCGGTCGACTTTCGCGGACCGTTATCGCCCCCCACACTGTTCGTCATCATCGGCGATCGACGGTATGCCGAGGGATGTTCGTGGGATATCAATATTCGTGGGAGAAAGAACGAGGATTTGGCGAATCACAGCGTGGATTTATTATCCACTTTCGGATGATAAATGATTCCACTTTGGAGTTAATTAATCATAAGTAATTAACTCGGTTCTCTTCGATTTTTCGCCACAAATTTTTCCTGAAAACTCGGCATCTACAATACAATGCAACTACTTCCCTGCACTCCTCGCAATTTAATCTCTTAGGCTGAGCAAAATAATTGCTAGTGCCAACAAAATATTTCTCGAATCAAAAACATATGATCTTAATCTTACAATCCTCGCCAAATTTTCAGGAATAGAGATTCTTGTGTTCGAAGAATATATATTCTTGATTTTCAAGAATACCGTTGTGGGAACAAAACATTCTTTCTATGAAAAAAAAAACAATTATTCGAACCTGTCAAATATCTTCTCGCATGAAGAAAACCATGTTATGATCTTAGAATAAAATTATATCACATTTTTTTGATTGAAGAAAATATTTTTCTTTGCACTTGCAATTATTTTTCCGAGTGTGCGTATTGCCTTCAGCTATTATCACGCATTCAGTAGTTATATACAACGAAGTCGTACGAATCCCGTTGTAAATACTTATCGAATGTAACGCGTGGCACCGCGTCACCTTGTATGTAAATATAGGCGCTCTCTACCTATCACGTACGCATTTACATCCGCAATATATGTACACGCGGGTGTCGCGGCCCACGTGCGACCTTACCACGCGGTGTCAATGTGAAAGATTCCCGTTTTACTGCGCGAGGTCTTCACCGGGGCCAGGTACGAGTCAGATACATGTATGTATGTGCCGGCGGCGGTGCCGAGCACGTGTAGGCGAGAGCTCGAGTCGTAGGTGCGAGCTGCATGTAAAATTCGTAACGCGCGTGAAACGCTTCAACGCTGATATCTCCGGGGCGATAAGCGCTTTATTTTCCTCGGGAAGCGAGAGAACTACTGGCTGAAAAAAAAAGCTAGAAGACGTCCACCGAGTTATAGCGACTAATCGGAGTCACGGTGAGAAGTATTTTATGGGTGGTGGAGGAAGGGGCGTGGGGCACCACTCAGAGGGGAGATTCTCGAATCGGATTAGAGTCCGAGTCCATCAATAAGAATCTAATGGGTTCTAATTGGAATCGCGCGGTGACTGGGGTCGCAACAGTGGGACTCGCAATTAGAATCCGAGACGAGGGGCTAATTAGAGGGCATTGTCGATTATCGACGTTCGATGAAACACGCGCGGATGACTCGCGTATCTAACGGCGCGTCGTCGCTGTACTCAATCGCGCACTGAGAAAGAAATGTACTTGATCGAAATAAACGTGCCTTTGGACAGTCCCAAAAGAGCGTAATTTATTCGATTTAAATGAATATCGGTTGGATGCAAATATTAGATTATTGAATTAATTAGATGTTATTTGAATCAAATCGATATTCATTTAAATCGAATAAATAGGCTCTTGGGATTATCCAGAGGCACGTTTATTTCGGTCAAGTACATTTTTTTCTCAGTGTATATTGGTGGTGCAAGACGCAGCGTCACGATGCATCTGCGAGAGGCTTTTTGAAATCCTTTAAAGTTTAATTGTTCGGGTTGATTTTTACGTATTAGTATTGATGAAATTTTTTGAATTTTTCACGAAAATCAAAATTTCTGGGTTGCAACACTCGACTGTGCCATTCGACGTATTTTTTTCACGCCGATTCCAAAACTTATGGATATATCGGGGAAATGATAAAGGAATGCTGAGATATTGATGATTTCGCGAGGAAGAAAAAATTGTTCCTGTAGAAAATCACTGATGTCCTATAGGCCTATTGCGTAGAGCCCATGCACACTATCACAAGTATGAATGTGTATTGTATGTATACGGAAAACAGCGCCGCCAAACTGGGTTTCTTGGCGAAACTGGGGTGTAAATTCTCTATACGTACATGTGTAACACAAACAAAAGCTACGCTTGTGAAAGTACGCAACAGGCCTATAGTTGCTTTGAGATACAGACAAAATGATCGTGCTTTTCGGAATCAACGCTAAAAAAATACATAAGATAGGGTGGTCGTGCGACCGATATTGGTATTAGCAAAAATCAGCTCAGTAAATTTATTGAATAATCTGATGTGTACGGCGAACTGATGATGTCATGACGAAACTATTCTTAAGAAAGCAGCACGTAGGGTTTGCTCTCAAATATCGTATGAATGTTTGTATGAAACGATATACACCTAGAGAGAGAGAGAGAGAGAGAGAGAGAGAGAGAGAGAGAGAGAGAGAGAGAGAGAGAGAGAAAGAACTAAGGACCACAAGTGGATTAGAAGTCTTTCTTTGTAAGTTAGTCTCTCGGAGCTCTCCTAAGACGTTAGTCGCGTTTGGTGATAAAATTATAACTTCCACTCAACTACAGTGTTTTATTTAATTCTTTTCATATCACCTCCATCACATAATCAATAACCGATTCCAGAGATTTAAATTTTTGGTGAAATTTAAACCATTAAAAATGTCTTCGATTATTCGTAAAAATCTATTGAGTTCGATCGGTTGATCACATTATTTGACGGGATAGAAAAATAGGAAGGGAAATTCGAAATGTTGGCGATTTTACGCCCGCTGTCACAGCGCCCGCAGTCCGCGCGAAAGGCAAACGAAGCACAAACCGAATTTAAAACACTCCCAGCCAATCGGACCGCAAATCCGCTCGGGAGAACCTGGCTCTCTTCATTATCCCCCGAGGAATTCACCGGCTTGTAGCTGGAATCGTATCGAGGGGAACGTAGAGTGCTCCAATTTCGAAGAACCGCAAGGGGGAAGTGTTTCGCTATCGCCGGCGGGTTTAAATATTTGCGTTTTGGCTCCACCCTAGGGCTTCCTTCTACTCGCCGGCCCTCTCCGGTCACTCGTAACGTCGATGTATCACTGAAATATTTGTTTGCCCGCGAGAGCACTGGCCACTCCAACGGTGAACTGCCGCGTTTCGCGCGCGGGTATTGAAAAAACGCAAATGCTCTCTTCCCTCTGTGCTTACATTAGATTTTTACTGGTTGCCTTTTCCAGTTTTTTCATGATGAAAATTGCAGTTGAAAAAAAATGTTTTAATTTTATTAATTAATAGAAGAGTGTATAAATTTCAGTGAAAGCTTTTATCGAAATTCACGAATCCTTCGAAGTACTCTACGATACTTATAACTTTATCAAAATTAATACAATGAAAACACTTTTTCCGTGTTGTTTCATGATGAAAAATCGAAAGATCATTGCAAGAAATTGTCGACTATACGCCAGGAAAAATTGAAAGTTTAATTGAGATGAAAGATGGTCGTAATGATAATAAACGGTAAAGCTAATTTCATGTAAATTAGGGCTGTATAAAACAGAGATGTTTTGACTCCATTAATTTGTATAATACAAGGGTGTAAGACGGGTCAAAAGTTCATAGACATCGAGATAATCGCGCGGCTCGACTTCGCAGTCGTCATTGCTCGAAAGCGCAAAGTGCTGTGTACTTTTAGAAATGACCGGATGCACGCTACATTCAGACGTGCGTAAAAAGTTAAATCGGAAGTCCCGCCCGATTATGCGAGCTTCGCCAGCAGACGCGGCGTTGCGCAATGATCGAGTTTCGCAACCATTCACGCGCAAGTAGGCTAAAGCCGTAGCGCATCGGCGATCCCAGGCGAGAGATCTCTCGAGAGGATAAAACGCGAAGATGGGATAAACAGGCGAGCGACCTAGTTATCGTCTCACCGATAGCCCAGCCGAAATACATCGCGATCCAAGTATATTTTTTCTCCCTTCCAACGCAATCATCTTCGACAGCGGACCGTAAAATTGTCCGAGATCGATCGACTATCGACTTCTGTTAAAGCGATAGATCGGTAAAAAGTGTAAAATTCTGAGAACCGTTCGAAAGAACGCTCGGAGAAAAATCTGGTTGAAAGAGAATCATAATTTCACCAGAAATCGTGATCGATTTTGGTGCCAAGCGCGATTCCATAGTTGTTCCAAACAGTGAGATTCTAATTATTATATAATAATAAGAGACTAAGATTACTGCAACCAGGCCAACCTGCAGTACATTTAATAAATGTCCTCAACGCAATAATACTATTGTTTTATTTTCATGGTTACTTTAATCAGAGTACATGACTATCGCGCAACTGCAACCTTATTGTTACCATAACCGTGCAACAAAGGTTATTTCGACAGCGTTCACGGTCCGTTTAATCGTAAACATGACACTAGCGAGTAAAAAATTTAACCTTGCGATTGTGGTTGATTTGATTACCCACTTTTCTTTCAGCGAACCTTCGTTTCCTACCCTTTTCGAAGAAAGCATGACGTCATTGGCACGAACCCGACAGCTTCCACCTCCCGATCGCAAGAAACAAAATCGGTACAGACTTATCAATCCCTTGATGCGTCGCGTAGCCCGGCGGCGGCAACGGCATGGATCACCGGGGAGTCTGCACTCGCGGGCGTCGCGTCGGCGGCAGAGTTTCACGCGCGCCTGACTTTTTGCGAGAGGCGGAGGCGTTGCACCTGACCGCGTTTCTTGTTCACGTGCACAGGGGGGACGGAACGGAACGTCACGCGCGTACGCGCTACGGTTCTCCAGCGATTTCTTCCCCGCGTCGCTCTTCGGCCACGTGAAACTTGTTGAACGGAAGCCGTGGTTCCGCTCGAGCAGAAATAGCTCCTGCACAGCTTCTTCCGCCTTTCTTCGGTTAAGGTTTCTCGAGCGGTACAGGGGCGTTTTCCCTGCTAAAAGTTAGTCCACTGAAGTACAGTAACACTCTAAAGTATGTTCTTCGTGCGATGTGGCGACAATGTTTGACGTACAGTAGTATGTGTGTATCTGTGAGTTCAAAAATGGAGCCCAAAACATCCGGTCACGCATCTGTACGTCATGCAACGTTGCCACATTGACTTATCAAAGGTTAAATTTATAAAGAACAATTAATAAAAAAGTAATGGGCTTCTTAATGAACGTGAAAATTGGTACAGATGATTTGAGTTCGTTAAACTTGCTGTTGAAAAAATTTCAGAATTTTTTCACTATTTTTCTCAGAAATATCGCGGTTTGTTGGTTATAACCCATAAGAACACACGTTATTTCGTTATTTGAAAATCTTTGCAACGAGCTTCTTAAAAGACTTGAAAATTTAACTGAATTTTTTTTACTTACTTCAATCTACCGAATGCAATCATTTTCAAGCATTTCTCACTATTTTTAGTATAACGCTATGGCGAGTCTTGCGAAGATTACCGCGAATGAAGGTCGAGTCTGGACCACGTGCCTTTATATCGCAACCCGAGTTTCAAAACATTTTCGTTGACAAATTAGTACAAAGCCTCGTCGAAAACCTTTTCTCAACAGTCATTGCTGCAGATAAGGGAAAGTGGATTGAAAATGAACAAATTCGAGGTCTCGGGCAATCGTTACCCGCGGTACGACAATCGAGGTACATTTAATCTCGCTTTCTCCCGCGTTCGCGCACACCAGTTACCCGTGAATAGATTTCGCGGTAAGACGTAGCTCATAGATCAACGATATATGTATGTATATCTTTACGCGAAGTACGTACACCTGCGGCTAATAATTCTGATCGACCCGCTTTGGATGACGATACTCTGTCAAGTCGACCGTAGTTAAACGACACGAGAGAATCTTCTTGTCTTGCCGTAAAGGACCGATCAAATTTAGCTCTCACGGCAAAACGATAAGATTCGCTCCACCGTCTACGGTCGACTCAACGCGATGGAGTACCGTCACCCAAAGCGAGTCGATCGGAATCGGAATTCTGTCGCTGGTGACTTTTTAAAGTGTTATAATATTTTCAAACACACCGGCCAACGAACGATCAATTTTCATGCTCTCGTTAGCTACGTTAGCATTTGCCCTGGTTAATGAAAACACGAGAATTGATTCAGCATTGATCAGTACATTTAAAAGTGACACTTTAAAAAATCACCAGCAAAAGAATCCGTGACACCGGGAGTTCATACATTGTGAAACAATGTTGGTCAATCTAACCAAAATCTTGGAGACGATGAACAAACCGTTTAATGAAATATGGATCCTCCGTCCGCGTTTGGTTAAACTGACCATCATCTTTTGATCAGAATCACTGAACATTTAGTCAGATCAACTAAACTGCATTATTCAATCAACATTATTCTAAACTAAACGCGTCAAACTGGATGCATTTGGTCATTTTGACCTATTTATTTTTCTCAGTGCGGGTGTACATATTTTCGCAGCCGCGTAACATATTCTTTCGCACCCACCGCCGCGACCAGTCCATCCGGAACTGCCGCAGCAGCCATTAAGCAATGTTCATTACGCGTGCGACGTTCCGCGGCGCACTCAGGGCAAGCGCACCCCGCCCGTACGAAATGTCGTGGACCATTAAGCATCGTAACGAGCACTCGTCCAAATCCGAGCACGCTAATTAGCGCATTTATTATTCACACCCGCGTAATTCCCGCTGCAGTCGCGGAACGGCGGCGAGGTGGAAGCCGACGGTGCGGATTTCCTCGTGTGCAACCATTTCTTTTCCCGTGCGCGCACCTCGAACGGCGAAACTTTCCCGCTGACACCGAGGAGTCCTCGAAAAAGACCATCGCGCGACCCTCCGGCGGATTCGGGGGTGAGCAAATTATATTTCAAGATCCGGAGAAGGGCGGACGGGGTCAAAGGGGAAGATACATTGCGAGAAGGATCGCAGGACTGCGAAGAGCGAGACGGCGGGCGAGGAAGATTGAGAAATATACATCTCGCGCGGTGTCTCGACCCATTTAACCGCTCTTCAATTTGGGTTAAAGGTTCCGAGAGAGAGGTCCTCGTTTAATTTCCTCTCACCTCCGCGCGAGCCTCCCCCGGTCGTCCTCCGCGACTCGTCTCCGCGGAATAACGAGTGATAAGCGCGGGAAGAGTCGAGCGCGCGCGCTGCGGGTCTAATCCGTAGAACGCGACCCGAGGCGTTTATCTTGCAACGTAGTGCGCGCTCGACGGCGCAACGACTAACGAGCCTATTAACTCTCCGCCGCCGAACGTGCTGCGGTGGTGGTCCACGGCTAATTGAACTAGGGACGACGTTGACGGAGCCCGTAGCCCGTTGAATTCGTAGGGGATGAGATGCCGGTGGAGCTCTTCCGCGCGAAGTGATCGAAATAGGGAACGAGCTTTTCGGAGACGCCGTCGAGCTTCTTTCTCGCTCCTCGTTTCGCGAGTGGCTCGTTATAATTGAAGCATTTAGTTGAAGAACAACACGTGTCCAAAAGTGAAGTTTCGAGGAAACTAAGAGAAACGGTCTACCGCATCCCTGTTGAAGTTTTTTGTTTTGGTAAATGTTTTATAGAAGTATATTTTAAAAAGTTGAAATACAAATTCAAAAATTAAGAAACGAAGAAAAATACTAACGTATTTCGATAAAACGACACAATATGTCCCAACCAAACGCCAATTCTACAGCCAACTCTATACCGCTGCTGTTGTCATCACTGACGATTTCGGCTTCAGAATTCGAACTAACGAGTTCGCCAAATATACTGAAAGATTGCGTCATCCGTCAGAATGCACCCGCCCAATTATGGATAACTGATATTTTTCTAACAAACCACGTGGACATCTGTTATTTTTCCAAAACTGTCACAACTGCTCACTTGATTTTTAAGGGGATAACGGATGTTTTTCCGCATTCGAGTTGTCCAGACGTAAATTTTGTTTAGTCGAGTTTCAGCAAAAATGGACATGTGTTGCTTTTCAAATAAATGCTTCAATTATAAGAATACAATATATGAATATTGATAGGAATAAACAAAATCGTACTAAGATATATTAATTAAATTTAATGAATGTATTAATAAACAATTGCTATATAATTAAAGGATGGATTTTGTTAAATATACCTAATTAAAATTGAGTTTTTCCCTCAACTTTCTGGGACTGATTGCTGCATTAAAAGAAAATCCTTTTTCTCAGTGCGAAGGCGTTGTACCGAGATGTGAGTGTTAAGCTCGGTACATCGAACCGGTTGCCCTCGGGGAGATAAACGGAGCTTGACTCGATTTAACTTGACGCATCTAAAATTGGACGATGCCCCTTCGCGCGCTCGCGCGACGCAGAGCGCGACTCCACCTCGCTGAATTATTGTGCGAACGACGATTTATTATTCTCGACGTAGACGCGGTGCGCGCGCTCCTTCGCCGCGACGATGAGAGATCGACCGCGGACGACGGAGCGGTTTTCCTGCTCGCGACGAGTCGAGGGGGAGGATGGTATCGATGAAATTCGGGGGGAACGAGAAACGGAACGTACGGGCGAATAAGATTGTTGACCGGCGATCAAGATTTTTGAAAGTGCATCTGAATTAATTTATCGGATGCCATTCGAAAGTACACCGAGAAAAGAGTTTATTCGTAATTGATAAATGTTTCTTTGAATATCGCGAAAGAGAGAAACATTTTATCGCATCGAACAAATATTTCTTAAATATCACGATATTTATTTGGCACGATTAAATCCTTCGAGGTAATTGTTTGAATGAAATAAACATTTTAGTAATTAGTATAGGTACTTTTTCGTCTTAACGAAATATCGATATTTCACCGTATTTGAAACTACATTTATTAACTACAAATAAACTGTTTACTCGGCCTACGTTTATTCGTACTGGAGAGGTATGCATATTTTTGTACGTTTCTCTCAGGGCGAGAGAGATTCGAGATTATTTTCTTTCCCACGGAAAGTCCCGAACGACGATTTCTCTGCGGGGTAAACATGTATGAATGGAAAGGACGCTTGCGCCTTCCGCGGCAGAGCAAATAAATGTTTTGCCGTTCTCCCGATTCGAGGAATAGTCGGTTGTCAGGTCGGCCCCACTGTGCACCTGGTGCCTATAGAACCCGCGACAAGTAACGACTACCCGGCGTCCCGCGTGGCACTCTTCTAAAGATTTCCCGGAATTATGAATTTGTTCCCGTATTCTCGGAACGCGGGCGGAGACGAGGGCGAGAGACCAGCTCATATTCGCGGACCGCCGGCGGTGCGTTAAGATGGAAACGTCTTTTAGGCGCGCATAGTGACACACAGTAGCGCCATTCACATGGTAAATTGCGCGCGTCAAAGACTGGCATTGTGCTCGCTCTAGGCGTGGATCAGCGGTAAGAAAGGACTGGATTGAGCGGGAGAGAATTAGGGCGAGAGCTGGGCCTAATGCCCTCGTAATTAATCATAATTCGTAAGCGACGTTTGAACGTATCAACGGAAGGCTGCCGATAAGAGGGAATGAGATGACGATAGAACTCGTAAAAAATCGCGCCGATAACTCGGAAGCTGATTGAGAATATTTTCTCGCGATAACGACGAAAGCGTCGTTTCGACGATGACGTAAAATCGATGAAGATAAAAATCGCGCGTGGGTACTCGCAACTAAATATAATTATGCGAATTTACACGGAGAAAGGGGATTGGTAAAAAATCATGGAAAGTCCCATGAATTTTTACAGTTATTCCAGTTTTCACAGGGTTCTTCGAGGTGAAATATTCAAGTTTTTAATAGATCACAGCGTACTTTTTACAGTTTGTGTAATAGTATAAATATCAGTTTATACAGTAAGATTTACCAATCTCCCGTTAATATGTGTCGGGTTTTTACGGGTTTGTTACACTGAGAAAAATAATTAGGTTAAAATGACAAAACGCATCTAGTTGAGTGAGTTTAATTATTCTGACCCAAATACTGGTTAGTCGAACCGAGTATTTAATTATTCCAACCAAATATCAAATTATTCCCAACGAGGCGTTTAGTTATTCTAATAAAAAATTATTCAATTTAACCAAACAAATGGAGGATCCATATTTCACCAAACGCATTGGTCATCCAGGATCGTCGATTGATTGACCGAGCATTTTTTTCTCAGTAAACGAACTGTAAAAAAATACACTTTGTCTATTAAAAAATTCAATCTTTCACTTCGATCGCGTTGCCCTTTTACCGACATTCACTGTAGGATCATTTCCAGGATTTTGGTTAGATTGACCAAGTAATTTTTCTCAGCGCGTACGAACTGTAAGAAAATACACTTTGTCTATTAAAAAATTCAATCTTTCACTTCGATCGAGGAGCCCACTTACCGACACATTCACTGTAAAAATTACTAATCCCGCGCACAATTTACCGCGAAATATGCCGGAATGTTACCAATCTATTTGCATACACGGGTGGGCGATCCAATTAACACGCATATATGTATGGTACAACGACTGACCCGAATGTCTGCTCGTAACGGATACGCGACTGACCCGAGGGACTCGAGAGAGCGCTGGCGCCGCTGTCCCTACACTGTAATCAATGCGCGCGTATACCTACGCATTGATTGCACGCAAGGTGAAACGTTGAACCGTGTTGATAAGAGGCTCGTAAAAGCTCGTATCGTCCCGGGATCATCTCGCGGAGGTGTAAACCTCTCGCGGACGTCGACCAGAGATCAACCTATTATATACGACGCGCGGTTCGACGCTGTTGACACCGTCGACGGCAATTTCATCGTCGACGACATCGATCCGCCCTGTCATCGGCTTTTCCTCCGATTCGGAGCGATCGTCGCTCCGGTATTCGCGTTTCCACCGTCGCCATCGATCGTCGGAGGCTGCTTCGACAAAGTCGGATCTCGCATTTCCTCTCGTTATCATCGTCATTACCAGGCGAGCGAACGATTGTACCGATACACGTATATGAATGATTCGCAGGCGATTGCCTCTTTACGAGCGTCACGCGTCTGTCGCGCGGATGACTTTATCTCGAACGAAGTGCGAGGCGATCGAGCAGGTGTATGATGTCACCCGGTCAGCGCGACCTTGACGCCAGAAAATCGTATACACGGCTCCGTAGTCACGAGGGAATTTCTGTTTCGAATTTTAATTTGCATCCGAGCCTGTGTCATCTGCCGATCGCCGCGCGAACGTGTTCTCCCCACTTTCACATCGGAGCGACTCGTGTGGGCACGACGATTAATGTCAAGGATGTAGATGGATCGGAGAATTCGGATATTCTCGTAATAGTAATCATTCTTGGGATCGGCGTTGCCACGCGGTAACAGCGCGGTTCGCGTCGCCAGAAATATAGAAATCGTCGTTACGTGATGAATAACCGGGTTGCATGTCCAACTGTGACGGTGGCGGTTTTTTATGCGCTCGTTGCAGGCATCGATTCATCGTGCCGCACGAGCGACTAATTGCGACAATCGCGATTTACGCTTTCGGCGAGCGTAGTCCCGATTCTCTCGGAGTGAGAAACGACAGGACACGCGCACTGAGAGAAATAATTAGGTTAAAATGACAAATTATATTGTCTCGTTCATCAATTGATATTATTCTTCGTGATACATATAACATAGGAGCGATATTTTCAATTGCTGGAGGTTTTATTCAATTATTTGTCTGTAAACACATTTAGCTCAATACGTTTAGTTATTCCAGCCGAAATTCGGGTCGGTTGAACTAAATATCAACTTATTCCAACCAAACGTTTAGTTATTCTAACCGAAAACTAGTCAGTTTAACAAACCAAATGAAGGATCCATATTTCATCAAACGGTTTCGTCATCGTCTCCAAGATTTTGATTGAATTGAATCTACTCGAAATTTCGAACGTTCATTGCAACAAAAAATGTCGACTTTTTAAGAGATCACGGCCAATTTCGAGTTTACCGATTACTCGATCTACAGAGAAATGTTCGCGAGCTGGACTATTAATGGAAATAAACTAATCGATAGACTCAACAGTGGTCGACTTTACTTTCAGATGAACGTTGAGAACTTCGGGCGCGTTAAATTAACCAAATCCTTTTTCTCAGTGCACAGTCGAACGGTGCTTCGTCCATCTCGTTCCTTCGTCCCACGCAGCCGACGCGAGGGAGCCACTCACCCTCGATATCCTCAGAGGTTGGTGCAGGTCGTGGCCGCCGTGCATGCGGAAGCCCCAAGGGGAACCGCCTACGAGGGTGACTTCCCGCGCGCTCATCCTCCGCGACCTTCGGCCCCTTCACTCTCTTCCGCACTCTCCTCCACCTCGTCACCGCCCTCCGCGCGCCACGGTGCCGCCCGACCTCGTTTACGCGGGACCGAAATCACAACGCACCTGGCCACCGCGCACTGTGACAGCACGCGCCACGAGGACCGTCTACTCCCGCGTGCACCGCACTCCACCGCGACTCGTTTCACACTAACACACCGGGCTGACCCCTCCGCCCCCGCGGACGCCCCCCACCATCGACGGTCTGCTACGGACCGCGCGCCAATGGCGCCCCCTGCCTCTCCTCGCGCCGCGCGCCCGAGACGGACGATCAGCTGATCGACGCGGTGCCGCGGCGCGCGCGGTGTGCTCCCTTCCGTCGCCCTCCTGCTCCGGCCGCTCGGATGACAGATGCTCCGGCACGGCGGCCGAAAGTGGGTGAGGACCTTGCGTCGCGAATGTTTTTCGGGTTATGAATACATTCGTACGATCGATGGGTGGGCTGTGCGACTGTAGGAATTCGGAGAAAGACGTAAGAGTCGTTGGGTTAAGTTTAGATGTGAGAAGTCATCGAGAGATGAAGGTTTTGGTATACTGAGAAAAATAACCTGGTCGGTCTAATCGAAACACTCTGGAGATTGTAATCTGATCGTTTGGTGAAATGTGGATCCTCTCTATATCTGTTTGGTTTGACTAGCCACTCCCTGGTACGAAATAACTAGACGTATAGTTAGAATAACAGAAAATGTAGTTGGAATAACTAAAAATGTAATTAGAATAACTGAAAATGTAGTTCGAGTGACTAAAAAGGTGGTTAAAATAACTAAATATTTGGCTCAACTTGTTAGTATTTTGGTTAGAATAACTAAGCTCGTTTAACCACATGCGTTTTATCATTTTAACCAAGTCATTTCTCTCAGTGAGGTAACGATTCGGAGAAATTCGTGGAGACTAATTCTTTGAGAGGAGTCCTTCCGAGAGAATCTCAGAAAACGATCGAGATGTTGGAATTTTGATATCAGTTCGGCCCTGTAAGGTTTATTTCAGAAGTTTAAAATAGTCGGCACATCGCTTTTGCTGTTTTCCGCTCAACAGTCGCTTCGTAAATAAGCGTACATATGTGTTTCAACTTCGAGCGCCTCAACGCAGCTCGGCACTCGATAGATTTCAGTCGGAAGCGGTCGTATCCGTCACGACTTGACGAACGGCGCGAGGGAAACGTCCGTTTAAAAACGATTCGAACGTTTCGCACTCCGAGCCAGGCGAGGAGAGCGGAGCGGAGGTCCGGACGGCGTAACAGTTTCGCGCAATTTGCTTCAAGTGGATCTAAACGCGAGAGAGAGAGCGAACCAACGCACTCCCCCGCGCCGCATGCGTCGTATATCTGATGTACTCCGTTTTTTTACGCTTCGAACTCTCCTCGACGACCTCGACGCTTTTTACGCGCTAATTGGTCCTTAAACTCCGAGAGACTCCCCCGATTAAGCTCGCAACGACACGCCTCGTTACTTTCGATCGACCGCGGCCAAAGTTAACCGGAAGCGGGTGGAGCTCATATCGAACGCTTTTCAAGGTCGTCGGTATTGTTTACGCCCGATAAATTTCCGCGTGCAGCCGCGAACGAAATAAGCGCCGCGCGGGGAGGCTCGCCATGGACAATAAACGCCCGTCGCGCGTTATCGGGAGGTGGTGGATTATTACCGAAAATTAATACGCGCCTTCCTGATTTACGTCGCCCGATAACTCCGCCTTCACCGCTCTCCGCGGTCACCGGCATCCCGCGTCATTAATTTTCTCCTACGGCGAAACCCCACGAACGAAAGGCTCGAATTATATCGAATTGTGGGTCGTTGGTTAAATGTGTGCCAAAACGTATGTCTTTACAACCGTAATCCGCTAAATGTCAATATCGTTCCCCCGATAACAGCGTTTACACCGAAGTCAGCTCTCAGCGGCGCGTAAAGCTACAGTTACGTCAGCAGTTTTAGCCTCTCGTCCAAACGGATAATTATCCGATTGTTCTCGTCAATTTTCAACGAATCGTACAACGGACGACCGTGAAGTAATTTAACGCGGTCGCGCCAATACGAAAGCATCCTTTCGTCTTGCACTGAGAAAAAAGTAAGGCAAATTGGACTAAATGAACGGCCACGGGCGGAGGAAAGCAGATCGAGTTACTCGAACTAATAATAATTTGCTAGACCAGACCACGACTTGTTTTCGTCAAACAATTTCGGATCATTACTACCAAATTATTTAATTCGAATAACTACTCGTAGATCGGCGTTCCCCCATCCGTGACCGCCAATTTAGTCTGATCTGCTATTTTTGTTCTCTGTGTACTACCGCATTGTTTACAGTCGGCAATACGCCCGACGTTACGATGCAATTGCGCAACGCAGTCTCGCCCGTCATTCGCGCCTGGCTGCTTCGGTCGCCTCAAGGTCAGTGCGCTACGATCAGCTGATCGCGCCAGGAAAATCAACCGTACAGGTACACTTCATATGCGATCGTCGGGGATCTTCACGCGATTCAGAGCCTCTCCTTATCTCGACGTTATCATGCAAAGCACGACCAGGGCAAATAAAAGAGAACAATGGGAACGCGAGAATCGCCGTCGTCGGATAGGCCTCTGCATGCACAGCCGCGTTACGCAAGGCCTTCGTACAGGCGGAGTCGCGTGCGCGTGCCGTCACACTGACCGGCTTCTCCCACCGCGTCACCGCGACACGTGGATCTCTGCTGTGTGAAATAATTCTGCGTTCCTAATTCACTCCCATACACGCGGAGACCGCCGCATACAACCGTCGGGCGAAGGTCGAGCTGCTGTTTAGACTTTTCTCCGTCAAACGAATTACAGCTCCGTTCCATTTCCAAACCTTATCCGATGGACTCTTTAATTCACGGGTCATTGAGCAATCGACTGCCGTCTCCTCGAATTAAATTAGAGTCTCGGATCTGGCTTCACGAGTAGACATTCGAGAATGAAAATGACGGCAGTCGAATACTGAAATATCGTCGTTGGAGAAAAATGTGTTGCGAGACGTCTTCGGACGCGTCGACGTTTCAGACAAATGATTCGTTCGTTGTGTCGGCGTGAAAAAATATTGGAGCGTGGGGGAGGCGGGTATATCCAGAGAGAAAATTTGAATAAAGATTTAGTTGAGTATTATCTACCGGTACGACAATTTCAAGAGTTCATTCAGAAATCAAAAAATCTCATGATTTAATTCAGAAATTCAACAACTTCGAGATTTAATTCAGCAATTTCAACAATTTCAAAATTTCATCTATAAGATCCGACGGTTTCAAGATTTTATTCTGAAAATCCGACGATTTCAAGAGTTCATTCGGAAATCCAAGAATCTCGAGATTTAATTTAGAAATTTAACAATTTCAAAATTTTATCAAGAAAATCCGACAATTTCTAATTTTAATTGAAAACCTTAAAATTCTCAAAATTTAGTCCAGAAATTCAACACTTTCGAGATTTAATTCAGAAATCCCAACAATTTCAAGATTTGATCCAAAAAATCCGACAATCTCAAGATGTCATTCAGAAGACCCATAAAATGAATTTGCCTCATCCGATATCTAGATGGAACCAATTTCGCTTCATTACTTTATTCGCGTGTTTTTCCACTGGCTGCATGTAAACAAAATGATATCGAGACGTCAAGAGGGCGCCAAGCAGTCGAACATTTTATAAACGAACTGCGGGGTGCGCGTGCTTCGTAAACGTTCGTTAGATATTTTCGCCGAACTGCCGAACAAATAAATTCCGTCGCGCGCGATTAGAGTATATTTTCAATATGACATTACACCCGTACCTCTCGCAAGTTGCGTAAAAGCTTCGCGATCTACTTCGCAGGTGTCGTCATCGAAGTAAACTCGTTCGTTCGTCTCCACTTATTTCCGAATAGCGCGTACCGTTCGTCTCTGGCGCTGCACCGAATCGACGTCGTCGCGTAAAAATCCGCGCACCGAATCGAGCGACAACGACAAATTTTCACGAATAATATCGCGACGTCGCCAGCGTGATTTCCTCCACGCCGACATGTCAACCTTTTCCCGCGCATGCGTTTTGACACCCCCAGGACGCGTTATCGGTCGCGATAGCGGGGCGCCAGAAGCCCCGATGCGTTACCTAACGTACGTACCTTCGGGGAAGCAATCTCGTGTGCGTGGCGTGCGGCATCGAAAACGAAGTTCTCTGCTTTCCCGCATTCGATCTGGAAGCGAGTCACTGACCCACGGTACGTTTTATCGGCTATCGGTGCTGTATGCATCGAGTAATTATTACCGTTTCGTATCATATGAGAGTATCTGAAAATTTGAAGTCTCTCTCTCGAAAGAGTTTCTAATTCGACAAAAATTAAATATCAAAAGAACTTCGACAACTGAATTTGACTAGTCGACGGTTGATTCGACAAATTCTTATAGAATTGAACGAGTGGAGCACAGATGGCAGTCGGAATTTCGTTCGATATGAACTTTTACGAAGAAAAAAAAAATTGAGAGCGAATAATGTATATGTACTTATTTTATCTATTGTGCACGTGTGATAGTAATTGTGGTCGTAGAAATTGATATATTAGACTAACAAGAGATGGAGTCTATAGAAAAACACATGACTGATATTTTTTCCTTTATTTTTATCAAAAAATCATTCGCAAATCCTATGCGCACACGACAATTGTAAAATAGCATGTTAATTCAAGCATTTTAAAGTAATTATCCTATGTTCTTAACAGCTTACACATAATTATTATCGACTTGAATATCTAGAGTATCGTGAAAAAAGTACCACGGAGCGTACCGTACAAATTATAATAAGGCACAAAGTGGTGAAACCAACATTATTGTTAAATCCAACGGAATACACACGATTGACAATCAATAGAATGCGCTACATTAATCGAGTTTCAAGAAGGGCTCAAATATCCGTATCGAAAAGAAAACGCTAACAATTTATCATACAAATACTTGAGCCCCGAAAAGCTCCATCGTTGCTGCGTCGCTTGCGGGTGCACGAAGAGCGCAAATCAGGCGAATTTGCGGTGCACCGTCGAACGGCTAACAAAACTGACAGAAACGATGGTAAATCGCGCACCGATGTGAAAGTCCAACTCAACGATAAATGCAAAAACGGCTCAACGATTTTAACGCGTAACAGGATACCTTTCGGGCTTAACGAGTTAGAGGTAACATCGGCGATTGTGCAACTTAACGATCAACAGTCGTTGCGATAACAATTTAACGAGGATTTGGGTAACGGTAACGATTGGATGATGAAGAGGATTGTTGGGCGAATTTTTACTTAGTTTCCGGAACGATGCAGTTCACTGCTGCAATTCTACCTGGCAATGTGACGCGGTGTAACAGATCGAGTGTGCTGTAGAAAAAGTGTCTAATATAAATTTAAATAACGAGAAACATTAACGATCAACATTGGTAGAGGATACTAACGGTAACATCGAAACGAGAGGAAAAAATGAACACATCAGCGAAAATGAAATAAACAGGATTCGCAACTCAACGGTGAATCTCATAACATTAACTAGTGATTCGGGTGACGTATAACTTCGATATGTAAAACTGCAACATCGCAAAGGCACGTATTAAAATTCTGTTTGTTAAAGAAATTTTTGTATTAATTATCGATCGAACGAAAGTTCATACAACCGGCACGACGAAGAAACGCACGATTTCACGATTTCTCGCGTCACTTTGATACGTGAATTTGCTTCGATGCAGTCGACTATGTTCAACAGTCATAAAGCTAACTGCAAACGTAACGCTTTTGCAAACCAAACTTAATGGCGATGATAATAGAGATAAACGGTAAACGAAAACTCAAACGAAACACTTGGTCAAATATGCCGTACCGGTAATTGTTGAACGGAAAAAACTTAAGAAACGTGATCAACAGCAACGACGATAAATTGTCAAGGGCAACAATAATGAAACTACAATTGCAAAAGAAAAACTTAACGACCCAAACTCAATTAATCATTGTCGAAACGAAACCTTTTTTTTTATAACAAAAGAGAAAGTTCATAGAGGTTCATCGTGGCGCCAATATAACAAATAAAATCAACAACGAACATAACGACATAATGTGTAACGTCAACAACCATTATGTAAGGATACAACACTAAATGCAAATTTCAATGTTCGAAATCAAAACGTAATGAATGATTCAACGAATTTGGAAAATTGAAGAAATCGCGAAACAGAGAACGAAAAATTATTACGTAATAAAGGACAAAGCATAGGGGGTTGCATTGAAAGCCGCTGTTTTTTTCTTGTTTCAAAAACATTACGTCGTTGTAAAATGTGTGAATACCTCAATCGAAGTATTTACCTTCGGAAGCTATAACTTTTTTCCACTTTTCTGGCAGAAGTTGAATTCCGCGACGAAAGAATTGTCTGCTTTTTGAGCTGATCCATTCGGCAACCCAATTCGGTCTGCATGTTTCATTCAAAGGAATTTGAGAGTTATATTTACGACTACTTTTTATGTCTCGATACTACATAACAAGTGCCACCATATCATATCAGTACATCAGAGCAAAACAGTATTAACTCCATTTTTTTCGAAAACCGTATTATTTCCTAAGGTGAAAGGAAACATGAAAATAGCAGAATGAGGAAATATGGTTTTCGAAAAAAAATGGAGTTAATACTGTTTAGCTCTGAGGTACTGATATGTGAGCGGTAACTTTGAATTACTTTTAACAAGGAATGGAAGTGTTCTAAAACTTATTTGTACATTTAATATTTCATTCGGTTTCAACAGCTCATAATAAACGACGCCAAATTGAAAGCATTGTTTTGTGACCATGGATTTTTCGACTTCAAGCTGTTGGGCCAATTCTTAGAGCGTTTGATTAGGGTTTCCTTCCAATAGAGCTTGCAGTTGTTCATCTTCGAACTTGTTTGTTTGACCTGGCCGTTGTGTGTCGTGAACATTATAATTTCTACTTTTGAAGCGACGAAACCAGTTTCATCATACATACTGTTTTTGATGGAGCAGTTTCAGCATAAGCTTGCACGAGTAATTGATGAGCTGCAGCAGCAATTTTTTTAAAAAATCTGAACAATGTAGAAGTACACATCGAAAAAACAACTTGTCGCGTTTCATTTTCTCAGGTTATAGACATCGACTTGTATTAACCAAAAATAGCAGTTTAATGACTGAATCTTAATGAGAAGTGTCCATAATTCAGAGCGGTACAAGAAGTATTACTCGCTGCGCACGACATGAGTAGTTGGAGCTATCTACAAGAGAACAGCGGCTTTCAATGCAACCTTCTATAAAATAGTAGTTCCGAAATACGGATAAAATGCTGCGCGGGAAATTCAAATTACAAAAATCAAATTTTTCCGTTAGTAACGCCCCGTCGAATACTCTTCACGATACCCAAGTCGAAATTTATCTATCCTAATCCTACTCCTAACTTACAATGTTCTCCCCGTCTCTTAGATTACCCAGTTGACCCTGACACGCGTCGAAGTCTCTGAGCGATTGGTACCGCCAACACGACGTTGTTCAAGCGGTACCAAGAGTTGGAAAACTGCGTGGATTCCCCTTCGACGGCGCGAGATTCTAGTCCTCCCGCAAGAGTTAGTTTGGGAGCGTGACGAACACGGCCTATAGTCGCAGTTGGACTATCCCTATCCTAACTAAAATACGCCTAACGCTAAGGTAACTGAGAAAGCTTAAACAAACGCGCGAAAGTCGACAGGAAACTGATATTAACACGAACACGATAGCTGTTAACCTAACAGAACTCCTATTACCTGAAAAGAATAAACTTAATCTACCGTAGTGCTAATTCTAATCTAACACTTAACAAGAGGAGTATTTTAAGAGTTAACTAAGATTCGACCCCAACCGTTCGCCCTTACGAGCGGAATGGCACAGGTGGTCGAAGCTTTTTTCACCGGGGTAGTCATCCACTTATTGTCAATTCGTCAGTGCGAAAAATTAGAGAACTAACTCAAACTAAAATTTAGAGAAATAAAATTTTGTGATCTGCCCGTGGATCCCGACGATGTCGTTCAGACTTCTCCAATGTTCACGCGTACACGCTGCCCTTTTTAGTCATATTCGTTGCATTTAATCTCCATGTATGAATTGTGCATGCAGTTGGAAATAAATGTACGGAATATAAAAATCAAATTACGGTCGGTCGTCTGTCAGTGGTTCTTCAGGTTTGCACGAATTTTCCCGCCAGCAGTCAAATTCGATGCACTCAATGAACATTTTTGAATATTTATTTCGTCATGACGGTTCGACTCGAAGCGTCAACTGTTCGTGGTTTGCGCGGAAATGTTCTATTTTTTACGGTAATTGTAACGTCGATTTTTCAGATTTAGTCAGAAGGCTTCGTGGCTCTCGTCGGGATCCAATCTCGAGGTATACGCGATAACCAAAATAAAATGAGAAAGAACAGGCCATTTTACAAGTGCGGGCGAATAAATAAATAAAATATGGAAACGAAAAACTAAAAAAAAACAACTGTAACGTGATCTCAGGGAGAGGGATGAAAGGGCGCGACTTTTTGAAGCGGACTTGCGGTGGATCGTTCAAAAGGTCGGATACAGCGCGTGGCTTTCGAGGGAGAGCGGTTTTCGTTTCGCGAAAAACCAGCACGGACGAATTGTACGCATTTTTTTTTGGTCTTTTCTACTTTTCCTCCACTTTCTAGATTTTGGCCCTCCAGAATTTCGCGAAACGACGTTTCCCGCCGCGCTTCGGCGTCCCTCGGGAACCGTGCGCACTGCAACAATTTTCTACGTAGCTACATAACAATGTTTTTTGTTAAACTTCATTGAGAAACTTCAACAGTCAATTTTGTAACAACCGGAATAATATGATTCGCTCTGGGAGTCTGGCACATCGTGAATGCGCGCAGTGCTACTCAGATTTCGTGATCGATATTCTTACTTTTTCTTTTTCTTTTTTTCGTATACTCGTGAAAAATTTCTTCCTTCTTATAACCACTTGTTTTTTTTTTTCTACGGATTTTCAGCTTCTGCGTTATTTTTTTTTTTTCGTAAAAAAATGAAACTAATGAGAAACGCGAACGTAAGAGAAATAAAATTCGTAACAATCGATTCGGGAATGTCTCCCTCGTGGAAAAACTGCCGAACGTTGGCTTCGTGAACGGAAAGTGTATCATGCAGCACGGATGTAATACGACTTGTAAGCACGGTACTCGGCGAAGTGTCGTTAAATATCGGATCTTTCGAAAAATTTGTGGGTCTCACTTTTTCTGTCGATCTCTCATTTAAAAGGTACCACCGCTATTTTATGCGAATGAAAAACACTAAACGTTCGATAGCTCAGTCACGAGGGAGGTAAAAAAAAAGTAAATCAAAATGCGAAATAAAATTAAATTATAAGGGAACGAATCGATACGAGACAATTGAAGAAAAGTAAATGAATGGAACGAAAGAAACGAAGGATTAAACTAACTTAAACTCTACAGATATCAACTAGACAGCCGTGTAATTTTTAAGCCAGTCTCAGCTCTCAATATCGTAGGGAAGGCCCAGACCGACTGACGCGAGATACCGAAAGAAAATAATCGAATGACGGACGTTTTCGTTATTCGAAATAAATGAAAAATAGTCGTTTCGAGAATTACGCGTGGATTATCTCCCCGTCGGCATCTCATCGCTCCAGGCCCTCCTCAAATTGTACCCTGTTTTCTCTTGCCTGTAAAATTTGGCGATCGGACCAAATCGTTTGGGTCTCTGCTCTATAAATCGCTGTCGGAAAATACGGATCGGCTGTGCGCGACTCTACGCAATTAATTAATAAGCGTTAATTAGAACAAAAAAGACATTACTTTTTTCGTTGACGGAATTTCCTACGACGGTAGCTGTCCTCGATGAGATAAGGTTCCACGCTGAATAAGAATGCCCACGTTTTTTTGATCGGCTCCAATGACTCCATGCGCCGATTTTTGATCCTCGGTGCTTATCGGAGATGTTGCTTCGATGTAGATCTCCACTCGCGTTGTTCTTCCGTGATACTGCTTCGTCTCTCTGTGTGTGTGTGTGTAGCTCGCCTCGAGATTTCTTTTTGACGTCCAGAAATATTGCTCTTTAGCTTCGAACTCGGACCGTGCGTTGGTCGAGCCGTCAAATTGGCAGAGAAGGTGATTCTTCATCGGATTGAAGGGAAACGAAATGTGAAATAAAACCTAAGCCGCTCCTCGTGAGCTTTTCAATTGGAAAACTCGTTATGAAAAATTGCAGCTCCAGCGCGTGCGACCGTGTGAATTTGCTTTCGGTTTCGGTTCCGTGGGAATGCGAGAGCTTTGCGTCCAAGCTCGAACTCGACGAAGACGAGTTCGCCGGGACGATACTGTCGTCGGAGATCGAGCGAGTTCTGCTTCCTGATTGATTCTCCTGAAGTCATTTGTCGTGTTTCCTTGCGCGACAGTATCCGTGTGTCCAGGATCGTCGAATTTCGTAACGGTTTTGTCGTTTTTCGTAGCGTCTGTTTTTGAAGAATTCCATTTTTCTGCATTCATCTTCGTCGTCGTGACGCGAGTTTTGGCGCGAGTTTTCCCCGATCGCTGGAATTTCCACGCTGCGGCTCCCGTGGAATTTCCGGCCGAGAAGATATCGATGATTGTTCGCTTTTCGGAGGAGGAGGTGAAGGTGAATTTCGTGGTCGAGAACGTTCACGTCGTTCGGTGGACGTTGGTGTGAATGACGGAGGCTGCTGTGTGATCGATGCACGCGAAAACGATCATGCGATCGTCGTAGCTTCGTGGCTGAGTGTTTTTGCGCGGTACGGATGTCCTCGCAGGTGGCTGCGAGAGGGCAGGGGAGGGCCGGAGTGTTTCGATAGGAACTCACGTATTTTTATCCGTTTTTTTTATTGCCAGAGGTGCTCTTCTTTCGCTGCTTCGAAAAAGTGCTTTTTTCCTTGGTTCCCGGTCAAAGGTGTCGTGCGTAACTTTGGAAAGGCGAGTCGTCGCGTGTGCGTTATGAACGGTGGCAGCGCGATTCATCATGACCGATTCGACATCGCGAAGTCGACGTTGGTTTCAGATTGTGGGGCGCTTCAATTTTTTCTGCGCTTTCTTCGATTCGTCCTGGACAAGGTGAGGCTCGATGAGAGCGCGACAGTGTTTTTGACTCCAGCCCGCCGAGTGTGTCTCGAGCGCGTCATATCCGGGTATCCTGCGGTGTCCTTGTGTGGATCGATGATCCGTCTTCCTTCATCGATCGCGTTCCGATGACCGATCGGTCGGAAGTGAAATTTGGGTAGTCCGAATGCACGCGCCTGTGTGTCCTTGACAAATGCTCTTCCTTCCATCCTTTGGATTTGGATTTCGTTGGTTTTTTTGACGTTGTGTTTTGGCTTCGGGGACGACTGAAAGATCGGTCATTTTAGCGCCGATGCTGTCACCTTTTGCCGGGTCGGATTGCGTCGCTCCTTCCTTCTACTCGGAAGCGCGGATCTTCGGGTAGAAGGTGGGCGTGACTTCGTGTTTTTTTTTTCTCTGCAGGTCGAGAGGTGCGAGGGGACGGGGTGCTTCGTTCGGTTTTCGAGCGAGATTTCGAATTTTCAACGGTGATCTGGACGGTTCGACGGTTCGTTGGATTCCTTCGAACTGATTTTTTAGACTTCGTGATTTCTCCCGAGTGGTCGGCGATTTTCTCGTGGTTCTCCTTGCGAACGATTGTCGAGAGGACCTCGGAGAGTTATGCGGGGTTTACCTCCCTCCTCTTCTTTTCGGAAAGTAGGCCGCGAGTGCGATTTTGTTTCTCTTGTTCCCGCGGGGGTGAATTCTTCGATGCCGTATTTCTGATCGACTGCGTCGTCGGACGTGTCGTGTTCTCCTTTTTGGCGCGGCGTGATCGCGATGCCTTCGGACACGGTGACAAAAACTAGCTTCGGTCCTCGTCCTGTGAATCGGCCGAGGAAATTGGCCGGCGAACCAATTTTCTTAGGACCGGATCGGCGACGATATTCGTAACGCGTGTTGACACGTACGATCTTTCGGGAACTGAATAATTGATAACGGAACTATCCGCCGGTTGACTTGCTCGGAAAGAAACAATTTGCGCGGTCCTTTCGCGTATCGGATTCGACTGTAAATGAAATCGTCGATGCTACTCGAGAGAGTGTTGACATTTCGCTGATATCGATGTGGTTCGAGGAAATTGATATTTTGAAACCGATAAATTCGTGGTAACGAATGCGATTTGAGCGATATCCTTTATGCTTCTAATGGTCGATTTGTCAGTCTGTCCGGTAGGAATGTCGATTCTTCTTTATTTCTTAACGAAATGGAATTTGTGCGATTGCCGTGTTTGATTATCGTTGGCGTTTACCACTGCTTTTTAGATCTTCCTCGGGACCTCGACAATGACTCAAGGGTGAATTTTGAACGTTCCAATGTGCCTCGCACTGTTCTTCCGGGTGACGACTCCTCTTCTGCTCCTGCTTCGTTGATGCTGATCGTTGGATGGGGGTTTTTCTTCAGGTTTGCGCGATAAGGACGGCGAGTGCAGCTGATCTTCAAAATGTGTACCTTTTGGATTCCCCTTTTTCCCGGGAGTAGACGACTTTTTTGGCTTCGTTCGAGAGCATTTTGACAGCGTTTCGATCGTTTGGAGTGATACGGTCTACCGGACTGGTTTCTCGGAGGTAGACGTCGTGCCGCTGCGAGTTTGGTCTTCTTCCACGATTTCCTGAAGTGAACAATTTTGTCTTCCGATAACTGCATGCGCCGCTCGTCTGTTTGACTGCAGCCGCTCTTCTTTGATTCCTGGTTTTGCTCTCCTGGATTGTTTGCTTCCGAAATGTCCTCTTTTTCGTCTGAAACTTAACTGCCGAGGGAGGCGATCGTGCTGGCGAGTTGGCGGTTATATCCTGAAATTATCGTTCGGACGGTATTTTTGATATTTGCGACGGTACATCATCTAAAAAGGAATAGAGCTTGATTATCTTCATTTTGCAATCGATTACTTCAATTCGTCTGAAGGCTATCGAACGAGGAATTCGGCGGTACTCGTGAAATTCGTTAATTTGCAGTGGTAATCGATCGGTTTTCTTCGTGCGCCTCTTCGTGTACCGAGGCTATTTCTGTTTCGGTGAATCCAGTGACGTCCACGTTCTTCGCGGTAAACTGCCATTGTACTCGGACTGAAAATGTCGACTACAACTTGTCTTCTCCTTCTTCGTGGTGGTGGTGGTACTTCATTGGGGGTGCGTTGCAGAGGAGAGCTCGTGAAGACGAATCTCCCTCTTCCGTTCGTCGTGGTTTGCGACAGATGATGCTCGAGCGACGTCGAAAGTGTTTATTCCTCTTTGGAGGTTCTTCCAAAATCGTTTGCCAATCGAGGCGATGTCGTATCGCCCGTTTTACAATGATAACACTATTTTTTGACATCCGAATCTACTTCCTCCTCTCTTCGAATGATGTGTCGGCCGATGATTCATTTTTTCGTGTACTTCTTCAACTGGAAATGTAAATTCTGTCAAGAGGAGGACCGTGGGAAGGAACGATTGACCTCTTCAGATTTTATTTTATTCGTGTTCCGTCATTGTATTTTTCGCCTTCTTCCACATCTTCTTCGTTTGTCCAGATGCTTTATTTTCCTCGGCAGCCAATTATTGGTTTTCTTCGTCTTCGTCCAGAAATGCGAATTCCGTCGAGAAGGAGGAGGATCGTGGATGAGGGAGAATGGACCGAGTGAGGGACATCTTCGGATTCCCATCTTCGAGGTGATTTTGGCGACGTCTCATGGTAACCGGTAATTCTTCCCGTCAATGGAGACTTGTACAATCGATGACTGATTTATCTCTTCTATTTTTCAAGATTTTACGACCAATGATACTCGAGCAATGATTTTTCTCTTCGGAGTTTCATCCAGAAATGCTCGCCAACCGAGGCGATGTCGTATCGCCAATTGCAGTGAAAATTCGATTTTTTTCTTCTTCATCCTCTCTGAAGGACTTGTTTTCCTTGGTAGCCAATGATTGATTTTGCTCTCTGTCAGTCTCGGAATTGTAAATTCTGTCACGGAGGATGATCTCGGAGAGGGATATGCGATTGTCGACGATTTCTTCTTCTTCTTCTTCTTCTTCTTCTTCAGGCTCCCATCTGCGCGATGACTTTGGTAACTTCTCGTGGTAACTGGATATTCCTCCTCTTAGCGGGAACTCGGATGCGATGATTGGGGTGTTTCTTCCTCTGCTTCCTCGTCGGTTGCAGCCCGCTGCACTCGTCGACGCTTCTTCGTCGTTGGTTCCATGTTCTTCACTCCCGACCGTTGTGGGGATGGGCGGGCACTCGAGCGCCAGGACCTGGAAGGGTGTGTGAGTGTTAGCTACGAAGCACTAATGGGAAACTGAAAATCGTGCATGTGGCGCGGGAAACGCATATGCGTATGTGCGTCGCGAAGGAACAAAACACTCGGTACAGTTTATCGCCGTGCTCGTTGTGTCGCTGCGTGTGTGTGCGTGCGTCTTTGACTGCTTAAAAATTACGCGGGGTCAACTGCGCGAGGGTTGGACGGGGTACAAAGGGGCTGCGAAACGAAAGACTCCCGGTGGGGCTTTGGCACGGTCCATTGTCGTTTCTTAAACTGCCGGGGGGTCTCGAGCGGTTGGCCTCCATTGTCCTCGGCAAGTCAGGTTCTGCCCGTTGCAGGAGGGGTTTATCCGTACTTCCGGCATTTTAAATTGCAGCGTTTTTTCCCTCGACTTTTAATTTGTAGTGTTTGGACGTTTCTTTCTTTTCTTGTTGTCTGTCGCTTCCGCCCGGAGTGCAACCGAAAATTCACGCGTATATCATTTGATTGAGCTATACATTCTGTGCCACGTGTGAGCTTTCTCCGCGGTACAACCTTGGAACACCCCGTTGATTGTACCGTTCGCGTTAACAGTGACCGGTTTTCTTTTCTTTGACACGTCAGCTTTGACGGTTACGACCGAGGGCTCGGCTTAGAAGGTTCCAGCTGTTATGTGCTGTGAAATCTGACGGAGGCAAGGAGTCCCTTCGTCGAGTCGGATTATATACATCAGGTACGAAAGGATCATCAAGATAAGGATCTGCGATAATACGAAACCCGGGGTTTGCAACTCAAAAACTCCGTGCACCTGCGCTCGGAATGATTTTGTGAAAACGCATACTGAGGAAAATAACTTGGTGAAAGTGACAATACGAATTTAGATAAATGAGTTTAGTTTTTCAAATCAAAGTACTGGTAAGTTCAACCAAATATCAAATTCTTCTAATTACGTGCTTAGTTATTTTATCCCCTTACCGCATCATGGATCACCTTTAAATACCTATTTTATGTATATTAAATGTGAAAAATGCAACGTTTTTCTTTGCCTGAATAAAGATAGAAACTGTTTTTATAAGTTCCATACAGAATAAATTTGTCGTAATATATGTATATTATATATCCTTAGCCTTTTTTATTTTATAATTGGAATACATGCAATTTTTCGCATTGTGCCACATATATGGTACATATTTTTTTCAGTTTTTACGAAAAACTATTAAAATAGATTGAATGTTTTTTTTACGTTATTTAGAAGAATGTTTGTCATATATTTTGTTTACAAGAAATAGAAAAATTATGCAGTAAGGGGTTAACTACATGTCTAGTTATTCTGATTAGAAAATGGTCAGTCAAACCAATTAGATTGAGGATCCATATTTCAACAAACGGTTTAATCAGTCTTCAGAATTTTGGCTAAATTGACCAGGTTTTTTTCTCAGTGCAGGATCGAAGTACGATTTTCGCGAAGGATCGTTTCCCCGTTCCGTGAGATCCTAGAAATAACGTTCGCGAAGGAAAGATAAAAATGTCTTCGGTAAACGAAAAATTTGAAAGCGAAAATGCTAAAAATTCTCGGCGATCGATTCGATTTCGAGTCACGCAGGAGACCCGATAAATTGACCGCGTCGTGTTACAACGTTTCGCGATGAATATTTATCAGTTCGCGGAGACGCGTTTTATGTCGAATGATTTCTTTATGCAAATTGGACCGTGTTCAGATTTAGAACTTGTTGCGTGTCGAAATGAGACAGGTCTCGATCGGGGTGCCGCGTCAGAGAGGGGTGCATACATTGGCCCCGACCCCGCCTCGTGAGAATGAGCGAGGGTTGGTGGCCACTTCCGGAATGAGAGCTCTTGACAGGAAATGACACTTGTTACACTTCGTGCACCGATTGTGGCAAACGGAAGCTACGGCAAGAGTCAAGTTCGACGCGATACCTGTTTGTTCGGACGAGGACACTGCCCTTTTTTTTATTACGGTCGTTTGTTGAACACGATCGAAAATGAAAAACTAGGGCGTTACGTTACACTCGACTTTCGAAAAGCAGGATCGCGTGTGATTTTGACGTGACGTAGCTCTGGCTCGAGGAAATTATTTTTCTAAAAAATATAGTATCAAAAGTTTGCTGGAATTGTGATTTTTCAAATTCGTGATTTTTAAAGAGAACTACATTTTTACAGGATTTACGTGGCGACAGTTAAAACCGATGAACGAAAGTGCAGCAAGTTGAAAGTGAAAAAGAACATCTGAAAAATTAACTCCCCGTTTATAACGCGATACCGCGCGCGTTGTTTCACCGCGTCGGGGATTTCTACGCGATTCGAAATGAAACCGAGCGTGCTGCCGATTCAATGATGTGAAATTTCGAGGTGACGAGTGCGCGCGATCGGTGAATCGAAATGGAAACAAATAAGCCGTTTATCGCCGCGCGCTGCCCCGCGTATTTTCCAATGCGTGAAAGAGGATTACTCGGACCGAAAAAATGTATTTTTAAAATCGCGGGAAATAATACTTCAAATCTAAAATTCATTTTTATTGGACGCATGGAAGAACCAAATATAAGCGGCGGGTATAAAATTGCATTCCCAAAATTGCGAACTCGTTTATAACGAAGCTGAGACTCCACGGATTATTTCGTATCGCTCCCCCCTCCCCCCCCCCCCGGATTTCCACGTGACTCAAAATCAAAACGAGTGCACTGCCGGTTCACTGGTATGAAACTTCAAATGACAAAGAGGGTGAATCGAAATTGCGATGAACAAATCAGCTATTTACGTTGCATTTATAAGAGAATTAAGTTAATTTGGTTGTTTGGAACGGATTGACGTCATTGCTCGGATATTTGTTCGATTTTTGATGTACGAGAATGCGTTTCCAAATTTATTTTCGCGATGATCAGATTCTTTGAAACTTTGCAGGGCTTCTTCGCTTCACTTTGCACGTATGAAAAATTGTGTAATTCTGAGAGCAGAGTGTATGTATTCTGTTATGACTGACTGTAGGTACTTGGAGTGCGATTTATGTATAATTAACTATGAGCTATTGTCAAACGTCTGCTTACTGGTTATAAAAAACAATATCTAGGAATATCTAAAAATCTACGTATCTCTACTGTCGATTTTATAAGAGTGAAAATAATAGTTCTACTGAGTTACACACTTATTTTTAACTAGGTATTCAGTCAAGTCCTACTTCTACGAAAGTTTAACACAAATAGTATTTTAAGGCAGTGATCGAGGCTTTACCTAAAACTATCTACGTATTATTTTTGGCGGTGCGCACTAAGGATCGGAGCAGATAATTACTTGACGAGTAAAAGAAATACTTGTCGCGATTTGGGTTCCATATAGATACTCTAGATAATTCTTTAATCTACGCATGTCAAAATTATTTACTCGTTAAAATTTTACTTGCCTAATGTTTTGCGTCAAATTTCTACATATTTTTTTTAATATCTCTAAGGCTACAGTTACACTAAGAAATGCATTTGCCACACGAACTATTAAACCTACTGCTTACGGAAATGAATAATCGTAACGATAAACGGGAAAAAATAGATACACACAGAATGAACGATCCTAAAAGAGAGATTCGAATGTGACATTTCGACAGGATTTTAGTGCCTGGATAGAGTGGAGCGGTAAAAATAACCATTCGGAGCACCGTATATTTTTCTTTTGCAAAAAACAGCGTACGGTATTCCATCCAATGACAATTTCACTTGACCCGCTGCCAGTGATTTTCCGCGATTGAAAATATATCCCCGACTCTACGCGTTTCAGAAATCCCATCGAATGAATTCCTCGATGCAACACTAATCCGCGATAAATCGACGATGATTTTCCCTCCCGATCGCGAAACGCAGTTATTCCAAAAATTCACCACCTCCAATTTTCAACCGATAATCGCGAAATTTAGCTCGAAAAGCAGTCTCTCTCTCTCTCTCTCTCTCTCTCTCTCTCTTTCCTTCGAAACGACGTCTTCGCAATCGGCCAACCGGTCCGCTTTTCAATCGCTTTTATACACACACTCGAACAGACGAGGCTCAAAAAAAAAAAAGAAAATACGGACGGAATAAAACACCGTAGACCAAGTTGACCGCGGAAGAAGAAAAGACGTTCGATCTCGTCGTTATCGAAAAATGTCGAGTATTCCATCGAAGCACCAAAATCATACACGATCTACGACGGGGTTACGAGGCAAGCCAAAGTGAAATGCGAGGAAGAAGAAGTCGTTACAGCAAACTAGAAACTCACCACCGTCTCGGAGACCTCCCGTCTCGGTTGGATCTGCGACAGAAAATGTTGGAGCACTTCCGGTTAATCCACTGACGAAGGATGAGTGTCTTCCTCGTCCTCCTCTTCGTTGATGTGGTGACGACGGAGACGAGCCCCGGCCCTGACCGGGCCAGCCGGTCGCAGGAGCTCCGGTGCTCACTCCAGTGATGATCGCGGAGTTCTGTGCCGACCGTGAGGGTTGCCGGGCCCTTATATACGAGGCCGGGCCCGGGGCGAGCGGGCCCTTCGGTTAGGGGAGGCCCTGGGAAAATATCCTTGACAATGGCCGCCCCTTTGCTCGTTCAAAAGACGGTGAAACGGCGAGGAGCGGAGGGGGGTGTGGGGAGAGGTGATTCTTTCCTCTTCCCTCTCAGCGACAAGACATCCAGGATTGCTCCGTTACCTGTTCCTCCGCGTGGTGCAATAAAGGACGAGCGGGTTTCTTTAGCGAAGGGGTCGGACGCGTCCGGGGTCGAGAGGATCATCCCCTGGGAACGGTTTCCAGGTGGGACCACGGGAAGAAACGGTTTCTCGTTAATAAATTTATATCCGAATTGCGGGGTTCGTGTAGCGCCGAAGGATGAGCGCTCTCGGGAGGGGTTGACGGCACGATTGCAATTGGATCTTTGCACTGGAAATTGTCCGGTGGTTCTTGCCGGAAAGGTGCTAATGGAGCGTGTATGTGGGAAGAAAGAGCTTTGCGAGCATTTCAAAACGTGATGACTGATAAGCAATGATTTTATCGAGTTTCGTTATGAGAATAATTGAAATTTATCGAATGAATTCTAAATTCGTAGACTGAAACGAAGATTTTTGATCGGTATTATTTTATCCGATCGATGTAATCGGTCAAATTTTTGCTAAATAAAAACTGACGGCTTGACAAAATTAATCTATATCTATAAATTGTAACGATAGATATTGCATAGTTTCGAAATTCTTATTTTACTTTCAAAAATTATAAACTTGTATAAATTGCAACGCGTGCCTGCGAACGTTATTTATTCTCGACATACGTCTTCCCTTCGAAGGATTTTCGATAGCGGAAACCGGGCATCCTAACGACCACTTTTGACATATCATTCGCCGGCGGACGCCAGGCGCTCCGGCAGAGACGAATAATTTCGCACGCGTGGCCGCGTGCACTCACACGCGTGGATCGACTCGACGCTGCGCAATTTTCGTTGGCATGACGCAATATGGCTGGTCTTTTCTCCTCGCCTTCTTTTTTTTCGCCATCGCCTAGAACGTTCGCGGTACCCTTCAGAGTGGCCAGATCCAGTTACACATGGCCCGAGGAGCCGTTAGCCAATTCTCTCTCATGGACCGATTCTCTCTCCCCTCGCGCGACCTTCTCTCGCGCGGTCCATCTTTTTTGTATTTACGTCACGCTGCCCGGAACCGCGTGTGCGCATGACCCAAATCTTCGAGCTCCCGAAATCTGCATGAAAAGAACGCCCGAGGGAAGGTTCTCGAATCGGAACCTTTCACACGAACTTCGAACTTCCAGTTCCTTCCACCCATTATATCATGACCCCGAGTCTCGCTCGGCCTTCCAGCAAGGAGGGACGAGCCCTGTGAACGACCTGGAACTAATCGTTCGCGCATCTGCGGGCTTCGCGAATTCGACGGAGAACGTAGAAAGAGCGTGGACAAAAATAAATCGTACTATTCACAGAGTTTGTGATAAAATTCGTGATATGAGGCCAATTTATTGTTACGATAGCTACAGTTTTAGTAAAAAATACAGCGATTTCACTATAACTTTTACTAAAATTGTTATTTTTGTAACAATAGATTGGCCTCGTTCGGAAATTTACCACAAGCTTTGTAAATTTTACGATTTATTTTTCTCCGTGAAATCAACGAGACCGGAATCCGCTTCGATTTGATTGTCATGTTGGTGAGAAAATTTTAATTTTTTTGTTAACTTTATTATTAAGCTGAATTTTTGGACAGTGGCATTATTTCCTTGAAAAATTATTATCGCGGTTGATTTTTCTTTTGATATAAATGTAAGATAAATCTCTCTTGGAGTATAGATATAAGCAGGGATACAGGTTTCCGGAGGAGTTATGTGCTTTTTTTAAGGTGAACACACATGGAAAAACGCATTAAATTACGTCTCGGTGGGTTGGGCACACCTCCGGCGGGTCTCTGAACGCACCGAAAGTCGAGCTACAAATATCCCCCGCTGGAAGTTTTACGAGCGACCGATACCATCGAGGGAGGTAAATAATAATAATTTGCCGTCTCTCACAAGCGAACGATAATTATATCGATCCGCTCCAACTTCTAATCTGAGCCTTTCGCATGAGCCGTGCGCCTCCAAAACTATAATTATCGATCCCTTTGAGGAATTCCACCGAAGGAGCCTCATAATGGATGAGGAGACGAGCAGTTTTTTGTCGATTTTGACCGCAAACCTTGAATGAATCCCTGGATTATTTTTTTTTTCTCTGAAAGTTACCTAAGATGCTCCTTCTTTCACATAGTGTTCTTTAAATAGTACCAATTCATTGTTTCGACGTGTGCAAGAAGACGAAAGAACCAAACGCACGATTATTCCAGGTATTATTTGCCAGGAGCCACGAGTAGGTATATCGATATCGTTTGAACGTTACCAAATTATCTCCAGGAGGAGCGTTCCGGTTTTACGTCCCCCCTGAAGTCCTCGCGACGTGTAACGATCATCTATGAATGTAGTGTAGTGTCATCCTATCGAGAAAAAAAAACTAGACGTTGAAAAGCAGCACGAAGCGACCAATCGGAGCAGAGCGGGGATCTTTCGGACGAACTGGTATAACGGACGAAAATTGAATATGAAGGCCCTTGCTGTGGTGCGAGGAATTTTTTGCTGCACGCTGCATTCTTACAGCTGGAGCGGGATTATTCGTACCGAAGCCACGTGGGCATCTTTGAGATCAGGGTTGAAATGTAAAAAAAAGAGATGTATTTTGTCGTGCCGATTTCGAAAATTATAGATCACTGAGGGAATTTCAAAGGAACACCGAAATAATGGTTAATGAAATTGTTGACATTATCTTATACTTCCTTTGAGATCTGCCCAATAAATCTGTTATTTTCGGCATTAGCGTGAAAAAATACATCGAATAGGATGATCGGGAGTTTATTTCCAGAATTTTCGATTTTTGATAAATTGTCCAATTTCTTTAATTTTCCGCAAAAATCGAAGTCTCTGAATACGATCGCTGGACCACCCTATCCCATTAATTTTTCAACGCTGATTATGAGAAGCACATTTATTAGGTCGATATCTCAAAGGAAATATGAGATATCAACGATTCTATGCACGAGATAATTTTTTCTCATTAGAAAATCATCGATATCTCAGTATTCCTTTGAGAACAGCCCAAAAAATCTGTAATTTTCGAAATCAGCGTGAAAAAATACATCGAATAAGGTGATTTCGAAAATCATGTATTTATTCAGGATATCTTAATGGAAGATCGAGATATGAGCTTTTTTAGGTGGGAATTCATAGTGAGAGCGTGTACAGGCCGCGCGACTACATTTTCCCCGCGGCAATGGCGCAATACACCCCGAAATATTTACAAATACACGCCCCGTACACCGACTGCCCGTGGATAAACTTGAAACAATCCTGGCGGATAGGAGCCCGCGCATTCCTTCCACTTATCTTTCTATTCCTTCGAGTTCTCGAAGCCAGGTCGTTGCTCGGGCGACCGTAAATCTTAAACCGAAGGACGTAGGCATTTCGGGTGGATGCAGAATTATCCCTCCCCCATTTTTCTCCGGGACGACCGAACACCCTGTACCGTTGTTCTCCTCCTCTCCAGTTCTCCTTCGCCGAAGTGTGCCTTAATCCCAGGAATTCTTCCTCCTTTCCCTTTTCTGGCTTCCTGCAGTTTACCGAAATCCTGCGGCAGGACTTCCGAGCGACCGTCCCGTAACTCGGGAAGCGGCACCGCGATGACGGCGTCACGTGGCGCTTAAATTGGGATTGATTTTACAATAAAGGCGGAATTGGCATGAATCACTCGAGAGGGCGAGTGATTAGGCGAATACCGGTCGACATGCGGGTAGACATTAACGGGCTTTGGCTATTGGGGGAGATAATTGGAGATAACGCCGTGGCTTCGACCACGCGTCAGCGTTTTAGGCTCTCCCCGCGTTACTCGCTTTCGCGGTGGCACTATTGTCGAATTTCTCGAGTTAATTTCGATAGTCCTTAAATATCAGATTCTGCTGCTGGTAACTTTTTAAAATGTCATTTTTAAGTGTACCGACCGATGATCCTTTAATTTTCGTGCTTTCAGGGCAAACGCTGCCGTAGCTAACGAGAGCATGAGAATTGATTATTCATTGGCTGGTATGTTTAAAAATGACGGTTTAAAAAGTCTCCAGCGACAGAAACCGTGACGCCGGAAGTACACCGAGAAAAATTACCTGGTCAATCAAACCAAAATCCTGGAGACCATGACCAGACCGTTTGATAAAATATTGATCCACCATCTGTTTGGTTAGACAGACAATTTTCTGATTGGAATAACTTGATATTCGGTTCAACTTACTAGTATTTCGGTTAGAATAACTAGACTCGTCAAACCAAATACATTTTGTCATTTTAACCCAATTATTTGTCTCAGAGTAACGTCGATCAATTTAGATCCTGTACTCTTTCGGTCCTGAAACATTTTCGGCACTCGTACCTCGGTGATTTTTGAGCATAGCGAATTCCTCGAACGGTCGAAATATTCGACGAGTATCGCTTTCAAAAATTCCTACCTGTGTGTCTGAAGGATTCCTTTCGGCCGGCCGCGGTATTCCGGGTAGCCTCGTATAATTCTGGTTATTTGCGTAAACTGGGGGGGGGGGGGGGGGGGAGAATCGCGCGGGAGGGCCGCTGCGAAATATTTCCAGGGAGGTGCGTGGGGAATTTCAAAGGCTGCGATGGAATTTTTGCATCCCCAATTCCCACGCGATGAATAAAATCATTCGGCTCCACCCGTACAGCACGGGCGTTTCGATGCTTTCGACTGTATGGCGTCTTTATTGCGGAGCGTTTCACCTCGCATTCGTTAACCTACGTACGTGTACGCGCGTGCGTGTTCCGCGCTCATACCTATACGCGCGATTCGGAGTCTGACCCCTTTGCCGCGAGGGCAGCGGTAATCGGAGCACCGTTAATTTGTTGAATGAAAGCGTACCGCGTGGAAGCCTTCGTTCACTGAACGCTGATACAATGTACGCGTTTGTACGTATCGGGAAACTCGTGTGTAGGAGCCGTGAATAAGTATTGGATTCACTAATGAAGATCAAAGGCGTTCGGCGAGTTATCGAATGCGAGTGAGCAGTATAATTATACTGAAATTTGTCACCGGACGAAAGAGGAAGCCTTTTGTTCGAACGAGATACTCATTCGCATTTGTATTAACGTGAGGGATTCGATATTTGTTTCATTAAAATGAGGTCTTTTATATAAACCAGACTTTTTTTTATTTATACAGCATCCGGGTGATTTCGTTTTGCGATATAAAACGAGAGAACGAGAAATAAATTACATACTTCATAGGTCAATGAGCTTCTTCGAGTTCCTCTTCCTCTACTTCTTCTCTCGCCTCTTGTTTTCGTTGCGGTACCTTCCAAAAGCGAGGTTTTTCGTGTAAAGGAGATTTTTTTTATTTATATCGCCTCTGAGCGATTTTATTTTGCAATACGAAGCGAGAGAGCGAGAAATAAATTACATCATAGGTCAATGAGCTTCTTCGAATTCCTCTTTCTCTACTTCTTCTCTCGTCTCTTGTTTTCTCTGTGGTACCTTCCTCGCGCTTAGGTATACCTTGGTCGAGGTTTAGGTATCTCGGGTCATGACCGTTCTTCGGACTGGTCGTTACATCAGACCTCCCATCCGTTCTTCTACCCTCCGTTCTTCTACCCCTGGTCCTGCCCTCATCCAAGCTGCACACGCTCTCTTTTACGTTACTTACGCATCTGCCTAAGTTCTCACGCTTTACCACCCGGCGAGGCTGCCTTCGCATTGGTACACAGGCACGTCGTTCGCACATATGTATCCGTACATCTGAAGAAATGCAGCTATACGAGCATATTCCATTGCCGTTGTAATGTGGCTAACGTTTGTGCCTTTCAATTAGCATCGTCTAGTTTTCGTTTTTTCAAAATAAATAGGGGCCTTGCCTCCCTCCCTATTAATATATCCCTGATAATTTTAATAAACTCACCGTGTTAAGCATTGCCGTAACATATCTTCTCCTGTAACATTTATCATCTCCGTCTCTGGCGAGGAAACGGGCTCGACACAATCGGTTGGTATTTCTTCAATACATAGAAATAAATCCTTCGTTACATATAGGTACGATTTACTTGTGTATGTCTCGTGCAAATTGCATAAGCCATTTTTGGCCCTTTTTGACCCCCCTCTTCCCCCAGTGTAAAAACGAAAACTGGACGATGCTAATTGAAAGGTAACCATGCGCTAAATACGCAATTGGCGCTTGGTTCCCTATCAATAAACGTTATCCATGTATGGATGAAAATAGAGCAAAGTTACTTTATTTTGATTATATTTCTAACGTGCACCTGTACGGCACCGAAGAGAAACGGGGCCTATAATTGGGCTCGGAGTAAAAAATTCATCCCATTTTGCCCACGAGAAACGTCGAAATAACTTCAAGGCTCAAGGGCGACGACCGGCGCTCGATGCTCTATATACTCACAATCAGTCATTCGTCGATATACATGTGTAAATGTATACCCAGCTGTACGTGTGGGCGCGCGTAGATATGGGTGACGAAGAAAGCTGATATATTCCCAAACCTTACCAATTTTCTATATTTAGGTATTTTAGCTGCTGCTTCGAGGTTCTCAATCAGCTTCCTTTGAATCGAAATTTTTCAGCTCGCTAAATTCCTGTGTTTGCGATATAAAAAGATCGCACGGATTTATCGTGGATATAGTAGCTATTAAAAATAATAATTTCGAAAGTTACAATTTTATGCATTAGTTAAATATTATTATAGATATATGGGGAAAATGCGAAAAATTTTAAAATTATAAGAAGATAAAACATAATTAATCAATTAATAAATTTATAGACTTATCGTGGATACAAGCGCTGCTAAAAATAATAATTTCGAAGATTAAAATTTTTCTCCTTAAAATTTTCCACAGGGCGAAAAAATTTTCGGTTTCTCGTCAAAAGCCGCGCCGTAATTCATAGCGAGCACCGCTGAAATGGGTGTCCCGTGGAACAAGTGCACAAACCCTCTTCACCCCTCGAACTCCATTCCGCACACCAATAACGATCTTCCGTCGGTGAAGCAGGTACACGCCACTCCCCCTGTAAACGGTCGGGGTGCGAGAGGCCGGGTTGGGTCGTAAGGTATAGTCTAACCACCGTGTAACTTGAAATCTTACCCGTCATCTTCCGAGAAGGGTGGATTTTTTTCGGATACCACGCGTATTTCTTACTCGGGTATCCCTTGAAGAGCGGCGCGGCGGCCCGTGCCGTGACGTTAATTGCTTTCACGGTCATCGCGTTTTCGAAAAGGGATCGCGTTGTATTATTCGTCATTTGAAATGATTTTTTCTCACTGCAGAACTATTATGGCTCGAGTTTAAAATGTAAAAAACTCTGCGGCGTGGACTTGTATTGTTATCTAACACCACTTCTGGTGTTAGATAACAATGGCATAAGACTGAACGACACCAGATATGGTAGGTACATATAGGTCCACTTCGGTGAAATGGTGTTAAAAAATAGCACCACTTTTTTACTGTGTACGAATACGATGTACGAATATATTTATTAATCGGTGTGAAATTATCCTTCGCTATCGATGAATATGAAATTAATCCCATAGGTATACATATGAAAGCTCGCGTACACTATATCCGTCCAACTCATTATCAATTCCAACGCATATTCCTCGCACCCTAATCGGACTTCAGTTTCTCACGTTCCGTTGGTTAATCCGCGCCAGACGCCAGGTGAATGCCGAGGTTCAAGATCGCCCGCGCTTCTCACCCCTCGCGCCCTCGCTGACTTCACGGATCGGCCTCGCGGTCCCATGTGGCTAAACATACTACCCCTGAGCCCTTTTCACCCCCTCGCTCGATCCCTTCGATCGTTCGCTATCGGCATCTCGTTTCACGGCGCTCCCTCCGTTACTCTTTATTTTCGTTCCGACCCGCCTTCCCTCCCTCCCTCCCTCGTATGCTATGCACGTGTGTACCGACGAGAGGAGCGGAGAGGAACGACTTTCGAGTAATCCACCCCGTTCACGATCGATCGCCGGTCTGTTCTCCTCCACGATCCCGATTTTGCTCCGATTCGATAATTTTTTCGCGTTTTTTTTTGGGGGGGTGATTCAGGTGTTTTCGATCCGGGCAATTTATCGTTAACACTCTTTATATCTAACCCCCTCGCGGAAAAGAAAATCGAGAGGAAAAGGTTCCAGTCGTCGTGAGATTGGGAAAAAAGTCTGTAGCGAGGTTATCGAATCTCACGCTTCTCGCGGATAATGCGCGCTTTTCGGGCGAGTGGAGGCAAAAAATGTACGAGGGAGTGATAATCGATACTGGGACACAGGCGGCGGACAAATTCCCAGACGCAACCTTCCCGGCATTCTTACCTGGGAGATATATTTGCGTTGATTGTTTACGTCTCCCGAATGCTCGCCTCGCAGCATCCCATCCGAAGGTGTGAGAAAGAAGGAGACCCCCGTTTTTTTCTAACGCCTACCCCGAGAGGACGGTAGCGAGGCTGATGAGGGAAACGATAGGACTGCTCGGTGATTTATTTTAATGAGCGTTCGAGGCGTGGAATTCGGAAGCTGAACATTGGGTGGGCAGGATTCGGTCGGCTTATCTTCTCGCTGGACCGCTACGAATGTCTTTCGATCGGGTGGCGAGGGTACGGGTATCCGAGATACGGACTTTTTCTAGAATCTCAGAATCCTTATCAAAACGTTTCTCCGTGATACTCGATGCCAGGTTTTTTAATTATAATTCATGACAGAGAAAAATAACCTGGTCGTTCTAAGCAAAATATTGGAGATCATAATTAAATCGTTTGGCGATATATGGATCCTCCGACTATTCGGTTAAACTGACCATTTTCTGGTTAAAATAATGAAACACGTAGTAAAAATTGCTAAATATTTGATTCGACTTACCAGTAGTTTGGTTGGAATAACTACATTCATTTAACTGACTAATTTTTCTCAGCGATGGAATACATTTCACGTCGTCAGCCGATCCCCGTTATTCTGTAGAGATTAAAAGATAATAGATATCCACCGTTCACTTGGATTGCCTCGAGAGAGAATCACGGGAAAAATAGTCTCGTGCGGCGCAAGGACCATAACCCTCGGCTAATCTCGTTACAACGGAAGTTAACGGACATGGCTCGCGATATAAAATGTGGGCGGTCGTGTGCCGCGATAGGGGCACGGGGGGAAGTGCGCCGCGGAAATTGCAGTTTGCTCGCCCGCCTCATATCGCCCTCCGAACATACGTTTCGTATGAGGGTGCATTATGTTCCCGTTAGAAATTGTCGGCCAGTCGTCGAATCGTCGCACGGCGACCCTGTGAAAAATCGGAGTCACATGTTACCACACACATTCCACGTGCATGCAATTATTTATTCACATTAATTAAATCTTGTTTCACGTTAATTCGACATTTCTCCCTTGCAATCGCACACTATTCCGTACGATTACGGATTACGGATTGTAAGGAAAAGATGTGCAATTGAAGTATTGCAAGATTTCATTGATGCAAATAAATTACTCGCAACTCTTCGCAGGTAATTTTCAGTAGATCCAACTAATTCTTTTCCTCTGTGTACATTTTTTAAAATTCTTTAGCGTGGATGACCCACCTCCCAACCGATCGAGGACACTTGACTTACAATGGGCATGTTCACGATTTTTTTTTGCTCATTCGTTAATACTTTTTGTGCTTATTAATAAGATGTGTGTTTTTTTTTCTGAGCACTAATTTCTTTTTTTTTTAATGCTTAAAGTTTGACTTCGATTCAAACGAAATCCTTAGTGACGTCACTAAAGCCACTGGCAAGGGCCCAAACCCGGGTTTGTGAATGGCGGAGAATCTGTTGCCCGACTCTGATTGGTCAGTTAAAATGGCGGTGAAAGTGCGACGCTTTAAAACGAATGCCTTTTTTAACATCTCAAAAATACTGGAAAAACATTCTTTTAATGGCCCATTTTTTACCTACATTACTTTAATACCCTAATCTTCCGATTCACGCACTTTAAACAGTTGTACAAAAAGTTGTGAACATGCGCATTAGCGAAAAATTGGAGTCACTTCTCCTGCTGTTCCACATACTTACTCGCAAATAGAAACGCAACGGCATTATGTACACACGTCCAGGCCGTAAAACTTATATTTTTTTTTTGAATCCCTTCGCGCGGATAACATCTCCCAACCAATTAAGGACGCCCGACTCAGCCGTACCGCGTGTCTCGTCGGGAGATAATTTCCTCGAAAAGACGAGCGAGCTCTCTTCCGTCGAGTGGGAGACTCCGATTGCCCTCCCCCGCGGGGTGCGATGTCAGCGGCGCGCTCGGGGCCAATTTATGTTGGCAACTAATTAGTTATGGCGGGATGCCCCCGAGCGGAGCGAACGACGCGAAACAGCGTCCATTGATACGTCCTGGCGTTCGTCGCTCGCACCCGAGCGCCCGCGGCGAATATTTATAAATCGTGGGAGTGGAAGGGAAACGATTGTAACACCGGTGCCGTCGCGGCGGAGTCCCGCGTATCGCGCGAACGCGTACACGGGTATAGCGTACGAGAGAGGGATGAGAATGGCTGCGGAGCCCGGCCGGATATCAGCGCGCGGGTTGCTGAATAATTCAACAAATCAGGACGCGCGCGCGGGGTGGACGCGCTCGCGCGTATCTCGAGGCTTTCGTAATTCTCGTTCGGGACTGTCGCGCGTTTCGGAATTCACGGTCAAGCGCGCAGCGGTGTACCGGAAGCGACGGGGATCGGGGGAGAAAAGAATTCATCGTCGCTATCCGCCGTGCTGTGGTACCTACGAATGCGCGCGTTACGGTGCGACGGTCACGAGTGAGCTTAGGTACACGCCTCGCGAGCGAAGCGAATATAATTGCGAATTCTTCGCGTGTATTTTATAATAAACGCATTTCTCCTGTATTTTATAGTAAATGTGGACGTTTCTTTATTTTTTTTGGGGGTTAAATTGAAAATTGTAATTGGCAAATATTTCTCACGAGAAAAAATTCCAGGTGGAAAATTTCTATCACTATGTGGATTAGGTATATTTAGTCCATATATGGACTTGGCCCTATATGGATTACATATAAAATTTAAACAATCCATACTTATATAGTCCATACACTTAGAAAAAAATAAATCGTAGCATTTACTAAATTTGTAGTATGTTTCAGTACAAGGCCAATTTATCGTCACGATTATTACAATTGTAATAAAAATTACAGCAACGTTTGAAACTTCTACAAGTTTTACTATACATTTTACTGAAATTGTAGTTACCGTAACAACAAATTGGCCTTATCCCAAAATTTGCTACAAACTTTGTAAATGCTGCGATTATTTTTTGTCGTGTACCATGTGATTCATGTAGAAATCACATATAATCCTTATAGGACTAAATTCATGCATGTGTGTGTGGACTATATATAAATCGTATGAAAATTCTCAACTGCACTGTGAGAGAAACAATCGCTAGCACCGAACAAATTTGTCCCTCGATCAAAAACACGACGTAACTCCAAAATCAAGCTACTATTTTCTTCGTGGGAGAAAATATTCGATAGGCTCGAGTCATTATTTTCTTTCACTCAAAAAGAATTTCTCGTCCAAACGATGGTATAATTAAAAATCAAGAATATAATATATTCTTCGACCAAGAATCCGTCTACTTAAAAATGTTTAGCATCATATTTTCTTGACCCGAGAAATATTTTTTCGACCCTGGCAATTATTCCCCTCGGTGTGGGCTGGTAAACTCGAGAAAACGAACGAGGGTATTACGTAGACACGTGTGTGTGCCCACGCGGGGAGGTTCCCGAAGACGGATATCTCTAATCCGATTTAGCGTACACGCGTTTGTTTTGCACAAGCTCTACGGTTTCCTCGTCGGCAGCACGAACCGTATCAGTAGCTCGTGGTATCTCGCGATAAATAGATCCAATCGGGACCGTTATTCACAGCCCGCTAAACTAAATATTCCACGTCTTCGACGACAAATAATGTTTGCGACCAAAGTGAACCTGCTGCTGGCATTGTTATCGTGCTACGCCGCGTACGAAGCTCGCAAGCTCCGAGTCGACCCGAACGACTTCTCCTGCGTCCACAGCCAACGAATCGACGTCGAGACAACTCGCTTTTTCGACTTTCTCAAGCACACCCACGTGCTGGAAAAGGTTGACGTCCGCTTGGAAAGTTTCCCGCTAGACAATTCCCGATCGCGTACACACGCGGCATTTGAAATCGTTTAATTACGTACCCGGCAACCCCCCCCCCCCCCCTCGCTCAACCAGCCGCTCGCGAGAAACTTTCCAGCCATTTTCATACTTCGTCGTGACGGCAACGAACTTCCGTCCTTCAGCTCTACGCCGCACCGTCCTCGCGCGTTCTCGAAAAAGATTTTCATCAATTTTGCAAACTTTCCCACCGGGGCTTTCCGTCCGCGCGGCTTTTCGAAATGTTACGCCCCACGGCCGGGTTCTCGAGATCCATTCGCCGTGACGCAAACGCGTCTTCATTCATCCTCGAACTTCGCCGCCGATGCTCTGAATCAGTTTATAGTCCGTCAGATAGTGACAGATTCTGGGGTGCCCCATTTTCGCATACAAGCCTCGAAGAGGGTTGAAAAGTACTTCGATTTTGAGTAGAATGAAGGAAAATTTACGAATAGTCCCTGGGGATAACATATGGAAAATTAGATTTCTCTTAACAAAAAAAATAAAAGGTATCTCTTACCCATTTTTTCACGCAAGCTTTGTTCACTAAATGATTAATTAATAAAACCTGGCTTCGGAAAACCAAAGGCTCGAGTGTTGCAGGTGGCTAAAGGGTTGAAATAAGGGCGTAATGTTGTAAGGAAAAATCGAGATTTTGATCGATTTTCCCACACAAGCCTTTGATTTTCGAAGCCAGGTTTTATTAATTAATCATTTAGTGAACAAGGCTTGCGCGTAAGAAAATTCGCAAGAGGTACCTTTTATTTTTTTGTTAAGAAAAATCGAATTTTCCATATTATGTTATCCCCAGGGACCATTCGTAAATTTCCCTTCATTCTACTCAAAATCGAAGTACTCTTCAACCCTCTTCGAGGCTTGTATGCGAAAATGGGGCACCAGAATCTGTCACTATCTCTGACGGTCTATTACGCAACTTTTCGAATCGTTGCACGTCGTCGAGTTCGAAGCTCTCGATCCGCTCGCCGCGAGAATTCCACGAGCGACGATCCGCGAATGCAATTTATCGTCGGGCGAAAGGTAATATGCAATGAGGGCGGCCCGAGTTGACTTGCCTCGTGCGGAGCTTTCAAAGTCGCGACCGATCGGTGAGGCAGAAATTGGATATTTTCGAGTGGAAATTGAACGCTCGTTATTGCGTTTATCTCGCGGAGTATAAGGAGTTACAAATGGACTTGCGGAGCCCCGCGGAAAATAAATAATTACGGGGAGGGAGCGTCGGTGAAAATACACGCGTATTTCGGGGAGCGGGAAGCAAATAGGCGGTGCTCTTGTTTTGTTTCTACAGACCGTAAACGCGCGCGGCCTCGTTGCCGCGCGTATTCACTTCGTGCGTATTCTCGGAGTCACGGATTCTGTCGCTGGTGACTTTTTAAAATGTAATTTTTAAACTTACTAACCAATGATCAATCAATTCTCATGGATTTATCAGTCAGGGCGAACGCCACCGTAGCTGATAAGAGCATGAGAATTAATTGTCCACTGGTTAATGTGCTTGAAAAATGACAATAAAATAGGAAAAATATGACGATAAACAAAAAGCTGACCGATTGGTTTGCGAAAAGTATGCTTAATGTCCGTCCGGGAGCTGACTTTTTCTTATACGCCGAAAAAAAAGTTTGTTCGTAGTTAATAAATGTTTGTTCGAATGTGACGAAATAAACATTTTATTGAATCAAGTAAATATTTGTTAACTATTACATACGATATTTATTTGGCACAATTAGATCCTCAGAGAGGTAACCATTTGAATGAAATAAACCTTTTAGCATTTAACATACCTATATTTTCTTATTCTAACGAAATAATTATTTCGCCGTATTTGAGATTACATTTATTAACTGTCGATAAACCGTTTTCTCGGTGCAGGTAACACAAAGACGCCTTATCGCTGCCCGGAAGAAAAAGTTAACTTTCGGTCGGACACATTAGGGGCGTACCTACTTTTCTTAAACCAATTGGTAAGCTTTTTGTATATCGTCATTTTTTTTTCTACTTCGGCTGTTATAATATTTCAGTGGGTATTTGTGATTGTATACATACATATCACAGCTATATATACATGCTCGCTGAAGTACAACAGCATTCGTACGCACGGAGCGAATACCGTCACTCGATGCGCATTGCGTTCATCGTGCTTCCCTCGCAGTGGCTTCACCGATTGATACCGTCAATATACGCATCCCGACGCAAATTTTCCATAAACCAACAACGTTCCGTCGATTAATATATCGGATGGAGAGGGATTCAGAAGGAGGGGTGCAAATAGGTGCGTGTGTGCACGCACGATATTGCGGCTTGCAGCAATATCGATCGAATCAGCACGCCTGTGTACGCGCACGATCGGCAAAGTTCGCCGAACCGTAAAAAATGTTCGTGTAAATTTGCGCGACGGCGCGCGCCGTAATACCGTTAACGTGTGCACCGCGCGTGCGGCGGTCTGCGAGTCGAAACGAACAGTACAGCTTTCGCGTAATTAACCGGGAAGAGCGCGCGCGCGCGCGCACGCCTGCCGTATTGAGATAAATCTGCCAGCTCGTATGCAGGGCTGTAATACGCGGCGCAATGATAACATTATTGCGTAATTTTATGCAATTGCCACGGCCAAATGTCGGCAATTAGTTAGAAAGGATATCGGCGCCGGCTTTTGGGATATTCCGAACGATAAATCGCGACCGCGGAACGTATCGCGTTTGGCCGGCGCTGTTCGGGGATGGCAGGTGGTGGTGCATTATCAATATCGCGCGCGAGAAAGCAAGGAGCGTTCGTATTGTGTATTTTTTCAAATTTTTTTCCAGGAATCACTGCAGACATTAGATCGATACTTGGAAAGGAATTTTAAATATTAACAATCATCTGTGTAAATTGGTAAATTGTTCACTCTCCGTAATATCGTTCGATAATACGATACATATTCAGAGTGAGACAGAATATTTGCCCGCCGGGAATACAGTCTCAAAATTTGTGCGGCGGTGAATATACACTGAGAAAACAGTTTATTTATAATTGATATGCGCATACTTGATTACGGCGAAAGAAATTATTTCTTTGGGCAAAACAAATATTCGTTACTCTATTTTTGTTTGAATGAAAAAGACCTTCTCATAATTTACATAAACTGTAAAGAAATTTGTGTTAATATACCTTTATATAAAGCTTTTTTCGAATGCGTGATTGTGATAATTAATATACTGCGTAAATTTGAAAATTAATATATTTCTTTATGAAATTACCCTTATAAATTTCATAACGGAGTATGTTAATTTTCATAATCACTTATCGGATAAAAGCTTTGTATACGATTGTATTAAATTTAGTACATATTTTTTATACGGTGTATATTTACTATGGTCCAATGAAATATTTCTTTCACCGTGATCAAGTACACATTCATCAACTATAAATAAGCTTGTGGCGAAAAGGATGTGGTCGCCATCTGATCGGCGGAGCGTCTCGTCCCGGAGTCAGCCTGTGGACTCGTCAGTAAGGCTAGGCCGACTCCTGCCTCAGACGCTCTGTGGTCCTCGGTGAGAGACGGGCAGTTGCGGTCTTATATAGAAACTTGGCCGTTGTTGGACCACTAACGAGAAGCCGAAAGCCGTGGAGTCGAAGGTCGGCGCCACCTGGCGGCAGGGCGCCGTAGCGCGACGGGTCGCCACAAGCTCTTCTCTCGATGCTGTTGAGCACAATGCCAGTGAATCTAATTATTCTACCAGACAATTAAATCCGTGCTTATACACCGCCCTACACCACTCGAATATGCTTACCTCGATACCAGTTCCCCAGCTGCATTCTCGGCGCGCGGGCACATATTTTGTTCCTAAGTAGCGCGCGCTTGCGATTAGGTTGCGCAGTTAGGACACGGCGAAAGGGACGAGACGCCCAAGATACCTGATCATTCTCGCGTACTTCGCGCCGTGGCGACGCTGATCGAGCATCGGGCCGATCACAAGGCACAGTAGATCAGGACAGAGGATGTCGGACCAGTCCGATTTGCTACGTAGCTTCGAGCCTCTAATTATTCGGGTTAGTCTACGTCGATTATCTTCGCCGATAATCGACTCGCGTGCAAGCTACACGAAACGCTGCAATTCGCTGCGAGAAGAGCATATCTGTAATTGCTAATTAATAAATGTACGCTTGATTATGGCGAAAGAAATATTTCGTTGGACCAAATAAATACATATTAATTATCAGACGAGTCATTCTAATAATTAATAGCTAATGAAAGTTTACTTGGGATCCAAAGAAATATTATATTTCTTTCGCCATAATCGAATATATGTATATTAACTATAAATAAATGATTTTCTCAGTGTAGTCGCGAAAGTGGTGCGCGCCGTCGATTATTAAGACACACCCAGAAGAAAGCGCGAACATTCGAGGTTGAAATAAAAAATTTACCGCAGCTGAAGCTTCGCGCGTAGCAGGTATTCGAAAACTTCATCCCACGCGGTTAAGTAATTTTCCCACTTAACGCTTATTAGTTTTAATTGCGGGACATCGTCGGAACTGCCGTAAAAATGGAATTAACCGACCAACCAAATAGTTTTCCCTTCTATTCGTTTCACGCCTCGCCAGTGGTTCCCCTGGGCGTCGAGGCTGAGGGAAGCCGACTCGAGGATCCTGGAGGTAGGAAAGTTCTACCAAGCGTTTTACAAAGTTCACGCAGTAGGTAAGAATCTTTTTCAAGATTACCGGAGCGGCGAGCTCGGTGTACAGGGAGAGGCATATCTGTCTTTTATCTACATAAATAAAAATGTAAATGTTCGTTTGTTCAAAATCTTAAATCTCCCAAAGTTCTTCACCGATTCCTTTGAAAAAATTTGACACAACGTTGCATTCGAATATACGCGCGTATTTTACATACAGGTAGATATGCGTATTCCTGTAATTGGAAACGAAAAAATTCGACGTGGAATCTTCGAAAAAATGCGTTTCTTCTCCCCCCAGGTGAGAAGAGCGTCTACTTCCGAGTGACGAATTACACCGCGCCGAAGATCCTCGTCCTGGAATCGTCGGACGGGCTGCTGAATCAGAGACTGGAGATCAGGACGAAGTGTCGAGGCGATCGTACGCTCCTGCGAGTGAGGTTCTCCCTCCTCAGGACTTCCGCTCTCTTTCAGGTGACGGGATCGACGAATCGCGCAACGGTCCTCGATCCAAGCCGATTCGGCAGCGCGAGCAGCTGCACGCGTCTCTATGGGATCCTTCGCGCGCGCCAAAGTCGCTCCCGCAGCCTCTTCCGCCTCTAAGACGCGTGATCCCGAAGTGAATCCCCGTGCCTATCTCTTCCAAAAAAGTATAACCCGGCCATTATATCGCTCGCTCTTTCTGCGGACCCCTCCGACGTTTATCCTCGCCATCGGGGAGCGGAATAACGGCTCTATTTTTATCCGCACGTGCCTCCCCACCGGCCGACAAAAGGCCGGCGCGGACCATGGAAAATCCTCCTTCCGCGATATCCCGGTCTCCCTCCGGAGGGATCACGCGCTCGCCGAGTACCGCATCTGCAGTTTTGGCGGGAGATTCCCTGCCGGTCGGAATCTCTGCGGCGTCTTTGGTTTTTCCTCCACGCGCCCGGAAAACAGAAGCCAGAAAGGGCTGTTTTTTCAGACATCCGTAGGCAGTCTAATGTCTTGCTTCAAAAAATGTAGGCCCTCGCGGCCATTGTCAATATCGTCACTCTAATTATTAAACCTCGTAACATGCAACTCCATATAATATATGTATATATATATTTAGTTTTAATACTATTACCAGAATAGAAAACCTTAACTCCCTTGCGTCTATGCGCAATAGAAGCGTTTTTCGTGTTTCCTGTAAAATTTGTGATTCTGGAGTTACAAGGTTTAATAATTAGGGTGACGCGATATAGTTATGAATAGGTTACGAGTAGGAGAGTATCACTATTCTTGGCTCCCGGGCAGTAGCCACGTCCAAGATTACTATTATAATTACTGTTATATACTATAGTACTATTAATCAGTAATTTTTTGGGCACGGTTACCACCCGAAAGCCAAGAGTAATCTCGTAATACTCGTAACTATAATGTCTCATTCTTTGATAACTCAATTTTCGAGCTATCCAACAGTCGTCTTTTGGATAACACGAAATCTAAGTCGATAAAAAGTGACACATTAGATCGCCTGCGACCGACTTCAAGTTAGCTTTTTGAATTGCGGCTCGAAGGACAAATACCGCGTCCTCATTGGCCGTTCGACGCGCGTTCGAGAAATAATCCTGTCGCCGGATCGAGCCTCCCTTATCAGCCCTTCTCGCCTCGGTGACATCCCACGCTATATACTATATGTGTATACGTGTAACGAAGTCATGAGGCGCCATAGTCTGAGCCAGCCATTGACGCCGTCGCGACGTCAACCCGTTCCGGTTGACCGCACAAAGATCCCCCGTGTCAGGCTCAATTGAATGCCGGCATTATAGCGACAGCTGTCGGAGTGATAACTGCCGGTGAAGGCCTGCCATTGTGCGGCGCGCCGTGACTCCGCGCGTCTCGTCGTTTTTCAGGAATAGCGAGGAAAAGCCTCGGCGCGTCGCGTTCCTCGAAACGAGCGACTCCGCTCCCGTGTAAGGAGAACATCCATGCAGCAGCAGCGGCAGCGCCTCGTTAGACGTAATGGGCCATTGTGTATTACGCGCGCGCGCGCGCGCGCGACCCGTATCATTAATTATCCACCCGCGAATTTGATAAATGAAGTTTGCACCGCCTAGATGCACGCGGGTCCTTTGTCCTCCGTCGCGAACCCGGCGGGCTCGTTCGAATATTCCCTTCGTCGTTTTTCAGTACACGGTGGGTGCGGCGCTTCGATACGTCGCGAGGGATCATTTGGCGAGATCAACGAAAGCCGCCGGCGAGATGTGCAGAGCCATCGAGGACGAAGCGATCGCTCGATCGCCTGGCGAACTTTGATCGTAAATTTTCACTAACCCTTCGTGGTCGCACGTGGTTTTTCAGTGGTCACACGTGGATCAAGTGGACGCAGCCAATTCTTAAACAACACACAGACGTGTGAACAATATCCGTTCAATTCACGTCCACGAATTATGGAATGTTTTTTTAATATTGTAGAATATGAATTAGTTGTGTCTATGTGAGAAATAAAATGATGACATTTTCGAAAGGAGTCGTAAATATGTAAATGCGTATTTCAGAGTGTAGGTATTTCAATCATGAGGATGTCTTTCTCATTCAAACAAAAATAGAGTAGGGTAAACCGCCCAGTTATTGGACACTTGAGGACTTTACAAAATTTGAGACCGTGTGTTAAAGAGATATTTTTCCACCTAGAGATATGAGTGGTGGCTTGTTTTAATTGAAAATATATTGGCTTCACATTCTAGTAACTTACAATTTTAAGTTAAAAAGAATATAATTTTCAACGATAAAAAACTGGGATCAAGTTAAAAAACTAAGTTATTGGACAATGTTCTTAATTTTTGGAAATACTCAATCCAGTAATTGGACAGTCAAGAATCAAGAAGCCAGGTACGGTTTTTGATAATATTTATTTAAGTAAAAACTAGGAATCTTGTTTTCATTTATTTAAATCAGACTGTCCAATAACTGCAAGGTGTCCGATATTAACAATGTATACTCGCGAAACGTCCGCATCGCTGAGAAAGCGCGAAAGTCCCGAGGAAAATTCTCTTCGATTCCGCGACCGTTTCAAACGCTCCTCGCGGGTGCGTCGTTTGGACTCGATGGTGCTATCTACCAAAGTCGAAGGTAAATTCGATCGCGAGTCAACGACGTGCCTGTACGTGGATAGCGAAAAGTTCTAAGGCGGTTTGCGCTTTTATTTTCTTTCTACGGGCGACTGGCTAGCGTACGCTGCTCTTCGAAGAGACGAGATTCCCTCCTCGGGATATTCTTTCGTGTTTCCTCGACTTGAAGTTGCCGCGCGTCAGTACAAAGGCACAGTGTCGCAACGCCGCGATCAGCTAACGGAGTCGTTCGATTTTAGGGTTAAGAATTGTCGTTTCCGCGGCGCGGGAGTGCGGTTGAAAATTCTCGCGGCGACGGAAATCGCTTATTTTCTGTATCTCGCCGTATTCTACGCGTTTGCCTGTTTAGTTTTCTTCCCGTATATTCATTTACCGCTTACCCCCCGTCGAGTTGGACTTTATTCAGTGCGACGATGTAAAGTTAGCCGGGCGCAGTTCGTGTCATCGAGTCGTCGACCTTGGACGATGGGTAATTATGCGAGGAATGATCGATAGCTGCAACGAAATTTGGTAGTCTTTTATTTATTTTCAGAATTTTTGTTCGAAACAGGAGAACAGTTCCACCGCGGGTCTCATTGTGGAGTCGGGAAATGAAGAGATGCTTCACACACACAGATAGGAATTTATAACCTATATCAAGTGGCGCGATGTTTTGGAGAAAGACAGCTACATTTCTCTCATCGCGAGAGAAATGACTGGACATGGTGGCATTTGGCAAAATAAAAATAGCTCGATAAAAATTCGGTCCCCATACATACCTACCTATTGTGTGTAGTCATAGCCGCTCTCTCGTATAACGAGAATCCCCGCGCCTTTTCTGTCTTACCGACGGTTCAGAGCATTAAGCGCGGCTTAAATTCGCGAACTTCTCACCAGAGTGGCGACACCTACTCAAAAGACCGTTGGATGCTGAATACCTAGTATTTACAATGTACAACTGTACTCTGTGTTGTGTCGCTCCCGAGAACAACTTCCGCCGTGTGAAATATCACTGATTACTCTATTTATCAAGTAATTTGTACAAAATTCTTTTTCTTCGGGTACTCGAGAAAGAAAAAACCGCAGCCACAACTTCGTCCTCTATTTAAATTTCTTTCGACAAACGAAGACGAGCGCGTCTTGACGACGATTGATCAGTCTTCGATTAGTTGCCAGTAACTTTACTCGATAGTCGAGAAAAGTGAGAGAAAAGCCGCAAACAATTTGCACCCGCGATATTCCTCATTACATCCGTACTCTCTCACGCACGTGTCGCAACTAGACAAAACCACCGGAACACCGAATAGCGGAGCCGTCCGCTGGCGGTGACGTTGATTGATTCCCTCGCTCGTTTTAGTGCCAATTGCCCACCGATTACCCGTCATTTACGTCGCGACCCACATCTCCATTTTCGGTACAAATGAGAAGGAGACGATTTCAAGAAACCTCGCGCGATAAGGTTTCGACCTCTTCGTCCTTTACCACCGGAATGTGTTTGGACGTATACTCTCTCGCGGAGTCAATTTCGTCTCGGAACGCCGTTTGGTACTTCCGCTTCGTCGCGTCTTTCAACCGCGATGTCATAAAATCGCGGACGAGGAGTGCGCGGCGGCTCAGGGGGTTTTGGCGTTGATACCGAAAGTCTATGTAAATTGCCCCGGCGGAAAGTTTGCCGGGACTGGCAATGACAGCCGCAGCCGCGGTCTTCAGCTGCCTAACTTGCGCGGGTACGCGCGAAAGTAGACGAGAGCTCGCGACACCGTTGGTTCCTTTTGGTCGCGTTGCTTCCTCGCAGGTACGACGGCAGCGGAAGCTGCGCCGAGTGCGCTGGGAAATGTAGGAAGGGGGGGGGGGGCAAAGTGGGGTATTCTAGAATCAACCCGGTGTGTTATACAGACACATGGGGCACTTTAAAAAAGCGCGCAGAATCTCTATTTCTTGTTTTATAAATTGGAGGTCTCTGAAATCAATCGCAATCGTTCCGAACTCAAAAAAACTCGGAGAAACATTTATTTGAATACGAATCTATTGGAAAGTATATTTATTATTCACGAATAGGAATTTTTTTGATATGAAACAAAGATCAATTTCAATGAAACAAGTGTTCATGTACCTACATCGTAGAACGTTTATTTGATTCAAACTTCTGTTTGCTCCTCGTAAATCAATTTCTTAGTCATCGCGAATAAATGTTTCTGTTGAGTTCGTCTTCAAGTAAACTTTTCCCTGGGTGCATTATAGCAAAATTTATATCGCACCGTCTTTCACCCAAGCAATGATCGCGAACCCGAAAGGAACCTCCTTCGCCGTTTTTCACAATTAACATCGGCATCGTCGAAGTTACGTCGATTAATAATCGAGCGAGCGCCTAGTCGCGATATGAATATTCAGTTACATAAATTAGCCTCATACACAAACGAGTTAACAATTCGATTCAATTGCTAGGAGTTTAATTATCGATGCAAAGGGCAACGGCGCCTCAATTAGCATTATAATTTAACTAGCGGTACGAGCATTTAATTAGCAGTCGACTTCTACCTTGTTAAGAGATTAACGAGTGAAAAGCGCGAGAGAGGGATTTATATATCCGCGGCTTGTGTGTGTGTGTGCCCTGCATTTCGAGTGAGATTTCGTTTGCGGGACGAGCCGCTGCGCATTTTCCACTGTAGGGTAGACTTTCCATTGTTTTGCGCTTCGCCGCTTCCGCGGTATAATTCGCGTCTCGGAAGCGTAGGACGCGTCAAATCATCGCGTCGGAAAGTTCGCGCGTGGTTTCCCACACGACTATCGACACACCTTTTCGATCATCGCGAAAGAGGAGAAATTGTCTATTGTTCTTACTGTACTTGTACTTATTATAAGGTGAATGTCCCAATTTCTAACCAAATCCTCAGATATTTCTTTGTTAACTCATCGTAAACTGTTCACATGAATATCGCAACTATCTCTAATTATTTGATTCAGTATTTCTGTCGATCGAAGGCACATCAATGTTATAATTTTATTGATAGGACTAAATATATATGTGCTTAACTGGTTAGGAACTGGACACTTACCTTACGACGAATGCACAAAAACTGCATTAAATGCAACGAAAATTTCTTCCGTATCAACATGCACAGCACCGTGTATCGCTTTACCGCATAATTCACGAGTCAAAGCGAAAATCGCCTAAAATTGACTGGTCGAAATGTTCTTAATCTGCTTAATTAATTTCCGTAACAAATTGCAACTTGCCCGCACCGAGGCGACCCCCGTATGCGCGCGGTGCACGCTGCAACGAGGATGCATCCTGCGGTTTTCCGCGATTATCGATACACCGCAGCCGCCGAATATTTCGTATTATTTTCCGTGACGGAAAATACGCCACGCGTCGTGTAATTTATGCTATCAACGTTCGGGCGACGCCTCCGCTCGGTTCGCTATTAGCAGTCGGGATAATTAAAACTACATCGCACTCCATATTTCCATACTAATTAATTTTATAACGAATATTCCAATTATGAGGGAATTGGATGTGAAGGTGCCCGTATGTGTATTTTCACACTTTCACGCGCTATCGAATCGCATTTCGTTCGATCGGTACTAATGATAACGCTCACCGTCGGATTTTATGTATACGACTCGTTCTTCAGCTGCGATACGATATAATGATTCCAACGGAGATAGACTTCCTGTCCGTATTGTATAATTAGCGAAAATATCACGTTAATTTCGTGAAATACATTGGCCAAAAGATGAAGTTCTTTCGAATTGCATTTTACCGGGAAAATATGATTGTTCATGCATAAAATCACTCGTATCTTATATTTTCTTTGAGATATAGACAAAATCACTATGATTTTTACAGTCAACACGAAAAAATACATAAGAAAGTATGGTCGAGCGATCGATTTCAGAGATATCGATTTTTGACAAAATGTCAAGGGTTATTTTGAAATCATTTGATGTCACAAATGTGCTTGCATAATCACGACTCATAAAGCGTTGAACTTTGATGAATCTGATGATCCAATAGTACCTAAAGTTACTATACAATTTACGTACATTTGTCAATCTGGGATGTGACGCGTTGCTGGAGGACATATAAATGTAGATAAATCAAATCATTTGACAAAAAAATAGTATAGTTAGTTTTATAATAATAATAATAGCGATTTATAGCAGCTCTCCGACTGTACTTTTCTCGTTAATTTGAGCGACTGGATTTTACGCTGTCTCCCGGCAGAAGTGCGAAACGCGTGAGCATTAATATTCTTTTTTTCTTCGCGCGGGATTTAAGGGGGCACAAGCTGAAGATAACGGAAGGTAATGCCATCCGCTTCCGAGTAGTCGAGTCTTTCCGCTCGCGCAACGTAAGCGGGATAATCGTGTCAGCACCGGGGTACGCTGTTAAGCTGTTCTTAACACCGGCTTCATTACGCTGGACGTCGCATAATATCGCACTGCAGCCTCATTTTTTATTACCGAGCACCGCGTCGCAATAGACTCTTTGCAGTTGATGTTCGATGCACGTGGAATTCGGATTAATTATTGCAGTTGCTCCGGTGGAGCGATTAATAAATTCTAGTTTAATAGGTGTTCTATATATGCGTACCTGTACGGGCGTATAGGTACGCATATATATAGCAAAGAGAACGTTACACTCTTATAAAATTCGCAACCATCAGTGGTCGATAATCGTCGAGCGCTCGGTAATCTTTTTCGTGTGCCATATAAAGCATTTCCTTATTTCATCTTTCTCCCAACGGACATTTAAACAGAATTTGGTACGAAACATATCTGTTCACTTCGAAGGAACAAATAAGTCTATATGGTTATGCATGCATATATGTATAGCACACAAAGAGAGCGTCATGCTCTCCTAAAATTCCCAACCATCAATGGTCGACAATCGCCGAGCGCTCGATAATCTTTCTCAAGTGCCGTATAATGGTCCATCATTTCTCTCACATACCATATGTTATTTATAAAAAAGCAGTAATATATACATGTATTTTCCTTTTGAATTTTTAAAATAATATCACACAATATTACAAAATTGTACGGCATATCGCATACATATATTTATCCATAAACATTTTTTTTTTCTCCCTGTAGAGATTCAAATCGAATTTAGAACGCAAATACCTACTTGCTCATTTCAAACGAAAAAAAGTCTAAAGTATATCAAGGTTGTAACTAAAGTACACAATTCGAATCAATACTATCAGCTGGGAGCGTGGCGTCTCCTGTAATCCGGCTACTCGGAGGCTAGTTATGGTGGAGGGTCTGAGGTCGGGGTTCACTGTAGGTGCGGGATCCACGTTGACTGGGCGTCCGCACTAAGCTCGCCATCAATATGGGCACCCTGGAGGAGTCCAGGGTGACCAGGTTGGCTAAGGAGAGGCGAACCGGGCCAGATGGGAAACCAAGCAGCCAAAAGTCTCCGTGGCGGGCAGTAGTGGGATCGCGCCCGGGAGTGGGACCGCATCGACAGCCTGGTCAATATGATTCGACCCATGACTTTTTGCATTTTTTTTTTCGTTTCTCATAACACTCCAAAGCTATTTCTGATCGATCGACATCGTTTTCATGATTTTTCCACGCGATTTTTGTTGCAAAAATATCACTAAAATGTTGCACGGTATTGAGCTGGCTCTGGAGCCGAGCGGCATCGGAAACGACCGAGCTCAACCGAACGAAACAGTCGAGCGCCGCTTGCTACGTCGGTACAAACTGCGCGGAATTGTTTTGCTCGGACGGTAACTCTCTACGTTTATCGCTGCGCCGAATGACGAAGACAGTGTTGGTTGGCGTTATGAAAACGGTGCTATTAACTTTTTTATCTGAGCTTTATCTCTCTCGATGCAATGAGATTTACGAAAGGAGTAACTTCATTAATCGGATTTTATGTACGGGTTGTTCTTCAGCTGCGATACGATAGAATGATTCCAACGGAGATAATCGTCCTGTCCGTATTTTATGATTAGCGGAAATATCACGTTAATTTCGTGAAATATATTGACCAAAAATGGAGTTCTTTCGAATTGCATTTTACCGGGGAAATATGATTTTTCATACATCAATTACTAAATCACTGTGATTTTCATAATCAGCGCAAAAACATACATACGAGTAAGATAGAATGGCCGAGTGATCGATTTCAGGGATGTCGATTATTGGCAAAGGGCCTTGACATTTTTTGAATTTTTCACGAAAATCGAAATCTTTGGAATCGAATTCTCGACCATCCTGTCCGATGTATTTTTTCGCTCTGATTTCGAAAGTAATCGATTTATTCGGGAATTCTTAAAGGAAAATCGAGATATCGGCGATGTTCTGATGTAAACCACAACGAACAATGTTTACGCAGTTTACGTCCAAAGTGCCCACCATGTTTCTTTTCTATCGCTCGAGGGAGACCGGTATTTCTTCGTCTCCGAGTTCTTTCGCAAATTGGGGCGAATATCGTTCCGATCCTGAAGAATGGTGGGGTGAACCTTTCTCGGCACAAGGGGGGAGGAAAAAAAATCGGCCTAATGCCTTCGGCATTCGGACTCCTTATATATATCACGAAATCCGAAGACGAGGTTCGCGTTATCTTTAATGGCAAGCCATACGTTAACGCGGATTATTGGTTGACTTTTCCTTTCAACGAGCGTGTGCCGCTTCGGGAACCGCGCGAGCCGTAAGCTGTACAAATTGCCGGCCAAGAACCCATGGAATGTCGGTGCTTTATATAGCGGCACACGTGATTACTCACCGATTACATACGTATAGGTTCGATCAGCTCTGTCGTCACTCCATACTAGAATCCCAGTTAAACACCAAGTTCACACAAACTATTGTACAATAATTGATCGTTCTAAAATTTACGTTTGTTTTGCCGCACTGATTTGAAAAATTGCTATTCTCTTAAATTCATCGTTAAAAATTTATATTAAAGTATGATTCAAATTAATCTCTATTTTTATTTTAGCAACATATTTACGAAAAGTTATGCTCATATTCAGTACACATTTAGCATTTTATTTGTATTATTTTGACGCTTGCTTAATGACGACTCATAAAGCGTTAAACATTAATGCATCTGACGATCCAATAGTATCTAAAGTGGCTGTACAATTTATGTACATTTGTTTATCTGGGATGTGATGCGTTGCTAGAGGACATATAAATGTAGATAAATCAAACCATCTTGCAGAAAATAGTACGATTAGTTTGTTAATAATAATAGCGATTTATAGCAGCTCTCCGATTTATAACGATTTATAGCGTTAATTTTTGAGCGACTGGATTTTACGCTGTCTCCCGGCAGAGGTGTGAAATTTGACCATTAATATTGTTTTTTTTTTCGCGCGTGATTTAAGGGGGGCATAAACTGAAGATAATGGAAGGTAATGCCATCCGCTTCCGAGTAGTCGGGCCTTTCCGCTTGCAGCGTTACGCTGGACGTCATTAATACCGCACTGCAGCCTCATTTTTTATTACCGAGCGCCGCGTCGCAGAAGACTCTTTGCAGTTGATGTTCGATGAACGTGGAACTCAGATTAATTATTGCAGTTGTTCCGGGGTGGAGTGATTAATAAATTCTAGTTTAATAGGTGTTCTATATATGCGTACCTGTACGGACGTATAGGTACGCATATATAGCAAAGAGAACGTTACACTCTTATAAAATTCGCAACCATCAATGGTCGATAATCGTCGAATGCTCTGTAATTTTTCTCAATTGCCGTATATGATCCATCATTCACATACTCTATGTTATTTATAAAAAAGCAGTAATACATGTATTTTCCTTTTGAATTTTTAAAATAATATCTATATTACAAAATTGTACGACATATCGCATATATTTATCCATAAACATTTTATTTTTTATTTTGTCTCCTTACAGAGATTCAAATCGAGTTTGGCACGCAAATACCCACTTCAAACGAAAAAAAAAGCCTAAGTATACCAAGATTGTAACTAAAGTAGACAATTCGCATCAATACTCTCAGCTGGGAGCGTGGCGTCTCCTGTAATCCGGCGACGCGGAGGCTGGTTGTGGGAGGTCTGAGGGCTGATTCCTCTCTATAGTTGGTTTCTTAGTCGTCTGGTCGATCCGCTAGGCCCACCACCATCACATGAGGCATTCCGAACTCATAAGTTGGTGCGAGAGTACCAGGCAGATTCATCTGTCGTCGACGCTCCGTGGTGGGTAGGTTAAGCTAGTGGGGATACCTGATCAGACCCCGATGATTTGACCCACAACTTTTTGCGTTTTTTTTTCCTCTCCCATAACATTCCAAAGCTATTTCTGATCGATCGACAACGTTTTTATGATTTTTCCACGCGATTTTTGTTGCAAAAATATTAGAGCCGAGCGGCACCGCAAACGGCCGAGTTTCACCGAGCGAAACAATCGAACGCCACTTGCTACGTTGGTACGAACTGCGCGGAATTGTTTCGCTCGGATGGTAACTCTCTACGTTTATCGCTGCGCTGAATGACGAAGACAGTGCTGGTTGGCGTTATAAAAACCGTGCTATTAACTTTTTTATCTGAGCTTCATTTCCTCGATTTATATTTATTTATCTCGATGCAATGAGTTTTACGAAAGGAGTAACTTTATTCACGAGAGAAGTGTCTTTTCAGTAATTATCTTTCCCTGTTCCTATATTGTGTTGCGAAGGAGGAACGCGTAGGTATTTTTGTACTATTATAGCGAAAATTGCAATCTTCAGTTTTCCGTTTCATTCTAATCCATACTCGTACGGTTAACGTTTATTATTCACGACCTGCGGAAGATTCGCGAAAAGGGGAAACGCGGGAATTATTTGCGATAGTTAAAGCTTGTCCCTCGTAAACCCTACGCCACGTCCGTCATTTGAAATGGGAATAAAGGGGGGATTAAGTGGCCAAGGGGGGGTCGTTGCGACGTTTTCCGGGATGACACTGGAATCTCGCTGACATTTTGGTACAGCGAGAGCTCGAAGTAAAAACTTCCTTCCGCCTCCTTTAGTGGTTGGAAAATTTGAGGACTCTGTAAGGTATCCTAGGAATTTTTGGGAAGATAAAATGCCAGAGAATACATATTAAACGCGGGACGAAGAAGAATGCAGTACCGTAAAACGGCCTTCATGTGGCCCCTATTTCGTTTTACGACTTTTTGATTCATACCCCGCCGTAATAAGACTTTGAAGGAAAACGATTACCGGCTCGTCAGTGTCGCGGAAAATTATACCTAAAAACGATCGATACGACAGTCACCCTGCATTACCAACCTGTTCGTCCGATATACGCTCCCCGGCCACACAAGTTTAGCCATTATATTCCGTTTTCGATCAATCATGACGTTAATTGCGCCTCGCCGAACCAGCCTACAGTTTCCTAGCCGCCTTGGCACTTATTGCTGGACGTAAGAATTAATGGAAAGTACTTTCCAAGTATACCGGTGATGATTGAGCGACGGGGAGATAGATTTCGACAACGCTTCTCTCCGTTATCGTTGCTCGAGTTCCCCGCGCGACGGCTGCAGCGCGTTTTCAATATGTGAAAGTTATTGCCTCCGATATTATGAAACTTAGCAGCCGTTTCAATGGAGAACGATGGACTCTGTGCGGGAAGTTCAGCAGGTTTATTCCGTTGTATCGTTGTTGATGAGAAAGTCGATATATCGCGAAGAGTTCGAGCTCCATTTCGCATCCCAGGCGGAAAAGTTCTATACGATCCATATGTGCTTTTCGTCTTATATGGATTATATATGCGATTTCTATATAAATCCTATACAGACTATATATGGATTATACAATCATTCAACAATTTTTACAGAGTCCTTATATGGTTAATATTAGAAGTCATACATACCTATATAATCCATGTGTGACCAAAACCACATGTGGATCGTATACAAAATATATAATACTTGTCCGCCCGGTGGACAAGCAAATAAGTAAGCAAATCGAAACGGGAAGCGAGCCGTTGTGAAACGGCCAAAGAATGAAATAACTTTTGCTAAACCGGCATTCGAAAAAGTGTTTCGTAAATCTTTCATACATATTCAAACAAAAATATCCACCCACCCCTCGGTTATCCCGCATTCGAGCACCGCATGTGAAACGACTGCGTGAAGCGTTCTCTTTGTACGCGTTTCCTGCGGAATTAAAAACCATCGTGTCGACGAGAGATTAGTCGCGGGGTTGTTGGCACGTCAGCTTATACGGGGATTACAAATTTTGCCACTCGTGCCTATATCCCGTTGTTTGGAGAGAGAGAGAGAGAGAGAGAGAGGTAGAACGGCTCTCCCTTATTGTAGTTTACGTCGTTAGCACTATTACGGCATATGCGGCAGATAAGGGAACCCTGCAACGCGTATATCTTGCCGCTGTCTGGTGCACAGCGGTATATGTATAAGCCATAACTCTCATTAGGAGAGGGTTCTAATTTACAGGGTGGTATTAAGTGCTTCGGTAGATTACATCGTCGTAAAGTTATGCCGGTCCGAGACACCTATATCGCGGCTTCCTAAACGTCCCGCGATCTAATGTTCGAGGCCCGATTGTCACGAGGGGGTGAACGCACGCGAGTCACCCCTCACGCTGTTGAACGCGTCGGGATATAATTTTCGAAATCGAGGGCCTGCAATGCAAAATTTTTACCGCCACGTCCGGTAGCGCTGAGAGTTGAGTTAATTTTCAAGAATTTGTACAGAGAGAGGAGACATTTCTATTTACCGTTTACAACTGTACACGGAGAGAAAAAACTGCACGAAGTACATTTCGACTACACCGAGAAAAAATAATTGGGTTCAAATGACGAAACGCATCCAGTTAAATGCGTTTAGTTATTTTAACCAAATACTTAGTCATCCTAACAAAAATTAGTTATTCCAACGAAATGTTTAGTTATTCTGACCAAAAAGTAGTCTGGTCAGTCAGACCAAACAGATGGAGGATCCATATTCCACCAAACAGTTTGGTTGTCATCTCCAGGATTTTGGTTCGATTGATCAAGGTATTTTTATCAGGGTAGCGTAAACTACGCCGAGAAAAATAATTAGGTTAAGATGACAAAACGCGTTTAGTCGAATGCGTTTACTTATTCTAATCAAATGTTCCATTATTCCAGCTAAAAAGTGGTCAGTCTGACCGAACAGATGGAGGATCTGTATTTCATCAAACAATTACGATTGAACCGCTAGAAATTCATGTGAAAACAGATATTAGGGGAGAGTTGCCTATATTGAACCGGTACCTAAATTGAACCTCCTGGCTATTTTAAGTAAATGAGCATTTCCACGTCATTTATTAGTAGAAATTCAAACCTTAGTACCGGTCAGTAGGCATACTACTAATAATAATTTTTCAATTGAATAATTTTTCCGAACATAAAATCGCTGATATCTCACATTTTCTTTGAGATACGAACCCGATAATTATGATTTTCGGAAACAGCGTACAAAAATACATCCGTTAAAAAAAAGATATCGCGAAAAATTGAAAAAATATTAAATTTTTTCAATCAAACTCTCGACCACCCCATTTGATGTATTTTTTCCCGCTGATTCCGAAAATGGCGGATATATTGATGATATCTCAAAGGAAACATAAGATATCGATGATTTCATGTACCACGGAAATGATTTTTTCCACGGAAAATCATCGATATTTCGGTCTTCCTTTGAGATATCCTCAATATATATATAATTTTCGTAATCAGCGCAAAAAAATACATAAGATAGGATGGTCGAGAGTTTGATTCCAGAGATTTCGATTTTTGTCAAAATCATAAGGCATATACTCACGATTTTGACAAAAATCGAAATCTCTGGAATCGAACTCTCGACCACCCTATTTGATGTATTTTTTCACGCTGATTCCGAAAATGGCAGATATATTGACGATATCTCAAAGGAAATATAAGATATCGATCATTTCATGAGCCAGAAAATGATTTTTTTCACGGAAAATCATCGAAATTTCGATCTTCCTTTGAGATATCCTCGATATATATGTAATTTTCGTAATCAGCGCGAAAAAATACATAAGATAGGATGGTCGAGAGTTCGATTAAGATTCCCCTCCCTTAAGATCGCCTTAAGATTTTGACAAAAAACGAAATTTCTGGAATCGAACTCTCGACCATTCTATCTTATGTATTTTTTCGCGCTGATTACGAAAATTATATATATATTGAGGATATCTCAAAGGAAGACCGAAATATCGATGATTTTCCGTGAAAAAAATCATTTTCTGGTACATGAAATCATCGATATCTTATGTTTCCTTTGAGATATCGTCAATATATCCGCCATTTTTGGAATCAGCGTGAAAAAATACATCAAATAGGGTGGTCAAGAGTTTGATTTAAAAAATTTGATATTTTTTCGATTTTTCGCGATGTCTTTTTTTTATCCGATGTATTTTTTAACGCTGTTTCCGAAAATCATAATTATCAGGTCCATATCTCAAAGAAAATGTGAGATATCAGCGATTTTATGATCGGAAAAATTATTCAATTGAAAAATTATTACTAGTAGTACGTCTACTGACCGGTACTAAAGAAGGTTTGAATTTCTACTGATAGATATGACGTGGTAATGCTCATTTACTTAAAATAGCCAGGAGGTTCAATTTAGGTACCGGTTCAATATAGGCAACTCTCCCCTATATCTGGTTAAACCAGTACCCGCACTATTGCAAACAGTAAATAGAAATGTGTCCTCTGCACAAATTCTTGAAAATGAGCTCGAGCCTCAGCGCTACCGAATGAAACAACAAAAAATTCCTGCTCGCCAAACTTCAACCGCGGCGTTAAATCGGCAAACGACGCACACCGCTCAAAAAGAGTTCTCGCTCCCTTCGGGCGTGAAATAATTCGGCCCCCGGAAATCCCGGATCCTCCGACGGGGCGTACCGCTCTCTCTCGAGTCGATCCGAGTGCTCGTTCGTGTCTGCGCCACAAGTATAGATTTACAGCGGCTACAAAGGATACTGCCGAGTCAGCCACGTCACTTAGAGGGAGACGCCAGCCTCCAGAGGGAATTGGGAAACTCGATGCAGTGTACTCGTGGTCGGGCGTGGGAGGGGCGAGATTGCGACGCGAAGGGATAGGATGACGGATTGAAGATTATTGACGGGAAACCCGCTGCGCGCTCGTTAGAGGTCTCGTTCTCGAGAGCCAACGTCGCGATCAGAGAGACGACGCCGAGAGGGTATCTCTCTGCTCGTACCGCGGTGCGGATCGTGGATCGGGTCACCGCGGATCAGGCGCACTCGCTATACGGGAAGCGAATAACTCCGCGCGCGCGGAAAGAACTAACGCGGCAAATTAGCATCGCTCGATCTTCGGTGAGAGCTCCGCGGGCCGCCAGTTCCTCGCTGCAAGACACGTCGGCAGTTTCTCGCTAATGCACCCGAATCTATATACCTATATATAGAGCCTACCGGATAGAAACCGCCGGACCGCCGCTAAACTATTTGGCTCGCAGTTTCCGTTCCGTCACTCCGCGCGGGGCATATCAGCGGAGCGAACGGATATACCGGGCAACGTTCATTGCATTCCGGCGTATTCGCACGTGGCGAGGTCCCGGGGAATCGGCGCGCGGTTGCGCTACGGACGTGAACTTATGGCGATTAGCGGTGCATCGAAACGGCGATGACACATCCGGCGCTCGCGTGATGTGGACCGTGGGATACCGCGTATCGCGCGCTCGAATCGTTCGTCCCGTGTAGGCGCGGTCGATGAAATGAAAATCGATTTCGAAACGCGTTTTACGTTCCGACGCGCAGTGAGTTCGTTATGCAATAATTGTAATTTTTGTCGCGATATTATCCGACTTTAATGGAAACGATGAAATTAATTTTATCGTTTCGATTTTAATTCAAACGAGGAGAGCGAGTTTATCGTTTCAATTCTTGGAAAACGAATATGCAACTTCTTGGATTTATAAGCAAGTTTGACACACATGTATGGATTTTTCCGGTTTTTTTAAACGATGAAATTAATTTTATAGTCTAAATTCTCGAAAAAACGAATACGAAACCTCTTCGATTTACAAGCGAGTTTGGTACGCAATTGTAATTTTTACCGCGCGATTTTTCCAATTTTACTATAAACGACGAAATTAATTGTATTCCTCAGATCCTTGGAAAATGAATATGCGACCCCTTGAATTGATTAATTTCTCCGCGGTAGGGATATGCGTGCTATTCTCGAGTCGCATAATTAATCGTGCATTATTCCCGATGCCCCGAGCTCCCGCGTCGAGGGTTAATAACGCGAACGAGCCGGAACAGACGCATCAAGCACAGACTCCGTTTTAAGTAACGACGCCCTCCACTTCCGGGACCAGGCTCTCGACGTTTGTTTGCTCCGCTCTCGGCTGGCGAGCACGCCCGCGGGTTATTAGGGAAAACGGGTCGCCACGAGTGTGTCGTGGGGGCAAAAAGCTCGCGGTGGAGCGGCGAGATGCCCCTCGATATTCGAAAGATTGCAACGGTCCGCGACGGGGTGAAGAAGGGCGAGGAGGAGGGGGATCAAATCGGAGAGATTTCTCCGCGAAAGATGTGCTCGAGAGCGCTCGAAGAAGAACCAGACGCGACTTCGGCTGTGACAGTCCCCGAAGAGCGATAGAGACGGACTCTCGAGTGTATTTACTCTTCCGCGTGGAAAACTTTCTTCCGGATACTTTTTCCTCATTTTTTTCGGTCTCCGCGGGTGAAATTGCCTCGCGGGGCGACCCCCGACGACCTTGCTCTGAAATCTACATCGTCCTCCCGCCAACTACCTGATCCGGCGAGCGTTGAAGCGAATTGGGGAAGCTTCGGCAAAAGCTCGTGTAGCTCTCTGCGAATCTCGGATCTATAGTTTGATTTCAGAACTTTCGTCGAGTCGATACTTCGAGTTTAGGCGAGACTGATCAGAAATTGGATCATTTTACGTCGCAAAGTCTTTTCACGCGATCATATAGGGTAGACTGAGGCGAATCGAATGATAGATCTATATTTCATATAAATCGTGTTGAAAATGAGCATTTCAAATTAACATTTTTAACCGCTTTATTCGGTAACGCTGAGACTCGAGCTCATTTTCAAGAATTCCTGCGGAGAAGACATTTCTATTTACCGTTGTAAATAGTAAACAATATGTCCTCTGTACACAATTTCTCGAAAATGAGCTCGAGTCTCAGCGCTGTCGGACACAGCAATAAAAACTTCTGGTATTTTTTATCCGTGAGGTTCGATACTTCGAATTCGCAGTACCTTGAAAAAATTGAAGGCCCCTGGAATCGAAGAACGAATGAAAAGTGGGAAACTGGAGCACGATGACGAGTTGCTCAAAGTGTCGTGATATCTCGCGGTCTCAACGTTCGCTCGATATTCGTTCCGAAGTCGGATCGAATGCAACTGTACATATTTTAGCCGTGTCCTTGGAAGGACACGTCGACGTATTCGGATTGCGTCGAGAGATCCGGAATCGTGGACCGCGAATGTCGTCGAAGTGGGAAAAGCGCTTGTATCGCGGTGACTCCGATACCTACACCGCACCTCGAGAGGTGACACTGAATACCTCTCATCTCCGCCAGACCCGCGACTAGGTACATCCAACGTCACTCATCTACGAGCCACGCTGAAGAGCCTCGTTACGCGGACAACTCTTCCGCGGCTGTGCAATCGTGTGAACGACGCTCGCCGTGGTAGATTTCCCCCCCGATTTCTATACGAGCCGGCATCATTATCGTCGCCTGGAGGAGAGGCTGTTCCTTTATCTCTTCCCCGGCGCCGTCGCGACACCCTCGCGCGCCCGAATGCACCTTCGAGTTGGCGACGGATCGCCAACTGGCTTCAAAAAATATTCAGATAGAAGGAAACGGCAATATGTAAAAAGCTGACCGATTGGTTTATCGAAAGTTAACTTTATTTTTTGTTTTCGAGCAGCGATAAGGCGTTTTTGTATTATTTACCTACACGGAGAAAACGAATTAGTTGACTCTACAAATAATTATTTGCCGAGTCGCGAGTAATTATTTATTTACATCAATCAGATCCTTTTTTATATCAACTTGATATTTCTTCCTTGCAACCACTCTTTATTCCGTGTGCTTGTGAGGAAGCAGATGTCGAATTGATGTATTCAAAGATTTCGCGTTGACATGAATAAATAATTACTTGTGCGACTCTACGAGTAATTTTCAGTAGACCCAATTAATTCTCTTTATCTGTGTATTAAAAAAAAGTCAGCTTCTCCAGACCGGCATTAGGCATACTTTTCGTAAACCGATTGGTCAGTTTTTTTTGTGAGAAAAGAATGTGGTAGATTTGATTAGATTAGCGGTCACGTGCGGAGGAACGCATATTTAGCTACCTCACCTGACAATTTACTAAAATTGACTCCAGCTCGTTTTCATCAAACAGTTTCAAGTCGTTACAACCAAAAATGATATCTAATATTTAATTCAAGTAACTTAATCGGCGTCACCAGGTCGTGATCGCCAATTTGATCTGATCTACTCTTTTTTCCCCTGCGTGTATCGCAATTTTTTTCTACCTGAATAGGGGTCACCGCGCGCGCGAGCACCGTATCGGCCGTCAGTAAGTTGCCGAATGCATCGCACGGCGTGGCCCTATATCCAGTGGAGGGCGCGCGGCGTCGCACTGCCGCCGATACGTGCTCGAGTTACGGGACGCTCGCAAATAAAGGACCCGGAGTCGAGCTCCCGCCGCTGCCTGTTCCTTCCTCGCATTCTCCGCCCCTCCACCGCCCTCCCTTGGGCCATTCTTGCTATATCCGACTCGCCCTAGCGTCACGGCATCCCCAATGCGCCGTTCGGCTTCGCCTCGTACCGCATTCGCCGCGACCGGAGCTACAAGGGCCACGAAGCCAAGTTATAAGCGCCTCCGGCGACGTTTTGCAGCACCTACATTCGATTTAGACGTTATCGGCGCGCTGCTTTACGAGGGGCCGGGAGTGTCTACTCTTTCGGAGACGCTCGCGGCTTCTGCCCTCTGTATTTTCGCGATTCAACGGGGCTGATGGCTTTTCGCGGTGGCGAAGAGAAGAGGGCTCGCGCTGTGTATATACGAAGAAAACTAATTTTAAACTACTGTCTCGGTAGCGACATCGAAAGTCAGTTATTGTAGCAGCGTTTTTTGTTACGGTAGCAAAAACGGTTTGCAATTGGGATGAACATGTCTGACGGGTTTCTTTGGTTACTATGAAAATCGTTATTGTTCTTTCTTTTTTTTTTTCGTTACCGTAAAAAATCGATCTGTTATCACTGCTTTAACGCAAATATCTGTTACGGTAATTTAAAAATAACGTTATATCAATAGATTATTTTTTTCCAATTTACTCGCTCTGAGAAAAGTATTATAATTGGGTTTAAACGATAAAACGCATCTAGTCAAACGGGTTTAGTTATTCTAACAAAAATACTGGCCAGTTAAACCAAACAGTTAGATATTCTAGCGATATTTTGTTATTCCAATCGAACGTTAAATTATTCCAACCAAAAATTGATCAGTTTAGACAAACAAACGGACTATCCATATTTCACCTAACCAGCAATTTGATCAGATTGATTAATTTATTTTGTTCAGCGCTCGTGCATTTTTTTCACCGGCGATCGTTCAGCTCTTCCGACATTTCTTGTTAGAGATTTTTTTTGCTCATTAATAAACTCCTGCCGCTGGCATCAAAGAACGGTCGATGATTTATAATTAAAACGACGGAAAATGAAGGACGCGCGTATATTTACACGAGATACCTTCGACTTTTCCTCGAACGATTTCCCTACCGATCTCTCTGGCGCACGAAGTCGAACACGCGACAGTTTTCGCGTAACTTTTTTTCATCGGCAATTTATTGACGCGGATATTCCGCGAAACGAGTTCCCGGGATATGAAGAAGGGAAGTTTGCGGTCAAATAAAGCGCCCGAAAGCCATCTCGGGGTTATCTCTCCGGTATCGACAGCTAGCGATAACCGTGGACGCACCCACCCGTCTTCGCGGTTGCCCGGGTAAAATTACTGGGCGCGCGCGCGTCTGTGGGACGAGGCGACCACTTACGTGACGAACATACGTGTCTATAGGCGATATAATAATAGTAGGACAGAGACGGACGGAAACGCCGGGGGAATAATTGATAACCGCGGGCGGTTATCGATATACGAATGGAATTGGAAATTTATCACGGTCGAGTCGATACGCCGTATAGCTTCGCTCCGCGATAAATACAGAGGCGCCGTGTGACCCATTTAAGAGACCGGCGCGCACGATCGCTTGCCCGCGTCGATGACCGAGGAGAACTCGTTTCCCCGCCGCTGTGATTCATTTTTTTCTCTCTCCCGGTCGCGGCGCAATATTTTCCACCGCCAAGGAAATCGATTCCTTCGGGGTTCGTAGTCGCGCACATCTCGAGGATGCGAGCATTCGATATTTTTTCCTTCGGCAGAATGTCAATTGAAACTACTTTCCGATAACGTTATTTCTGACTAGAAGTTTCCGCGCGTAGCATACGCGCACCTGGAGTTTTACGATTCAATTATACGTCGTTCGGAGAAATCCCTCCATTTGTCCGTTCAAAAGGGAATTAATTAAAAATGAAAAAAAAAAAACGAAATAAAAGTCTCAAATTTAATAGGTAGTTTTTTGGCCTGTCCGTATGTCCGTTGGCAGGTCCATCAGTTCGTCCATTATTCGTCGTTCCATTAAAAAATTTCCTGAAATAAAAGAAAGATTTTACCTCAAAGCGCCATAATATAGCGGCTACGTAATTTAAAAATAATCGTCTCAATCAAATACGTAATTTTCAAGTGATTGACGGAGCCCTCTGAGAGTAAACTATAATACAAAAAGCGTGAGAGAAAGGCGAAAAGAAACTAAAGGAAAAATACTTACATCCTTTTTTATTTTAAGAAACAAAAGACTACATTTTTTCTAATTAAATATACATCCAGCCGCACCGCGCGATTCAAGGTTAACGCAATTAAGGTGGTGCTCGTCTAATCGGTGCGAGCAATTAACACGCCCCGGGAAAGGGCGTTTTAAATTGCGTTCGGGTTTGACTGAGCCGGAGCGCGCGCCACGGCTGATCCCACATCTTCGGTTTCTCCTTCACGGCAGCGCGCATCAGCATTTAGATCGCGCGCAATTCCGCGGAGTGCAGAGTTGCTTTACGACTGGCATGCGAGAAGAAGGAACGAATCGCGTCGAGCGACTCTCGTCCTCTTTCAACTTTGAACGTAACCTTTGGTATCTCGCGCCGCGTCGCAGTCGTCTTTGTCGCGTTCTCGTCGTTGTCTTCGGAAAGCGAGGGAAAACTCACTGCGGCGACGACTAGTTTGATGAAAGGCGACTGCACACATTCGGCGCGGGACGCTTTGAAGTGCCGTGTACAGAACGTACCGCGAATCCTTTGCGAAAGCGCGTGAAGGATGAGTGTACACTATCGGACAAAAGTCCGTGTACCGTACCTATTGTGATAAGAGGGACGTTTTTCACGAATTGAGAATTCATTCGCTAGGAATTGACGTATTTATTTACAGATTTTATCTGGCTAGAACCGACTGTCTTATGACTTTAAAAAATTCTATATATTGCTTTCGTTAATTTAGTTTTCTCACCAATTTTTTTTACATCGCAAATTCGAAAAATTTAGACGAAATTATTTACTTCATACTTTTGCGTTCTTCATTTTCGACATTATTTGAGCTGGAAAACGATATTTTGTGACGCAGCTTCAGTTCGGTTCCCTCACCAATTTTTTTTATTGAAGATTCGAACAATTTAGTCAACATTATTTACCCTGTATTTTTTCACGTTTCATTTTCGGCTTGACATTTTCAAATACAGCTACGTCATCGTATTGCAAGCCTATCTCTCTCGAACTCGTTGCTTATAGCATAAATCCATCTCCCTTGTAATAATTATTAATCGTTGAATAATTATTTTTTCTAACACTTCCTTTTTCGCGCGATATTAAATACGTACACGCGGACTGCAAATTGAATTTAAAAGTATGAACATTTTTTTACGAGAAGACTGACTTTTAAAGACCACTTCGAATTTTCATCAGAGCATCGTTGATTTAAGGCTCGTTCAAGTCCGTTAAAACTTTGATTTCCACGTTAAGACGAGGATATCCGAGACTATACACCCCGCGAGAACGCCAGACGAGCGAAGACATTCCAAAGTCGATCATCCCCGCGCCGGGATGCTCCAGTCAAACGCTCCCCGATGCGGCTCCGCAAAATAACGTCGAGAGTAGCCTCCCCCTTCGCCCCCGTCTCTCTCACTCACCTTCTCCTCTCACCGCGGCTCCTCTACGCCGTCGCACTTCCGGACCTCCAATCAATCGTCTCGCCGGGCGTTGATAGATCGACCAGCCGGTAAACTCCGCTAAAGACCCGCCGGTTCATTTAATTGTATCGTTTACCGAAGTCATAGCTCACGCTCTCACAGTCGAGAGCCGCGCCGGCTCTTTCCTACACCGGAAGGCTCTCCCGCCAGCCTCCCTGACACGAAGATCCATCGTGCCAGTATCGCGAGCTTATTTTCCGGAGATGGATTGCTCTTCGCGAAATTCCTCCGGTGGCAGGGCGGCGAGGCGTGAGCAGGTAGACGCGCCTGGGTACTCGACGCGGCAGTCGCGTCTGGCTCGTCGGGCCTGAAACTCCTAGCCGTGACGCAAGGCGAAGCTGTATCAACGTGGAAGAGGGAGGAGGAAAGCGAAAAAATCGATCTCCGACGTGTCGCTCGGCGCGTACATGTGCACCGAGAACAAATTTTGTCGTTCCAACTAAATTGTTCGGGTTGCCAGTCAAAGTAATTGTAAGCATTGTGTGTTTGGTTGGACTGTATCTATGGTGTAATTGAAATTATTGAATTTTTGTCGTTTCATTCGATAAAATTCGTTTTATCAGTAGATGGAAATCAATTGAACTTCATTGTTTCGTTGAATCAATCCGAGTTTGTTTGTTTCAATAAATTTTTTGTCAACTGAACGGTGGAAGTATTGCGTTAACTACACCGAGAAAAAAAAATCGTTCGATTCAACTACATTTTCTGGTTACGAGCGTCCGACTAAATACTATATCGTTACTTGAACAAATGTCTAATTGCAGCTGCCGAGTAACCTCAACTAAATTTTATTCACCGAAACTACATATTTATCGAGATACCTGTATATTTAATTAGCCGCCCGAGAGATCGTGGTGTGGAAATATTCGTTTTCGGTGCATCCGTTTTTTTTTCGAACGCGCGACGAATGTTCGACGGAATTCGACGTTACGAGTTCCGGAAAAAGCTTCCTCTCGATTCCGACTGCCCCGCGAAGCGTGCAACCCCGTTGCGCGGCTCTGTATTCACGGTGGCCCAGACTGTACGCGACCCCGCTTCCCCTCGGCTCTCGCCCGACCCTGCGTTACCGACGAACGATTTAATAATGCAACGTACGGTGCGCCGCACACGCGAGCCGTGGGATTTGCATAGCGCTCGTCACGTTCCGCAGATCTGTCGCGGAGCAGCGCCGCGGGGCCCAGCTCTTTTCTCGCGCGCAAGAGAGAATTCTTAAATTACTGTACCGCGGGCGCTGAATTCTGATCCGCGCGTCGCGTCTCCTTCTCCGCTTTCCGCGTCCCTCCCCTCTCATCCCCGTCACCCAGCGCGACCCTCGGCGGTTTCACGTCTCTCGCGCGTTTCGGTACGCTTTCTCATGGCTCTGCACGTGCAGCGCTATGTTTTACATTGCGTACATTATGTATGGCGCGTGCTTGTATTTCTTTTTTAGATACCGCGTGATCGTTGTAAACGGGATTATCATCGATACCACACTGAGATAAATAATTGCCGGTGTCGGAAAAATGTCGGTGTCGGAAGCGTACAGCGGCAGATCGATAAACAATAGTTGCCGAACTCGCGACGTAAATTTCGTGGCGAAACTTGGCCCACCCCGTACCCCGAGTAGACGTAATGAGGGCCGGTAAGCTCGACGCGTCGGTGCCGCCGCCGATTAATCTTTCCTCGCCGTTCGTATTGCGGTTCGCCGCGAGGATTTTTGTCGCGAGGAAAAAACAGCCGGGAGTTTTGCGCTCATTAGAAATTGATCCGTTGTTTACGGCTTCGGCGATATCCGGGAGAACTTTTCACCGAGTTTGGCTTCTCGTTCATTTCTACGAGTCACGATATGTGTTCAGCATAAATCGGCCGAAGTAATCCAGTAAGTATTTTTGTATCATCGTGTACGAAGCGCCATCTGCAATGAGTGTTTGCGGTATTTCGGCGAATCTACATAGGCTGTAAATGCACTTGCAGCCCCGCACCTTTCCCGGAAAGGTTAATTCGCGGACGGGTCGAATTAAGCCGTTTCCCGCAATACCTATTGTAATCGACACCGCTATCCGTCGACTAATAGGTGATCGCTCCGATAAACCTAATACCTGGCTTATCACGTACAGAGGATCGCTTCAACATTCCGCGTCTAATGTCATTGTTCTAATGTCTTTCTCTCCTAGCCAATCCGGGCGCACCGCATCAACCCCCAGTAGTTACATCGTCATTCTCATTCAGCCAATCAGGGCGTACCGCATCGCCCACGCTATCCCCACTACCTGCCAGCTGTAAGATATATAAACCGCAATCGCGCGCTGAACGCACGTTATTCAGTCTGTGCAATCAAGTGCATCCATCAGTGCTTCTTCGATCGTCAGTCTTCTTTCGCAATCAGCGTGCATCGAGCCGATAAACATTCTCGCGTTCCCAAATTCTAATTTCGTACGATTTCTGTCTACCTTTTTCGTTCAGTGTTTCTCATTAAGACGCATACGCATAATCTTGCGCAATGGGGAAGTGCGAAGTGGGAACACCGAAATATATCGCGAACAAGATCAAAGCGAAAGGATTGCAAAAGCTGAGATGGTACTGTCAAATGTGCGAGAAACAGTGCCGCGACGAGAATGGATTCAAATGCCACACGATGTCCGAATCTCATCACCGGCAGTTACTGCTCTTCGCGGACAACGCAAACCGTTATATGTATCAGTTCTCGCGAGAATTTTCTCAAGGATACCTGAGTCTGCTGAAGAGACAGTTTGGAACTAGGAGAGTGCCGGCGAATAAAGTCTATCAGGAGTATATAGCGGACAGAGGGCACGTCCATATGAACGCCACAATGTGGCTGAGTTTGACGGGTTTCGTAAAGTGGCTCGGACGTACGGGCCAGTGCGTAGCAGACGAGACCGAGGAAGGTTGGTTCGTCATGAACGTCGATCGTGATCCGGAAACCGTGGCTGCACAGGAGCGCAAGGCCAAGAAACAGAAAATGGACAAGGACGACGAGGAGCGTATGATGGAATTCATCGAAAAACAAGTAGAGAGAGGACGTACGGAAGAGGAGGAACAGAGCAACGAGTTCAAAGAACCTCTCGTGCGTCCCGAAGGGGATAAGCCTTTGGTTCTTGAAATAAAATTGAAGCCCAAGATTCGACCGATTCTTGGAATCATCGGCGGCCTCTCAGCTAAACGTAGCGCGGACGCGGAGCGAAAGCCTATCAAGGAAGGGCCGATCAGCGAGGGTGAAGAAGCCTGCAGTACGGAATCTGTAGAGAGAAAGAGTGACTCTCTCTTCTAGCGAGACGTCCAGCCGCAAGAGAATAAAGACCGACGATAGTATCGATTATAAGAATCGAGATGGAGATGGAAGGGATGAAAGAAACAGGTCTAAGAGACCCAGGAAGGATTCAGAGGGGCGAAAGTTCCAAAGATGTAGAAGAAGGGTGGTTGAGGGAAGGTTTGGTAGTCAAAATTGTTACTAGAAGTCTGGGAGAGAAGTATTACAAGGCTAAGGGGGTATCGTTCAGGATCCAGTTTAAGGATCCGGCTTCATCGCCAAAGTCAAATTAACTACACCGGAAGACTAATAGCAGCACGTAATCTCAATTAAATCTTAATAGAAGAATGTGATCAAATTTTTGCTCGTAAAAATCTCTGCGTTCAAAAGTTCTAATATTCTCTTTTTTCATTGCTAGTAAAATGTTTGTTAATTTCGTATAAGAAAAAAACAAATTTGGGTAATTGTGAAACGACTCATATTTCTGGCAATTGTTACCAGAGGTTACTTTGCTCCATGGGTTTTTGGCGGAGAAAAGTAACTTCACGGCTTAAATTATTCCAACGGCCATACTAAACACGATTTACTTGTTAAAGCAATGCCTAGAACCTACCGAAGAAAAGAAATTACATAATTACTCAATATTCTTCGGCCAGCTATTAGTATCATAAGCTTTTTTAAGTTATTTTGTAAAAATAGTCAATATATGAAATTTGTAGGTACCCACTATCAATTTATTTAATAACGTTTTCCGTATTCTGTGCGAAAACTGGAGCAAAGTAACCCAAATTTAAGTATTACTAAGGTAGAAATAGAAAAAAATGGCTTTTTCTACTCTCCTATGAATTTATTTGTACCAAAAAACATTAGTTTGTCATTATTTTTGAATGCAAATTAATAATTATCGTATTTTCTTTAGCTATTTATACAGATTTAACTGTGAAATGCTATTTTTTGCAATTGGAGGATGTATTTTTACGTTATCTAAAATAAAACATATTTAAAGACGACTTTTTGACCGTGCAGCCGGTCTTAGCTCGAACCCCGGATCCCGGAAAAATTATTTTTCCGCAAGCTGGTATTCGAACCCTAAACCTATCGCCCGAGTAGTCTTCGAGAGGCCAGCATTTCGATTCCAGAAAGAGCTCTTTGAAAAAACCTCGTCAAGAGGGACTCGCGAAATGGAGCCGCAACTTCTTGCTTTTGTCTGATGGATTGTCTGTCGCAAGTTGATTCGAGACATCTTCCGAGAGCTAACAAACTTGAATTAATATTTTGAGTTTCCTTCAACTGATCGCCGGCGACTGAAGTCTCTTCTTCAAGCGCTCCGAATCAGCCAGATCACAAAATGAGAATGTGCTGACATATACTTCGTTGGGAACATTTTCCGCGTAATATTTTCATAATTTAATCGTAAAGATACAGTGAGAGAGTGCGAGCTAGAAGCATTTAAAGTTGACATGGCTATCTGGAGGTTGTTTTTGCCAGCTATTAACACGAATACTGATTGGGAGGATATTCCAGAACCTACAGAAGTATATACGTCATGACAATTACATAGACTTAGTGAAAGAAAATGAGGAATTAAAAAATGAAAATTCAGCACTAAAGAGATCAAAAAGCCGATTATGTCGAGCGAACTTTTTCCCACCTGCGTACCATTTTTCTTCCTTTCCCGTGCGTTCCGTTCGTGTACTTCTCGACGCCTCGAAGGGAAGTGGACTCGGCCGAGGAGAGAAATGATTTTTCCACGATTAATTCGGTACCACCGGTGAATACTTTATTTATACTTCGATAAAAAAATTCACTTAAATATTTTGACATCAGGCTAATATAAAATAGCGTTCGCCGTCCGGCGAGCGGATCCCTCCCGTCCGACGTCGCGTTTCGTTCGAATTTTCGAACAGTGGTGGCGAGGGGGGAATCTTCGAACGATTTTCATTAAATTTCCACGTCGGCAAGATCGGCGCGCACAGAAGTTTAACGACGACGTCGGCGACGAGGACTTTCGTCGTCCTTCCGACCGAGCGAACGGGGCTGCAACCCTTCGACGCTTTCCGTGATCCGGTGAGAGCTTAAACGATTAGCTTACTTCCTACCTTAGGGGTGCTCGACTTAACTGTAAACACGTTCGAAGCGGAGGCTCGCTCTGCTCGGGAGCGGATGCGAGATAACCGCCGCGCTTCTTCCCTCCCGCAAAACTCGGCACTCTTGTCTCGGCGAAACTTCCACGGGGTTCATTTCCAGGGATCCTACGAGGATCCGTTCGGCGGAGGAATAATTCGCGCGGGGGTGTTGAGGGGGGCGAGGATCGATGGGGCTTCGCGAGCTTTCTTCGGATTTCCCCGACGCGGCGACGGCGTCGGGATCCTCTCTAATCTTTGTATACTTTATTGTCCTGAAGCTGCGACGAGGTCGTCGGTTTGTCCTGCTGCTCCTGGTTGGGCTTCGTGGAGGACTCGGGTCGGTCGTGGAGGTAGCTCGTCCATCTGTTTCCGTGCGGCGAGGCGGTGCTGTCGTAGAAATAATCTCGGGGTCTGTAATAACTTTAGGAGAAGGGATATTACTTTAGGAAACGTCCGTGATTCGCGTTTGACGCGTCCGTCGTAAAGGTATCTTTCGGCCCGCGGTCGACGACGGTGCGGTATTCGTCCGGCAGTAGTAATACCGGTCGTGTGGGTTGGCGAGTAGAATAAAGCCGCGGCAGTACGACCGATGAAATGGAAATTAGTGAAATTACGTAAGGGCCCGCCGTTTGGAATAAAGTTGATCTCTATCATCTGGACGGGACCATTGGAGGGAGCAGTTACGTAACTGCCCCCACAATTTTAGTATTTTAACGGACTTCTCTTTTTACATGTACCGGTGCCACGCGCCATTCATCTTGTACTCCTGAGGGGGAAGACATTAAACCCTGTATCTCTGTTAATGTAGCCTAGCAATATAGATTTTAAACACTTATTTTCCACTTATCTCTCTAAATAAAGAACATAAACTGGTAACGTTGCTTTGACTGAGAGCTACTAATTCAAACTCAACTTTTTCATCAAGTCAGTGGCTTTTAGAATTTATATTATGTTATATGTATGCTATATTTAGCAATTATACTAAATTTCAGAATTTTTCTAAAGGTTTCGAGGGTATTGCCAGATACAGGGTTAAGAGAGAGAGAGTGTAGGTATTTTATTCGCCCGGCAGTAGTAATACCGGTCGTGTGGGCCGGCGAGTAGAATAAAGCCGCTGCAGTCCGACCGACGAAATGGAAGTTAGTATAATTAGAGAGGCTATCGATTCGGAGCGAATCAAAGTTAAATATGCGTCACGCGAGTGAGGTACATCCGTTAACCAGCGGAGTGCTAATGACCTTTATCGGGGGCCACGCGAAGGCACGCCCACGTTCGGATCTTCTCGAACGTGCGAATGGCGCACGCGAGGAGTTGTTCACCGCGCTTAACACGAAGTTAATCGGCAGGTGATAAATTACTCGGGGATAACCGTTGCCCCGTAGTCGATCCTCGCACGACGAGGGTGGAAAGGGTTTAATCATACGCTTGGAAGGACTCGACGAAATCAATTCCCGATCCTCGCTCGTCTTTGCGGGGAAATAACGCCTCGCCTCTTTGAAGGAGCACGTGGCACGGTATCGCGTCCTTATCTCTCATTTCGAATAAATGAAAAAATCGTGGGTAATAATTGTCGCAAAAATTGTCGGAGCGAAATAGCCTCGCACTTCCGAAAACTTCATTTCCGCTCGAATCACCGGAAGTCACAGCGGTATTCGTAACGACATTTCGAGTCGATCTTCCGCACTCACCCCGGATCTCGATCTCTGCCGACGTCTCTGTCCCTCCATTGGTCCCTGGCGCCCCCGTAATTGTAACCGCTCGCGTAACCCCTGTCGTACCCCGGTCCCCAGGTACCGGAAGCGTAATACCCTCTGCCGTCCGCGCCGTCGTATCCCCTTCCGCCGTACTTCTCGTAACGATCGTACCGATCGTCGTAGGGTCTCCTGTTACTGTAGACCCTGTCGTAGGGGTCGTAACGGTCGTAGCGACTCCCTCCGTAGAGGGCGTTGTTGTTGCGGTTGTAATACTTGTCGTATCGCGTGGGCGAGGTGTACGGGTCGTCGTAGGGGCGGCGATAAGGGCTGTAGCGAGTCTCGTAACGACCTTCGTACGGGTAACGAGAGTCGAGGTTGTCGTAGCCGTTGCCGCGGTCGTAACTACCGCTCAGGCGATCGTAGATTCCGCCACCGCGATCGTAGCCGATTCCGCCGCCGCGATCGTAGCCACCGCCGCGATCGTAGCCGATACCGCGATCGTAGTAGCGATCGTAGTCGCGGTCGCGATACAGGTCACGGTCTCGGTCGTACCTGGGAACAAAGGATAACCGTGGAATCGTCAGTAGTTTGTCGCGTCGATTCTTCTTCAAACAAAATAAAAAATGTTATCAAGAGAAGGGAGGATAAAATTCACAGCGTCATAGATTTGCAAATTTGTAGAGCTTTAGCTTTCTACCAATTACGAGGGGAGAGAGAATAGAAGAATCGATGTAGCCGATGAAACACCCGTATCTGCTACTCGGAGAAAAAGGATCAGTAATGTTTATAATGAATCCCGGCAAAAGGGCCTCTCAAGGTGAAACACTGCATTTTTTAATAGACACAGCGTACTTTTTACAATTCGTTGCGGTATAAATCCGTAAAATTAGCGTACGAACTGACATTTATACCTGTCGGAACTGTAAAAAGTACGCCGAGGTCTGTTTGTAAAGTTTCAATATTCTACCTCAAGGATAATTCGAAAAATTCCTCGGTTCTTCCACGATTTTTTACTAATCCTTTTCCACCGCGTGGCCGACAAGTGCAAGACTGAAAAGAACCCTCAGAAGAGCGGAAGTATCAACGATTAAACGAAAAAAGACGTGCAACAAAAAACAAAATATCAAATATAATCCACGGATATACCGATCGCCGTAATAGTACAAGGGCCTCAATAAATCGTATCGTCCGTATCGATCGTATCGATCGTAGTCGTACCCAGGTGCCCTTTCTCGGTTGTAGTCGTTGTATACTTCCCGATACCTTCGATCCTCCAATTCGTCGGGGATCCAGTCATTCCGCACGCCGGGTCTGCCCCTCGGCCTGTACTGATGGCTGACAACAGAAAAACACGTGACACGATCCCATCGATCACCCGGAAAATCGCGGCGCGCGCCAACGTCCTACTCGTCCGCGAGAAACGGAATTGCTCCGAATCTGGTTCTCCGACGCCCTGCTTTCGCACGTGGCGTCGCGTCGGCCGGGCCGACTTCGATTCCGTTTGCACGTGCGACAAATAAGAAATGTGTGGGGTGAGAAAGACCTTTCTCTCCTTCTCTTATCTGGTTTCCTCTTATTTCCTCTTTCTTTTTTTTTCGCGGGGAAAGTTTCATCCCTCAACTTTCGTAATAACGCGGCGAAACCTGCGGACGGCTCACGCGGATGTGTTCGTACGAAATGAAGCTGTATTCGTTCGGTTGTATACGGACGTGCGCGCGCGCGCGCTTCGCAACGCGAGAGGTACGCGGACTTTTACGATGTACTTATACGGCGCATACGGAGAGCGTCGGTTCTCGCGCTCACCCTTGGTCGGCGACGGCTGACTTGTTGGGGTCGCAGGTGATGCAGCGAGACTCGAAGTAGGCGGCGTCCCGATGCTCCACCGGGTCCGTCCTGACGCTCGCGGGGTCGGAACTCAGTGGGGTGTTGTCGCTTCCGTATCTGCTCATGTAGTACTGATCGGATCGGGCCTGGCGATAGAGGGTGCCGAGGGTGGACGCCGCCGTGGGCGTCGGGTCGGTCGTCGTCGCCCCATGGACGAGGAACAGCACGGCTAGCGCCACGAAATACTGAAAGACAAATATTTTCATCGTGGTTTTTCCAATTTCACTGTCCTTTTATCGGTGGTATAAAATAGGGGTTTAATTCGGGTCTCGATGCGCGGATGGACGGGGGTGAGTGAGGGGAAGGGGTTCGATGTCATCTCGCAGTGGCACCGGAATTAGGGAGACTCCCTTGATATCCGATTTGCCAAATGAGATATCAGGGATAAATGAATTTATTTCGTCGCGTCGAAATGGAACGGGAGAGTTCGGGGGATGGTGGGACGGGTCGGAGAACGAACGATCGAAGGCGGGTGATTAACGTGGGAAATGCAAGAGGACGCCGCAGATCGGAGAGTGTTCTCTCTGCTGGAATTCGAGTCCTATACTCGGCATTCGAATGAGAGTGCGGTTTCGGAGGATTCGTGCGAACGTGGTCTGTTTGTATAGAGGAAAGTGGGTAGCTCCGACACAATTTCAAATAGTGCCTCGGGATATTCCTGCGAGAGAGCAAGCTTATGTGAATTATCGTCCTTAATTACGTACGTGTAAAATATCGTAATTTTATTTGTGACGAAAGGTCGAAGTAATCTTACAAATTCAGTCCTTTCGTAAAATTCATTTTGTAGTCCGTACACTGAGACAAAAATGTACTTGATCGAAGTAAACGTGCCTTTGGATAGTCCCAAGAGCGTATTTATTCGATTTAAATGAATATCGATTTGATTCAAGTAACATCTAATTAATTCAATAATCTAATATTTGCGTCCAACCAATATTCATTTAAATGGAATAAATATGCTCTTGGGACCATCCAAAGGCACGTTTATTTCGATCAAGTAAGTTTTTTTTCTCAGTGTATACATATTTAATATCACGTGAGAGAGAAAATAACCGAAAAAAATAATTATTCGATGATTTATAAGTGCTTGACGTCATCGAAAAGCCAGAGAGATGCACTGATGCCAAGCAACGAGTGCGAGGGAGATAGTCTGACTAGACGATGACGTAGCTGCATTTCAAAATATCGTTTTCCAGCTCCGATAAGGTGAAAAATGAAAAAGTACGGGATAAATAATTTTTTTCCAAATTTTTCGAATCTGCAATAACAAAATTAGTGTTAAAACTATAAATTGTGTCAAATAAATGTCATAATAGTTAACGAATATTTGCTTGATCCGATAAAATGTTTATTTCGCCGTATTCGAGCAAACATTTATTAACTGCAATTAAACCGTTTTCTCGGTTTAATAAAATTTTGGCGTGATGAACGTTTCGAAAAAAGAACGAACAGCATAAAGTGCGCGAAATTCAACGAGAGCTTCAGCGTGAGATTGACGGTGACGCCGGTGTGGTCGGGACCCGCCCCCCCCCCCTTCCTTATATACGCGGTAATGGAATTCCCTCATACAATCGCACTTTACGTCTCTCGCTGCGAGAATTCTGTTTGTCATTTACAGAGGCTGCGTATTTCTCCCATCCCTGTCTCTCCGTCGCACCCTTCCCGCACTGCGCGCCTCTTTCGACTGCGATAAAATCGTTCGCGCGACGCCTTCGGAGGCACCGAGAACGACGGAAACCGAGGATACCACTTCGCCGATAAGACCGTCTCCTCTCGCGTCGCGTCGGAACCGTGGAGTGCGCACAGACGCTTTACGGGTCAATACGAATGTGACAGTCGGTATGTCGATTTCCTCCTGCACTTGCCAATGCAACACCGACGACATATCAACGGTCGTGTGGACGAAGTGGATACAGTCACGCGTGTATTTGAATTAACGTATATTTGTATACACATATATATATCTGTATAGTCGCGTTAGAGCGGTTCTTGTTTCATGTTTACATAGAGAGAAAAAATTAGTTGGATCTACGAAAAATTACTTGCCGGGTCGAAATGAAATTATTTATAGAAATTAAATCATTTTTTTCACATCAATTAAATATTTCTGCGTTGCAATCATACGCTACTCCACATGATTGCAAGAAAGGGATAATTAATCGATGTAAATAAATAAATACTTGCGATCCCGGAAGTCATTTTTAGTAGATTCAACTAATTTTGTCTTTCTTTTTGTATCGATTTTATTCCCTCTGCCGTGATTCTGTATCGAATCACGAGATACGTAATATTAATTTTTTTAATTTAAAGTGGAAGAAAAATAAATTGATCGACACTCTTTTAGTCGTCTGAAAATTGTGGCAAGGCATTGAATTCTTGGTAGAATTGGTTCACCGGTAGAAGATATTATTTAAACAAATTCAAAGTTTATAATTCGAAAGATAACGACGATTGACATCCATTACAATGCCGATGTTCGACACAGACTTCTGCGGTTATTTATTAAGATTATTTTCGATTTTTATTATTGCCATTGCCGGAGAAATTCGTTTCCGATATCCTCCATTCCCCGCGTTCCATTTCCACGTGACCTCACAATACGAGCGAAACGGCCATAGCGCGCCTTTAAATTTCTTCGCCTTCCCCCTTCCTCGCGAAACACTCGTAGTTGAACTACTCATCCGAATACTTTCGCCGCACGAATTCTCTTTTCGCCTCACCTCACACACCAACGACGAATTTACAGTTGTATGTACGGTTCGCGGGGCTGAAAGTGCTGGAATATTGACATATTCACGCCAAATCGTAATCAAAGCATTATGTTATAATTTTTAACATGGGCTATGTCTTTTCGATGGAGCATCCCATTGGAAAATGTCTCGCGCGTTATGGTGGACATTATTATCTGTTCACTGTACACTGAAACAAATAATAGCTAATGTCAAAAAAAATAAGTATTGAATGAAAAACATATAGGTAATCTAATATTACAAATTTTTAAGAATGCAGTTTTTTGATCGAAGAACATAATATATTCTTGATTCAAGAATACCTTCGTTGGAACGAGAAATTCTTTCTGCGCGAAAAAAAAAACAATCACTCGAATCATCACTCGCCTATCAAATATTTTCTTCCGCGAAGAAAACCATAGCCTGATTTTAGAATTACATCATGTTTTTAATTAAAGAAAACGTTCTTTTTTGGCATTAGAAATTATTTCTCTCGGTGTATGATTTGCCATAAAAAAATCATCGACACTCGGCGTTCCTGTGAAATTTCCTCAATAAATTCATAACATTCCGAATCGGCCTGAAAAAAAATTAATCGCATTGGGTGGTCGAGAATTAGATTCCAGAGATTTCGAATTTTACAGAAATCTTAAGAGGTATACATTTCATTGGACACCATACACGAGCAGATGTCGTGATAAAAATCCAGAACGAAAGTACGAAAGGTGGACGAAAAGAACGTGGAAGAAGGAATGGTCCAGTCGCGAGAAATAAATAAGAGGCTGCCGTGAGAAGACGCGCGACGGGGCGAACGATAATTTATAGCGAATCTATATCCACTTGGGGCGGCCCAGACGTAATCGTGTTGCCGACGGCGGAGGGCCATTCTTCTTCTCGCGGTGCACCGCCGAAATACGAAGAAACACAAAGGCATTACAGTCGGCAGCTTTTTCCTCTCTTTCAGCCTCTTCTCTCCCTCTCCACTCCACGCTACTTTATTTCAATCGAATGTATCTTTTACACGTGGCACGACCGTTTACCTTCCGAGGTAAACGATCCACGGTCTTCTAGGTATTAACTCGCCGTTCTCCGACCCCCTTCCCTCTGTGGCGACCCGTCACGCTACGGCGGCCTGCCGCCAGATGGCGCCGAACCTCTCGGCCCTCGACTCCGCGATTACCGGTCCACGGCTTTCGGCTTCTCGTTAGTGGTCCAACAACGGGCAACTATATAAGACCGTAACTGCCCGTCTCTCACGGAGGACCACAGGACGGCTATTCTGTAATTCCGGGGAGAGTGAGCGTACCTGGGAAGTGACCGTTCCACGGGTGAGACCTTCCCTCGCCCAGCTCATGCCCGACCGTTGAAACGTGTACCTAAACAGCTATTCTCTAAGTGAGGAGCGGGCGATGTTCACTGAAAAAGCAAGGAGAGTGAAGGAATCACTATTCTGTAACTGCGGAAGCGCTCCCGTCGCACGAAAACGGGTGAACTTACTTCTACTGGTCAAGATCGTGAGAAGCAGCCTGCTCCCCGGGAGAACGGCGACTCTAGCCTACCTACTTCTGCGCCAGCGTGCCGCAGTTTACAGTTTGTTAATTTGCGTGTTCCAACAAACGATACACAGTGGTCCGGCGATCTAAGCAAACGCGATCATGAGTATATTAATGAGTTACATAACTGATTTGTGCGATGTAAATTTATGTCTTAGTTATAAAGATATACTGTTAAAATAAAAGACCAAAAATTAACCATATATTTATTCTACTATGATAACGTAAATGGAACATAATAAAAAAATATATTAAACTGAAACATTCATTATTAAATGATATAAAATAATTCAAAAACATACTTATATATAAGAACTTTTTCCAGAGGTGGTAATAGGAAAAGTAGTTGGAAAAAATAATTTAACAAAAAGCACATTTCCCTAATGCTTACAATAAAAGTCAAAAGCAGCTTAATAATTAAAAAAGATATAGGTATTATACTGGTACCTAGTATTATTCCAAAATATGCATCCTTGAAAACGTACACTTATAAAACGTACCTGAAACCAAGCAAATTGTTTTAAATAGAGAAAATTGATTTCGTAACAATAAGACTGCGAAACCGTAAAAATTCAATACATTAAAATAGGACAAGAATGGCATGTAAAATGTTATATAATAATCAAGGGCATGCTTCAAACTATAACTGAAACCAAAAAATGTACGTATCTGAACTTAGCATCATAGTAAGCAGTTATGAATATTATGGACTTTTGACCTATTTCAGAACCACTGTGCGATGGTCGGAATTCTGATTAACGATCCTTAGTAACTAGTATCACTGCGATATACAGGGTGTAACAGAGTAAGTGTTACAACGTGAAACTGTAGATTCCTTATGAAAGAAGAAAAATCTTTCTCGCCATCGATATATATGCAACACCTAGGAATAGTTGAAATAACCAGCTGTGGCATGTCCATAGCAGTACTTGAGGTACTTTTATCCATATTCTGGAGAAACACACGATCGCTCGTGCTGGAAACTCCTTTGACGCAGCTCAGCTACCGACAGAAGCCCGATATTTTTTCTTCAATAAAATATATATAATTTGAAAGGTGACAGTACAAGCTATATTTTGATGCCAATATAGATATTAATTTATTTCAATTATTTGCAAGTGAATCATAGTTCAACGGTACCTCACCGTGGTGTATGAATACTTTTTACCCCACTGTATTTTTCGAGTGGGCAAGGACGTCGTTGCTCGTCCCTGGCCATAAAAGGAGTTATGTTGCATCGAATGACGGTTCGATTCTTTGTACCTGGATAAGCCAGGTATTAAGTTAATCCGACCGGCCTCTATTAGATTCGTCTTGTCTTCCCTTTACAAAGCTGATTTATTATTCTAAGTATAGCGGTATCTATTACAATAGGTATTGTGGGAAATGGCTTCTTCTGATGCGGTCGGTAATTACCCCTTCCCGAGCATGGTGCGGGACTGCGAGCGCACGTGCAGCCTAGATTCGCCGAAAAATACCCCGTTCCGTTTCGTAGATTCCGATCCGAGAGTAGCTATAGATTTGCGAGGTATTTCTGACTGTGATACTATTAAACGGTTCGAAGCATTGTGTCGAATTCCGTTTATCGCAAGACGGAACAGCGACCGATAGCAGAGTTAAGAGAGAATAAACTAAATGCGCTTTGAATTAGACAGGATGGTTAATACTTGACGGTAGGTTATAAATTAACAGTTTCTCCGCTCCTTATTTCTCGTTAGAATAGCAGTCCTAAATTAGTATAGAATATTCGAATTTACCGCTATAAAATAAAGTAACCCTTGAAGGTTATACGGGCTTTGGTGAACGAGTTATATACAGGGTGTAACAGAGTAAGTGTTACAACGTGAAACTGTAGATTCCTTGTGAAAAAAGAAAAAGATTTTTCCTCTTACAAAAATGTTCTGCGTGCTTTCGTTTTTGATATACAGGATGTCAAAGTTTTGAAAAAAAAATCGTTTTTCTTTAAACCTCGAACTATTTTTATCAGATTTGAGTGTTGACCCCTAATAACAAGTAGTTCGTGGTTTAAATAAGGTAAAACGGGGTGAGTTGGCGAATGAAGTCGGCCCCTCGTTTCCATTTCTTTCCATAGAAACGAGGGGCCAACTCCATTCGCCAACTCACCCTGTTTTACCTTATATCGAAAACGACAGCCTGCAGAACATTTTTGTAAGAGGAAAAATCTTTTTCTTCTTTCATAAGGAATCTACAGTTTCACGTTGTAACACTTACTCTGTTACACCCTGTATATCGCGGTGATACTAATTACTAAGGATCGTTAATCAGAATTCCGACCATCGCACAGTGGTTCTGAAATAGGTCAAAAGTCCATATTAATTCATAACTGTTTACTATGATGCTAAGTTCAGATACGTACATTTTTTGGTTTAAGTTATAGTTTGAAGCATGCTCTTGATTATTATATAACATTTTACATGCCATTCTTGTCCCATATTTTAATGTATTTAATTTTTACGGTGTCGCAGTCTTATTGTTACGAAATCAGTTTTCTCTATTTAAAACAATTTGCTTGGTTTCAGGTACGTTTTATAAGTGTACGTTTTCAAGGATGCATATTTTGGAATAATACTAGGTACCAGTATAATACCTATATCTTTTTTAATTATTAAGCTGCTTTTGACTTTTATTGTAAGCATTAGGGAAATGTGCTTTTTGTTAAATTATTTTTTCCAACTACTTTTCCTATTACCACCTCTGGAAAAAGTTCTTATATACAAGAGTATATCTTTTTATAACTAAGACACAAATTTACATCGCACAAATCAGTTATGTAAGTCATTAATATACTCATGACCGCGTTTGCTTAGATTGCCGGACTACTGTGTATCGTTTGTTGGAACACGCAAATTAATCAACTGTAAACTGCGGCACACTGTCACAGAAGTAGATACATAGGTTAGAATCGCCGTCCCGACCAGACCGACCGAGCAGACCGATTCTCCCGGGAACTACGTTCACCCGATTTTCGTACTCCCGCAGTTAGAGAATAGCGACTAGGAGTCTCCTTACTTTTCCAGTGAACTCCGCCCACTTCTCACGGGAACAGGCTTTCACTCAGTTATAGAATAGCCGTCCAGGAGCGTTTAAGGCAGGAGTCGGCCTAGCCTTACTGACGAGTCCACAGGCCGACTCCGGGACGAAACGCTCCGCCGATTAGATGGCGACCACATCTTTTCGCCACACCTATTTTCCCTCCCTCCTCCCTCCAAAAATCTCTTTATGTCGATGCTCCCACTCGGTTGACATCGCTGTCTAGTTATTCGCCGCATTCAAGAAAAGATTCTTTCACTGGCTGTTGTCTGAGGTACGAGGTGAGGGAAGGACGAAACTAGAAAAAATCGTGGAAATGCTTAAAGGTGAACCGAGCCTGTAGTTATGCGAAATCACGAAGAACTTTGAGAAATTAGCACGAGGGAAAGCTTTAGAGAAGTGTGGAAACGAGCCAAGGACGGTATAGGTCACTGGAGCGGAGAATCGCGGTAAAAATCGTACAAGAGTTTGTAAAAAACTGTATATATACTGAAATAAACTACTACCACTACTATACTACTCGCGGCTCTTCGCGGTTCTCGGTGAAAAGCGTGCGCTGCCGAATTTCTCGTTCGGAAAACCGTGGGTACCCGAACGGCTGTTCCGAACGAGACGAGGAAGCGTCGATCAACCCTCGAATCCAATGGAGAAGGACGCGCTCGTCGCGCGCTATTCATCCCTCTCGGTTTCGCGAAGATATCGGGATGTAGCTTCTTCTCACCCCGCGCACCCCGAGTGCCGAAAGAACATCCATCGAATCTGGACGCAAAACATCGAATCATTTCGGTTCGCTTCTTCATCCCCGAAGAGAACTTCCCCTCGTGTCTCCCGACCAACCGCGGTGGAAACGTCCTCGTTAACTCGGGACTTCGCAACGGGGGGGGGGGGGGGGGGGTGCGCGCGCGCGACAGGCGCTTAATTCGGGAGCGTGTAACGAAGAACTGCTTTTTTTGTCGATTCGCCCGCTTTCGCCCCTTTTAGAATAGAAGGCGCGGAGCGCCGCACCGGTCTTCCGCCTCCCTCCTTCCGTCCCTCCCGTTGTACACATTCCAACCCTTCCTGAATTTATTTAGCGCTCGTCCCACTTTGCGGTAATGGAGTGGCCGAGCGTCCGCGATTTACATACCGAAATTAGAGTTTATGCCGGATATGAATTCATAACGAATGCCGCGTACCGCGCGCGAGAGTCGAACCGGGCCGGAGGATCCGATTGAATTTTTTTCTCGCGCTGGAATTTCGCGAGAGAAGGGACTTCGATCGATTTCCGCTCGCGTCGCGCGCGAAAAACGCTCCCTCTCGATCTCTCGTTTCGAATACGCGCACGCGGCTTCGAAACTAGGATCGAGGGGGTGCGAATAAAAGCGGGCATGAAGAGCGAGGAGTGATTTTTGCCAGCGAAATTTCCCACCGCGTGAGAGTCCAAGAGCTAATTAGACCTTCCCAAGGGCGGTTCGCCAATGGTGGCGTGTGGTTTACGCGTCGGTGGGCGGATGTGGGGGGTGAAAAGCCGTTGGAAGAAGGCGGGAGGATTCCTCCACTCTGAGAGGACTAATTGCTGAAGCCAAAAAAATATTTTCTTAAATCAAAAACGTGAAATAATTCCAGGATCGAGACTCGGTTTTCTTCGTACGAGAAAATATTTCATAAGCTCGAGTAATTCCTTTTTTTTTTGCGCAGAAAGAATTTTTCGTTTCAAACGAAAATACTCTTGAATCAATAATGTAATAGGTGTATAACTTTGCTTCCGTCGTTTTTCCCGCGATAGCCATCTATACACCTAATATATTCTTCGACTGAGAATCTGTATTCTTAAAAATGTCTTAAATAATCGTATCGTGGTGGATTTTGCACGGCGGGGTAGACGTTTAGTTGGAATAACTAAACATTTTGTTAGAGTAGCCAAATGTTCAGTTCGACTGTCCAGCATTTTGGTTAAAATAATTAAACGCGTCTAACCAGATGGGTTTTGTCATTTTAACCTAATTATTTTTCTCAGTGTATCGCTATCAGTACGCTGATGTTTTCATTACTGTAATTACGATTATTTAGTGTAAAATTTGTTGAATTTAAACGCTTTGTACTGAGAGAAAAAATGGTATATTCAATTAAGTCTACGCTTAAGGATGAGGGAATGCAGAATTAGTCGCTCCGACTGATAAATTTTATTATAACGATTAACGGTTACTCGAAGGAAGTAGGCTGTAGTCCATTCGAGTCGATTATTAGTCCGAGTAATTTTATCTACATTCCCCCCACCCGTAATCGCCGATTCAGTCAAATTTACTACGTTTTTCTCTCAGTGTGCGTTTAATTAAATTTCCATATCATCGTGGAAACTTATTTCTATTTTGAATAAGAGATCATCTCTCTATATATGTATATATTTTTCATGTAATAGCGTCAACGAGTCTCTCTCACTCGTAACGCTCTTCTATGCAATTGCTTCTCGCCTGCCAGCATCCCTTCAGATTCGTTACCATGCTCGTTTGATGGTACATAGGTACTCGCGCACCGCGCGAGACACTTCTGCGCGGTGGATTAACGACGAATGGAATTACGCGCGAGACGCCTAAGACGCGCGACGTACTCGAGTCTCGAGTGCGGAATAAACGAAGCGTTTACGCGGGCCGCGGGTCTGAATTCAATGAACCCTGCAAAAGTAACGCAAATTTGCATTCAAATCTTGAACAACGCCGTTATTAAAACCGCGTTCTCCGCCACCCCCCCCGCCGCACGACGGTTCGTCCCGCTTGCCGCCACCGTTTCCCTCACCGAGGCGGACCTAACGAAATTTAAAATGTAAATCCGAGCCGCGATGTAATTTCCCCCGATCGAGTTTTGCGCGAGGGAGGCGCGAAAGGGCGAAATTATCGGAATCGCGTCGTTTTCGCGAATGGAAAGCGGGGGTGGAGGCCGCGCCTCAAGGAGAAGGGGATGCGGCGCCGCGATTTCCGGTAAACGACACCACCGCGCGACGTTTCGATGAATGAATCGAGAGAAAACGCTAGGATAGCGGCGAGTAGATGAAAACCGGCCATTAGACGTGAGATAAATCATTATCGGATCGAGTAATAGAGAAATTCCGCGCGATAAAGTATAATTAATTCGAACGAACGAATACGCTGTCCATTACTTTTTATTTATCGCGATTAAATTTTTCATTAATAATAATCGCATGGCGAAAGGAATACTAGTTCGTTCGAGAATCGATTGAATTTTATTTTCCTCGACAACGCGCACTTTTCCCTCTCCCGAATAATTCTCCCCCTAAAACCCCACCGAATGAAAATCGCGCTCGCCAGAGAGAGAGAAAGAAAGAAAGAGAAAAAGCATTTATTCTGCTCTAGGGCACGCAGGGGCCCTCTAAGAGCACACAAGAAAAGCGTGAGCAAATAAATAACTTAGAAAGTAACTAAGAAAGTAAACGAGTGAATAAAAGATAAGGTAAGTAAAATGGAACGGGCTAGGCTAACAAAATAAAGTAAATGGAAGTAAACAATGCGAAGTCTGAACTGATAAATAACTAAGAAGGTAACTAAGAAAGCAAACGAGTGAATAAGAGATAAAGTAAGTAATGTAACGGGCTAGACTAACAAAACAAAGTAAATGAAAGTATACAATACAAATAATACAGGCTAAACTGACAAAGTAAAGTAAATCGAAGTATATGATACGAATAAACGCTTCAAGAAATACGTAAACAAAACAAGGCGCAAAGGAGAGAGAAAGAAGCGTAAGCAAAACGGAGTAAAAACTTACTAGGTCTTCAGATAATAGCCAATGGAAAAGCCGTCGAGAGAAAGAAGGGGGGGGGGGAAGGTCCGCGACCCAGACGCACTTTCCACGGACGAGCGAAAACGCGAGAACTTTCCACCGCGAAGAGCAGAGCGGGGCCCACTCAATTGACACGCGCGAATAATGGGAGAGATGCGCTATCTCCCATCCTCTCCGCGCGTCGTTTCACAGCCGCTTGCCCCGCGCGCGTTTCGCCGCCGCCTAATGCTCACCACTTCAGTGAATATTTAGAATAAATTCAAGGCTCGGCGTGCATACATCCGGAGTGTGGGTCGAGTGGCTTTTACTCTTTTTTTTTTTTCTTCCTCCCTCACCCCCTGCGCCCGCCATTCTCCTCTTTCTCTCCCTTTGTGATGCTAAAGCGTCGTAGGAAGTAAAATAACGATCAGCTCGCCGTGACGGCTGCGCATTCGGATCGTTTTCACGTCGACGCGATACGTTTTAATACTCTTCCGGATTCCGGGGGCGAACCATCGCGCCAAGACTACTCTTCGATCCGCCAGAATCGGGGATCTCGACCCCCGCCCGCCGTTTCCCCGCGTTTCTGCGGATCGGAAGAGCGAAGTTTATTGGCTTCGCGTGGGTATGACTATCGCGCGCGGCTATTCGTCGCGACTACGTATACGATGGCGTGTACGTGAAGGAACGCGGAGTTCAACCGAATGACACAAGTGGAGAACGTTGAAAGAGCGCACGTGTACACTGATGAGAAAATAATTAGGTTAAAGTGACGAAATGCGTACGGTTGAACGTGTTTAGTTATTCCAACCAAAATGCTGGTCAGTGGAACCAAGTGTCTGGTTATTCTGATCAATGTCTAGTTATTCCAACCAAATGTTTACACGGAGAAAAATAAATTGTAACACGAACAAAGTTTGTGGTAAAATGCGGGACAAAACCAATGTATCGGCGTTACGATAACTACAATTCAGTAAAAATTACAGCAAACGTTTGCAAATTCTACAAGTTTTACTTTCTTTTTTTACTAAAATTGTATAATAGTTATCGTAACAAGAAATTGGCTTTATCCCGAAATTTACCACAAATATCTTTCCATATAATCGTTCGAACCAAAAAGTGGTCAGTTCGACCAAACAGATTGGGGATCCACACAGAGAAAAAGAATTAATTGTATCTACTAAAAATGACGCGCGGGATCGCATGTTATTATTTATTTACATCAATTAGATCTTTTTTCATATTATTACAATTGAGGAGCACAGTTCCAAAACTCGTTTAGTCCATTCGCAGTTTGTCCTATAATTGCTAATAGTTTAGCGATTATAAGACAAACTGCGAATGGACTAAATGAGTTTTGGAACTGTGCTCCTCAATTAGATATTTCTTCCTTGCAATCACATGTTATTCCACATAACAGCACGGAAGAGATATCAAATTGATGCGTGAAAAAATTGCATTGACATAATTAAATCATCACTTGCAACCCCGCAAGTAATCTTCAATAGATCCAACTAGTTCCTTTTCTCCGTACATACATATTTCACCGAACGTTCATCACCTCCAGAGAATTTTGATTAAATCGATCGAGTTATTTTTCTCAGTATGTGATATTATCGGGATGTCACATACAATCGTGCGAAATAGTGTTTCACGTGCGGAGCCAATACCCCGCAACCGTACAATCGAAGCGAGAATACCGCCGCGGAGCTTCGGTGAGTTGGCACTTCTGCAGGCCGGAGGACAGAGCAGAGCGATAGATATAATCGTATGTATACGGGCTATGCGTACACACCATGGCCCGTGCACCTATAGCGTCGTCCCGAATGGCGCGCGGTCAAATCAGATAACGGAATCATAAATCAGCGGATGTACGCCGTCGCGGCGCACACCGTGTACCGAGGCACACCGGGTCCTTGGGCAAGACGAGGACGTTGTCGTCGGGGGGGTATTATCCGCGCGCTTCGCGGTTTCCCCGAACGTGTACAATATGCGATAATAAAAATATTTCGGGACGATCCGAGCGTGACGAGTTCTCGCGAAGCGCGCGCGCCTGTACGAACTATGTAGCGGCTGGTTATGCGAGTTACGGAATAGTGAGTTTTTGGCAGTAAAAATGAACGGAGTCGTTATCCCGCGTTTTGTAACGCTCCGGTCGATAAACTTTATGAAAGATTTTTAACGATTTTCTCGAGCGAGTCCGACACGCACCGAGGAAATTGCAGAAGGGCGGAGTCGGCCCTGATTAATTACGCTTCCCCGGGGAGGTGAGCGACGGTTTCTCGATCGTGTCGATTTCGAGGAAAACGCGTCGGATCGATCTCGAGAGTGGCGCGCTCTATTTTCACGTCCGTAAATTGCGAACGTTTCTAAATCCCGCGGCTTTCCTCTCGCCTCCGCCGTCGCGTGTAGATAATATAGGAAACGATACCGAGAGAGCGTCGAGGCGCGCCACGTATTAGCTGAAAAATGCTGCCACGGCGAAAATATACATAATACTCGCCCCCCGTAGCACGGCGCGTAAAATTTGCATGAACCGACGACAGAAAATTCTCGAGCATATTTCGTCCCTGCATTCTGCACCCTCGGCTTACCATCCGACGTCTTTTTCCACTTCCGCGCTGTGCGCGCGATCGCTGCGTCCTTGGAATAACGCTTATTCGAGTTTTTGAACAAACGAATGGTCGTACATGTGTGACGGAAGATGAATGCAAATTACAAAATGCATCTAGCTAAATGCGTTTAGTTATTCTAACCGAAATACTGGTCAGTTGAACCAAATATCAAGTTATTCTAATTAAATGTCTAGTCATTCCAACGAAATGCTTAGTCATTCTATCCAAAAAGTGGTCAGTCAAAACCGAAATTTGAAGGATCCATATTTCACCGAACGGTTTGGTCATCGTCTCTAGGATTTTGTTTAAATTGACGGTGTTATTTTTCTCAGCGCATACGGAAACAAAATTAATCGCAGGATTTACAAGATTTGCAGTAAATTTCAGAACAAGGCCAGTTTATTGTTGCGGTAACTACAATTTTAGTAAAAATTGTAGTAAAACTTGTACAAGTTGCAAGCATTTCTGTATGTAATTTTTACTAAAAAATTGTGACTATCGTTACGATAAATTGGCCTTGTCTCAAAATGTACCACGAGCTTTGTAAATGCTACGATACATTTGTGTCCACGTAGGTAGTACCGAATTTTCCGCCACTCGTCATTGTCACAACCGAGCAAGAACAAACGTTTTTCCCGGGAAGCGTTCGACGCGAAAGAAAACACGATACTCCGTGGGATCGAGACGTTTGATCGCGACTACGCAGGTACGTGGTACGCGGAGAGCGAATCGGACAGTCGCGTTCCGCCGGTTTCCCTTCAGACTCCCGGAGCGGACGAAGAGTCCCGCGGGAGGGCGAGACGTCTCGAGCGCGTAAAACGATCGAACGGCTCTCTTAGAAGCGAGACAACGGGAAAAGAAGCGGTATTGATTCGAGTCTCTCCGCCTGTGGTTTCCGACGGACCTTCGTTCGGCTTTCGCCCGCCGCCCCTCGCGTCGCCGACCACCGGCGCGCCTCGTTTCCCGAGCAGAGCGGTTCTCCGCGACTAAGCTCCCTTCGACCTCTGCTCGCACCCTCGGAACCCCGCCGCCGCCGCCGCCGCGCGGTCCTATTTCACCGCGGCAATTCCCACCGCGGAAAACAAACAATTAAGGAGCCGTGGAGATAAAACCCGCGACGTCATTACGTTCGACTATTGTAACCGGCGGACCGTAAAGTTTAAAGGGCGGAGGGTGGATTAAGGTCTCAGGGGTTTCGCGGCTGTACGTCGCGTGGGTGCAGTGCCGAGAGAGGAGCTATTTCTTTCCTCTTCTTTTCCAACCCTACGGCTGCTCTAGTCACCTTCGCGTGAGAAGTCTCTCTCTTTCTCTCTCTCTCTGTCGGCTGGCTTTACGACAGAAAAGATATTATACTCCGTTGATCGGATATCGAGTGAAATTGCGTGGAGCTCGAGTGATTTTCTCGCCTTTCCATCGAGCGCTCCTCCCCCTCGCGAGAGCTGCGCTTATATTTCAACCCCGCGCGCGAGTCGGTCGCCACCCCCGCACCGCGAAAAATGGACGAGATGGGAGTCGTCTTTGACTTCCTCTATTCGGAAAGACGCGCGGATCGTGTAGTGGGAAAGCGACGAATTGTCGTTACTCGTACACTGAGAACAAAATTTGCTCGATCGAAACAAATGTATTTTTAAATAGTTCTGAGAGCATACTTATTCGATTGGAACGAATATCAATCAAACGAATATAAATATTATTGATTTAATTCAATATAATTCGAATCTCAAATCGATATTCATTCGAGTCAAATAAATGTGCTCTATATTCTATTCAAAAAAGCACATTTATTTCGATGAAGCAAATTTTTTCTCAGTGTAGTAGAAAAAATATATGAGTACACCGAGAAAAATAACTCGGTCAATCTAATCAAAATCCTGGATATGATGACCAAACTGTTTGGTGAAATATGGATCCTCCATCTGCTCGATTTGACTGACCGATTTATGGCTGGAATAACTTGACATTTGGTTGGAATAACAAAATACTTGGTTCGATTGACCAGTATTTTCGTTAGAACAACTAAACACGTCAAGACAAATGCGCTTCGTCATTTCAACCCAATTATTTATCTCGGCGTATAATCGCGCACCCTCGTCTCTCAATTAGCCGGCCAAATTATCGCGCGCAACTCGGTCGCCGCGCCGTCGCTTATTCCCCTGCCAAAAAGATCCAGCGAGACGAGCGAAACGACAGAGTCAGGGACAGTCCGCCCCGGCGACCGAGGAAATAATAATAATTAACGTCCGTCCTGCGACATTTTTACACTCGTCCCCGGACACCGCAGAGTCCGGGCCATAAATCACGAGTCTCTTTTTTCACCCGCGCGGGTTCAAGGCACTTTATTAACCGACTACGGTACAGTGGCGAAACACCTGAAAACGTGCGCGCGCGCTCTTGGCGAAATAATAAGAGCGGATGTGTGACGTCACGCGAGGAACGCGTGCGTACACAATGGCGGGAGGGCGATGCCGCCCCGCTCTTTCTCTCTCTCTCTCTCTCTCTCTCTCAGTTCTACTCCACTCTCTACTCGATTCACCTGCCCACATTATTCACGCGACAATGTACTTCCTTTGTCGAAACGGCCGCGCTACTCGCTTCGCGCTGGTCGCGCGCTGGTTTAATCGTTGATGCCGAGGAGCGCGAATGGAATTCGCGCGAGCGCGCCGCCGGAGTTTCCGCGCTTCTTCGCTCACGCGGGGCGAAAGAGATCGCGACGACAATGGGGCGCGCTCTTCCGAGGAAATTCCCGTATCGTGAGGACGCGCGCTCCCCCCCCCCCCCTCCTTTCCCTCCCGCGGTCCTGCCGCGCCGAGTGTCACGGTGCTCGGTCGCTTTGTCCGCCGCGGGTTTGTCGGTGTGTGTTCGTTATAATTATAGCGTGTACCCTGTCAACCCCGCGTGCAGGACGTCAATTCTATCTTCGGCTCTCAGCCGGACGGCGATTACGAGCGCGCTTCCGGAACGGGGGATTTTTCGAGCCGGCCCGCCGATCGGTATAGGTACTCGTCGCAGGAGCAGGCGGCGGGGGGGAGTGGAGAGAGAAAAATGTTCCGGGATCTCTCTTTCCTTCCGGTTGTGTACCGGGGAAAAAGGTTCGGTGAAATCGACTAAATGTACGGTCGAATATAGTCGCAATTGAATGTGTGGAGCTCAGTTTCAAAACGCAATTTTTCCAAAATTTCGAAAAATGGACAACAGATGGCGCCACGCGAATTATGTCGAATCCCATCTATTAGCATGAATCGCCCATTTTTCGAAATTTTGGAGAAATTGCGTTTTGAAATTGAGCTTCACATGTTTTATCTGATGAGGCAATATTCGTTTGTCCTGGCTGAATACTTTTATTTTTTGGTTTAAGCAATATATTTTCTCGATAAAGGTTCTTTTTTTCAGTCAAAACATTTCATTATTCTTCCGGTGCTTCGAATTTCTTCCGTCCCGTTTTACATTATTCCACCCCTTCCCAGCGATCAGCCGCGGCAGGGGATGATAGATAAAGGCGTATGCGTTCGTCCGTCCATCCCCCCCCCCCCCCCCCCCCCCCCACCTTCCCCTCCCACGGCCGTCAAGCCACGCGCGAGAAACGTTTGAAGAATTCCTTCAGATTTTCCCTTTTTTTTTTGCTCGCGACGCGCAGAGGCGAAATGTCGGAAGGCGGCGGCCGTCGCCTCCTCCCCGCTACGAACACTTCGGGGGTGAGTAGGTACACTTTACCTTTCCGCCTTCGAGTTTCAGTTTCAACCCGCTCTCGCGCGCGATCAGTCAACGTCAGCGATCCGAAAATATGGATTTCTCGAGCCGACAGCGGCTGAGAGGGCGACGAGAGCCTCGCCCCCACTTTTCCTCGCCTCCCGTGGTGGGAGGGAGGGAGGAAGAGAGAGCAGGAAAGTTCGAACTTCCGTTTTTTCTTCACCGGGAATTTTCAATGGATAGTCGTGGTATCTATGTCGTTCGCAAAGGCGAAATTCGGATAGAATCGTCTTTGGTCCAGGTGAAAATTTCAAGAAGCTGGATCACTGCTTCTTGGAAGAGTCGGCTTAGTATTGGCTGGAAGAAGGAGCCGAGGAGAATTTAAAGGGAAACATAGAGAGAGGGTGGACCGAGATAGCGGAAAGTCGCCGATTTTGGACTGGTGTCTACACTGAGAAAAATAACTCGGTCAATTTAATCAAAATTCTGGATACGATAACTAAATCATTCGATAAAATATATCGATCCTCCATTTGTTTGGTTAAATCGATCACTTTTTGGTTAGAATAACTAGACATGTAGTTAAAATAACTAAATATGTAGTTGGAATAACTAAATATTTAGTTCAACTTATTAGTATTTCGATTAGAATAATTAAACTTATTTAACCAGATGCTTCTTCTCATTTTATCCAAGTTATTTTTCTCAATGTAAGTTGGACCACCTCTGTATTTGAAACGGTAGGGATATTTTGCGTTGTTCGGGTCAGTCATATACACCATATGTGTGTGCTCAGACTTGAAGTTGGACGATGCATTTTTTCTACACTGAGAAAAAAAATCTTGTAAATTTTATTAAATTAACAATCACGGGCTGGGAACGCAGATCAAGTTACTCGAACTAATCGTTTGCTAGAACAGACTATCGCTCATTTCTGTTAAACGGTTATCGATCATTACGATCAAATTATTTAATTCAAGTAATTTGATCGGCGTCGTTACCGCCAATTTAGTTAAATCTACTAAATTTGCTCTCCGTGCATTAATTCTCACCGCCATATTCGTAGCTGACAGGGTAGTAACGGTTCTAGATACAGGAGTGGTCCAAGGCGCCGGACCACACTCGGATACTCCCTCCTATGTAGCGCGATGCGATTGGAAAGTCCACGTGGGCGCGACCAAGATGAAATTAGCAGCGGCGCGTAATTGGCGGCGTGGTAATCAGTTCGCGCGAGGCCAGTCGGAACTGATTGAGCCGCGCGATTGTTCGTAATTATCGGGCGCTGAGGCTCGCGCGGTGCGATCCTGTTTGTTCGTTATTAATTGAAACACGCGTGCGGTGAACGACTGGCGATGACGATATCGCCGTTTTCTCTCGCGCGCAACGTTTGACGGAGGTTTTTTATTCTAGCGGAAGTGAACATCGAGAGTGATAATAAGGGCGCGAGAAAGTTTCGAGTCAGGACTAATATCATTTCGTTAGCGACGTGGCGCAACAATCAGCGAAATTAGATTCGTGCGCAAAAAAAAAATAGTCAGAGTCGTTCTTCTTTGTAGATTCTGCGCTGGAGAGGAAAACTACTCAGGTAGACAAATGAACGTAAAGTTTACAGTAACTTTAGGCAGTATTGGCTCATCGAATGCATCAAGATTGTGCGTTTTACGAGGCAAGCATATTTGCATCATTAAATGACTTCAAACTGATACAATGAAATGCTAAATATTTATTCAATATATGGGAAATTTTTCATAAATATGTTGCTGCGATAAATACAGCGATTAATTTGAATCGAATTATAATATAATGTAAATCTAACAATGTTTTGGAGAGAGAACAATTACTTTTCTAAACTCATCCGGCAAAATAAACGTGAACTTTAGAACGATCAATTATTGTAGTATGTATTATAATATATGAACGTCGTGACGATTATAGAAGTATATCATGGGTAGCGCCGAAGGAGAACTTTGCTCCGCGTGAATATTCGCCTCAGGCAAAGGAGGGGAAATTTCTCGTTCGCCAAAAGAGAGTGGATATAGACTCGCGAATTTCCATCCGCCGCGCGAGAGTTAAGGGTAGTCTCAAGGGCGGCGACCCTGTACGGTTTCCGGCGATTTCGAAGTGGCGCGATTACCGCGGTAGCGACGCGGAAGAGAAAAAAGGAAGAGGAAGAGAGGGACGACGCGTTGGCGCGGACTCTCTCTCTTCTGTTCCTTCCTTTTTTTCTCCCCTCTCTCCCCGTCCCTCCTACGTCTCTCCGTCGGCCAGATAAGGAACATTAACAGAGAATAAAGGGGCAAAGTTTTAAACAATTACACGCGGCAGTTGAGTTCATTAGGGGTCCCCGAGAGCGACGTTAACGGCACTCCGATAATGCTCTCGCTGATTTACGCGGCCGAAGAGAGCCGAGTGTCGGCCAAAAGTTCCCGGACCGAAATCTTCTGTCCGCCTGCCAGGCTGCAGCTTGCTCTCTCTAAAATCTTCCGTCGACTTGGGAAGTTCAGTCGCTGGAAACCGCGGCGATTCGATTTCACGACTTGTTTCTGTACGCTCGCGCGTTCTTCAGCAATTGACTTCCCGTACGGCGCGGTTCGCCGACGACCACTTCACGTGTAGCTTTCATGATACGACTCTCCCGCAGATTCGATAACTTCGACGAGTCGCTCGGTATCGTTGGAATTGATTGGAGCCGAAATTGTACGCGGAGAAAAAGGATTTGTAAATTTTACGGTAAATCTCCCAGTAACAGGGATCCTCGGGAGGTGAAACAGCGTACTTTCAAAAGTTCGTGACAGTACAAACATCAGTTTATACAGTAAAATTTGTTATGCGCGCGACACGTATTAACGGGAGATTGGTAAATTTTACCATATAAACTGTTGTTTATACTGTTACGAGAGAACTGTTGAAAATATACTGTTTCAATTCCCAAGAAACCCTGTAATTGGAAAATTTACTGTAACAATTACTAATCCCTTTTCTCCGTATAAACTGACGGAGGAAAATATAATAATTAATAAAAAATCATGGGAAAACCCATCAATTCTTACAGTTACTCCAGTAACAGGTCTCGTCAAAGTGAAATATTGAAGTTTCAAATAGACCGCAATGCACTTTTTACAGTTCGTAATAATATAAACATCAGTTTATAGTATTATACGGTAAAATTTACCAATCTCCCATTAATATCTAAGAGTGCCAGGTGTTTACGGGTTCACATTGCAACCAACTGTACAAAGTACACTGTGTCTATTAAAAAATTCAAAGTTCCACCTCGCGGAGCGAGTCACTGTAAAAATTACCAATACTTTTTCCCCGCGCAGTCGGTTACGCCCACCCCGCGGCCGATTACACGCGAAAAGCGAACCGTGAAAATTCCAACGCCACATTCCGAGGAACGAAAATCGAACGTATTTTCCTTCCCGAGACCCTCCGGGCTCCCACATCCGAGTGGGGCTCTCGATCGCTTCGCGTTGCGAGCGAGAGCGTTATGCTTTATTTGCGGACGGTCGTATATATGTAAGAAATACGGATTTATATCGGAGGCGCGCTGTTAAATCTGGCCGGCTACGTCGCGCGAGAACGAGCGGCAAAACATTTTGCTCGAGTGCTGCGAGTGACGGGTACGTATATTATATATATACGGTGCTTCCGATTTGGCGGCTCGCGAGAAACATACACTTTCCTCTATTTAGATGCATATCAGACTTTTTCCCCCTCGACGAAGAGTCGACGCGCTAAAGAGATCGATTATCGATTAATCGGCGTGCGAACAGACGGAAACCCGTGCGATCGCGAAGCCGATCCGCTCGCCTAGACGCGGATGCGGCTGTTATATGTACATCGCTTCCCGTCTCTACTCTTCGTTCCCCGTAAGACGTCGGCGAAGGGAGCGGAGGGGCTGGGGAGGGGGCTGTAAGAGTAATCCCAGATTAATGATCTCGAGTCTGAGCGAGTCGACTCCCCTCCCCGCCACCTCGAAGCCCCTTCTTAGCCGGCTTTTGGAATTGATTGCAAACTCAATTAGAAAGAGTGGTAATCCCTGTCGCGGGATTCGATTCGGGACTCTCGGTTTTTCTTTGCCCCTCTCTTTCTCTCTCCCTTCTCTCTCGCGTACCGAGCGTGGTAGAAGAGCGGACAGGTGCTCGTACATAGAGGCTGCGGTAATTATAATTACAGCGCCGAGAGCCGGTTTTAATTACGCTTCGAAGGTCGTCGTCGCGGTCGTCCGAAGTCGATCCAGCGCGCGGTGCCGATTAGAGGATCTCGTGAGTTCGTCGCGATCGTGGGTATCGATATGTCGCGCCGATGCGGTCATAGATATCCGCATGCACTGAGAGAAATAATTGCTGATGCCAAAAAAATGTTTCCTTCGATTAAAAACACGGTAGGGTAGATCGAGGTGAATCGGATCTGTGATCGTATTGGAAATGAGCATTTCGATCATTAGTATTAATTCGTTTATCTTCAATGAAGTAATACCAACAATCGAAATGCTCAATTTCGTTATGATTTGAGCAATAAGATTTATCATCCGATTCGCCTCGGTCTACTCTATAATTCCAGGATAAAAATATGGTTTTCTTCGTGCAAACAAATATTTGTCAGGCTCGCGCGAGTAATTATTTATTTCCCGCAGGAAGAATTTTTCGTCCTAACGAAGGCATATAGCTATATTTTTTCGACAAAAAATCTGTATTCTTACAAATTCGTAAGATCATATTTTTTATTTATTTTATTTCATTTTCGTTCACACTGGCAATTATTTCTCTCAATGTAGGTACATATGTGATCGTCACAATGAAATTTCCTCCCGAGTACCATTCAATTGAGGCCACTCGCGTCGTGCTCCAATTCAAAATATATTACATTGGTTCGCAGAGAGAAAAAATTAGTCGGTTTTACTGAAAATTACTCGCGGTGTGTTGCAAGTAATTATTTATTCACATCAATTATATTTCCCTATATATATCCATTAGATATCTCTTCCTTAAAGTCACGCAGTCAATAGTCATAGTGCGTCATTGCGAGGAAGAGATGTTTAATTAACACTACAAAAAATTACATTTATCTAATCAAACAATTACTCGCGACCTCGCAACTAATTTTTTAGCGGATCCAACTGATTCTTTCTGTTCCGTGTTCGAAAAAAGGGGACAATTTTATTTTCTCGAAACGCGCGAAATTCAAATACGACACACCACGGACAACGCGACACTCGCGTTCCGACCGACTAATAATCGCGTGCTGCGATGATCCCAGGTGCCTCCGTAGCGCGACACGGCGATGGCCATCGAGGATTCGATCACGAGAAAGACGCGACGCGATGAGATCACCGACGCGCGCGCGATTATAACGGACGGAAACGACCGACTCTTCGTTCGCACGCGCATCACGCGATGGTAAACACCGATACTGACCATGCTCTCGCGTTGATCTCCGCACCGCGCGCGAACCAGTCACTCGTCTTTTCTCGCGGGCAGAGTGTCAGCACCGAACTCCCATCACACTGGACGACGCAGTCAGACGTTGGTGTACCCGCGTATAAGCACTGCCGCGCGTCGGTGTACGGTTTGGACGGGTTTTTAGCAGCAGCCGGTCGTTTTATAGGTTCCGTTAACCTTGCCCTACCCCCACTCGATCCTGCTACACGCTATACGTAGGCGCGCATCCCTCTCGACGTTGACTGGCCGGTACGGCGAGTCTGTGAACCTGATCGCGGTCCCGGTGGACTGCTATGCCTGCTACCGAACGTACAGGTATAGCGGAGCGATAGCGCTGGAATTTGCGCGATGAGATGGACGCCGAGCTGTAAGACGGTTCTTTGAAGATTGTCGACGATTTCGATCGGTAGCGGGAGATAGCGTTGATTCGAAGGTGTAATACGGGGTGTTATCCTCGAGACCCCGGACATTGGACGATATGCATACCTGAGTTTGGATCAGTAATTCGGGGTTGCTCTTGTACGAACGCTTTTAACAAAATGCGCATGCGCGCATCAGTTGCCAACGGTTTGTGACTACTCGGCGAACAAAGCTTATACACTGAACAAAGTATTTAGCTAATCCAGCTATATTTCTGGCTGCCTCAGACACAACTAGAAAAATATTGCTGGCGTAGCAAGAATTCTTGCTATTGCGAAGAAAATTATCATTGCAATTACTATAATTTTCTAGTTGTGGCCAAATTTTTTTGAGTGTATATCGTCGGGTTATGACCGGAGTCGACCGACACCTAGGCGGGTTGGCAGGCGAGAGCACAACAAAATTCGCTCATGGGCTGCAACAGTGGCATAACTCAAAATTGGAATTTTCCCATGAGACGACTTTAAAAGTTGAATTTTTATATGAGCCGTTGAAGACCGGAATGGTGTAAGTCACACTTCATGCAAGCTGAGATTATTTGACTGCAAAGTTAGGTACAATTTGAAAAATCTGTCTAGATGATACAGACAGATATCTTAAATCGTACATAATATCTGTTTTGTATCATCTAGACAGATTTTTCAAATTGTACTTAACTTCGCAGTCAGATAATCTCAGCTTACGTGAAATGTGACTTATACCATTCTGGGTTTCAACGGCTTATGATAATTCTGTACCTCAGAACCAGACGAACGTAAGTTCAAAAACAGATATTTTCCGGTTATTAACGTTTTGCACGTAGAATTTTATTCTCCGTCAAACCATAACAACGTATGCCCTTTAGAAAATTATCCTTTAAAATTAAGCTCGGTTATAAGAGCGTAAGTCCTAAGGTTTATTCGAGCCAGATAAATTTTTTTTTCACTTTTACTGGGCTCCTAGAAAGTTGACGGAATGTGACTTACGTCCATCTGGTTCTGAGGTACAGAATTATCATGATAATTATCACAATCTGGTAGAAAATGGTCGATGCTAGTATATATAATAATTCAACTTTTAAAGTCGTCTCTTGGGAACATAACAATTTTGAGTTATGCCACTGTTGCAGCCCAGGAGCCAATTATTCCAGTTAATGGCAATGATAGTACTTCTACGTGGGTCTCGATCACCCGTTACTACGCTCTTTATCAAACTGAAGAAACTTTTCGTCACCTCGTGGCTATGGTAGAGGCTATGGCTGTAAGATTTACTGCATACTGGTACATAAGTGTCAATCGACGGAACCGATAATACGAAACCCTTCGTACGATCGGTTTCTTCGATCGGCATTTTCCTGCAGATCGAGGGAAAAGGACCATGGAAAATCTTGGTCGATCTAATTAAAATCCTGGAGACGATGACCAAATCGTTTGGAAATATGGATCCTCCATCTCTCTCTGTTTGGTGAAACTGACCTCTTTGGTTGGAATGACTAAACTTCTGGTTGGAATAACTAAATGTTTGGTTCAATTGACCAGAATTTCAGTTGGAATAACTAAACGTGTTTAACTAGATGTGTTTCGTCATTTTAGCCTAATTATTTTTCTCGGTATAGTCTAATGCAAACCTGGTAGATTAATTTATTTGAAATAAATAGGAATTTACTCGTATCGAACGAAAGTCTATTTGAATAAACTAAATGTTTTGTATATCTTTTTAATCAAATATTAACCTAGCAGAATGTTTATTTCATTCATATGGACGTTCGTTCGATCTCGATAAATTCCTATTCATTTCAAATAAATTTTTCTATCAGGTTTATATTCAACCAAATCTCTTTCTCAGATGTATGTAGTCAATTCTAGTCTATCACTTTACTGTATATCCGGTCTCAAGGATAACACCCTCTACAAGGATATGCGCTACGAAACGGAAATGCCCGGTAATCGAGCTACCGTTACGGAAGTACCGTAAGGGTGAATCGAAGTGAAACGTTAATATGTAAATCGAAGAAAAAGGACGAGAAAACTAAACCTCGGGATTCGACGTACAGTTACACGCGATTGATTCGGTTTTCCCCTTATTTAAACGAAGAAACGGATAACGAACTGATTTAAATGATAAGCAAACTTCGTCATTACCTGGTCGATCGTAAATTTCGCTCGTCTCGCAATACCGGTACATCCCACGTGGCGACATTCCACTTTCGATCCTCCAATTTCCCACCGCCCGTCTACGCGAGTTACACGTGGAGTAACATACGAGTGCTACGAGCGAGACGTACAACCGCGCCACGACCTCAGTCGTACCGCGTTTCCCAACCCACATACGCCCCCTTCCGCCGAAAAGAAACTCCATCGCGTAACCGCCGCGCGCATCACGACATTCGAGGCGAGTCACTGATCCGTTCACGCGAGACGCGGCGCGCGTACGGCGTCTTTTGCGAAACGGGCGCCGGAGCCGCCGTCGGGTAAAACGAGAGGAAAAACATTTTAGAACGGTTGCGCGCATTGCCCAATCGCACGCAGGCGGGCGCCTCTTTCCTCGTAGATACATTGTATACAAAATCCATCCGGTCCGCGGAGGATCGAGCGGCGTTGAATATCCGAGATCTCATCGCACGTCGTTGCGGCCGCCTCGTGTTTCGCGCGGTTTCTACTTCTTCATTACGGACGCGCTGTCGCCCTTCGCATTCGCCTCTCTCACAGTCCGTCGAGATCTCTCGATCGACTCTGCTGCGCTCCGCGTCACGCGACGCGTTTTCCCCTCGCGGCGAACGGCCAACCGAATTAGACTATAGGCAGGAAATGGGAAACCACGGCGCCGTGCACGAAAGGGGGGCAGGGGATATGCCGTAGGAGGGCGTCACGCTTCGCGCCACCTGCGCGACCAAATTCCACGCGTCGCTCGGGACTCGAGCTCGCGTCACGCGAGTGCACGGAGAGGCTGTATGTCTATGTATGCGTCACGGATATGCGTACGTATCGCGTTGCTCTAGACTTCGGGGGGAAATTCGTCGCGATATCGCGCGCGCGCGGATTTGAAGATAAAAGCATGAGTGGCCGGACTGTTAAGACAAGTATCCGAATACCCGTAAAAATACCATACCACATAATCACATGCCATATGTTATTTAGATATAAAAAAGCAGTAATACATGTAGGATATTTTCTTTTTGAATTTTTAAAATAATATCAATATTACAAAATTGTACAACATATCGCATATTATATTTATCTATAACATTTTTTTAAAATTCTTTCTCCCTGTGGAGATTCAAATCGAATTTGGAACGCAAATACTTGCTCACTTTACACGAAAAAGAGTCTAAAGTATACCGAGGTTGTAACTAAAGCTAGGAATCCACTACACTCGACTCGACTCGACTCGACATGACACGACTCGACACGACACGGTGACAAAAATTTGCGTGGTGTGTCCACTGGAATCGACGCGACACGACTCGACGCTACTCGACACAACGGTAGTGCTTCGTCCTTTTAAATTTTAACGTACAAGGATACATCGTGTATGGCTCTATAATTTTTCCAATTATTGCTTCTCTGTAACATCTATACAGATAGAAATTTACTATATATACCTATTTATGTTTACTTGGTCTATTCAAGGCTTTTGAGATTTCTTCTCAAGCTTCGTTGCATATATTATATTTTGGTCTCTACATTTCAAACTATGTATATTTTACAGCATCTCATATGCTCTAACTTTATTAATGAGATCCTCCTCCATTCCCCTGCGAAATTAATGTAAAATCTTCGAACTGCCATTCTAGACTTTCCAAGCAAGACTGCCGCAATTCAACTGTTCGTTCATCGGTCCATATCTCGATGTGCACGCAAACTGTGTCCACTAGGCTCGACTCGACTCGACTCGACGCGACAAATTTCTGGCCAGCCAGAAAAGTGTCGTGTCGTGTCGAGTCGAGTCGAGTCGAGTCGAGTCGAGTCGTGTCGAGCCTAGTGGATTTCTACGCCATTTAAATACATGGAAAATCATGCGATCAGAAACGCGTCGTGTCGAGTCGCGTCGAGTCGTGTCGTGTCGAGTCGAGTCGAGTCGAGTGTAGTGGATTCCTAGCTTAAAGTGGACAATTCACATCGGTGCTCTCAGCTGGGAGCGTGGCGTCTCCTGTAATCCGGCTACTCGGGGGCTAGTTGTGGTGGAGGATCTGAGATCGGGGTTCACTGTAGGTGCGGGATCCACGTTGACTGGGCGTCCGCACTAAGCTCGCCATCAATATGGGCACCCTGGAGGAGTCCAGGGTGACCAGGTTGGCTAAAGAGAGGCGAACCGGGCCAGATGGGAAACCAAGCAGCCAAAAGTCTCCGTGGCGAGCAGTAGTGGGATCGCGCCCGGGAGTTGGGACCGCATCGACAGCCTGATCAATACGATTCGACCCATGACTTTTTGCTTTTTTTTCTCGTTTTCCATAACATTCCAAAAGCTCGCAGCAAATTTGATTGAGTATTTTTACTAGTAATTGATTCTTTTTATCGCATTCAAATAATTTATGTTATACGTTGTGACATGATATTGGAACGTATCGGCCTTACCTGAGTTGGAAAACGACATTGTGAAATACAGCTGCGCCGTCGTTCTGTAAGACTATCTCTCTCGCACTCGTCGGCCGTCATAAGTGTGTTTCCCTGGCGTTTCGGTGACGTCGCAATCTTCTAAAGAGGCATTTATAACTTTACGAATAATTATTTTTATCGAGCATCATCTTTTTCGTGTGATGTTGAATATGTCACACAAACAATTTACAGATTGCAGGTTTATAGATTACAAATTGATCGTACATATCACAAATTACAAATTACTAGTTATAAATTTATAATGTACAGATTACAGATAGAATTTAAAAATGTGAATATTTTTTTATGCAAAGACCGAGTTTGGCGCACTTGTCGATCTGTCAGATGATCGACGTTTCGGTAACACAGCATAATATAGGAAAAAAAATTGAACGATAACGATTACTATGCAAGAACAATAAACAGGTAACAGCTGTGATGATATTCCGTTGAGGCTATTATCTACTTGCTATTCTAGCTTAGTGATCGTTACCATTCAATTTTCTCCGTGTACATATTGTACGTATTCGAATCTCTCGTCAGCTTCTTACGGCGGAATGATTTATGGTGGCCATAGAAGATCGATTGATTCGACGTCTCAGAGAACAGTTTCCGTTCTAACGCCGCGGCTGGACGGATCGACCTTGCGTGCAGACAGAGCGCGAGTTAATAACACGGGCTCCCGCCTCGCCATTGACCAATCCTCTCTCTACAAGCCATTCAATTCCTGTGCGAGTAAAGTGCGTGGCGGAATTATTAAACGCGGCTCGCTTTTCTTTTCGCAACATCGCTCGGGCGTCCACGAAGAGCGGAACTGTCTCTCGAACTGAGCGTACCTGATATGCCACGTGGTCGATTGAGAGCGCAGCGATTACCGATCGTGCAATTCGGACCACGCGATCGAGGATCTTCGCCCACTTTCGTGGCCTCGAAATTTTATCTGGATCGCGGCCGCGATTAGGCGCCGATTAATTTGTCTCTTCCTCGTGCCGATCGCGAAGATCGTTAGGAAGGTCAGGGGAAAATGAAGAAAAATAGGGACGAATAATTTCCATCGCGTTTTACTCCTCCTATACACTTGGAGTAATAATTACCGATGCCAAACAAATATTTTCTTCAATCAGAAACGTGATCTAATTCGAGAATCACAAGCCATGATTTTCTTCGCACAAGAAAATATTTGATAGGCTCGACTGATTGATTTTTTTTTGTTTCGCGCAGGAAGAATTTCTCATCCCAATAAAGGTACACTGTAACAAATTCTACGGTGCAGAACTATATAGATCATTTTTGGTGTTAGACGATAATGGCAAAAGACTAAATGGCGTTAAAAATTAACACCACTTTTGTACTGCGTATCCTTGGATCAAGAATGTATATCGTCGGCTAAATGTGTTAACCTGCTAACTCCATGTCTTACGATTTTAAGATGTTTTGATACTCGGCAACTTCATGGCCAAACTAGACTAAAAAATTCACACAATTTTATTTAAAAAAAGGTTAGACAAATACTGACAACTATTGTGTTAAAATCCGTTGTCACATCAGAACTTTTGTATTGATCAAGACAGTTTTGTTCTCGCTCCTGAAAATCTGACTGCATGTGAGTTAGCAGGTTAACATATTTAGCCGACGATATTTTTCGGCCAGGAATCTGTATTCTTCAAAATGTTCAGTTATACATTCTTGATTGAAGAATTTTGTTTTAGCACCAGCAATTATTTCTCTCGGTGTATGAGTAAAATCGCGATTGCGTTCCAATTACGGGTAATTTGACGCGACCCCTCCTCCCCCTTTCGACCGTCCCGGCCCGAAATTGTCGCTACGCAAATTCATTATCCGTGCGAACGCATGCGATGGAACGCGAGTGTTTTTTACCAAGCCTTCGCGGCGCATCCATTCGTCGACCGTGACTATTCTGTCGTTGTCTCGTCAAAATCGGTCATTCGTTTTAGCCCCGCAGGCGCGGTGCGGCTCGCACGTTAGCTTTGTGTCGGAACAGCCGCGTGTTGCCATCATCAGCGAACGGAAATATTCGCGGTACGCGGAACTCGAACACTTTTGCGGATCACACATTCAAATCGTTTCGAAACATTTGAAGTGACGGTGAACAAAGATTGACGGCTTCCCGAATTTTGATTCATTTTTTTGATTTTTTTTTTTCGTTAGACGGTCATCATAAAATTACACGCATATCTCCGTTCGAAAACTGACCTCGAAGCACACTGAGAAAAAAAAGATAAAAAATTACTCTATTAGAGAAGGAGAATCTGAGTACGAAAGGTAAAATAGATCAAAAATTATCCTTCCAGGATTTAAAATTTAACCTTCTTTAAGATAATTTTTTATCTATTTTACCTTTCATACTCAGATTATCCTTTTGACAGAATAATTTTCAATCTTTTTTTTTCTCAGTGTACAGATGAACGCGAGAGGAGCGCGCGAATCGCACTATCGATTGCGAGCGCCGATGCGGGTGCATCCCGGGACGTCGTCCCATTTCCACCGCGCCGCTCTATATCTATGTAGAATTTTTCGCGTTTCCGCCGAAACGACAAGATCCTGGACCGCGTTGTCGAGCGTGTGAATCACGGCGGCGATCGCGCGCGCGCGAGAACGAGGAAAAAAGTGTAGCAGAGCAGCGGCGGTGGCACAACCTCCTTACTTCGCGTCTTTCTCGCCCTCCCTCTCCTTTTCACCGCTCGAGAAAACGGTGCGCGTACCGTCCGCGCGCGCGCGGGATAGCCTCGGAAGATAGTGCCGCTCTCCACCGCGCGCCTGCAAACTTTGCGCAATTTATGGGGCTCCCGAGAGGGCTCGCCCGAGGTAAAGAGGATCGCGGAGGCTTCGCGTTCTATGAAATGTGACGCCCAACCCCGCGCTACTCTTCCGAAAACCCCTTATGAATTCCCTTCCCCGTACACAGCCGCGCGCACGACGCGACGGTGCCACGGGTGGGTCTCCGTCCGTGTCGTCGTCCGTCGACTTCATTCGCGGTTGAGCGTCTTGGCGTGGGACCCCGGCCTCGTCTTGTCGCGCGACGAAGAAAAACTCGTACACTTGTTTTTTCTTTATTTCGCCGGGACTCCACCGTTTCCAATTACGAGAATTCAGCTAATTCCAACTTTTTGCTCTCGCTCGGAGATCCGGAGGAATTTGGGAGGGGATTTTTTTTGTGCCCGCAATTCGTGGCGCGCGATACCAATTATAGCAGTTATTTTGCGCACGGGAAATAGCGTTTGGTGGGTTTTCAATTTTTCCGCGAGACTGTCTCTCTCTTTTTCTCTTCGAGACGAGGAATTCGAAGAGAGTAATGGAAGAGTTGACATTTTTAAATTGAATTAAGAGGTTAAGGATCTTTCTCCCGCTGTGAATGAAATAACCTTCGGCTGAGCCCGATCGTTCTTTCCACGCGTGTCTGCATCGAGAAAAAAAACCTGATTAATTTTACCAAAATCTTGGAGACCGTAACCACCAAGCCACACGGAGAAAATTGAACAGTAATGATGACTGTCATGCGGAATAGTAAATAGATGACGGCTTCGATAATATTGCGTTGAATAATCTGTAGGAGAGTAGATAATCATCACTATTTCTGTTTAAAATAACTAGACATGTAGTTGGAATAACTATACATATAGTTAGAATAACTAAATATTTGGTTCAACTTACTAATATTTTGGTAGAATAACTAAATTCATTTAACCCCAGATGCGTTTTGTCATTTTAATTGAGTTATTTTACTCAGTGTACACTGAAAAAAAAAATTGGTCAATTTAATCAAAATCTTGGAGATGGTGACCAAACCGTTTGGTTAAATATGGGTGCACGATCTGTTTCGTTAAATTGACCATTTTCTGGTTAGAATAACTAAACGTTTGGTTGGAATAACTAAACATCTGGTTGGAATAACTAGATATTTGATTCAGCTTGCTAGTATTTTAGTTGGAATAATTAAACTCGTTTATCCAGATACGTTTTATCTCATTTTCGCCAAATTATTTTTCTCAGAGTACAGTCACTCGCCACGCGAATCGCCATCCGTCTAATAACGCTCCTCGAAATGAAATGTGGAGCGTCATCTCGCTTTCCGGTCTCGCGAGATCCGCCGTATGTAGAGAACCAAGAATGAAAATGGTGTAATATAATATAAGATGTAATATAAGAGAAACGCGAGTCGTCGCCGAGATGAAGGATCGACGCTGCGCTTCGTTGAAATTGAAGAAAGGGAACGGAAATTAAATTTAAAAAGTTAGATTAAAAAATGTGAAAATCTTCTCTTCGCGTAAAGTCGCTCTCGAGCGAATCCGATCGTCACTCTTCAGAGCGCCACCTGGTTTCCCCGTATTGCAACTTCCGTAAAAAAAAAAAGAAAGCCAAAAAAGGTACGAATTGTCCGATGAGAAAAACGCGAGACGTCGTCGTAATTAGCAATGTCATGTCTCCAAACGTCATTAATCGATTATTTCCACGGGTTAAGGAGCCACCACGAAATTCAAGGTCGCTTCGCGGGGGTTATCGACCGGGAGATTGTCCAGGCTCCTCATTTATCGTCGGTCCGGCGGCACAAAGTCTGATTTACGGATCTGCGATGATATATATATATATATACATCCCATGCAAATTCCCACCCGTTGGAAGCTGAAAAATGTATTTAATAAACTGCAGAGCGTGCCCCCCGCGGTACTCTTCGGGGTGCTCGGGATTATTCTTCCACTCGCCGTCGTCGAAGGTGGTCGCCTCGTATATTGGTTCGAATTTTTCCGGGGAGACAATTTTACGTGCCGAGAATTCGGTGGAATTCCGAAATTTTCATGTTGTATTCGTGTAATTGTATTAGCACGGTATTGGAGCGCGTACACGCTCGGGTGACACGGTGTACACTTCTCGTCCGAGCGATGTATATCAACATATTGAAACTATTTCGCTTGCCGTTGGTACAGCGATACCCGTGTACGCTTATACTATGTATGGGGTACAAACCTCGCGTTGTATCGATGGTGGATAGGTGCACGCACTTTGGCTCGCGTTCAATATTCGCTGTTACGGTCAAAAGGGCTCTTCCGTCCTGACGAGAGACGATTTTTTCTATCCATTGATTTAATTAGGCTTTGAAAAGCAGGGGAACATTAACTTGAAACGATAACATCCAACATTCTCGATGGGTACTGAATGCGGACTAGAAAGAGCAGGCTTATTTCTAGCCTCTACTAAAAAGTAATCGGTAAAATCAAGTAGACATTTAGACGAATATATGTAGTCGCGGTGAAATATTTTATTAACTCAAGTAATATTCATTCATCCCAATTGAATACACTGAAAGAACTCTTGGTTGGGCTGACAAAATACTTTGAATGAATACGAGCCAACCAAACGATTTTTTGGAATCGCAAAATTCTTCGGTCGATTTGACGAAAACTTCGATGGCATTTGGATAATCCAATAAACATTTTTTTAGGTTATCAAATTGACTCAACAAAATTATTTTCTTGGCTATTTTTTTTTCTCAGTGTACTTTCTTGTCAGTAATACATTTTCATGATAAATGTATTTTATTAAGTCGAGAAAATATTTCATCGAGGTAAACGAATATTATTAGAGCTAAGGAACTGTTTTAATTAAATGTATCTCGTTAAGCCAAGCAAATATTTTATCCGGGCAAATGAATATTCATCACCTAATCGTTTATTTGATTTTACCAGCATTTTTTCTCAGCCTACAAATATTATCGGGGGCACAGATGACTCTTCCAATGGCAGCGTGAAACAAACCAGTCGCTGTGTAGATTCGAAGACGCGTTCACATGAGAAAGCCCGAGGCTCGCGTCGGGAAAAAAATGTGTTCTACGAAAAACACTCGACGGCCGGTTAATTACTCGAGTGGTCCGATTAGAGCTAGCCGGCCTATCGCCAGTTGGAGAGTCGAGCCAAGCCGGTCGCTCATCTTTCGGCACAGTGGGACTGTTTTATAATCGAGTCGCGAGATTACCACTTCGTCATCGTTACAGCTTCGTTCTCGTCGACGGATCGATGAGGTTCGAACGAAGCTTCGACGTCGGCGTTTCACTGATTTTTTCCCCACGCGCGGATGGTGTATTTGATTTTTCAATTTCGTCTTCCGCATAATCATCGTCGATCGATCCGGCCGATCGCACTTTCGCGAGTGCGATCGAGATCGCGGAATGGCGTTTCGCGTGTAATGATCCCGCGAGCATTTCGGCACGGCCGATGTCCCACGCGGAACGCGACGAGGGACAATGAGTAACGGTGCGTCGTAAATAACGCGGACAACGCGGAGATATAGAACTGCGTTGGATATAATACAGGCGTCCAGCATCGGTCGGTGAAGTAGTCCGCGTCGCGCGAATCGCAGTGGCCCACGGGCGTACCTTTGAAAATGCAATAAATAATAAAAAGCGTCGCGGGAGAAAACTTGAAAAAAAAGAGAGATGTTTTTTACGTGGGTTAACCTTGCAATTTTTTGCGGGTTTCGATGAACCGCTAATACTCCGTCGCGAATGTATTAGAAGAATAATTACGTCTAACACACAATAAGTATTTTTATGGATACAAGGAAATTCGGACTGATTGAACAAAAAAAAAATATTCATATTTTTACATTTAATTTGCAGTCCATATGAGGAGCACAGTTCCAAAACTCGTTTAGTCCATTCGCAGTTTGTCCTATAATTGCTAATAGTTTAGCGATTATAAGACAAACTGCGAATGGACTAAATGAGTTTTGGAACTGTGCTCCTCATATACATATCTAATATCACGCGAAAAAGAAAATGCGCGGGAAAATAATATTCGCTGAGTTGTGAGTGCGTAATTTTCTCTACGAGATGTTGTGACGTCATCGAAATGCAAGAGAGAGGCACACTTATGTCGAGCTACGAGTGCAAGAGAGAGATAGGCTTGCAACACAACGACGCAATTGCATTTCTAAATGTCGTTTTCCAGTTCGAATAAGGCCGAAAATGAAAAATGGAGAAATACAGTGGCAAATAATTTTGCAACAATTTTTCGGATCTGCAATGAAACATTTTTTAGGTAAAACCGAATTGGATTTAGCATTTGATTCTAATTTTCGTCCCATCCCATCGGAAGTATTCGTTCCAAAGAACAATGTTTTCTTAAATAATCGTTACAAACTTCCTTTGTCCACTGCAATCGCAATGACACGCATTAACGCGAGAAAAATGATACCGTTTACCTCGTCGACAGATATATCTACCTAATATTTCAAGAAAATACGGAAATGCTTTCACAAAAAGATCGTGTAGATAAATCGACGAAATATCGTCAATCGATTCTCCTCCGGTTGACAGTACTTGATCGGTTTACCTATATTTTTCTTTTTATCAGCGCAGATGCACCATATCGCGAGAAGTAAAAACATCACATCTGGGAGACTCGATTTCCGCGGTACAGCTGCACGATAAACGGACCGTAGATCGCGCGGAATGCGAGTTACTCGTCTCGAGTAGACGAACTCTCGGCACAGACGTACGTAGAGCCGCGTGCGGCGCTGTACCGCACCTGCAAGCGGCAACGATACGGACCGCATGTGCGTGATACCGATCCCGCGCGCGGAATATGCAATAAGCGGACGTCCTTCCCCCGGCGGCGTTGCTGCGAGGAAGGCACGGAGCCAAAGGGGACGGGCGAGGGTGGGTGGATAGGTCGTGCTACCGCCGCGAACACCCCGCCGGGGGACGAGGGATGCCGTCGCGCGCTGCAATAATGCATCGCATTTGGAGACGTTAATCAACCTGAGCGCCGTAATGTACGGTCGCGCATACTATTAATACTCCGTGTACGTCAATCTATTTATCAAACCCGACCCAATTATCGCACAAATTGCGCCCGCGGAACTCGCTGCGCGCGCGCGCTTCCGTAAAGCTCGGGCCTGTGATCGGGTTCGATGACGGAATCTCGATGGACGGGCGGCCATGGAAAATGTTCGAGGTGATTATCCGTAGCGTTGGAATTGACAATTTAACGCTAGAACTACCGAATGGTCGCGCGTTATAAGACGGTCGTTTTTGCGGGTGATTATCTCGTTATCCGTGGATTTTTCGTCCACACTGCTATAGAACTTTTTTGTAGACCGAAATGTGCTCTATAAAAAAGTATTCTATCGATTTTGACCGAAACCTCACGGGTTACGAAATAATCGAGGTTGAATGGAACTCTGAATGAGACACCAGTCAAATTGACTGCCTGCGGTAGTTCTAGCGTTAACTGTAACTAGCCTCGATAGGAGACGGAAATACTTTTCGCTCCGAGATGCGTTGCGATAATTCCGCTCGAGTAGTAATTGCCTCCGGCGGATCGGGCGAAATCGGAAGCCAATTTCGCTCTCCTCCGCCCTCCTCGCTTCCGACCGAGACGCGCTCGCGCGTCGAACCGAGCGATGTTTCATTAATACTCGTCCGACGATATACGCGTTCGGCTTATAACGCCGCAATGAAGAGGGGCAATGGCGCGCGAAGGAGATACGATACAATGCATTACCTCTGACTCATTAGTCGCTCGGGGACGCTCGTCCGCGGTGACCCAGATGCTTGTCTTTTCTTTATGCGCTCGTGAACTTTTTCTACGCGACGAGAGCGATTCTGAGAAAATTTTTCTGCTTGCCTCTTATCGTATCGATGAGAATAAGAAATAATGATACGAGTGATATAGAGGTTCAAAGGATGTAAAAAATCATCAAAGTCAAACCTGAAGGCAGAAAAAAAGCGGGAAATTATATCTTAGATCTAATTAGATCTGGTTAGATCTAATTTTTAGATTATTCTAATGAGATCTAAGCTGATTTCGTTAGATCTCAATATAGCTTGCTAGATCTGAGTAGATCGCAATTTAATTTTTTTTCGGTAAAAATATTTGCCGTCCCAGCAAATATTTGTACTATGTATTATTGGACATATCTTTTACCGCCACAGATAATACTTTTCTCATGATAGCGAGAAACTCTCAGCAAAACCTAGCTTTGTTAAAACTGCAAATTCATTTCTCCCCGTGCGGATAGGCAGTCGACGTCAGTTCTACCCTCACCTACCCTAACCTCTCCCCCTCGAGTCATCCGCGAATGTAAATCGCCCCGCTTTGCTTCCACGCCGCGAATTCGCTTTTCATCATTGATACCGGGAGGTATACGCGCCCACCTGCCAGTCGTTCGCCCGACAAAAGCCGCTTTCATACGTAAGATCAACAATTCAGCACGAGCGCGCGGCTCGGATCGTCGCGCAGTTCGGAGAGTGGTCCGCGTCTCCTACGGGGACTTCGGCCGGTATACCGCGGCGTCGACGTCGGAGAGAGCGCCTGTACCTACGCTCTCCGCGAAGAATAAGGGAAGAAGGTACACCGCCGCGATAGATTATTAATTCGGAATAAAGCTGATTAAACGTCGCGGCGCGGGTGTATATATATTCGCCCACCCCTTTATTAGCTTTTAGGTAGATTGCCGGGACTTGGCGCGGCTGAAGTTTCGGAGTGACGCGCGGGAAACTTCGGCACAGGGATGCCGCGTCTCAGCGGGGCGGCAACGACGACGATGACGCTTTGTGCGTGTAAAGGCCATCACACACAAAATTCCGTAAGGCCGTAAGGCGTAAGCGCGAGCGAATAGACCAATCGTGATCAAGTATTCCGTTGCCCGTAACCCCACCACAACGGAATACTTGATCCTGATTGGTCTATTCGCGTACGCTTACACCTTATGGCCTTAGGGAATGAGGAACTTGCATGATTTTTTCTTATTGGCTTAAAAATTAGAGTAAAAAATTACAATTTCAACGGTATCTAAACTTATGGGGTGTTAACATGTCGGATACCTTCACAAATTTGAGTGAAAAATGTAGCGTTTGAAAGAGCCGCGCAAACAGCGAGAAGCAATGTGTGACGTCACGCAACAGTAAAAACGCTATCGGCCAATCGTACTGCGTTCTAGAGCGGGGCGTAGTTAGGAGCACTCTCGACAGTCATTGGTTAAAATTGAGATTTAGCCAATGATCATCGAATGTGTGACGTCACGCAACAGCAAAAGCGTCTAGGCCAATCATACCGCGTTCTGGGTCGGGGCGTGGTTTAGGCGTTTGAGGCACGATTAATTAATTCTTTTTCTCCAATATAGTTACATATTATTAAAAAATACAGTGCTCCCTGGTTTTTATAACACGATAGCTTCGTTCAGTAAAATTTTCAAGGAAAACAAAATTCCATGCAAGCTCCTCATTCTGTGTGTTATGGCCTTAACCGCGCGTGCAGAGGTCGCGTCCGTCGCTGTCTGTGGCTGTGTGTGCGCGCGCGCGTGTGTGTGAAAGAGAGCCGCCCGCATCCCCACTCTCGTCCGACGGGGATGGAGCGCGTTCTTGCTGAGGAGGCAAGAAACAAACCAGTCGGGGGTGGGATAAATTAAAGGATAAAGAAAGGATGAGAGAGGGGCGGGGGGACTCGGTAGGCTCTCTCTGGAAAGGAATCCATTACCATGCTCAACCGGTAATAAAGAGCGGCGAATATTCATGAAAGCGACCGAGCGGAAGGGGTGCGGGACGCGGATGATGAGATGACGGGTTAAGTTTCGGGACTTTTTCGCTCCTCGCTCGGGAGAGGAGCGACTTGGCGAAGGGGTCTCGCGCGGGGGAGTTCATCCGTTCTATTCGCGGGTGTGCGCGCCCTTTCGGGGAGGGGGTACGCTTCTCGCGCTGAAAGGGGGATGCGGATGGCGAGATGAAAAGAGAGGATGTCGAGGACGCGTTGTAAATAGTTGTTTCGCTTAAATAAATTGTATCTTAACGGGCGATTGACCCGAGAAAAAATGCAATGGACCAAATGATCCGAACGAACTTCTCGCCGCTTCACGGATAATCTTCGCGGACCAGCCGCGGTTGGGCCTGGTCCGACGAATTCGATGAACCCAACGACCCCATAAAGTACTCGAATCGAAATGAAAGCGGTACGGTGTCCAGTCTGGAGCGACGCGATAGACGCGGAACCCCGTATACGCGAGTAGCGATTCGGAATTGGCTTTTTTCTCTCGCGTCCTCGCCTTTGCCCCCGTCGCGTTACCATGGGAATCGCGTCCGGGTCAATCGGTTCGATCGCCAACGCTGGTATCCCGTTTCGCGCGTTGCCGCGCGATGTCATCGACATTTCCAATTCGGCGAATCGCGTGTACGGAAAGGCTCGCGCGCGATGCCTATGTCACGGTATACGTACACATATATACGTGCCGTTTATTGGCGGAAGTGTCGCCAGATTGGCGAGGTCGAAACGGCGGGGCACCGAAGTCGACTACACGCGCACTTTTGCTCAACCTTTCAGCCCCGTCCTGTCACTTTTAACACTAGATTTACGGACTGTTCTAAAATTGTCTTTTCGGTGGATAATTATCTCGGTATCTATGACATTTCGATCCATGCTACTATATACCTTTCTTGTACAGCGAAATATAATCTACAAGAAAGTATTCCACCAATTTAGTCTAAAACCTCGTAGGTTACCAGATAATCGAAATTGAAGGGCACTCTGAAGAAGTCACCCGTCAAATTGACGGGGTTCCGTAAATCTGGTGTTAATTTGAGGAATTAAATTCTGTTTCTGTTGTTAAATTCACGTGTCCGTAATCCAAGAATATTTTTCCTCTCCGAAAATAGGCGTACTGAGAAAAATAATTGGGTAAAAATGACAAAACGCATCTAGTTAAACACGTTTAGTTATTCTAACCGAAATGCTGGTCAGCTGAACCGAATATTCAGTTATTCTGACTAACTGTTGAATTATTCTAAACAAAAAGTGGTCGGTTTTACCAAACTAATGGAGGATCCATGCTTCGCAAAACAGTTTGGTTATCGTCTCCAAGATTTTGGTTTGATTGACCAAATTTTGTTCTCAGTGCGTGATTAGGAAAATGAAATCGAGAGTATCGTCGTCAAATGGAAAAGGTGCCTTCGTAGGAAACCTCTTATGGGGAAAAAGGAGGGGAGGACGGCGTTCGGGCGGGAATAAATTGACTGTCTAATTACCTGTTTTCCGGTCGTCGAGTCGTGCCTAAGACTGCAGGGGAAAAAACAAGGCCGGTTCGCGAGAAACTAATATTGGATTAGGGTAAGTTGCGGGGCAAGTGAGTGGCGGCGAGGGTGGAAGGAGGCGTTGCGGGGGACAGGTCGAGCCGGGAGGAAAAAAAATGAATCGGAAATTTTTAGCGGAGAGCCATTTGCATAAATTGCCGCTCGCCAGCCGCGGGTAGTGTGTCGGGAATTCGAAAAAACAATTTCAACGACGAGAGAGAGAGAGAGAGAGAGAGAGAGAGAGAGAGAGAGAGAGAGAGAGAGAGAGAGAGAGAGAGAGAGAGAGAGAGAGAGAGAGAGAGAGAGAGAGAGAGAGAGAGAGAGTGAGGGAGAGAGAGCGAGATAGCTTTCTGGCGGGGATAGATGAAAAAAACTTCTCCGTAATGACTTTTCTCCCGCGAAGCTGGAATTCAGTTAGAAGGACTTTCCATCCTTTGAATTTCGAGCTGCCTTATTAGATTTACCCGCGTGGCAAGAACGGTGGTCGTTATACGCTCGCCGAGGCGTTCAGCTCGATCGCGATTATCTCGTGTTATCCTTGTCTCTCTTCGCTGAAGTTAGTGTAATACTTTTTTAGAGATCAAATTTTTTTCCAATTTTAGAGAATTCATTGAGAAAATCTCAGAGAGAGAGATAGAGATAATTCATTAGTTTCTTATGAGGAACAAATATTTTTTTCACGCAGAAAAATAATTGCTCGTGTCAAAAAAAATATATCTCGAATCAAGAATGTATTATGATCTTACAAATTTTTAAGTATACAGATTCTTGGTCGAAGAACAGATATTCTTGATTCAAAAGTATCAAGTTTGTTGAAAACCTACCTTTTTTTTTTAAAAAAGAAATTCTTTCTACGCGAGAAAAACAATTGAAGAATACCATCGTGGGAACAGAACATTATTTCTGCGCGAAAAAAAAGATTACCCGAGCCTACCAAATATTTTCTCGCACGAAGAAAACCGTGGCTTGATCCTGGGAATATACAATACATATGTTTTTGATTAAAGTATACGTTTTTTGGCATCAGCAATTATTTCTCTCTCTTTCTCGCATATATTATGTAAATAGAGATATCTCGACTCGCTCCCCCGATTTTTGAAGTCCACGTCGATCCTACCCTCGCGCCATTTATCGCCCGCGCATCCCAGCCGCTTACTCCGAAAGCACGCGCGCCCCGACGCCCGCTGCACCAGCGCGGAGGATCGTCGATCCCGCGCGGCTCGGCTCCGCGCGTGCAAACGTCCTCCTGCGAATTATTGCCACGCACCGCCGCCCCCTCCCTCTTTATTGGTCAACGCGAGGTTACGGCAGCCAGAGCGGCCTCGTTTCGCCAGAGTGCACCCTCGGGACTGCTATATCTCGCGGACACTTGTCCCGGTGCTTGAACGCGAGTGACGAGTCGTCCCCGCCCGGTTACGGTTAGTATCAGCGTTAAAGCGAGAGAACACGTTGCGCGCGGTAACCACTGCTCCGCGCGCCACTCCGCACACTCGGTTGAATATTACTTACAAGCTCGCGGCGCGCTGCGACTGCCTGCCCTGGCCGCGAGTTGTGCGGTCCCCAAGCTTGCGTCGTTATCGCGGAAACGTGAGGTGCTTGCAAAAAATTCACCCCTCCACGGGCGGGGGAGATACACACCGAGAGAAATAATTGCTGTTGGCAAAAAAATGTTTTCTTCAATCAAAAGGATTTTCGCGCGAGAAAATATTTGGTGGAGCTCGAGTAATTTTTTTTTTTCGCGCAGAAATAATTTTTCGTTCCCACGATGGTATTCTTCAATCACGAATATATATTCTTCGATTAAGAATCTCTGTTCTTAAAAATTTGTTGATCATAGATATGTTCTTAACTCAAGAAATATGTTTTCGACATCAGCAATTATTTCTTTCAGTTTGCGCGGTGACGCGAGCTGCCGCGGTTAAATGCTTGGCGTATTATACATTTTTTTTCTGTTTTCCAGGAATAGCAAGTAAAGAGATCTTTGACTATTTTTCTCTCAATCGAGAATGTATGTCTTATTTGATCAAGAATCTATGTCCTTCAAAATTTGTAAGATCATTGTTCATGATTCGAGAAACATTCTTTTGACATTAGCAATTATTTATCTCAGTCTGCATTATATTTTCTCATGACACTAACAATTATTTCTCTCAGTATACGCGGTGACGCGAGCTGCCGGGTGGATTTCCGGTGCATTATACATTTTTTTTCTTTTTTCCTGGAATGGCAATTTTTTCCATTGCTATGACCGTATGCCGTAGCGCACGACGTTCACATCGATTCTGGGTATACTTCTTCGCGGGTAAGATCGATAGATCTTCAATTTTTAATAAAGAACAAATTGACGCCCCCGGGGGAGGAAACGAGAGAAATGGATGCCCGCGCGTGGAAGTTTCCTTGATTAGTTTCTCGACGAACGTACATACTCACTTCGTTATTTCGAAAAATACGTCGGAATGAGAGTACCGGACGAATCGAAGTTACACGTAGGATCTACCTGCGCGGGTGGGAGGAGCCGAATGAGATTTTCCACTCCCGAGGGCGCGAGGGAGCCAGGGATCGATACGGACCCGAGCGTCGTCGATTCAATCGACCTTTAGAGCAAAGTTTGCAGCCGCGGACGAGCTTCCCGCGAAACTCTCGGAGTCTGACCGCTCTGATTTATCGAGTTTCCGATCGTTCGCCACCACCGATCCAATATCCTTGACCAGCTCCTCTAATCATTGCGGCTTGTTGTCGGGGTAAGACGTTCTTCTCTCTCACTCTCTCTCTCTCTCCATCACCATCCACCTCCTTCACCACCCTCTCTGGTTTCCTTCGGACAACTTGAAAGCAACCGCATCTGCTTATCGATGCGTCTATTTACGCGGAGATGCACTCTGACGCCACGAATATAAGGGCGAATGCACACGGTCAAACTTTCCATGAAACTTTTCATTAACTTTACCGACGTTATCGACGAACTACTGTTACTAACCGACTTTCCGGCATTTTGTTTGGTGGACAAATAATAGTACGCAAATTTGTCGGTAATGTTGGTAAGTTTGACAAAAAGTTTGAAGGGGAAATATTTTGATCGCGTGCGCATGGGCCAACGTAGGTCGATTATTCGCTTTTGCGATTAGATCAAAAAGTGAGACAGAGTGAAATGAAATTGCTGGATCGTCGGATGCATTTCAATTTAGCCCGCGCATGTTTTGGGCGAGACTTTCGTGTCTCGAATCACCAAGAGCCACGACGCCGAGAGAAAATGAAAAAAAAACAGAGATTCCAAAGGGCGATCGTTTTCGCTCCTTTTTCGCCTTATCGTGAACTAGCCGAAAGCCGCGATGAGGGGGAGCGGAGGAGGGAGGAGGAAATAGATTTAATCCCAGCGCGGGTGCGCCACTGAGAATCGGCGAGTGCAACGGCGCTGCGGTGGGTGGCGGGTGTTCATTGCGAGGGCGGCGAAAGGGATGCGGGGAGTCTGTCGATTCGTTCAGTGGCTGAAAGTGCAGCCATGTGAGGATCGCGGCATAGGATTGCGAAGGAATGGGTTACGTCGGATGTAGGGTAGATGATACATACAGTGTTTTCGACCCCCTCGCGTTAACTGAGCACCTCTCATAATAAACGTATTTCATGGAAAAAAAAAGAGCGATGGGTCAATACTGCATAATTTCGGCCGCTTAAACTGTCGCGATAACTGTATACTTTATACCGTATGTGTAGAGAGATAAAGAGATCAGCATCCATTGACTGTTATTTTGCAATGAAAGAAATTCCAAGTAAAATTCTACAACATAAAAATATGTCCACTTTCCAACAATTCCAAGTTCCAACATCGAATTTGTTCGGTTCATCAGTTCTCATCGCGTATCGCACACAGTTTCCACTCCGCTCTATTCTACACTCGTTCCGGAGCGGATTTCGATTATCCCGTTTCGCCCTTCCACCACCTCCCGTTCGCCCCGACCCCCGGTCCGTTCTTCCATGCCCTCGAAAAAAGTTGAAAACCTGGAACAGCCCCGGTCGAACCGAGGCCGCCGTTAAGAGTGCTCTTTCTGCGTGGCGGATAATTAAGAGAATTAATTACGGTCCGCTCGCTCACCCCCGCACCAGGCCGCCGGAATTTCGCGCGGAAGAGCCGCGCGCCGATCTTTACGGCGGCGATAGCTGGGGTAACGCCCGTTTATATCAGCCCGTAAAAAGCCCCGTTAAAAAGTCCACCCCTCGGAGGGTCGAATATCTTTACCCGTTAAGCCGTCTCGCGTGTTGCTGTACGAGTTTAGGATTCCTTTTGTTCGCGCTGCAGCTGCTTTGTTTTATCGGGGCGCGCGGCTCCTTCCTCGCTCTTGTGATGGTAATTCGGCGTCGGCGATATCGCAAAAAAGGATCGGGGTGCGTAGATTTTTGGCGAGGATTTTTATTATATTTTCTATAGAATCGAAGGTTCACAGTGGAATGTGTCGAAAAGTGACTTCCCTGTCGGAATAAATCATTTTAACGGTAATCGTTTGGAAAAGTTTGAGAAGGATTAGTAAGAATTCATTGGTTTCTGTGTATAGCTCAGATAATAGATAGGGATTTATCAATATTTATACGTATCTGTTTTAGAAACAAGTAAAGTCCCGTGAAGGTCATAAAGATCTGTAAACGTCGTTCTATTGGTAATTTAATTACTGGTAGAACCTTAAATGATTTTATTTATTTTTACATTTACACATAGAATCCACGACATTCTCATTTATCCCTCTTAGAGTTTCTCTGGTGAGTATCTCAAATTGCTGTGTCAAAAGCACACATCAAATTTTCATGGAGATGCTATGGGATTTTGACAAGTCTTCTATGGGAATCTGTGAAATTTTTTCAATAGGGTTCGTACGCATTTTTTACGCGGAGAAAAATAGATTTGTCAATCAAAGCAAAATCCTGGAGATGATGTCCAATCCGTTTGGTGAAAATAATACAAACCCTCCATCTTTTTGCCTTGATTAATCAATTTTTGATTGGAATAACGAAACGTTTGGTTGGAATAACTGAACATTTGGTTGGAATAATTAAATATTTCAACTGAACTACATTTTCATTAGAATAACGAAACGCGTTTAACTATTATAGATGCATCTTATCATTTTAACCTAAATTATTTTTCTCAGTGTACGGAAAACGAGCCCGTAAACGCGTTCGACGTCTTCCGCGACGATTCGTCCGGAAAGCGTAGTCCCTACGATGAAACGCAAATGCACACCGCACCCATCGGAGTTGACCTCCGCCGACAGCGACGCATCTCGCGATACTTAATATTTATGAAGCAATTCATCGTACACCGCACCGCGCGGTGCGTTTCATTTCCACGCGAAATTGCATTTTCCCTCCCGCGACGAAACGACGGGTAACCCACTCCCGCGGCGGCGCGCCGATCGTTTAGCCGTGCCTAGAGGCACGAGCGCTTCGGCGGGGTAGACGGTTAAAAATTCGTGGTTCTCGACAACGAACGTTGTGCGATTGGAGTTTTTTCGCCCTGATTTTCCGCTTTCATTCTCACGCTCGCGTGTGTCGACGCGATACGGTCGGAACGAGCGAATTAAACAATCAGAGAAAAATACACGCAGAGTGATTCTCAGGATGGAGGTCATAGGGCAATGTGTCAAACTGAGAACAATAACTTGTTTAAAATGACAAGATGCATTTGATTAAACGAGTTTCGCTTTTCTCTAACCAAAATACTGGTAAGTTGTATCAAATATTTAGTCATTCTAACTACATGTTTAGTCATTCTAACTAGTTACGTAATTAAAACAGTCAGTTTAACCAAACAGATGGAGAGAGGATCCGTATTTCACCAAACAGTTTGATTTATGATCTCCAGGATTTTTATTTGATCGACCAGATTATTTTTCTCAGTACCTACACGTAGCGCTTTGGAGACTACAGGGGATCAGACATTGGTGGGCACAGCCTGCACCTCGATGATTGGCTGTGACGACCTGCAAGCAGGACCCACCAGTCCTTCCGGAATAAGATCCCTTGTATCTGATCAAAGGATCTTCTTACGAAGGGTTTGCCGGACACTGCACACCGTCGCAGCAAATACAGCATCCTCGGACCAATATCATGCAACCCACAGTCTGCAAAACCCCACATAGCCCATCGCCCTGCGACCCTCGTCCTGAAAATCACTCCGCAGAAGACTCCAATGAAATCGCAGGGCGTGGCGAACCGATTCTAGCGCAAGACAAGCCCGCGTGAAAGCCTTGCACCATTCCGGGAACGCGCGCTTCTCCATCATCCACTTCCCGCTCGCTGAGTAATTAATGTAACTGCGCCTGGTTCATTGGGAACCCCGTTAATTGCGGGCTCCCAGTGGTATCGCGCCGCGCATGGAAGGCGCTCGTCTACTCGAAGCGTTGAAGGATACCTCTGGGTCACGGCAGACGCGAAGCGTGTTCACGGCGTTTAGCCGAAGTCGTGTACCGTAGAAGCGGGCAACTTCGACACTTTTTGGAGGTTTTTTGAGATTGGCGCCTTTCTATATTTTTTTTTTGTACAGACAAGTGAGTATCGGACGTGTGCAATGTGGAAATTCTGCATCACGTACAATGAATTTTATTTGAAAATGTTGAACCGTTTGCGAGTTAGTGGGCGATTTATTTGGTGTCGAACTTACCCGCAGTTTCGTCCAACTTCGACATATCCCTAATTTATACAATAAGACACCTAATATTATAAATACAAGTCTTTTTGGAAAATTTGTCTCCCCACCAAAAAAAAAATATATATATTTTAACCAAAAAGCTTTATTGCAACTGAAATAACATTCTTCTTGAACAAAAATGCATTTTCAATTGCTTGAGGGTTGTATCGCCGACAGCTACGTCCGCCCACCACCTTTCGCATTTTTCTCGATATTTCTGCAACAATAAACCCTTCAGGAACAAGTGTAAACAAATATCAACCTTAACCTCACTTTTGTGTCGAAGTTGCCCGCTTTTACGGAACCATATGAGGCGAGGAAAGAAACTTCAGTCACTATTAGGTATCCCTACTCATTATCTGTGAGCTTTTAGCTCATACTTGTATCGTACTTTTTTTGTGGATCACGTTTCAATCTACAATAAAGTCTTGTACCGATGTAGGGCAAACATTCATGAGCAATGAGATAACACGGCTGCTACATTCCAAAACACAGTATCCAACATTTTTTTCAGAAACGACATTTTTGCACCAAGTAGATACTGTGTTTCGTAGTATCTACTCGGAGCAAAAATTTCAATTCTAAAAAAAATGTTGGATACTGTGTTTTGGAATGCAGCAGCCGAACAGTGATTGGAACTTCTTTCTCCTGTGGCGAGTAAATTTAGCCTCACATGGTGGAAGAGAGGCGAGAATTTGGATTACGAAGCGATGTGAGGCGATTGATAAAGTGTTTCGAGAGAAGAGGGGAAAAAATGTACCGATTATCCGCACCTATGGCATGGCGCACGACGCCAGCTGGCCTCCGAAGGGAAAAGTCAAAACGTTCGCGTCGAATGCATCGAATAAAATCTCGGTTTATCGTAGTCACTCGCGCGGGCGTACACCGATCCACCGCACCGTGGAGAGATGAGTGCAAATCGTCGTCTCGTCTCGTTTCCAACGTTTTTCCGCGCAATCGGTGGAAAATTCTCTGTTCTCCAGTTTCTCTCGAGTTCTCTTCCATTTCTCTCTCCCTTCAGTCGCGACGATGCGCAATCTGGCAGCACAGTACGTACTCACGTGACGTGCGTGAAAGCAAAACTCGCCTCGTCCGTTTCCCCTGCAAACCGAGTAACGGGCGATGTACCATTTTATTTTTCGAGGTAGGTACATCTCTGACGCAGTGCTCGTTGTCTCTCGAAAACTGGCTCTTCGTCCCGCGCCGATTTAACGAACAATATCAAAGAAGAGTAACTGCTCTCGATGCTCCACTTTTTTTCGCGTGGAATGAAAAAACACGTTAAACCTCGCCGTTCACCCCGTGTCTCGGAGCATTTCCCTTCGACGTGCCAAAGATCACCATTCGAGAGATGCACGGGCCGGCGGGGATATCGAGCTTCCGCGTCCGAGCTTCTCCCCCTCCGCCTCCCCCTCGTGCCTGCAGCCTCACCCACGCCTTCTCGTTAACTTGAGTATTCATGGCGGTTCAGCGGGTAAGAAAAAAAAATGGCACGGGCCGCGGGGAGAGACGCGGGACGACGTCGTCGTCAGCGTCCTCTCCCTCCCTTCCTCCCGCCCCTCGTCTTCTTTCTTCCCGTTATTATCGTGCGGCACACGAGTGAGTGCGGGAAAAAAATAAGTGCCCGTATATACCCTGTACTATACATCCCTCGCCCCACGTTGCCGGGAACGATAATTAGGCTCTCGAATACTCCGAGGGCCGTCCATCTCAGCCGTGGTTCCCGTCGGCCTCCCCGTCGCCCCCATCATCGTTTAGCCGCAAAAACAACCTGTAAAAACCGTACTCCAAGGTATCAGGCGAGGGTCTGCGCGATGAGTTCGGGGTTATCGGTGTAATAAGCCTCCGGGAGGGAGAATTCGGGCGGAAACGTAAGCATCGAATTTTCCCTGTGGCTCGCGCGTGGCCGGGGATGGGAGGGGTGTCCACGTGTAGACCCATTACGTGGATATACGCGTGTACATGTGTGGAGATACTTTTACGCGCGATGAGAGAAGAATGGGGGAGAGAGAAAGAAAGAGAGCTGATGACGAGTTCTCCCTGAATATTCTGCAACAATGGCGGGTGATAGTTTTATGAATTTGTTACAATTTCGGGGAGAAAAAAGAAAATAGAACTTGCATCAGATAGAAGTCAATTTCGTGGAAGAAAGAGGAAACGATTCGGGAAACACGCATGGAAAAAAATAATTTCGCAGTCTTATCAAAGCTAGATTTTGCTAGGAACTTTTTGTCATCATGATAGCAATAGGTATTATTTGTGGCAGCGAGAGATATGTTCAATATATATAATAGAGCAAACGTAACTGCAATCACAGTGAAATTTTTTTCGGCAAAAATATGTGCCATCCCAGCAAATATTTATACCTACTATTATATTGGATATATCTTTTGCTACCACAGACGATACTTTTGTCGTGATAGCAAGAAATTCTCAGCAAAACCTAGTTTTATTAAAATTGCAACATCATTTTTTTTTCCATGGGTATGGATAAGGGTGCATGGGCAGGTTGATGTATGATCTATACGACGTGATCTTTCTTTCATACCGATTCATGCACCTGCGTTCGTTCCAACAGTGACTGTTCTCAAAAAGTAAACTATCGTGTAAACGAACCAGTTGCATTCTACGAGAGCTCGGCCGTCTTCGTTCTTATGTTATAATAGTACGTCAGATTGTAACTGCAGCTCGACTGCAATGAGTTCCCGAGAAACGGGAGACGTACTAATTCGCCTTTCCACAACGCTGTAACTCGATTCTCGAATCCTCCACTCGCCCGACTCTCGTATATCACGAGTTGATCCGCATGCTGCGGATGTATGTACATACAATGTGGCAGACGTTCGGAATACCTGCATGCCGGTGTGCGCATCGAACGTCTGGTTATATTCCCTTCCATCCCGCTCGCTTCAATTTGATTTCAACACTCTGGTAGCACGCGCTGAAATTTCATCTCGCTTATAGAACGGAAGCCGCATGGTGTGCATGTATCGAAAAAACGTCACGATGTACGTCGGGGTTGATATTTTGCCAAAAATCGAAATCTCTTGGATCGAACTCTCGATCACCCCATCCGATGTATTTTTTTTCGAGCCGATTCCGAAAATCGTATATATATATTGGACAAATCTCAAAGGAACACCGAGATATCGATGATTTTCCGTTAATAAAATATTGTCCCGTGCATAAAATCGGTGATATCTTAAATTTTCTTTGATATATCGACTGAATAACCGTGCTTTTCAAAATCAGCATGAAAAAATACACAAGACAGAATGGTCGAGTAATCGATTCAAGAGATTTCGATTTTCGGCAAAATGTCAAGTCGAGAACATTTTTATTCCATTCTTACTTACATCCTTTACTGTCGGTTCTCCTCGTTGTTTTTCCACGCTGAATCTCGTCGAAGAATTCGCGCAATATTCGCGAATGTCCGGAGGCGAACTGCGACTCGGGTGATTTTAATATCTCGAGCGCGCGACGTCAAGTCGTAATAAAACGTTTGACACGCACGCCTTTAACGGATGCGTTGCTCTGTGAAATTCAATGGGGATCGATTTTCTTCGTGGGGGAAGAAAGATGCGAAGGCGGATAGAACGGAAAACTACGTGTGGCGAAAAGAGGAAGCTGACAGAGAGATAAGTCGAGAAGAGTCCTCCAGGATGAATCAAAACGGAGTAAATTTATGAAGAAAATGTGGTGGGAATGTGCAGTTTCGAGAGGTACAAAATTTTTATCGGAGTTTCCATTACTTTCTTTCTCGTATTATGTACTGTATTCATTTTATAGTCGAATACGCATCTACACTGAGAACAATAATCAGGTTAGAGTGACAAAACGCATCTAGTTAAACGTGTTCAGTTATTCTAATCAAAATACTGGTCAGTTGAGGCAAATATTTAGTTATTGTGACAAAATTTTTAATTATTCTGACCAAAAATTGATTAATTTAACCAAAGAGATGGAAGATCCATAGTCCACCAAATGATTCAGTTATTATCTCCAGGATTAAAAATTGACCGTGTTATTTTTCTCAGTGTACTCGTATGTGCTTAAAATACAACTTATTTCGTGCCTAGGGAATGCGACGTCTCAATAAATGGGAATTAAAATCACTGTATCTATATAGTAGTCGAGAGGAATTGTGCAGAAACGTGCAATAATTATCGGGGAGAATCATTTACATCGAAGAGAATCTTGGCAACCTCGCAGACGCGCTGGGTAAAATATGAAAAATTGAAGAAACGCGACGGAAGATGACCCACGAGGCGATCCTCGTTCTCCGACGTGTTCTCTCGCGACAATTAACGACCGCTGCCGTGGCCCTATCCGACGAGAGATCAAAAAGTGAAGCCGGAGGCGCGCGAGAGAGAGAGAGAGAGAGAGAGAGAGAGAGAGAGAGAGAGAGAGAGAGAGAGTTCCGCTGAAATATGCTGCTTCCCGAGAGTCATGAAAGATTTATAGATCGAATTAATCGGGGGAATCCCCTCGCTTTTCTTTACCGTGCCGTAACTATACGTATATAGTATCCGGGTCGGTGAAGAGGACACGTCGAGCCGGAGCCTCCGCCCCCTCCTTCAGGTGCTCAGGAATCCTCGAGTCGGATCGTAATTACAGCGAGATACGTTCAGGATTGCGGTACCTCTCGTGCTATCGGGAACAACCCGAGGAGTACTCGCGTGACTTTTTTAGCGATGCACCCAGGCGCAATTAGATGGGATTCGCGCAACATTCCGTTAACAAGTTGAAGAATTTCTCTCCATGAAGAATAGATTTAACAATACAGAAAATGCATTCGAAGACTGTACTGAGAGAAACAATTGCTAGTGCTAAAAAAATTCTTCAATCAAAAACATTATATAATTCCAGACTCAAGCCATGGTTTTCTTCGTGCGAGATAATATTTGATAGGCTCGAATAATTCTTTTTTTTTTTTCGTGCAGAAAGAATTTCTTATTTCAACGAAGGTACTCTTTAATCAAGAATATATATTCGTCAACTAAGAATCTGTGTCCTTAAAATTTTGTGAGCTTTTGTTTGATCATATGTTTTTGATCAAAAATATTTGTTTCGACACTAGCAATTACAATTTCTCTCAGTGTACCAGAAAGAATTGGAAAAATCAGCTCGTCGCAGCAATCGTCAATGTCGAGAATCGCATAGCGCTCCGCGATCTTCCCGCCCGTCGAAGGACAAAGCTATCGTTGGCGCGCGCCGCCGGTGATCAGGTTAATGGATGCCGACACTCTCTCTCCGTTGCACCCTCTCGATACCCCGGCGTCGTGCGACGTCGCGTTAAATAGTCACGTGATTGATGACTCGCGGAGGACGGATGAAAGCGCCAGACCTTTAATGGTTCCGCTCATTATCGACTTCGTCGCGGTCTTGACGACGACGACGACGACGACGACGACGCGTCGCTAAGTACAGTCGTGCGTTTCCCCCGGGGAGGATCCCTGTCCGTTGAACTATCGTCGTCCTTCGGGGCGCGGAGGATACCTACACTCCTTGTCCGAGACACCGGGCCCCTCCTTCCTCGTCGTGACGTACGACGGTACGGACGGTACACGCCGTATTGTGGAAGCTGGTTAATCGTCGTCTCCCCGGGGCCTCTCGACTCCCGGTGGAAACCTCCTAATTACTCGTTTCTCCCCCCGTCAATGTAGACTGATACCTTCATTAATTCGGGGGTAGTTATACGCCGATAATAATGCGCGTCACTTTGGGCCGTGCACAAATCGCACGACGCATTTTTTGGCCGACTCGACCACCCCTTCCTTCAGCGCGACGCTTAAATTAACCCCCTTTCTCATCTCTTTCTTTCGTTCTCGCGCGATATTTTTTGAGCTCTTCTGAAAGTCTGCAATCGCTGAAAATATGACGAAAAAGTCATCCATGCACTGAGAAAAATAACCCGGTCAATCGAATCAAAATCCTGCAGATCATGACCAAACCGTTTGGTGAAATATGGATCCTTCATCTGTTCCATTTTGTGGTTAGAATAACTGGATACGTACACTGAGAAAAAAATGTACTTGATCGAAATAAACGTGCCATTGGATAGTCCCAAGAGCGTATTTATTCGATTTAAATAAATATCGATTTGATTCAAATAGCATCTAATTAATTCAATAATATGATATTTGCGTCCAACCGATATTCATTTAAATCGAATAAATACGCTCTTGGGACTATCCAAAGGCACGTTAATTACGATCAAGTACATTTTTTTCTCAGTATAGTTAGAAGGACTAAATATTTGATTCAGTTTACTAGTATTTTGCTTAGAATAACTAGATTCATTTAACAAGATGCGTTTTCTCACTTGAACCAAATTATTTTTCTCGGTGTACAGAGCAGACTTTCTGAGGTTGCCCGTTTTACACACAATATATCATAATTGGAATATTTTTGTAAATTAGAAATATCGTGCGATTCTCCGAAACACTCTCCCCCACCCTCTTCCCTTCCTGTGACGATTCGTGTCGCAAGAATCAACCCCCTCCTCACTCCTAAATAAATCTTCGCGTAAACCTCATTCTCTTTATGCGTGCGTGAAAAAAAAAAAAGAAAAGTCCTTCAGCGCGAGCGCGAAGAAGTATAAATCCAGCAAACTCTCCGTAAACACCGCGGAAACGCGTCACCGACGAAAGTTCGTCCCGCCCAACGGGCACTTGTAAAGCGATAAAGAACGACTCCCGTCGCCGTTATACGTCGCGCTGTATACCGCAGCCGGTTGACAATTTCAATTTCCCGATCCGATTCGCCGAGGTAGCGCTATACGTGTACATGTATATCTACGTACAAAGCCAGAGGCAGAAGCGCGCCTCGTTACATTATGCGAGAGTCGTAAAAGCCGCGACCCGTCGCGTTCGGTCGTTCCGCGCTCGGTTCGACCGTGTCCCAACAACAGCAATCATCGAGTAATAACTCCCGTTATCACTGGTTAGGTAGGGTTTGGCCCGTATACGCGTCTACTGTCCTAAAATCGAAAAAAAAAACCGACTCCGACGATCGGCTCCATCGCGAGGCTGCGGATACGCGCGCCGAGTCTTTATTGTGTCTGGAAACTTTCGCAATTGCCTCATCGCGTGCTCGACGGCGCTGCGGGATAGAGCGACGTCATATTTTCGAAAGATCGTTCGCGCCCTCGTTACCGCGTCGTCGTCGTTCCCCGAGAAACGGCAGCGGCGAAGGAGGGAGAGCTGGGCTGGTTATACCCACCGAAATGTGAACACGCGCGCCTAGGTATAAGCGTCCTCTGAGTATCGTTATGCGAATTTTCAGGGGGTGGTGGGTCTGGATTCCTCGGATAACGCGAGGGCGTAAGGCGAACGGCGTAATGAAAGAATATTCGTGGAGCGAACGTTGGAAAAGTCCGCGACGTACCTGGTGCACGTACAGTACGAACGTGCGAGTGCACTGGGAAAAGTAATTGGGTTTAAATGACGAAACGCATCTAGTTTGACGCGTTTAATTGTTCTGATTGAAATACCGGTCAGTTTAACTAAATATTTAGTCTTTCCAACCGAATGTTTAGTTATTCTAACCAAGAAATGGTTAGTTTTATAAAAACAGATGGAGGATTCATATTTCACCAAACAGTTTTATCATAATCTCTAAGATTATGGTTAACCCTTAATTTCTACGACTAAATATCTTTCACGTAGCTGTTACAAGTGGTTCTTTCAGACCCACATCTTGTTTTATCAATAAAACACGTGTTATGTATTATAATATTTATTTTGAGAAGGGGCATACAAATATATATTACTTTAATATAATTAACACAATTCAAATGTAAGTTATTTACAATTTGGACAAATTAACGGTACGTTCCAAGCAAATCGGTATTTTTCATAGTGCGCAAACATAACTTGTGGGTTTGTGAGACCCAACTTGTAGTAGGGAAGGATTAAATTGGTCAAGTTTTTGTCCCAGTGTGCACTGAGAACACTGAAAAAAATAGCTTGGTTAATAAAATGACAAAACGCATCTGATTAGACGAGTCTAGTTACTCTAACCGAAATACCAATAGGATGAACTATAAATGTTCAGTCATTCCAACTACATGTCCAGTTACTGTAACCAGAAAATGGTCAGTCCGATCAAACAGACAGAGGATCCATATCGTCGGCTAAATGTGTTAACCTGCTAACTCCATATTTTACGATTTTAAGATGCTTTGATATTCGCCAACTTCATGGCTAGACTAGACTAAATAATTGACATACATTTTATTTAAAAGAAGGTTAGACAAATATTGACAACTATTGTGTTAAAATCTGTTGTCATATAAGAACTTTTGTATTGATCAAGACAATTTTTTTCTCGCTCCTGAAAATCTTACTTCATGTGGGTTAGCAGGTTAACATATTTAGCCGACGATATTTCACCAAATAGTTTGGTTATCATCTCCAAGATTTCAGTCAGATTGATCAAATATTTCTTCTCAATCCACAAATACACACACTCACTTCATTTATTTCGACAACCAAAGAAGAGTCAAAGTGTTCATAGATCCGAACTTCCGTCACGGCGAAATACCCACCTTCGTCGTACCGTCGACGGATGCATCCGAAGAAGGAAACGCGTTGCACGCGATACCCACCTCTCCTTCCTTTACCACGAGATCCTCGAAGGGCTTTTTCCAGCCCCTACTTACGAACGTAATTACACAGGCGCTACTCTTCCCTTATTGGATTTCGAGGAGATACGGGAGCGTCGTATTTCTTCAAAGATTACTCTCGCTGCAGTCGCTTGCTCCGCAATAAACCCCCTCTACTCCTATACCACGAACGCACGCTCGCGTACCGCGGGATATTAAATTAGTCACCACGCGCTATCATCGCGCTCGGCTTCCCGCTAAGGGAGAAAAAGAAGCCACGCTCGTTAGGAGGAGCGATCGACTCGACATCGGCATCGCGCGGCCGATCGTTCATCACCTCCCGCCGCGGCGGGGTAGAATTTCAACGCGCGCTCCCCCGGTGCTCCGAGGGGTGTTCGAAGCGAGCAACTCCGCTGCGCATCCGAGCAGCGAAGAATCAAAGCTTCATCGGCCCCGTAGATGATGCATCTGCATGGGACGTAAAGCTCAGTCGATCCTGAAATTGAGACTTCAAAGGGGCGCGCGCGGCATATTGCGCGAGGCCTTTGTAGCCGCTGAAAGGTGTAGTGGCGGGAACGGTTCTTCTCTCGCGGTGAGCGCTGCGGAAGCGACGATTCGACGCGCGAGCGAGAGGTGCGGTTGTTCGACCCTCGACAGGGGATCGTTTAATGAAAATTCTCCCGCTCGCTCTACAATTATTTTAGGGGTTAATTGTATATGCCTGCGAGATAATAATTAAACGCGTGCAGGTATTGTATCATAGGTATGAGGCTAAACTTACTCGCAGGGGAAGAAACTCGAATTACCGTTGTCTCATTATATTACGGGCATTTGTGGCTTATGTTTATATAATTCTTTTTTGAAGATTATAGTTTTATCTGTAACGAAGTCTTATATCGATGTAGGCCAATAGTTCATAAGTAATGAGATAACAGCGACTGGAGTTCCTTTCTTGGCGAGCAAGTTTAGCCTCGTGTGGAAATAAAATACACTGAGAAAAAAAAGCTTGTTTAAAATGACAAAACGCATCTGGTTAAACGATTTTAGTTATTCTAACCAAAGTACTAGTAAGTTGAACCTAATAATTAGTTATTCCAATTATATGTTCAGTGATAATTTTAACTGCACGTCTAGTTATCCAAGTCAAAAAATGGTCTCCAGGATTTTGGTTTGATTGAACAGATTTTTTTTTGTCCCAGTGTAGCCGTAACGTATTTTAGCGCATGCTTGTTTCGAGACGAGCGGAAACCCAACCGATCGACTCGATCGCGCGTCAGAACAGAGGATTGATCAAGGAGCGAAGCAAGGAGTCAGAAATGATCGCACAGAAGCCGAATATTCTTCGTGATTACGACACAATGGCGTATTTATAAGTGGATTACGTTGCTTACATCATCCTCTATACAACGTTCGTCTCAATATACATTAAATAAGTGCGTCGCAGAGAAGGGGTCGTGAATTCGCGTCTCTTCGTGAGAATCATCCGCTGGTTTCTCGATTCACCTTTACGTCCGCGGTACATGTGTATACCTACGGTAGTCGTCGACTCGATTTAACCGCCCCGGTTATATCGTTATAATCTTACAATGGAGAAGGAGTTAACTTCCTACGGCACCTGCCGGGATGCTGCTCCCGAACTGCGGCTTCGTATTATAGTTGCTCCGAGACGAAGCAAGCCTCGCAAGTAACTCGAGAATGGTTCACAGTCGACGAACGACTTTCCGGATAATGAGTAGCGCTGCGGCGTCGAGTGGCTCTGAAAACCTTCAAACCGTCGATTCAACGGCGGCTACAGTCGTTGCGCTTCCCTCGAATTACGCATCTCTGAAGTTGCATTGAAAACAAGGCGCTGTTACGCTGTAAGACGAAGAATAAGATTCTCCTTCAACCGATATGATTGCGCTACTGCGAGGGATTCGATGTACGTATTGTAGTTTACCACGGTGAAAAGAATTAACAATTTGCTGACTGAATTCGAGTACCTAGTGCAATTCTATTACGAGTGTTCGAATGTTGTATTACGGATCTACACACCGGGAGAAACAATTGCCAGTGTCAACAAAATATTTCTTGAGCCGAGAACATGATCTTAAAAATGTTTAATATCGATTCTTGGTCGAAGAATACTCGTATATATTCTGGATTCAAGTATACTTTCGTTGTGGGACGAGAAATTCTTTTTGCGTAAAAAAAGACAATTACTCGAACCTATCAAATAGTTCCTCGCACGAAGAAAACCATAGCTTGATTCTGGAACTATGTATATCATGTTTTTGGTTAACCCTCGCCGTACCAAAATAATTTTAAAACTTGGGATCCCAAAACCGGGTCAATTCTGACCCTGAACTGACTGAAAGACACAAACACATTTCTTCTTGATAATATTCAATAGCGAGTCATGGCAATCATAATTAAATAAGTTTTCAAAATATCATGCTTAATATTTTATTACGAAAAGACAACAATAAAGCAACTAAAACGATATAAATAAATGTTATAAACACATTTCAAAAAATAATTGTTTTTGAAAAATCCATTTTAAAGCCATATCATTCTTATTGTAAATCACGAGAACTCACGGAAGATTACTGAAAAAAAGTGACAGAGCCAAGAAATATCCTTGAAAATTTATGTTTCGGGTCCTGACTGACCCGGTTTCGGTGAAGCGATGGTTAAAGAACCCATTTTTTGGCACCGGCAATTGTTCCCCTCAGTACAGCTACGCTAATTCCGTTCGCGGCTGACAATTTCCCGACCCCTTCCCCTAACCTCCTTCGATCGTCGCTCGACGTCGACGCGCGCGGACGAATAATTATTCACCCGAACGAATAATTATTATTAATAATTATTCTTGTAATAATTATTAACAACAATCATGAATAATTCGCCCGGACGAATTTGCGGGTCTCGTCGAGCTGAAATCGTTTCTTCTTCCGATTCCGAATTCGAAGTGCGAGTCTACGGACTGTATTTACAACGAGAGATACGCGACGGACGACGAAGACGCTCGGCGCAACGGTTCGTTCCATCGTCGTTGCCGCACTCCGCGCTTCGTATCCCGTCGCGGCTCTTTCTTCGATCGGTTGTCGCGTATATAGATTCGTATACAAATCAACTATACGTAACGAGTCGCGGGGGCGAAACGCTGCGACGCGACGTCGGTTCGCCCTGCCATCGTCGCACGGCGCGAGCGACGAGACGATTTCGCCAAACCGACCGTCGCTAACGGCGAACGCGCGCGTTTCCAAGGGTTCGCGTAAACACGCAGTCGCGTTTCCGTAGTTAAACCACGAATACGCTCGTGCGGTCGAATAATTTCAAACGTGTCGACGCTCACAACCGCATCGGCCCGACGCGTTCGCGCGAATTAACGCGGACGCGATTACGCGATTTACGTACGCGCCGACGTACCGACGCCTCGAAATTTCCGGGCGACGCGCCCGTCGCGAATCCGTCGCTCACCCCCGATTCCTCGAGAGGGGGCGGAATGAAATGACGAAGGGGCGAATATTTTCGGGGAAGAAATTCTGATTGTTCGAGTCGTACGACTTTTCACTCTCGCGTCTGCTGTTATAAAAATGCCGGGCGATTTTATTATAATATCTCTTCTTCTTCTTCTTCTTCTTCTTCTTCTTCTTCTTCTTCTTCTTCTTCTTCTTCTTCTTCTTCTTCTTCTCGTCACTCGAAAAACTTGTGACGAAGAACGAAAAAAAACACATTTCGGCTTCGATCGATCGTTTTCCTCGTATTTCTTTTTATACACGATATTTACACACGGTGCTCGGTCGTCCGGTATCAGGTCTGATCCTTGAAAGTCCTTCCGACGTGTTTCTCCTTGACCGGCGGCTGCTGCTGCTGCTGGGTCTGCTTCGTCTGCCTGGACAGTCTCTTCTTCTCCTTCTTCACCGGAGGCGGCTTCTTCTTCTTCGTCAGCGACTTCACGTTCAGCGCCTGGCTGGCGATGTCCTCCCGGAAGGCCAGGAAACCCAGCTGGGCGTGCGACGCCTCGTTCAGGGCTCGGGACCGGATGCAGGCTCGGTATTGGTCGGTGGAGAGGCGCTGTCCTGGACCACCCGAGCACACCTGCGGGACACGATTAGGTCGAAGGTTACATTCACGTTTCAGTTGCTGGAAATTCTTCTTGGTGGTTTTTTTTTAATTCTATCAAAGGACTAAAATTACGGGATTTCTCTTAACTCGTGACAGAAGAAATTTCTGAAGAATTGAAATATCTAATTATTAATTATTTTATCGATGAAAAATCGATGTAGTCGTTGATTTGTCGAAATAGCAATACGAGGCGTACGTTCTACACTGAGAAAACAGTTTATTTACAGTTAATATACGTACAGTTGATTACGGCGAAAGAAATATTTGTTGGGCCGAGTAAATATTCACACATTAGCTGTTGCTCTATTTCTGTTTGAACGAAAGAAACATTTTAATGATTAATGTGTGATATGTATAATATATATTTACTTGATGCAACGAAATATTTATTTCGCTATAATTAAGTTTACATTTATTAACTACAAATAAGTCCTCTTTTCAATGTACGTCATACCACTGGTAAGGTAACCGTCCCAATAGTCGCGGATGGGGTGTAAAAATTCATACAACAGACTTTACTCAGGGTTCTTATCGGTGACATTTCCTGCATGCATCCATAATTATCGAAGATTTTTTTTCCCACTAGCCGTTCCATTTTATCTCATTCAGTAATTTAAATTACGCTCCGAAAATGTAAATTAAATAAAATTAAATACGTCCGGCTACTGCAATAGGACGTGTCCTGCTATTGGAACGGTTATCTCAAATACAGAAGCTCATCGATATTTCGCGCTGATACAAAATCGACTCGACTTAGCCGTCGGTAAGGAGCGAAGGCAACGGCGCGTAAACACGTCGTTTCGAAATTGGCCGACTATTTGCCGGGCTCGCCGCTGCGCGATGTTTGCCGGCGATGCTGCAACTCTGATTGCTCGGGGAACATTTGTTTGCACGCTCCGTCGGAGGTGAAAGGGTGAGAGAGCAAGAGCGATCCCGCGAAAAAATCGCGAGCACCCTCGGCATACGTAATTACGCGTGCCGGTTGTACGCCCCGGAAAGAAACGAGCTTTTCCGGCACCGCGCGCGGGCATAATTCGGGGGAGGGGGGCTCGAACTCGCCGAATCTCCACCCCTCCCGATTCCGCGCCGATAAATCGCGAGTGAATCGAATCCCGCGCGCTTATTGGAAAAATTTCAGCTCGCCCACCCCCTTCCGCGTATATTGTTCCTCGCCGAAGGAGAATCGGCCAAGGGATGGGAGGAGGGGGAAACTTTCCAAGGGAGACCGGACGCGCTGCGATGCCGGAGACCGCGCGCGTTCCTCCGGCTTCTCTCCTGGTCCTCTCTCCACCCGCTCTCCGACAATTTACGGAAAGGCAAGTCGCGTGCGGAAATAATTACGGGGATCCCGATGTTCTCCAAAGAATTTCGCATAGACGCCACGCGTACACACGCAAGGCTGTTGTAATTATTCGAGCGATATACCCTTGCCGTGCGAAGCAAATAGAAGAATTTCTCGTTAAGATCCCGCGGAGGGTGCACGGGACGCGAATCGCGTTGGAAAGCGTAAGAGAGTAGGGGAAGCTGCTGTACCTAGAGCATGGTGTACCTTGAAACGCTTCGTATTACGACAGATATCGCCATCTATCAACTCAGAATTAAGGTATAATCCTCACTTGCTTGACCTTCAGTAGTGCATTCATGTTTCACTATTTATGCCGTTTAAATATTTTCCCAATCAGAAATTAAAATTTTCAATAATCGTTTCAAGGTACAACAGCTTCTCCTATACAGGATCGTATGCGTGTATGTTATCGCGGCGCCGCCCAGATAACACAAGCCAGAGAGTTGTCTTCCAGTCATCCGTACAGTAGTCTGATGTCTCGCTTTTTGATAACTCAAATTTCGAGTTATCCAAGAGTCATCTTTCGGATAACATGAAATCAGAGTTAACAAAAAGTGAGAGATCGGACTGTCTACGGATTACTTCAAGATGACTTTTTGGATTGTGTCATCTGGGCTGTAATGATGTTAAGGATCCAGTCAGAATCGGATAAGCCGCCATGCTTGTAAATGTTCGTTTAACAAACACATAACTTTATAAAAAGTTCCTAGCACTCCTCAGAATGAACAAATCATTAATTACTAAATTGCAATAGTTTGTCGTGAAAAACGAAAAACGAATTCGATGGCCTTCTTTACTATAGTAATTTGTCAGTAAAATCATTTTTATTTATAAATAAGGATGGATTTTTAAATTCTCACTAGCACCACCTGATTTTCATTATTCAGATAAACTCTGCATGTAACTGAGTGTACGTGAAACATGGCGACTCTACCAACTAGGTATTGACGAGTAAAATTTGCCCACAAAGCCTGTGTCAGTGAACGGGCTAAAATGTCACGATACCCTTCTAGGGTTAAAACATTCTCGGCTAACGCATTCGAAATCGGGGTGCCGTCGTTTCTCCCTGCACTGAGAAAAAAAAAAGATTACAAATTATTCCGTTAGAAGGATAAACTGAGTACGAAAGGTAAAATAGACCAAAAATTATCATAAGGAAGGTTTAATTTTAAACCCTGGAAGGATAATTTTTGATCTATTTTACTTTCGTACTCAGATTATCCTTCTAACAGAATAATTTTTAATCTTTTTTTTTCTCAGTGTGGTCGGACTTCAAGTCAGGGCCGCAAGGTGACTCGTCCAAACCTACTTCATACTTGTCGTAGCAACAAAGACACTTTATTGCTGTTATTATTATGTTCACACAATAAAGGGAAGTTGTACCTTGCGAGTACGAGACTCCGGAGTACTTATACGCTATCTCGTTTCATCTCGCGGATAAAGTTTATATCTCTCGTATAAAGAGTTACGACTTTGAAATAGATGGTGTACAGGTAATTCAGCGGATTCAGGGTTTAACTGCGAGAGATAAGCTTTACAGGAATGCCGCGGCTCGACGTAATGGCTTATGTGCACGAGTATTTTGCGAGGAGGTGTGAAACGAAATTAGACCAGGGTGAAAAATCAGAGTACCCCTGAAAAAACACACCGAAGCTCCCCCGCGACAAATACATATATCCTCGAACGTCGAAACGCTCCGAAGTATCGCTACGAAGATCTCGCTTCGACGTCAGAGAATTTCATATGTACGTTGGTATGCGTAGTCGTGCTGCCGGGCTTCGAAACTATTCGGCCAATACCGAAATTACACCGACATCGGCAACGTACCGAGGCGGGGCGATTCTACCGTCCCCGCGTCGTTTACCCTTTCCCCACCCCGCCCGCCGGGGTGGAAACCCGCTCACCCGGTACGGCTAATTCCATCGCATAGATAACGCGGCCTGGAGCATTTCTACGGAAGAGATACCCCGTGATCCCCTCCGCGGTTCAAGACGTCATACACGTCCAACCCCCGACCCGGCCGTGTCCATTGAACAGCGTCGTTGCGGGAAAATCGTCGCAACGCTGCGGTAAATTCAATCGGTAGGCCGATCGTTGGAGAGCGGTTCTCGGATAATTGCGTTATAACGGACCGCGATGCGAATTGGTGGGATAAATAGGGCTGCACAGGGGCTGCTACGCGGAGGGATGAGGAGGTGCGGCGAGGGAAGATCGGTTGCAGAGACGAGGAAATCCGATTAAATTTCCAGCGACGATCGCTAAACTCGGCCGTATATCGACTGACGGATCCCTCGGAAAATTCGAATTCCGGGGGATTTTGAGGGATATCGCGGGGCACTGTAAGCTCTCGCAGCGTACGAGGGCCGGGGAGCGGGGCGAGATTTTACGAGACGCTTAAAAGTCACGGGATTTGAGCCTCGTGGGGTGGGTTCGCTTCGAAAGTCGTTTTGTGACGGTTTCTTTCGTTTTTTTTAGTGTTTCGAATTTTTTTGCGGGGTTGACTTTCAAAGATCATCCAATTTCTATCTTACGTATTATTTCTAGAAGGTGATTTTTTGTGGCAAACATTTTTCTGCCATCATACGAAACCAAAAAACGATAAATGAGCTCATTTTAAAGATTAAATTCTCCGTTTCTGACGAATCGTTAATTTACAATTGCATAATTGTATTATCTGTTTAAAGATCGAAGGTAAAAATTGGCCGTTGGCAAAGATAACGCATAATTTACAATCATTCCATATTTTCTGCATCTACGCTCCCCATCTTCCGTCGTTTGCAGAATTTCCGCACGGATCTTCTAGTGTATTTATAAATCTAATATTCAGTATCTCGAATTCGGTTCTAGTATTAATTATTTTTATTGCAGATTAAAAAAAATTTGGACAACATTATCTACCCCGTATTTTTCCATTTTCCACCTTACACGAGCTGGAAAACGATATTTTGAAATGCAGCTACATAATTTCACGAATTTCACGAATTATCCTCACGTGGGATATCATCGCACTCTTTCCAACAGAGGCACGATAAGTAGACGCTTCATTTATAAGTGAGTACCTACTTCCACTGTTGAATATTCGCGCGCGAGTTAAGAATTCACTCGGTAGCTCTCCATACTGGCGCGCGCTCTGTAAATATTAAAATGCATTCGCGTACCTGTATACCCGGCATAACCGGAACGCTCGATATATACAGATATATCCCCGGCGAGAGGAGGCCACCGTTGTTGCGGAGGAGCACCAGCTGCTCCGCGCGACTTTATGTCGAGCCCCATTAGCGCTGGGCGAGGGAAGAGAGGGGGAGGTACGTTCCATTCAGGACTTTCAACCAGGGGAAATCGTGATGATAAAAATCTGCGCGAGTCTCTCCTCCTGGAGATCCGGAGCAGATGCTCGCGCTCGTCGACGACGGGCTAAGCCATCGCGAAAGAGAATGGGGGAGTTGTGTGCAGGATGAGAACGATGATATGAGAAAATGCACATTGCATGCAGTTGGTTTTGCGGTAGAAAAGTATGAGTGTTGTTGGTTCCATCGCACCTTTTTCGTCCGATTGATGTGTTATCGGGGAAATGTCTTTTATGATTTTTTTAAGTATTGAGAATCGACATTGGCGCCTCGCTATTTGGGGCAAAAAAAGCACTATTGTTAACACAGTGATTTCGCGTGGCGATTGCTTTAAATCTGATGCTTGTAAGCAGAAAGCTATCAAGCTCACATGATCACCTGTCATTTTTCTCACATTCTTTTCGGATTTTGATTAAATGGTTTGCCGCGAGGGGTATTACGTTCTTCTATAATAGTCCTGTGAGAAGGATTTGTTTCTGCCCAACGATAGATTTCCTCAACTTTCAGTAATATTTTTCTATTTTCTAACACAGATTTTTCCGTATTTTCGTATATAACTAGGTGTCATGCGACGCTACATTGAATAAGTCACGCCACCATGTCGGTTCCCAATAATTGGAAAATTTTTGTCATAAAAACCTTTGGATGCCAAATATGAAAGATCCCCGGGTCCGTCGCGCGAATGACTTTGATGTTGCTCCTGACGTATTTACGGTAGAGCGTAACGTCCTCGCCACCCCATCCGACGATGTCCTCGTCGAAGCCTCGGACCCTGAGGAAGTCGGACCTGGCGGCAGAGTCATTCTTGTTGCACTGAATCTCCATTTTGCACATACGCGATCAGCGATTCCTCGATTAGCGCGAGAGTCACCTATACTGGCAGGTCATTCCGTAGCCAAAGTCCCTCCAGAATCCCGTGTCCCTCGAGATCACAAGTTGATCCGTTTCGGGCGGCACCTCCCTCCCCTGGAGGGTGTACACAACGTGGGGGTTGTAGAGGCTGAAGACAATGGGATAATAGACCTTGCGTCCCGGCGCCGTGTTCCATCTACACCTGAAACAAAGCGAGCGTCCCCAAATTCCAGAAGCGTGCGTCGTCACCTTCGCTGCGTCGAGATATCCTTCGGGACGAAGGGCGCGGGATACGCGTCGGAGGAACAAAGACGAGGCTGACGACATCAAGTCGCAGCTCAACGTCGTCGACCCCCGAGTCGCCCACGCGCATACGTACCTACGTTTCGACCCTTCACTTTCCTCTCTCTCTCTCTCTCTCTCTCTCTCTCTCTCTCTCTCTCTCTCTCTCTCACCTGTCCAAAAATCTCGCACTAAAAACGACGTCCACGTCGCACATGAACAGTAAAACGTCCTCTTCGCTGCCCCAGGAGCGTTCCGCGCCGACCCTGAGCCCTTTGCCCCTCGAGAAGGTCTCGTTGAGCGCCAGGAGACGCAGATTCTGATTGGTCCCGCCGCTGCCGCGCGTCACGAGTACCCTCGACATGATGGCTCTGGCCTCGGAGAGTCCTTCCGTCCCGAAGTACACCACGGTGAGGTGAACGCGTCTGTCGTTCTTCAGGCCTATCTTGACGAACTTATCCATGAAGCTCTGAAAGGTGCCGGTGCGTCCCGACAGCGGCAAGATGATGTGTATCAGCTCCTTCTCCCTGGACCGCTGCCTCTCCGTGGCGACGAACTGTATCGGCGCGTACGGCCTCATCAGGGTGATCTTCGTGTACCCGCTGGGCGAGCCAACCTGGGCGCTCTTGTTCAGGGTCTTCGTTCTGAAGTACATCTCGTACTGAGTGCCGGTAGTGGGCTCGATCCTGTAGAGGCCCTCGAGGAAGTCTTCGAGGGTGTACTTGGACGGCAGGCTGACGTTCTTGTTCAGAGTGTCGACAGCCTTCAGCAGCGCCTCGAGGAGATCCTTGCGCTTGAAGCCGATCGGCTTCTCGACCACTCGCTTGCCCAGGCCCAGGTCCACCGGGTAGAGCCTCGAGACGGTGAAGTGGCTGAAGGCTATCAGTTCGTACTCGTTGTTCAGCGGCAGGCCCTGCGTGATCTCGGCCAGCTCCACTTGGCGCCTCGCCGCGAGGCAGTCGCCCGCGTCGCTGGAGTTGGTCAGCGGGGAGGTCTCGCCGTGACCGGGAGGTCCGCCTGAAAGCAGACGGGAAGACGGGTTTCGAGATAGTCCAGGAAAGTTGTCGTTTGAAAAAAAAAAATTCCGGACAAACTGATTTTTTCAGGGTTTGTCAGCGACTGTCTCCTAAGTGTAAAATTAGCAAAATCGGAAACTTTCCCCTGGGACTTTCAGCAAATTGTCCCTTATGGAAGTTGTTCATAATAAATGTACAGACAACTTTTCCTTATGAACTTTTTTTGCAACTTGATTATTTTTGGAGGTAGCGCCCAGTACACGAAGAATTGGGGTTCAATAACCGGCCGCTAAGTCCGGAAATAATAAATTTATAAACAACTTTCATAAGACAAAGTAATAGAGAATGTTCTTATGTACAATTTCAGTCTAATAATTTTGTTATAGCATAATTTTCAAAAAAACAGTCTCTATTCCTCAAATGTCCAAGGGGAAAGTTTCCGATTTTGCTAATTTTACACTTAGAAGACAGTCGCTGACAAACCCTGAAAAAATTAGCTTGCCCGGAATTTTTTTTTTCACGCTATGTACGGCGATACAACTTTCCTGGACTAAGAGTATCGAAGGAGAAAGGGGATGAAACGATTTCGCTCCCCGCCCACGAGGAGATCTCGGCTACGACCGAGTGATATCCACGCGAGACGGGACGAAGTCGCGTATCTCGAGCTCGAAGGACGACGCGGGACACGGTACAAAAGCAGTTTGATCATTTCATATTTCCTCGTGGGAATACTTCCGGCGTATACGTACGTACGCACGGATGCAATGCACTTCGGAGAAACTCGCGATGCGAGAGGGAATACGCCAATAGCGCCGTAGAGTTGTGACGCCCTTTCAGCCCCGCTCTCCCCGTAATAGCGGGGTCGTAAAATCAATGCTTTACGATCGAAGTGATACCAAGAGCTCGGTTACCGTAGTTACTCTGCTTCCTGTACACCGCTCGGTTGCACCGCGTGCGCGGGAGCCGACACATCGACGGAATGTGTTGGTGTAAAGCCCCGATAATAAAAAGCCGAGTGAGCCGCCGTCGTGCGCCGTCATCCCCGCTCGCCCCTCCGCCCGAAGGAGGGCAATGGTATATGTAGAGGTTTACCGGTTGTATAAACTTTTTCTCCTCCCCTTTACATTTCCACGCAGACATTTCAGACGCCGCGTCGTGTCTCTGAAGCGTTTTCTTTCTTCTCGCTGTTTCATCCCCGGATCTCGCGCTCTCTCGCCCCTTCGCCCTTCGTCTCTTTTGCCGTATGCCCGCGCGATACGAATTTCGCCGTACCTCGCGTCGCGCTTTGGAGGGGGTAGCGAAGTACGAGGCCGAAAGAGGACGCCCTGGCGAATAAAGACGGTTCCGGTGCGGAAGGCGCTGCGCTGCATCGCACTCGCGAGCTTGCATCCCTTCGGGCGATTAAATCTGCGCTCGCGAGAGGGTACGACTTTAGATCTGTCGCTGGGAGTATTGCTGTGTTGTAGCTCGTAGAACTTTTTTTTTCCTCGTTGATTTTTATACGTGCGCATGCAAGGGTGGAATATCCGTGTTATGGCTTTTTCCTGAGGGATTCGACTGTTGGGTATTCGTGCTGTTCTGGACGATTCGGTAAATGAAATCGTGAGAGGACAGTCGAGCGTGAAGCTGGGGAATTTCTTTCCACCCTTACACTGAGAGAAATAATTGCTGTGTCTCAAGAAATGTTTTCTTCAATCAAAAAAATGCTATAATTCCAGAATCAAGCCATGGTTTTCTTTGTGTAAGAAAATGTTTTCTTCAAAAATGTTCTTTTAATAAAAAAAAATAATATAATTTCAGGATCAAGTCATGGTTTTCTTCGTACGGTCTTTCTTCTTTTTTCGTGCAGGAAGAATTTCTTGTTCCCACAACGGTATTCTTGTGAATGAAGAATATAATATTTTCTTCGATCGAGAGAATCTGTATTTTTAAACTTTTCTAAGAGCATAATGTTCTTGACTGAAGAAACATTTTTTGACACTCTAGCAATTATTTTTCTCGGTGTACGGATTGAATATTCATGTAATGAGTGTCATTTTGTAAATACAAGTACTAAGGGAATATTACAAGTATCGTAAAGTTGTGAGGATAAAGGACGAATAAACCCTTCCATCCCTACGTCTACCAGGAAGATATCGATCACGAAGAAATGTTTAACAGGATTTCATTTAACAGTTGATTTCTTCCTTCTTCTTCGAACCGACTGAACGAGACGAGGTCGTCTCTTCGTAAAACAAAAGCTGGTTTCTCCGCGCGGCAGGAAGTAATTCTTAACTGTCAGCGAAAAGGAGATATCTGAAAGCGATCCTTCGGGCGTTCCACCCCGCGCAGCGTTTAGCGGAAAGCTCGAAAACGAGTACGTAAGGCTTCTAGTCGATTTCGCCAAGAGATTCATCCGATTCCACACACGATCGACGAGAAGAAATCCAGTACCCTTATTACTAAGGTCAGCAAAGGGGATGAATGAGGAACATTTTTCACGATTTCCTTTGACTCCGCGAGGCTCCTTCTTCCTCAAGCGAAAAAAAAAGCCAAGTCCTTCAGACGGTTTCTGTGTAAAATGAAGAAAAAGCTAGGTTTTCTCGGGTGCCGAGCGTTTTTTAGCCGTTCTACAGAAAGAGAGATTTAAAAGCGAGTCCCGAAGAGTTCAACCCCGCCGCGCAGCGTGCCTCAGAAAATCTCAAACCGACCCGAAAGCCTCGGAATCGGTTCTCCTCTTCACCAAAGCCGCTCGCTGGTCCCTCTTAAATTTCTCAACCTTCTTTTCTCTCCCTCTAACTACTTTCTTTTTCCACTCCCGCTGCGACATTCACCGCGCATTTCGCGAAAAGTACGAGTGCCTCTGAATCGTATAACAGTTGCCGAAGCGGGGCTCGTTTTTTTCCGACGTGCTTAGCGCGGGAGGCAGAGGAGTGACGCGAGTAGGTCGTAACAATAAAGGCCATTCTGGGTAATCGCTATTTAAAGAACCTCGCCAACTCGGACTGAATGCGCTCCGCCGTTGCTCCGCCGCTGCCGCTGCTGCTCCCTCCCTCCCTTCCTCGTTCCACTCGACGTTCGAGTGGCGCGAGAGGCTCGCTTCCGGAGATCGTTATAGGCGCGCAAAGTGCAGCAGTTACGAATCCGCGGTGCGCCATCTACCGGGATAGAGGATGCGCATACCTCCTCGTTGCGAGAATTCGTCGAGTGGGACGATTACGCGCGCGCGGGTCGTCGAATCGTGCTCCTCTGAATTGCAAATCGCGAAACTTCTCGTCGCCCGCTCGCGCGCGCTCTATGAAACTAATCTTGGAGTCCACGCCCGAAATACCGGTCTTCGCGATTCCCTCGCCTCTCGTATTTATTTTGCCGACTAATCAACGGGGATCGCAGAGTCGCATCCGGTTTCTCGCTCGGAGTCGAGTTTCGAGGGCGACTTTGGAAATCTCGTCGAAACTTTTCGCGAAGCCTGATTCGGCACCCGGCGGAAGTTAAAGGCGGTTCCGTCGCGAGTAGCCCGAGAGTCCGTCGGACGCCGATTCTCCGCCCGGAAGGTATTCGTGAATTATCGACGAATTAAACCGCCAAGTCGATATCCCGCAGTTGCATCGTAACTGCAGCGGAGCGAGTTATATTCCGTCCCTTATACGCCTGCGGGGGTAACTCGCCTATTCTGCGGAGAATTCAATAGGGCCTACACCGGAGGAATTACAGAAGTTTGACGGCGTTTTAGATCTGCCCCCGGTCCACGACCGGTGCGGCGAATTGCTCGTAAATTATCAAATTCCGAAATTGGACCGTGTCTATGGCCAATTACATCGTTGCAGCTAACGTTTCCGCTGTACGTATGCAATGTGGTCATCCCATCCATCACAATTTTATAAAAATAATAGTTGCATTCGGAAACTGAAACGTAATAAGATTCTGTCTCATCAAAAAAAAAAAAACGATTTTGTTGATTGTTGCAAGTAGGAGAGCGTAAAATATGAAAATCTTCAATTAAATTTCGCGCCGGATGTGACGTGTTATATCCCAACGTCGAACGCACTGCGCGCATGCGTTTTCGGCAAGCGTCGAATGGTATTTGGCATTTGTTTACATTCGTAACCAATCACGGCTTTCGTCGCTTTCTAACCAATCAAAAAGGCGGGATATAAGATGTCATATGAAGGCAGACTCTTTAACTTTCTTGTTAATTTCCATTTTTTTCGCGTATTAGGAGAAATAAATTTAAAAAACGAAAAAATAGGGGTATTTTTTTTTCCTGAACTTTCATAATCCGAGAAAAAAAATTGACAGGATGACCCTATTGTAAATTCGAGGGAAGAACTAGGTGATTCATCTTGAATGAACCGTATGCGTGTGGAGTTTATTTTCGAGGTGCATTATTTAATTCTTAGTAAATAAGGCATATTTCGAATTAACATAAATTCCACATATATACATATAGAAGATCGTCGAAAGCTTTCGATATGCAGATGAGCCAAGTAGCGTGGCGGGCTTTAGAGCATAAGCTCTCCGGGGATGCTGCGCTCGAGAAATCGCTATTAGCAGCCTGACGTCGCGGTCGTTGTCGTACGATCGAACGGAGCTATGAATATGTAAGAGACGGCGGTTTGTGCAGCCCGTTCTGACTGACTAAGTTCCGGTAATAAGCCTCCTGCGCCGCGCACCGGTATATGGTTGGAACGACGTCCGCTGCAGCTCTCAATGGGTACTTTTTTTTTCACGTACTACACTGAGACAAATAATTAGGTTAAAATGACAAAGCGCGTCTACTTGAACGCGTTTGGTTATTTTATCTGAAATACTGGTCGGCTGGATCAGTTATCAAGTTATTCTAACAAAATTTTTAGTTATTCCAACCAAAAAGTGGTCGGTCTAACCAAATATGTAGATCAAGGATCCGTATTTCATCAAACAGTTTGATCTTCATCTCTAAGATTTTGGTTAAATTGGCAAAATTATTTTTCTCCTTGTACACTGAGGAAAATAACAAGGTTAAAATGACAAAACGCATCTAATTATATACGTTTAGCTACTCTAACCAAAATACCGGTCAGTTGAACTGAATATTTAGTTATTCCGACCGAATATTTAGTTATTCCAGTGTAATATTTAGTCCAAAAAGTGGTCGACTTAGTCAAACAAATGGGAAATCCATATTTAACCAAACAGTTTGGCCATAGTCTTCTAGATTTTGGTTAAATCGAAAAAATGATTCTTCTCGGTGTAGTAGCGACAAAAAAAAGAAACTACTTTCCCACACGTATTTCGTAAAAATCACGCATAAATCCACGGTCCATTTTCTTTTCATCCCCTATTTACGAATATTTTTCGACCTATTTATACGGAAAACAACGAAAAATCAACGTCACGATATATTCTTAAATCGCCAATATTGCCTCGCGTTTCAACACCGCGAGGAAAATATTTTTCCCCGTTGCTGGAAAACTCCGGCTCTCATAATTCAGCGCGACGCGAGTGCGTGCGAGTTCCTGCAGTGTCTCGAGAAGCGACGGGATGGCGGACTAGGGCATGATCCAGTCAACAGGGGTGAGAGCACCCTTCGGGTCGGTACGCGTGGTAAGTACACATATAGCGTGACTTCACCGAACAAGTATGCCCCAAGTTGTAATGGAGAAGAGGAGTAGGAGCAACTCCCTCTCGCTCCTCTTTCCCGACGGAGAACCGAGTACGAGGTAGACCTCTCTGCACGGTTGAAAGCATATAGGTGGGATAGGCCGCCCCTCGTTCAGCCATCGCGCTGACTCGACGGGAATTGTGAAGACGACCAAAGTTTTCGCTCGATGCGAATAGTTTGACGAACCGGCTCAATTTCGAGCTTCTCGTGCGTAGATAAGTTATACCTATCCGTGTATAATACCCGTGTATATTTGCGCATCTATCGACGTCACCTTCGCTGAGCTCGAACAATGGGCACGATCGACTGGCGAAATGGCATGGAATTTAACAACAGGCTTTAACGATGATTCCAAGCACGGAAAATCGATCTGCAATAAACTGCGCGCCGAGCTCGACGTACAATGCAAATGCACTGCTGCGCGCCACTCACCAGTCAACTGAAGTATTTGCAGCTTCAGTGATCGAATTTCTGCAGTGAGCCTCTCAACCTCGAGCCTCGTCTCCTCCTCGCGCTGATTCGCCTCTATCAAGCTGGCCGCCGTGACAGGACCTGAAGTTCAGAAAGGATAACAGTCGTTAAAAAAAAGAGTGAAATAAATATACGAGGTACACACCGAGGGAAATAATTGCAAGTGTCAAAAAAAATGTTTCTTGAATCAAGAACTTAATAATATGATCTTACAAACTTTTAAGAATACAGATTCTTGCTCGCGAAGAATACATATTTTTGATTCAATAATACCGTCGTGGGAAGAAGAAATTCTTTCTGCGCAAAGAAAAAATAATGATTCGAGTCTGTAAAATATTTTCTTGCTTGCAAAGGAAACCATGGCTCGATCCTGAAATTATATCGTGTTTTTGGTCGAAGAAAACATTTTTTTTGGCACCAGCAGTTCAACGATCAAATTTTATTTCGCACTTTTTTTTCTAATTATAGTACCACTAGGTGGGCCTTAGTTAGTACATCGTATATATTTCCCCCATTCGCGAAAACACGCCCTCTCTCCGCGCGGGATGCAAAAGACGCGCGCGTGATATAAATTTCGACGCGCGCCGCATGCAGCGGCGTCTCGTTGCGCCAAGTGCTCGCGCACTTGCACATAAATATACGCGCGCGTGCACGCATCGGCGTTACGATGAACGACCATTTCGCGGCTTCGCGAAGTCTCGAAATATCACATTACATTTTTATCCGGCTTTCGCGCGGTGTCTTGTTTACGGAGTGACACGATGGAAGCTGCGGGCGTTTCGCGAGCGTTGCAGTCGCTGGAAAATGCATTTAGCGACGGTTGCGCTCGTTCTTTACCGACTGGAATTTTCACCAGCCGCGCTGGGGCGAGGGAAAACGCGAAGGGTGGTGGTCGACCCCATTTCGCGCCGCGCGAACAAACGCAGCGGTGCAACGGCGGGGAAGGGGATCGATAACCCGCAAGAAGCCGACGAGAGACTGTCACGGAGGTGCGAAACGTGTTCCGACGCTCCACTTGACGTTGCACCGGTATAGGTGCGACGTACCGCGGCTCGCGATGGAAATGAGAAGCCTTTCGCGACGCGCTGGGACTGTCGGTAAAGCGAGACGCGTTTCCCGGTGCAGGTCGACGAGCCGGGTCTGATGGATCGACGTGTGTCGCGATTAATCGCGCGAATTTGCATTTTTATCTCGAAATTTTTATCCGTCGCGTTTGAGGGGCCTCGCGTACATTTCAACCGCGCACGTGGCTTGCCTGAGCGCGTTAATTAGCGTCGCCCCGACGTTGTATTCGGTAATGAGCGTCGTGGCATCTCGCTGGAAAGTCGTCCGCATACCGGAGAACGGATATATCGATCGGGTCGCCTTCGCTCTGGCGGTGTAATTTTTTTTTTAAGTTCAAAGATCAATTCCCCCGCGATATTTCCTACGGAGCTCGCGGGAACGCCTGGGAAATGGCGCGGTGCCAGGCTCTTTCGAAGGCAGTATCGAGGTGTATCGAAGCGACGACGTGTACTTTTACCTACGCGTAGGTAATATACACGTTATATATGTAGGAGAAAGTTACGGAAATTGGACCACTCGAATTTCCCCTGACTACCGCGATTTATTCCGGTGACCCCGGGAGCCAATCGAAATCCAAATATTAGGTATTTTAAGTCGTTCGAAAAATTGGAGAGAAGGAAAGTCATTTTCTTTTTTATCATTCGCGCACGCATCGCCGTTATTTCATTGCGTCTCGCATTATGGTGACGCGACGATAGGTGACGTCTATACTCATGCGACGTGTATTCGTACACTGAGAAAAATAACTCGGTTAAAATGACAAAATACATCTGATTAAACGGATCAAGTTATTCTAACTATATTCTTAGTTATTCTAACTAGAAAATGGCCAGTCTAACCGAACAGATGGAGGATCTATATTTGTAGAGTAGCGGGGCTAATTGGTCTAAGTGCCAAAATTCCATGATTTCGGATTTTTTCTACAAAACGACCTGTGCGCCAAGGCCAATGCAGAGCTATGTGATTTAAGTGCCAACGCACTTTCCTTTTCGTTGTATAAGCCGTGAAAAGGTGCGCTGAAAAAAGTATTTAGCTAATCCAGCTATATTTCTTGGTGCCTCAGACACAACTAGAAAAATATTGCTAGCGTAGCAAGAATTCTTGCTATTGCGAAGAAAATTATCACTGCAATTACTATAATTTTCTAGTTATGGCCAGATTTCTTTGAGTGTGGTCAAATGTCAGTTTGGTTTCACTGATGGGCAGTTTTTCTTACTTTCCTGGGAAAAATGTCTTTGGCACTTAGATCAATTAGCCCCGCCACTCTGCATTTCACCAAACGGTTCGATTATGATTTTCAGGATTTTGGTTAGATTGACTAGCTCGTATTTTTCTCAGCGTAGGAGAGCCAGAGAAAACGGAGAGGCGGAGGATAAGAGAACAATCGAAAGAGTGACAGAAAGAAGCGCACGGTTTATAAAATTCAGTTACAATATTTGAAATAACGGTACGAAAAGGATGAGAGGGAAGAGGAGGGGGGAGTGGCACGGTACCAGATTGAATTTCAACGTGACACCCGTGGAGCGCCGTGCTCCAGTGCGTACACAACTGCGTGCGTAGTCGCTGGAAAAGCCTCTGCATATCGACGATTCCGCAAAACCCAAAACGCGACGCGATCTCTGCGTTTAAATGTCGTTGACAAATTTTCGAGAACAAGCACCGTGCCGGTGGCCGTCGTTTCTCGCACGGTTGCGCTCCCGTTGATTGGATGGCCTGTTGGGGGGGGGGGGGATCTGACGTTCTCATTTTTGGACATTCGGTCGCCGCGGGGGATCGATAGTCGAGATAGGGACGCCCTGACGCTCGTGCCAAAACGAATTTTGCGGGGTGTTCGTACTTCGGGCGAGGGAGGATGGCAGAGTTTCTCTCTCTCTCTCTATCGGACTCTATTGAGTTTCATTTATGAACAGATCAAAGGTCAATCAAGGCGAGCCGGTGAAACGTCAAACGGAGACCGATACACAAAAGGCTTCAGTTAATAAATCGAAAGTAGGAGTAATTTTTCTCCAATTACACACTCAACAAAATTTGACCACAACTAGAAAATTATAGTAACTGCAGAGTGTGATAATTTTCTTCGCAATAGCAAGAATTCTTGCTACGCTAGCAATATTTTTCTACTTGTGTCTGAGGCAGCCAGAAATGTAGCTGGATTAGCTAAATACTTTTTTCCGTGCAATTTCTTCGTTTCCCCGTTCATCGAACCTACGGTTCTCGCATCTTTTCGTATCTTCGCCCGAAGATTTACCCGCAAAAAAAAGAATCTCACCGATTCAATCAGATATTCACTCCTAAATTGAATGACGAATCAACAATTTCTTTCTCACACCCCTTACCAAATACGACGCTTTGCTTACTCGCGCGCGAACGAGGTCATCGCTAATTTATTGCCAGGGGAGGAAAGCACGTCACAGGTGCGCCGGGACGCTACGAGGCGAGGGTTGGAAAAACAGGGTAGCCGCATTCGAGGATACCGCGCGACGACGCACGCTCGCCGTCGCACAGAGGTGGTATCTACGTGCCGCTTCGTCCTCGAATAATAGACTTGATAAATCTGGCGCTCGGCCGTTCGCGTATATTTTAGCGCGGGACGCGTATAATCCCCGTAATGACCAGCGTCGCGCAGACACAAGAGGGAGGTGATTCGGGTGCTCGCTCTAATTACCCCCGACACATTTGTCTTGCTTATACGAAGAGGGCGGGCTGCGGATGGAGGGCAACGAAAGAAAGGGGTAAGGAGCTTGCTTCCGCCCGCGTCTCGGGGAGGAGGCCACTGGGTCCTCCTCGCCGAGAGGGCTCGGCCCGACGCGACGCTCGGAGAGGCACGCGACATTATTTATATCGTCGTGCACGAGAGGTACACTCTACTTTGCGCTGCCCCGCCTCCCCCTCTACACGTATATTCCGAGCTGTACACCCGAACTACTTGGAAGCGGGAGGGAGGGTGCGCGGGGGTCCTTAAAATTAATATTTATAAACACGGAGGCGTGGGAGGGTCTGCTGGCGATGGCCGGGGGGATAAGGAGCAATAAGGACGTGCCAAGCTTCCTCGGGATCGTCGTTGCAACACATTTCTCAGACACGTGTACGTAGGGGTAACAGCGGCTGATCTCTGTCCGCGCGCAAAGTTCGACGGGGTGGAACGGCAGAGAGTCATATTTTATTCGACGAGATAATTCGGGGGGAGAGAGAACGATAGAATTTTAATTTTGTGGGTGAAAAATTAGCTTTACCGTGCTTTATTAATTGCGATAATCACGATCGGTTCAGTTATTTTCAATTTAAAAATGGTTGTATTTATAGTTCGATATCGAATTATTAAAAATAACGGGGTATTGTTCGTTCACGATATTTCGCGGTCCGGCCTGCAGTTGCATTTTGCTCTGTACTGACGAGGGATGCGCATAAAAGTGCAGGCGAAGCGAGGTAAGCAGTAGTTTGAGAAGCGGCGGGCGGAGGGGGAGGTGCCATTGGTCGCGATAAATATTCCGAGTTACGATTTTCCTCAATGTCCCTCGTCGGGGAGATTTATCGCTCGGCGATATTACGCGTGTCCTTCCTCAGGAAATCCCGCGCCATGACCGGCTTCTCCGTGCAAAGCCGCTCGCCTGACTTGTTTCTTCTGATACTACTGCGTGCCGCGAGGACAAGGAGCCCGGCTCTCCTCGCTGTATTGTTCGATATATCGAAGGCTGAACGCGTCCTTTTATCGGACTAGTATTCGAAGAAATCCGGAGCACGATATCTCACTGTAATACGTGTACGGGATATTCTGAATCGAGTCAAAGGAAATACAAGGCTCTCTGTTCGGAAACACTTTTTCTCAAAGGAGGATATATTATATGTTATATTCTGGGATGATGAATGCATTTGCAAATGATCGAATCTCTGGTTTATTGAACTATGACCCCTTTAATTAACAATTCTGGATTATATACCGTGAGAGATAATTGCTGCAGGTATCAAACAAATATTTTTCGAATTTTTAAGAATACAGATTTTTGGTCGAAGAACATATATATTTAATCTCTTGACACAGAAAATACAAGGAGAAAAAGGATCAGTAATTTTTACAGTGAATTCCGGTAACAGAGCTCCTCGAGATGAAACATTGCACTTTTTAATAGACACAGCGTGCTTTTTGCAATTCGTAGCAGTATAAAACCGTAAATACCCGACACATATCAACGGGAGATTGGTAAATTTTACCGTATAAACAGACATTTCTGCTATTCCGAACTGTAAAAAATACGGCTGGTTTATTTAAAATGTCAATGCCTCTCAGCCCGAGGCGCCCTGTTACTGGAATAACTGTTTAGATTCACGTGTTTTCCCATGCTTTTTCACCAATACTTTTTCTCCGCGTACCGTCATCGGAACAAGGAATTTTTCCTACACGAAAAAAAATACTCGAGCCTTCAAAATATTGTCTTGCACGAAAAAAACTCTGGCTTAATCCTGGGATTACATCGCACCCCCGGAAGAACAATAACGCAAGTGCAAATTTTGAAATTTTTTAATTAAACCCCTCAATAGCCTTAGAATTAATTTTTATTAAAAAATTTCAAAATGTGCTCTTGCGTCATTGTTCTTCCGGAGGTGCGATATCATGTTTTCGATCGAAGAACAAATTCTTTTTGCACCACCAATTATTTCTCTCGGTGTAGATACCTTCGATTATTCGCAACCATCCCTTCCAACGAGGGTGACCCGTCCCGCCGCGTGTCCCACATCCTAAGACTCCCGATACAAACGACCCCGACCTACCGGCACGTCCGCTACAACACGCGGATCCTAATTTTTCCTCGTTCGGAAACCCGAGGAGCAACGCGCCGCGCTCGGGTCGGCGGAATAAGCCCTGCGAATAATTGGAAAGTTTGTTTCTCGAACTCCATTCGAGTTCGGTAACGATATTTTCTCCGCGGGATATACCTACAATGGCGGGCCCGCGTGTACGAAGGCCCGCGGGATAAAAGGGGAGGAGAGTGGCTAAGAGCGCGTTGTGTAACGGCCGAGGAAGGGAAGCGGTGGGGGATCGGAGGGGAAGAGCGCGGCTCCGAATCCCAAAACTTCGTGAGTGCGGCCTGCCGGGTTTGTCCCGCCGGAAGGAGGGAGGGAGGGCCGCAGAATTCCAATGGCAATCTCGCGCCAGTTTCCGCGCTCGGTTTCCTTCCTCCACTCGCGACTTCCACCGTTCTTCCGTAATTGGATATAGAGCAGCGCGCGTCGAAAGACAGAAAGGAGGAGGGGAGAAAGAGAGGAAGAAAAGGTCCGCTCGACCGTGGCTAGAAATGGCCATTGACCTCGAGACTGAGGAATCCCGCGGGAGGTTATCGCGCGAAAGCCGTCTTCGAAAACTTCTCGACGACTTTTGCCCGCCGTACGCGGGACCGAGTCGATTTTTACAGCTCAACGACTGTCGACCACCTGTACCTCGTGTAACGGAGACGTAGCCCGATATCGCCGTAGCAGTTGCTCCGAAATTCCTCCCACGAGTGAGCCGAATCCTCAATTCATCGGGGAGGAACGTACCGCGCGACTCTTTATTTCACCTTTCGCAAGGGGATGATTTCTCTGAAAATCGCGACTTGAAGCACCGGTGCATCCGATTGCTCCTGATGATGCTTTGTCGTTAGGGGCCATCCATATATTACGTAAGACGTTTTTGGCCTCTTTTTGACCCCTCCTCCCTTCCCCCAGTGCAAGATACTTATACATACAGTGTAAATGTATTTACACTGTAGTGTAAGAAATATTCACCCCCCCCCTCCCCCTCAAACGTCTTACGTAATAAATGGATGGCCCCTTAGTTCTTAGTTGCTAGTTGTATAAATTTATAGCTATTATTTTTTCCTTCCTATTATTAAACATATAATTCTTTAATTTCACTGAGAAAGAAAAAAGATTAAAATTAATTCTGTTAGAAGGATAATCTGAGTACGAAAGGTAAAACAGATCAAAAGTTATCCTTCCGGGGTATAAAATTTAACCTTCCTTAGAATAATTTTCGATTCACTTTACCTTTCGTATTCAGATTATCCTTCTAACAGAATAATTTTTAATTATTTTTTTTTCTCAGTGTTCTTTTCGCTGTTCTGCTGCACTTTTTATAGTTTACCCCCAAATGACTCTGTCCCAGCGATAATAAATTGCTTCTATTCATTAATGTCAAAATGTCAAAAAATCGTACACTTCGTTTATTCGATTCCCTGAAAAGTAGTCACACTGGTTACACCCCCTCGCGACCGCAACGACCGCAGTCTCCCGCAGGGTCGAACAGCTGGTCGCTGAACTGCGTGGTGCCGCGCATAACCTACGCGTCACTGTACGGCCAGCGCTTCCCAGTCTGAACGGATTAAATCGTTTTAAGGCCCGGGAGGAATAACGAGCGCCATCTTTTTAATGATCTCCGAGTTTACTTCACTCCGCGCAGATTTACGACCGGAGGATATCCACTCTCCCGCTCCACTTCGCTCGCCGTGGCCCCCTTTCCACCCCTTTTACGCGGGGCGGTAATGCACGCGTCCGCTCGAAGACTTCCCTCGCGTGATAAAGCGCGGTTACGGATTACGTCGCGGCGGTATAACGGTAGGTGTGTATACGGCGGTGCGATAGGGAGAAATTCCAGGGGCATATTTTGACTCGAGGGCCGAAAGCGTTGAAATCTCTAGTTATGCGGCGCGTGCGAAAACAGAGGGCGGGTTTAAACTCAACATTTTCCGTCTCGCCGTGGTGTTCTGTCGTTGAAAAATTATTCTCGCGTTATGCGGAGAAAAAGGATTGATAAAAATCATGGGAAACCCCATGAATTTTTACAGTTAAATATTCCATCAACAGGGTTTCTCCATGCGAAATATTGAAGTTCTTAATAAATCACAGTATACTTCTTACAATTCGCAATGGTATAAATAAAATGTACTAATTTCCCATTAGAATGTGGCGTGTTTTTACGGGCCTATACACCGAGAAAAATAATTAGGTTAAAATAACGAAACGCATATATTTAAGCGCGTTTAGTTATTTCGACTGAATTACTTATCAGTTGAACTGAATATTTCAGTATTTATTTTAACCAAAAAGTGATCGGTTTAATCAAACAGATGGAGAATACACATTCCACCAAATAGTTTGGTCATCTTCTCCAGGATTTTGGTTAGATCAACCGAGTTATTTTTCTCAGTGTACTGCAACGAACTGTACAAGGGGTACGCTGTGCCTGTTAAAAAGTTCAATGTTTCACCTCGAGGAGTCTTGTTACTGGGAGATTCGCTGTACAAATTATTACCTTTTTTCCATGTAACATTTACCGAGTATTCATCGAATATCCATCGACGTCGCCCTTCCTTCGGACTTTCTTTCAACTTTCTCCGAGATAGATCGAGCGCGTCGTCCGTAACTGCGAGTTAATTACCTCGTCTCTCAGGAAAACCGCGCGAGGTGATAATTGGATTTTCATTATGACGCCGCACGTTGAATGCGGCGCGCGGCCACGTGCATCTGCCGCCGCCGACGCGGGATTCCGACGGAAACACGGCGCGATAGCGCTGAATTTCCACCGGGACTCGAGCGTCGCGCGACGACGACGTCTCTTCTTTTCCCCGACGATTTTTTCCTCCCCGCGCGAATTCCCAAATCATATTTCTCGCTACGAATTTCGCGGCTCGTTTTCCGGATAGGACCTAAATGATAAATTGTGTTGATGCGCTTGTATGTACTATATATATGTACTTTTGACGAGCGCTCGTCTGAATTGGTACTGTAAATGTATATATATATATATGTACATATATGGCGTAGATGCTACCCTCTCTTCTTTCGAGCGAATGAGTCTCGACAAAAGAGAGGGACAACGACGTCGGGGGATGGAAAGTCGGGTTACGAGGTGCCCTCGTAATTCGGGTTGAACGATTATCACGAGGAAAAGAGTATAATAATTACTGTTATACTGGGTAATGGACTTGACTTTTGGGGAAAGTATTGCGGTGATTATTATACACTGAGAAAAATAATTTGCCGATTCAAGTAAGCGACGACATGAATAATTCTTAAAATAATACTTTTGTTGTCTGTAGTAGTTTAACATTAATTCAACTTAACTAGGTAATAATCAGGCCAAACAGTGATTGTTATTGTTGTTTGGCCTGATTATTACCTAGTTAAGTTAAATTAATTTTAAGACATGAATAATGCCAAGAACATATTTATTTAAGACACGTATATGTTCATTGAATTGTGTGAACGAATCTACACTTGATTCGAATAACATATATCTACTTGATTTAGCGACAATATATTTGACTTGACACTTGACGCTCAAGGAAAGAGTCTTATTGAATACGAATCCGATAGAAAAATTTATTTGAGATAAATAGGAATTTATTCACACAAAGAAAAACCAATTTGACTTTGATAAATGTTTCGCATATCTTTTTAATCGAGTACTAATCTAATTTATTTAATTCAAATAGACTTTTGTTCGATGTGATTAGTAAATTTTTCCTTTAGATTTGTATTCAACTGAACTTTTTCCCTGGGTGCACACTCTCGGCACTATTCGTGTGTCGACGGTTACTCGAATCAACAAATTAATATTTCTCTCAGTCTGCTTCTCTCACCGTGAACGATTTCGGAGCACGGAAGCGTCAGAGCGCGAACTCTTCGAAGAATTTTCCGCCGGGTTATATGGATTTATGCCACGCAAAGGGGAGGGTTTGCCCTCGCGCATTTATACACGGAATGCCTGAAGAAACCGGTATTCAAAAGTTGTACTCGCGAGGCGCTCCATCGCGCGAGTTGCGGCACAGCAGCAGGATTCAATTTAAACTCTCAACCAGTGTTTCCTGCACGTGACGTAATATTCGACGTAATTACTAACAAATATCATTCCCCGCAAAGTCGGGGAACTTTCGAACTTTCGAAACCTGCCGAACCCCGACCCCCGCGCCGCGTATACATCCCCGCTTGCGCCGATAGTTTCCCCCGACCCCGCAGCGGTCGTCGCTCCACCGCCGTCATCGGCGGTACAGTCGTTCCACCCGCAACTCCCCGTCCGCCGGCCGTTCGCGAGGAAGTAAATTAATCGTCAAGAAAGTTGCGTCGCCGACAAACTCGCGTCGAACGAGTTATCGTAAAACCGATAAAGCGTCGATCGTTGCTGGCTTCCGGAAGAAGCACCGGTGAAGCGAGTTAAATGGCGATACCAGCGTTTTAATTAACACGCGGGAAATTGATAAATTAGGTCACTCCGGCGCACCGAGGGAAATAATTGGTGGTGTCAAGAAAATATGTCTTGAATGAAGAACGTATGATCTTACAAATTTTCGAGAATATAGATTCTTCGAAGAATATGTGTACATATATGTATTCAATATATGAGAATCGAAAAAAAAAACGGTTCGAAAAAATAACTACTCGCAAAGTTATAAGTGCGTTTTTCTCTGTAAGATTGTTGAGAAAAACGATAAAATAGCTAGATTTTTAAATATCGTTTTCCAGGTCAGATAAGGCGGAAAATAAAAGGTGACAAAATACGAGGTAAGTAATTTTGACAAAATTTGTCGAACCTGCGATAAAAAAAAATAGCGTCAAAACCGAATTGCCTGAGCCTATCAAATATTTCCTTGCGCGAAGAAAACCACGACCCCATTCTGGAATTGCGTCATGTTTTCGATCGAAGAAAACCTTTTATTCGGCACCAGCAATTATTTCTCTCAATGCATATCAATTGCCTCGCCTAAGCGCGACCAATTTTAACAGTCTCCCGCATTCGGTGAATCATTTAATTACAAGTGTGTCCGAAGTGACGCCTGAGTGGAAACAACCACGAATAACAAACGTCATCCGCGAGAAGTTATCATTCTGCTCGCCCGCCCTCGTCATCACGCGGAAACCGCGCGCGCCGCCCGCATACGAATAGCGGGTGATCGAGGAGCGGAAGCGCGGAAAGTCGAACAAAGTATGCCACGGGGCGGGCGGAGAAATTCACACGGGGAGAGAACGAGGAGGCTGTTGGTTGATTAACCGACGCATCCATCAGTCCCCGTCGAACGGATTAATTTCCGGTTTGTTTCAACGGGCGCCGACGGACTGGGCCGCGTCGCCACGCGCGTCCCCCGAGGACGTGTGGCGGTTACGCCGCGCGTGCGACGGCGATGCGGTCGACGGGGGTTGCGCCGGGGTGCCAACGGCGCGCGTCGTTCCCGGGCGGCTCGCTCCCTCTCATGTCCTTCTCTCTCTCTCTCTCTCCACCTTCGTAAATCCATGGATATACGATAAATGCGTTTCTCTCTCTCTCTCTCTCTCGTTCGTCGTGTTTACTAAAAACTCCGAAACGCCCGTGTTTGTTTAGCCGCGTCGACGCCGAAATTGTGCCCCCGGAAACTAATTTCGAGTATGGCCGGCTATTTTCCAATCGCGCGAACGGCGCAAGCCTGCGCCTGCCGCGCGGAGGTAAACAAACATATTTCCGCGTCCATCCGGAAGCGTTGGCGCGCGAAATCATTTTGTTTCCCTTTTTTTTTTCGATACGACGTCGAGTCGATCATCGCGCGAGTGGGTGGATGCTGGGGGGAGCATCGAGTGACGAATGGCTCGGTCGATTTGGCGAGATTTTCAAGGGTGGCGACGACAGAAGCACTTTGGGGTGAGAGAGAATCAGTATCTCGATTAATTTTATTCTCAAGTTTCTGTATTTATGGGCTTCGATCTTATGAACGCGATCCTCCGAAGAAAATACACTACTTCCTTTAATGTCTGCAGTAACTAGCCACACACTGAGAAAAAAAAAAGATTAAAAATTATTCCGTTAGAAGGATAATCTGAGTACGAAAGGTAAAATAGATCAACAATTATCCTAAGGAAGGTTAAATTTTAAACCCTGGAAGGATAACTTTTGATCTGTTTTACCTTTCGTACTCAGATCATCCTTCTAACACGGAATAATTTTTAATCTTTCAGTGCAGAGACAAGCGTAAGTAATGAGGGGTGGTTCGCAAATGCGGCGCCCGGAGTCCAAAGGGTTAAAGTTTGCATTTGTATCGGCCTGTACGAGTCGCGGGGGAAGGCGAGGCGAGGTGTACGGGGGTGGGTCGTCTCGCGACCGGCACGGAGTCTCGGGGTGAGCGAGTGTCACGGCGAACCGCTCTCCGGGGGGCTGCCGTGAAACATATTTTCGACGGAAACGCACGACGTCGAGGATTTTTCACAGGGGCGAGACGGACGACGACTTCTGTCGGGGTGCGCGGGTAGAGAGGCCGCTTCGGAAATAGGGTGATTCGCCGAAATAATGATCCGCCTTTGTCCGCCGTCGTTCGGCTAGCCGAACGCGTGAAGGTTAGGTTCTCGTCTATTTTCGTGACTGTATGCATACACGGAAAAAAGAAAAAAAAAATTATACAGTGCACTCTCTGAGAATCTACCTGGCAGCTCGCGTCACTGAGAGAAATAATTGCTAATGTAAAACAATGTCTGTTCAATCAAGAACGTATGATCTTACAAATGTTTAAGAGAAAACAGATTTTTGATCGAAAGACGTATATTCTTGATTCAAGAATAGTTAAAGTTCACTTTACTTGCCATTCCAGGGAAAAAGAAAAAACAATGTATAATGCACCGAGGATCTACCCGGCAGCTCGTGTCACCGCACACACTGAGAGAGATAATTGTCAGTGTCAATAAAATGTGTCCTAAATCAAAAACACACGATCTTACAACTTTTTAAGAATACCGTATGGGAACAAAAAATTCTTTCTACGTAAAAAAAACAATTACTCGAGCCTGTCAAATATTTTTTGTATGAAAGAAACCACGGCTTAATCGTGAAATTATACACGGAGAAAATGTGACAGTAACGACTGTCATTCGGAATAGTAAATAGGTGACGGCTTTGGCAATATTGTGTCGAATAATCTGCAGAATAGTAATAATCTGCAGATTAGCGTATGAACATTTCAATGACGTCCCACACGTACCCGCATCCCTCGTCATAACATGCATGCGGATGAGGCAGCTTAGCACTCCCGGTCGTTTCGCGACCCAATTTCCACTCGCTTATTTCACAGCTTCGAAAAAGGCACGAATATACTACTGTGAATCGATAATGACGACTCGCGGCGAAGATCGCGTTCGGCTTGAATAATCGCTTGAATAATCGACGCTGGCGAGGGAAAATGTATCAGATGAGATTGAATATTCGATGGATATTCTTTAAAGATTTAATTCAGTCTCGTAACGGCAGTCTGCCATTGCTTCTCCGGTATTATAGAGAGAGAGTCGGTTTTTTTCCTTGCGGAGATTTAACGACAGAAAAAAAAAGAAACGACGGAAGATCGTACGTTATAAGGGGCGACGAGGAGAAACGAAATTAAGGGACGAAGCCGCCCCATCCGTTTCCCCCTTTCTCCCCCGATTCTCCCCCTTTCTCTTTCCGGCTTGACGAAAATCCGCAATTTTCTCGGTCGGTAACGAGTTTAAAGTTCGCCTTACATGACGCGGACACGATCTCTTTTTCAGGGGGTGGGTTGGGTCGAGCCGCGAGACGGAAAGTATATCATCGCCGCGGTACAGGCCATGAATCTCAAGCAGCCGCGCCCGGAGCGCGAGGGAAGACCCGGTATCTATGCACCTTTAACGACGTTGCCGGGAGTCATATGCAAAACGGGAGGAAAACATTGTCGGGGATGCCGATTCTGCCGGGGAGGATAAGCCTCTCGGTCCCTTCTCGCGATAGAATTTGATGGATGTCATTTCCCGTTCCGTTCCAACGCCCTGCTTTCGATATTCGCCGTCTCGCCCTCTCCTCCTTCGGCTCCTCCATCTTCCGACTACATCGGTCGACGTACTCTCAGCTCGTAACCGAATTTACGAGCGAGTAGCGGTCGCTCCGCTCCTCTGGAAAATTTGTAGACGGCCAACGCGTGCGACAGAGACCGTTCCGAAATGTCTCTGGATTACTTTTTTCCAATGTTTCCAAGTGAATGGGAGACGATATGCGCTGAGAGAAATAATTTTCCGGCGACGCGAATAGTGCCGAGAATGTGTTCATGGAAAAAAAAAGTCAGCAATTTTTTACTGCTTCATCCAAGAGCAATAAGACTAGAGCTCGTTTTCCAGAATTTGTACAGAGAAAATTCGTACAGAAGAATCGTCCTACGTACTGTTTACAACAGTAAATAAAAAAAGTCTCCTTCGTTGAAATTTTTGAAAATGAGCTCGAGTCCCCAGCGTTACTGGATGAAGCAGCAAAAATTGCTGGTTTTCTTTTCCGTGTTTATTTATGACAAGTATATTATGTTCACACACATTGAATTGAACGAATCAACACTTTATTCGCATTTGATTCAAATAACACATACTTACTTGATTCAACGACAATATATCAAACTTAAATAAATATATATGTATATATGGCACTATTCAATGTCGACGTATTACTTGAATCGGAAAATTATTTTCCTCGATGTACAGAAATACCTGCAAAGATGTAATTAAATGACGAAATAATAAAATTGAGATATATAATTCTATTTCTCCCCTCTGATACTCTTCATTCCCAATTGACGCGTGCTCAACTCACAGGCGGGGCTCGAATCCGATCGGATATTCGAAACGTATAGACTGGTCCGGACGCTCTAATGTCCCAGGATCAGAATCTCACCGTTATATCCTATAATAACGGCTCAATTAACAAGCACAATGAGGATCAACCAAATAATTCCTCGACAATCCAATGGCTATTCAAACCGTTCAGGCGCACTGTGAAGTGATTTCGAATTCTCGAGCGCGCAATGCATACCCGGGCGATACGTTCCTCGCGACAGCTATCGTGCGCACAATTGGATGTACTCGAACAATGCCCGCTAAGTATGTGCGTACTACGGGTATCTGCGCTGCGAACATATCGGAGAATATTTGAGCTGTAATTTATACCGCTGATATGCGGCTCCATGTATATTTTGCAAATAGGGGTAGAGCGAGAGGAAAACGGGAGTAAATTCATACAAACACCTGTATGGTCGTCATGAGAATATTCATACAAACTATATCACGATAATCGATTGTTTTAAAGTTTACGTTTGCTTTGTCGTGTGAATTTGGAAAAATGATTAATCTTAAATAAATTGCAAAATTTACATTAGGTATATTGTGATTCAAAATTAATCGCTGCATTTATCACAGCTAACATATTTACGAACAATTGCGCTTATATTGAATAAATGTTTGGCATTTTATTTGTATCAATTTGAAATCATTTAATGTCACGAATATATATATATGCTGGATCAGTGATGACTCATAAAGCGCAAAATCTTGGTGCATCAGATGAGCTGATACTATCTAAAGTTACTGTACAACTTACGCGTACATTTGTCCATTTAGGTCATTAACTCGTAATATGGAGCAACTTTTATTATTATTTCGATCTACCGAAAATGCCGTGCGTACTACTCGTCTGGACATATAAGACGTTTCATACGTGCTTTACTTCCCTCGCTTGTCTACGTATATTCAGTCAAATTATATGAGTTTTGGGGTATGTTGTAGATCAGTACGGTAAGGGTAAGGTTGGAGGGGCAAGTGGAAGATAGGAATTAGGAGTAACGAGGAAGTAGGAAACAGGGTGAAATAAGTGGATAATTTATTTATTGTAATTACTCCACAGTTGAGAATAATCAGGATATGTGGTGACATGCTATTTAATCTCGACGATATAATTGCTTCGATACACCGAATAATTAAATTTTTTAATCAATATACACCCACCCCAACTTGCCCGGTTTAATTGTAGCGTTCGTTTCTCCCGTTCGGGAAGCAATTACAACACTCGCCTTTCTTTTCGCATGGATAACAACCCCTACATGCTGGGATCGAGCGACGGTACAAAGACAGCTACCCCTCGTCCCGTCATTCACCTCGCGCCGTAGCAAAATAACGCGTTATTCGGGGTCAAACTTTTTCGACGAGGAAGGTTCTCGCTGATTTCAATATTTATCATGAATGATAATACTGATATCGAATATTTCTGAGAATCTTTTCGCCTAATTTGGCATCATTCACGTAATTATTGATGGTTCGCATTTAAGCATTGAAAATTTAGAATTGATGAATTATGATGGAATAGTGTGCAATATTTTGTTTTACTAATTATTCTACTGGTGTAAATAATGAAGCGTCCATAATATGACGAAACTTCATTAAATATTTGGAAGGAAAAGGTTCCACTGAATATTTATTAGACTGCAGAAGAAATATCGACGGCTAGCGAAGAGTTGTTTAAAGTGGATCACTTTCATTGGTCCCCAGATAACACAGTTTTCTTCAGCTATGAGGATTAATCTAACCTAAGTGGCTACTGAAATAAGTGTCTCATAAATTTTCTTCTTCTTCTTCCTTTTCTTCTTCTTCTTCTTATCCTTCTTGGTAAGTCTACCTTATTAGATTTATCCTCCCTTTCAAGGGAGGAAGGTATTATTATAAATATTCCATGGATGGAGGTACGAGTATACCTGCGCATTATCCATAAAATATTCGTACCGGGGAAAGCTCGCACAGTAATTCTAAAATATTCTACGCGAACCTTCCATATAATTCGGTATAAATATAACAATAATATTCAACGCGTCTTGTATAATTTGCGTTAAATATATTTTCTGATTCCGTGTCGACGGAAGACCCTTTAAAACCCCGAACAAACATTGCACGTCGTAGTCGGGTAGAATTCATCGAGTAATTCGTAAAACAATTTTGCGAGACAATTATAGTTCGCCGTACCTGCCGCGATAATAATGCAGCCGCGTAATACAAGAGGCGGTGTAGTCGCGTGGTGCGTCTGTGACAGGCGATTTGGCAAATAAAATTACAAAATTAAAACGAACGCGAATGCCTGGTCGCGTCGCACCAGGGTGCAGGCGCGGTAGCCGGCGTTGCAGCAGGCTGGCGTGGCGCATTAATTAAAGCGGGGTTAAATAATATGCTCCTAATCCTCGGCCATTTATCTTGCCTGGTACCGTAATGCCGGCGTGCTGCGCGGTGCGATGGTGGATGGTTACTTTAGAAGTAGTTTGGATATAGCTTCTCCTGGAAATTTGTGGAACTGTGCAGCTACGACGTATGGGAAGTGTGCCCTCGGAGGGAAAGGGTATTTGGAAAATATGTATATATATGAATAAAAGAAAGATTTCAATTTTCGCGAAAGAATTGAAAAAGTGTCAATGCCGAGCTTTAGTGTAAAAGAACGGTGAGGAGAGCCGACAGTGAAGGGTGTAAGAATGGAATAAAGATTGTTTCGGCTTGACATTTTGCTGAAAATCGAAATCTCTGGAATCGATTACTCGACCATCCTGTCTTGTGTATTTTTTCATGCTAATCTCGAAAAGCACGGTTACTTTATCAATGCCTCAAAGGAAATTAAAGATATTCATGATTTTGTGTAGGAACCATTTGTTTTATCTTAGAGAAAATCATCAATATCTCGGTGTTTCTTTGAAATTTCTCTAATGAATCCATTATTTTCGAAATCAGTGCGAAAAGATACACGAAATAAGATGGTCGAGCGGCTGATTTAAGAGATTTTGATGCTTGCGAAACTCTCTGACATTTTTTTCGAATTTTCGCGAAAATCGAAATTTCTGAAATCGATCGCTCGACCGCCCTGTCTTATGTATTTCTTTCACGCTTATTACGAAGAACACGGTTATTCAGTCGATATCTCAAAGAAAATAAAAAATATCGGCAATTGTTATGCACGAGAAATTATTTTTTTTTCACAGAGACTCATCGATATCTTGGTACTCTCTTGAGAGTTCCTCAATAAGTCTACAATTCTTCTAATCAGCGCGAAAAAAAATACACAAGATAGGATTGTCGAGAGGTTGAATTCCAGAGATTGCGATTTTTGCAAAAAAATTGACAAAAATCAAGAGGAACGGAATTTTGAGGAATCAACAATCTATCGTCTATCGAGTTCGCCGAAGCTTCAAGCCTCTCCTGCTCCTTAATCGCCCCTTCGACTCGGCGCGGTCCTCGAACCTCGTCCGCTCCTCTCGACAATGGTCCGCGAAGGAACACGCCGGCAACTAGAACTCGCCCGATTCATCCATCGTCCTCTTCTCACCGAAGTACCGTTCCCTCTCTCGCCCCACCCCCGTTTCCCTATCAAAATCTAATAAAAGTCGATAATTTTATCGAGTCCCCCTCGCCGTTTAAAAGGACACTTGTCCCGTCTCTCTCTCTCGTTGGACGACTTTATCTTTCGAGCAATAGCTCTTGCAGGTCGGCGCAATGCACGAGCATCCCCCGGAGCGGCTTTAATCTTAGTTCCGTCTTCCGACTTTCCTACACCGTCGGCCTTAATTACTTTGCCCAATTAACCGTCGCGCTACAAACGAAACCTCTCTTAAGTGTAGGAAGGGGTGGTAGAGGGATGGGGAGGGCGACGACCGTTCCTTCGCCTTCGAGACGTCGTTATCCGCGTTGCGCGTATACTCGTCGGTCCTCCTCTCCGCGTTCTCTGCTCGTCAAAACGCGATGATTTTCCCGGGGCGATACGCGCGCTGTTGCGCGGCCGTTGAAACGTTCACCACTCCGAAGCGGGCCTCCGTGAAATGCGCGCGCGAGGCTGGGTCGATTCGAGGTACCAGGAAAACCGACGTCAACGGCGACGGCCTCGCGTCAATATGCGGTCGTATCAAGCGAATTGGAGGTAACTGGCGGTAATCGGAGTACCATGGAAATCGCGGTAATGGAAGACCTGGTATAGCTGAATGAAGTATTCGAGGAAAATCTGTCGAGCTATTTTTTATCTCGAATTCTTTCATTCGTTCGTTAGCTGTATAGGATAATTTTTGGAATTCGTGATTTTCTATTGTTCACCTTATCACTTTCGCGGTCGTTAAAATCAACGACTACCAGTGCATGATACGGAGTAATCGTTATTTTTTCAGTCGATTTTTCATTCACTCGTCAATTCGTTAATTGCATTTCGATGTATCGCTCGTTTCCATTGCTGACCTAATTGGCCTTCGCGATCGTTGAAATCAACGACTCCAGTGCGTAATACTGAATAATCGCTATTTTCCAGTTCATATACGATTCGTTCGTCGATTCGTTAATTGCGCTTCGATACATCGCTCGATTTCGATCGATTGCAAAAATTGAAACTCTTGAAGGAATCCATTTCCACGAAGTTACCTGTATGCGCGAAGTCCACTTTACCACTACATGCACATTCGCGGGCGGAGCGATGTATAATGCAGCACATCGATGAAATATATAAAGCCAATCGCAGCTGTGTAAATGTTACGCGCTGGGCACCCTTGTCGCACCATCGATCTCGCGATGCAAACTGTACGCGCTCTCTGCGCGCGAGTTTTACGCGAAGCACTTGGCCGTGTGTGTACATTCGACTCGCTGCGCGGTCAAATTAGACTGATAAGTCAACGCTCGGCGCGTCGTGCAAATGAAAATTAGAGTGGAATCAGTCCGGGGAGTGAACATTTTCCGTCGAGATGAATGTTTGCTCGTGTCGTAAAACGAGACGAGTGTTTAATCAGTAGAGATAACGTTTAGTCGAATTCGGTCTTCCCATAAAAAAATATTCATATCGTTAAATTCAATTTGTAATCTGTATACATATCTGATATTACACCGAAGAAGAAAATTCCCGAACAAATAATTATTCGCTGAATTATAAGCGCGTTTCTCTCTGCGATATTGTGATATGATCGAAACGCAAGAGAGACGCAGTTATGCCGAGTAACGAGTGCGAGAGAGATAGACTTACGGCACGATGAAATAATTGAATTTCTAAGCGTCGTTTTCCAGCTTGAATTAGACCGAAAATGAAAAGTGAACAAATACGGGGTCGATAATTTTTTGTCCAAATTTGTCGAATCTGCAGTACAAACAAATGTGGGAAGAGACCGAATTGAATATATTTCCCCTCCTTTCGGTTTTATAGTTACAAATCATCTGGTGAAAAATTGTAAAGAAGATATCGAGAGACATAGACAGATCCGTAGCGATACCCGACCGAAAATCTGGCGGCTGATCGTAAAAATCGGCTCTTTTGCTTCGTTCGCCCCGGCAATAAACTCGCGTTCGAACCACTTTCGAATTCGCCCGGTTCCCGGCGCGGGTCAACGGCTTCCGATCGTAAAGCGCAGGATACCGGAAGCCGTTATGACCGTTATCCGTCGCCGTGGTAATTGGATTTCCGAATTTGAGGCCCGCCTCCCGCGGCCTTTACCTTCTGGAATCATTCGACTACCGCGTCGCTCCTTTCGTCCAATAAAAAAATTCATTCCTTTGTCGACCGAATGGCGTATACCCCCGCTCCACTAATTAGAAAGTATACCGATGAAACTTTTATTCGCGGCTGTTAAATGTTTCCCTTTAAATCATCCGGGTACCGCCGCTTTCCTCTTTAATACACGCTGCTGAATAAAGCCGATTAATTATTCGCAGGGGTATTAGTTTAATTGTAGAATTGAAACATGAGAAAACTTTGAGTTCTTTTTTTATTTCCATATATCTTGTGAATATCTCATCTATACAATTATTCATTTCATAAATCGACGACCTGAGCAAAATAATTTGGTGAAAATGACCAGACACATCTGGTTAGACGAGTTTATTTATTCTAGCTGAAATACTAATAAATTGAATCAAATATTTAGTTATTTATAAAGAATTTATATAGATTCAATGTATATAATAAAAATAAATATAAATTGTTTAATGAGAATAACAATTATAATTTAAATTTTAAACTTATAAAAAATGTATATAAATTAAATATATATAATAAAAGTTAATTCTAACTACACGTCTGGTTAGAATAACTAGAAAATGGTAGGTATGACCAAACAGATGGAGAATTCATATTTCACCGAACGATTTGGTTATAGTCTCCAGAATTTCGGTCTGATTGACCGAATATTGACGTATAAAATTAATAGTTTCCTTCTCAAAATCACTCTGATCACTTTAGATCCCTCGACATTCCATTGATATTTCAAAGGAAGAAGCTACAACCACCTGTACGCACGTTCGTTATTTATCCGACGGCTTCCGCGGAAGGGGTTATCGGAGCCGGACTCTTCTCCTCGACCACCCCATGGAAAGATAATATTATAGAATTAGGCATCTCCCGCGATAAAGATAGCGGATGATACCCGTCCGGACTCCGGTCGGGGGACGAATGAAATTGCAGCATAATTGCGGGCTCCCGGCGCGACCCTACCCTTAATATCGCTCGTCCCCCGCAACACCGCGCGCACATTCCGGCAACCCCGTAACAGGAGCGACAAAACAAAATTGGACGATCTCGCCTCGTGGCAAGTCCTCGCCGAGTACCGCTCCCACCACCTCCTCGAATCGCAGCGTAAATAGCGAGAAAAGGAGGTCGGATAGTCCTGCATCTCTCGCGCGCTTCCGCGCATCCCCCATTAAAATAATAGCACCGATAATTACAATTTAACGACCCGAGCACGAAACTTCGTAATTTCTGGCGCGCGTACTTCGTTCGGTTTAATTACTCGAATCCAACGCAAGAGGTACTTCGGCGGGGGATGATTGGACGAGGAAAGTCGTAATGAAGATTTTCATCGTTCGACGTCATTGGTGGATCTCAAATTATACAGCACGAGATAACGCGAAACCGTGCGATTACGTAAATATCTCCCGGAACGCATCGCCGAAGAAGCGAGAAACACATGCAACTCTCGGTTCTCTCGCGGCGAAACGGAATCGTCGTCGCTACACGCGACGCGCGCGCGTCGTTCCGTTTTGCGGGGCTACTTAGCGTCACAGTCCACGTCAGACACGTCGTCCCGACGGCGGCGTCGCGATTTATGGCGCGGTTCGTCGCGCGTAAAATGTCGACGCCCGAGAAAAGCCCCGAGATGGCCGGGGTGGGCGGGGAACGAAGAGGGGTGCACGTGTGCGCGGGAGAGATAGAGACAGAGCTGGGCGGTGCAGGGGAGGGGGAGGGAAGCGGTGGAGAGTACGTACGGCGCGGCGAAGGGGATCGCCCTCCTTTCGTGCTCCGGGCGCACCCTGGAGAACTGGACCGAATCCAACATAACCTTCCTCGCTTCGGGCTACGTCTTATTTTTCCTTCTCGCTCCGCTTCTTCGTTTCCAACCTTCCCTTCCGCCCCCCCCCCCCTGCCTCCTATTCACCGCCGCGCCTCGGCGGCAGCTTTAATTTGTCTTCTCGCGTCAAAATGTCGATCGATTCGCGCTCGACTGTGTGTGCTGCAGGATACCACTCCCCCCCCCCTGCTATGTGTACTTTTGAGAGCGCGGGAGGCGAACGAGCAGCTGTCAGCTTTCGTACGTTTCCTACGCGCGTCGCACGGGCGGCTAGGTATACCTAGCCGAGGAAAAGCGTCTGGCATCGAGACTCGCGCGGAGAATGCGTAATGATTCCCCCCCCCCCCCTGGGAGGCTGGCTTTCCCTCCTTGCCCACACACCGCGCGTTCGCACCGAAGTCGTGCCTTGTGCCTCGGCTGGGGAAAGTTCGGAGTTTTGGTGCGGCACCATACGCGGGGAGAAAGTTACAGCGATCACGGATCAGGGAGTATTTGTGCTTCGCGAGATCAGTTCGCACTCTGTGATCCCGTGGCGGTGCATTGTACAACGTGGACGCGGACCGGAAGGTGGGGATGACGGCGCGGGGTGGAGTCGTGAGGGTGATTCGCGTCGAACTCACCGGCGGTGTCGATGAGGTCCGTGTCGAGGTTGTTGAAGCCGCAGCGACTCAGGAAGAGCAGAGAGAGTAGCGAGAGCGAGCAGACGAGGACCAGCAGCCTCGACAGCAGTCGAACTCCCAGCACGCGTAACATCATGTCCCTGCGACGCCTGAAATCGTGAGGGGGAAGACGTGAATTTTTCGAGATCCTTTCTCTTGGTTGATCTGTCGAGAAAACGTACAGTCGAGCGGCGATAACGGCTGATAGAATCGCGAAAATAGGGCGAACGGACTCTGCGATATCGATTTCGAAGATTCGCGACAATCCCGCGATCGGTCGCTCCTCGTTCGTCACCCTCCCTTTCTTTTTATCAGTCAGTCAGTCAGTCAGTCCCTCGTTCCGTCCCGCAAAAATTGCCCTCCGGCGAAAGAATACAAGAAACGGTGAGACACGTTGATAAGGTCTCTTTAAATTCCGAACACGATCCGCTTTTCCTTCGGCCGCTGAAAATCCCCTCGGAAAAACCCTCGTCGAACGCGGGCGTGCGTGATAGACGTCTGATGGGAATCCGTATCTACATAATTCTCGGTGGCGGATGGCGAGAAAACGCAGTTGCGGTCGCTCTATAGCTATATCGATCGAAAAGAGACGTAATGCATTTTTCTCGGTATCGTGAACGGCGGTGTCGCCGCGCGACAAATAGCAACGCATTCGACAAGTACTTCTTTCGCCCCGCTCGCAAAGCGCGCGCCTCTATTTCGTGTTCACCTTTGGCAAGGAGACTTTCAGTCCGGCCAATCCCGTGCAGGCGAGACGTATACGTAGCGGGTCTGGCGCGCCGCCAGATCTCCCCTATCTAAATCAATCAATGCGCGCCTCTCGGCCGCCCCGACCTGCCAGGCTGCAGGATCGAGTCCAGACGTCCCGAAAGTTGCGACGAATTCAGCCCGGCGAGTTCGACTGCGGCGGGCCTCGCGTGCACGACGTCGTACAGATGCTGAGAAAAATAAGCTGGCCAATCAAACCAAAATTCTGGAAACGATGACCGAACTGTTTTGTAAAATATGGATCCTCCATCTGTGTGTGTTTGGTTAGGTTAGGTTAGGTTGAGAAAACTTGACATTTGGTTATAATAACTAAATGTTTGGTTCAACTGACCAGTATTTCGGTTAGAATAACTAAACGCTTCAGACTAGATGCGATCTGTCATTTTAACGAAATTATTTTTCTCGGTGTAAATATTTCATTTAATTTTCTGGTATTTCGGTGGGAATAACTAAATTCATTTAACCGGATACGTCTTGTCATTTTAATCGAGCCATTCTTCTCAGTACAGGGTGAGGACTTGAATCTGCGACATAGCGAATGTAACGTTACACACTTTTAGGGAATTATAGACGACACAGTGTACACTGAGAATAATGACTCGGTCGAAATGACAAAACGCATCTGGATAAACGAGTTCAGTTAGTCTAACTAAAATACTAGTAAGTCGAACCAAATATTGAGTTACTCTAACTACATGTTCAATTATTTGAACTACATATCCAGTTATTTTAAACAGAAACTGATCAATTTAACCAGACAAACGGAGAGAGGATCCATATTTCACCAAACAGTTTGGTGAAGGTCTCCAGGATTTTGATTTAATCGACCAGATTATTTTTCTCAGTTTATTCACCACGACCAATCAACGATGACGCTCGTCTTCCATATTTCCACAAAACCATCCACGTTGTATTTACCATGTCGCAGATCCAAGTCCTCACCCTCTCTCTATATAACCGCGCTAACGAATCCTTCGACCCCGATTCTTACGCGAGAGCGAGTCGGCGAGATCGATCCCCTTCGCGCGCCGATGTCTGTTTGTCTATATCCCGTCGCCCCGGACGGATCGCGCGGAGGACTTTTTTTTTTTCACACTAAATGAAATTACCAGCGAGGGGATAACGTCGTTCGTCGAACGACGCGTATAGGCGTCGCGCCCTCGTTACACCCCTCGACGTGGGGAAGATTGAATGCAGGGGCGAGGATGAAGAGGAGTGGGCGGAAGGGTGGGAGTTTGAATTCCGTCGATCCGTCGAGTCGGCAGTTTTCAGGGGATGAACTTCTCGACTCTCGATCCGACGTAGAATTGGAAGTACGAACCGTGAGGCCTGTGGAATCGTATCGAAGCGGTCCCCACCCCCACCTGCCCCTTCGATGAGACAGAAATAACCGTCGGGATGCTTCTATCGTCAATGGGGCGCGAGACTCCTTCGCTCGAAAACCAGAAAGAGGGTCGAAGGTCCCGTTCGAGCGTGATTCCAGGGATTCCAGTTCCAAGGGCAGGGGTTGTGGAGTCGACTCCGTCTCGTTGGTCCGGCTGATCGATCGGTCGCGAAAAAGTTCGATGTTATCTGTGCGGATTACGCGAGCTGGTCCATAATTTAGAATCTCTTGATTCGATATCCAGACTTGGTTCGCACGATCCGTTAATCTTTCGGCGTTCGTAATTTTTATTATCGACTTCCGTTGATAATTTTGTCGTTTCATTCGCAAATGCACACGTATGAAAATCGAGGAAATTCGTGATCAATACCCGGCCCCTTTCGACGAGACGGAAATAACTGCCAGGAGACTTACGTCGCCAGTGGGATGCTGGTCCGGAAACGAGAGGCGGGTCGCGGGAAGTCCTACGTACGAGCACGATTCCGGAGATTCGAGTTTCAGTTGCGCCGCTCGTCCATACAGCTCTCGTCGGGTCCGGCGTATCGATCAAAGTAGATTCGATTAGCATTTCCCTCGGGAATGAGCGAGCGAGTCTCCGCAGAGTCCGTGGGTAAATTTGGAGAACTCCGTGGGTTCGCCGGAGCGCAAATCGATCATGCCGTCGAACGGCTCGCCCACTCGCTCGGGCCGGCGCGAAACGTCTCCAGGACGTGGAATGTCGACAATCGCGCGGAATTTGGAGCGCGTTGTAGATGTCGAGAACGGCGCTGATTTAACCCATTAAAGCCTGAATCTTATTTTTGTTAGTGTTTTACATTCAAGGGGCTTTTATCACATCCTAGTTTAATCTACATCCGGATCTTGACTAAATAAGTTTCCCTGCATAGACACACATGTATTCAACTAGGTTTTGAGGGTTGTCTACCTTCTGGCACCAAGGCAGGCAAAATCACAACTTTTTTTAGGCGAAGGTTAGGTGCTATATATGGAACGCTAGGTTATAATGGGTCAAGCGATGCCTTCGAGGCATGGTTTTTCGAAATTTAACGATTATTTTTTTAATCAAAGCATTTTCGTCTATACAGGCAGAATATAAATAGTTCTTCAATTTAAAAAAAAAACTAAATTTTGCTGAAAATTTCTTGCCATCATGACAAATGTATTATTACCTGTGGCTCTACGAAAGATATGTTCAATAATATAATGGTAAAAATATTTATTAGAATATCAAATATTTTTACTGAAAAAAAATTCACTGCGATCGTAGTTACATTTGCTGTTGTTGAACATATCTTTTGCTGCCACAGATAATACTTCCCTCGTAATGGCGAAAAATTCCCAGCAAAAAACTAACCTTGCTGATACCGCAAAATGATTTTTTTTTCCGTACACCGAACAAAAATTTGCTTCATTCAACCACGATGAGGTTGGATGCAGCGAATCTCGTGTTATGGTCGTTTGAATGCCATAAGACTGTAAAGACAAGTACATAGAGTTGAGGTAACCAATTTGAAGTAGAGAGAAACAACTGAATATCTACTTCGAACAAATACACCGTAAAATTCGCCATATTTAACCTCACCACGGTTGAACGAAGCAAACTTTTTTTTTTTTCAGCGCACACCTACTGTAGTCGCATTACGAATCCAGTAACACAAATCCGGTAAACTTCCGGGACATCCGCTATTCGCCTCCGCTACAGCCTCTAAAATCTTGACGAACGGTATAAATTCATAGTCGCGCGCGGGATCCGAAGGGGGATAGCGCAACTGAGGAGTGCTCCTCACCTGGAGAGGAGAGGCGAAGAAAAGATGGTGGCAGGATGGGTGGGTGGCGCTATAGACGGACACCCCTGGGAAATCCCCACGGTGTACGGTTTCGCCGCGAGATCGATAGCGTTCGACATTGATAAAAATTGCCACCCCCTCGCGTCCGTATCGGATCTTACGTCGGACCGACGTGTCCGCGCATACGATGAGCGGAGGGAGGCGCGTTAAAGTATTCAGCGGCTCTTCGCACCGAAGAAAAATAGCGACGGAAGAAAAGCTCGGCTAAATTTTACTCGCGCCAACGGCAACGCAGATTGTCGGCGAGCGCGACGTGTGCTGCGAACTTTTTACTTTACGAGATTTCACCCCGCGACGAGTTCGGATTGGAGCGGGGCAAGTTATTATGTTAAAAGTTTGCGGAGACATAATGAAACGGGCTTGCCCTCTCGTGCCACCGGGCCGGATGGTTCTGAATTAATTCGCGAAGGGGGGGGGGGGGGGGGGGTGCAATGGGGTGAGGAGGGCGGAGGGCGGAAAGAAGTCTCCCGGGGAGCTACGTGACCCCCACCGATCGGATTAAGAATCACGCCGAGGTCTCGCTGCATCCCTCTTGCATTCAGATGACGTGATCACGGACATGCCTCGGCCCGGTTCGAATCGACGTCGCGCCCCGTTCACCGCGCCGCGGGAGAATTTAGTATCGGTGAGGCGAGACGCGCGCGCGCGCGCGCGGCCCTTCGAAGCTAAACCCGGAAGGCGAAACTTTACAAGTGGGTGTTTCCGAGGCAAACTTCGCGGAGTCTTTATACGCGAGCTGGACCGGGGTGTGAGGTGCTGGAGCGCTGGTATCCGCGGGTTAGGTTGGCGTTTGTCTCGGTGAGAGGGTCAGGAGGTGACGAGCTGGGAATATCGACCCAGTTCTACAGAGCTTCAGCTTGAATTTATCTGGTGTATCTGGACCGATGGAAGCTGTGCGCAGTACAATAAGTGGATTTCCTTCTTTTACGCCGTTTCACCGGTATAGACCAATACACACCACGTCTGGTGTATATATGTACTAAAAGAAATAATTGCTGATGCCAAAAAGATGATATAATTCCAGGATCAAGGCGTGGTTTTCTTCGTACAGGAAAATGTTTGATGGGATCGAATAATTGTTTTTTTTTCTCGCGCAGAAAGAATTTCTTTTTTCAGTGAAGGTATTCTTCGACTAAGAGAATCTGCATTTTAGAAAATTTGTGAGATCATAATGTGTTCTTGATTCGAGACGTACTTTTTGATACTGGTAATTATTTCTCTCAGTGTATCGTTCAGTCTTATGCCAATGTTATCTAACATCAAAAGTAGTCCATATAACCGCAGAATTGTGTACAGTGTAGACATTTCATGGAAATAGCGAAAATAAATTCTACGCAATTATAACGCAAGCATTGCTTTATCCGAGCAACGGTCGAATTGTAAAATCTTCTCAACGACGAAGCTCGTACGAATACATATATGGCGCCCTTGGGTGTATCGCGCATAAAATCTGCGTACATCCCCTCGGCTATCTGATCGTCGTAGAGGAGAGAGAATCCTCGATAGCGCGGGATGTAGATATAATCTCCATGGATTTATACTGTCCTTGCCGTAACACCACTGAATCTCGAAGCCATTGATCGACCGCGTAACGACGCCATTGTCGTAAGCAGGGTCGAAGAATCGAGATATTTTATTCGGAGGGAATTTATGTCCCGACGATACCGCAGGCCCGCCCGGCCGATCGTTTCCTCCACCCAGTCTCCGCGTTCGGCGCACGGATTAAGAGAAGATCTTCTCTGTTGGATTCCTCTCCCTCCCCCTCTCAATTTATCGGCGCGCCATTCGTAACGATAATTTACGGGGCGTAAATATATGCAGCGTTTCGCGAGTATGCATCGCCGATAAGATGCAAATTTACACAATTATGGGAAGCCGACGCAATTTCATCGCGAGCAATAGAAACGGGTACGCATAAATGTCTGCAGATATCCCAGTCGATAGATATTGACATTACGGTCAGCGCGTTCATAATTTCCGCGCGGGAATCTACAAATTACACATTGGAAAATTACGATCGTCAATGACAAACGCCCCTATATTATTCGCATTTGCATGGTTCACTGATCGACGCGTAAACATTATTAATCGCGTTCACTCGACCGCCCGTTTACGTTCGACAGGACTTTCACGGCGTCGTAAATAGATACAATATAATGCATAACAATGTGGCACCAGTTATCGAAATATCGGAGAAATTCAATGAAATCAATCAATCGATCATTTATTCGAACCAATTCCACTACGTATATCATACGCAGAAATAAAGCTGAATCTTTATCGCCCTACGAACTATTTTAATTGAACATAAAAACAGTGCGACGATAAAGGATCAAGTTTAATTATGCCAGTATCCATCAAAAGTCCTCAAATACCGGGATAATTAATCTCAAACCGCACGTGAACGTTGAAATAAAAAACAGACCCTCTCTCTCTTCTGACCGCACGTTACTGATAAGTAGAAATATCCCGGTACGGCTCAGACATTTTTTCCCGCGCTTAGTTTTAATCCAATTCGCCATCGGCCTCTTAATAAATATTACGGGGATACTCAGTTTGAAACTGTAAATGGATGCTGGATTCCTTCCAAACCACGGATTATCGATAAGTAGAAATATCCCAGCACGGCCCAGACATTTTATCCCGCGCCTCACTTTAATTCGAATCGCCTTCGGCCTCCTGATAAATAATACCGAGATTATCAGTCTCAAACTGCGAGTGGATGTTAAAATACCAAATAAATCTTCCCAGCCACGCGTTACCGATAAGTAGAAATATTCCGACCCAGCCTAGACATTTTTTCCCGCGCTTCACTTTCACCCGAATCGTCCCCTGATAAATAAATACCGAGATAATCAGTCTCAAACCGCAAGTGAATACTAAAACACGAAACCACCCCTCCGAACCACGCGTTACCGATGAGTAGAAATATCCCGGCCCAGCCCAGACATTTTTCTTCCCGCGCTTCACTTTCATCCGAATCGTCTCCAGATAAATAAATACCGAGATAATCAATCTCAAACCGCAAGTGGATTCTAAAATACGAAACAACCCTTCTCAACCGCGCATTACCGATAAGTAGAAATATCCCTACCCAGCCCACACATACAAGACATTTTTTCCCGCACCTCACTTTCATCTGAATCGCCATCGGTCTCCCAATAAATCCCTCCAAACCCCATCGCCCAAACGATTCCCACGATCGGGAGCGCTCGAACCTCGACCGATATTCGGCTCACGTAGAAATCGCCAAGACGCACTTTAAGGTTTCTCGAGCGGTACAGGGGCTCTTTCCCCGCTAAAAGTTAGTCCACTGAAGTACAGTAACACTCTAAAGTCTGTTCTTCGTGCGACGTGGCAACAATGTTTGACGTACAGTAGTATGTGTGCATCTGTGAGTTCAAAAATGGAGCCCAAAACATCTGGTCATGCATCTGTACGTCATGCAACGTTGCCACATTGACTTATCAAAGGTTAAATGTATAAAGAACAATTAATAAAAAAATAACGGGCTTCTTAATGAACGTGAAAATTGGTATAGATGATTTTAGTTCATTAAACTTGCCGTTCAAAAAATTTCAGAATTTGTTCACTATTTTTCTGAGAAATATCGCGGTTTATTGGTTATAACCCATAAGAACACATGTTTTTTCGTTATAAAAAAATCTTTGCAACGAGCTTCCTAAAAGACTTGAAAATTTAACTGAATTTTTTTTTTACTTCAATCTACCGAATGCAATCATTTTCAAGCATTTCTCACTATTTTTAGTATAACGCTCGAGTAACCTTAAACTTCCAGCGACTGATCGGCTCTGCGCTCGTCTCGTACCTACATCTACATACATGTATCGCCCTTCGCCCGCGTCAAACGCGCGCGGGTATACGTATACGTCCGTTGTGGGGTGAGACGAAGGATCGGCGCGTTTCGCATACGTTATACTCGTAAAGCAGGACGAAACATCTGTAGCAACCGTCGCTATACGACATACGTTACAACGACAGTCTCTCTCACCCCCCGACATTCATCCTTTCCACACACGTATTCGCGCGACGCCATTCGTCGAATGCCGCATCGTCCACCGCAGTCGGGTCCGACCGCGACTGCCGATCTGCCGCGTGCGCCCCGCGAGGAAAACTACCCCGCCACTAAAACCCCACGCGCGCGGGATGTTCCGCGATTCCACCGATATCCTTCTTACGCGCGCGCAGGCTCGCCTCCTTAAGTTTTCTCGAGACGGTGATTTATAGCCGCCCTCCCCGCGCGGCGGTCCCTCGAATATTGCCGCTATCCCACGTGCGGCAAACTGCTATCACGCGCGTTTCTCGGGCGCTGGCGCGACATTAAATCGCCGTATAAATTCTATCGCGGCGCGACGATACGTCAAAGGCGGAAGCGAGTGGAGGAACGTGAGGACGGCGAAGGGGGGTTATACGTCTCCCTCGAGGAAACACACAGAGGGAGAGAGAAAGAGGGGGTGCGTCGATTCTCGCCGTGCGTTAACGGCGAAAGAAGAGGACGGATACGTCAATGGGGCACGCGCGAAAGAGGAGCCCATTGATGCCGGAGAGAAAGGGGAGGAAAACGGCAGGGGATGGAGCTTGAGCGCGCCTCGTTCGGGTGGAAGTTCACTGACGAAAGTACCGAACGAAATGAAGCGGTGGTCGGCGGACGTTAACGGGGGAGGAAGCGATGGATCTTGCGAGGCTATCGCCAGGATTTTCCCTGGAAGACTCCAGCTCCGGGCTCCCCGTTCCGTTCCCGTCGATCCCGGGGCCAATGGGTTCCCCCCCGAAATGAATAAGGGTCGCAATAACGCCGGTGGTAATGTTCTCTTTGGAAGCGTGCCCACTGGGGACTCCTCGTTCGTCACGCCACTCCGCGGTCCCGACACGCGTTCGTTCTTCATTAAGAAGACATTACGTCGTAACGTCGCGCGTCGCTCGTAAACGGAGGCGCGACGGAAACGCAACGGCGCGTATAAGGGCGAGCGCGTAAATTCGCCGAGACTCGCGCGTGGGTGCCTACTTTCGTACGTGTCTGCGTTGGATAGTCGCGAAACGGGTGGGCGATAAAGGTAGGCATGAAGGTGGTCGCGTGACAGGGGGTGTGGCGGTCGCTCGAAAGCGCTTACGTACGTTGCAGTGTAGTATTCGGCGTGCCGAGGGCAAATG